>CM070552.1:61724893-62357393 GCA_036346405.1 Phyllostachys edulis | reverse complement strand
CACAAAGCTTTCCAAACACGAAACACTCACCAAGACAGACTTCGGCAGCTGATGCAGCGGGTAAATCTGAGGAATGGGCGGCGGAGGAGGAGAACGCAACCGGGCCATTTCCTGATATCACAGACCCGCGTTCCCTAAGCTGGTTAAAAGCGATGGCAAAAGTCTCGTCTTGGGCAAAGATCTCTTTCACAAACCGGCGGACTTTAAAGTGTCCCGACGTGTGGTAAATATGTCGAACTACCTAGTTGTTAATAAGTCCATAACTTCATAGTGTCTATAATAACATGATGACCTCTTGCAGCGTGAATTGACTGCCCAAATGTCCCAAGGCTCCTTCCAAGCAGACAGGGAGAAGGATATACTATCTACAGCCTTGGGAAACAAGAAGCACCCAGGTCACACGCGAGGCCTTGGGGTTCACGTACCTTGGAGTCATGGATTCGCAGACGACTACTACATGTATAGGAGTAGGAAGAGATCCAAGGCCGAGCGCGAGGACCGGTTGGTACAGATGATTACTGAAAAATTTGAAGGAAAGCTAGCAGCATTGCAGGATCAAATGAATCAACTCCTGAGCCAGTCGCAAGCCGCCCTTGTTAATTTGGGAGCTAGTCCTACTCGACATCGGAGTAGCATCACGTCCACGTATAATTCTGAACATGACGACGTCCAATTACCGATAGACGATATCAAGGTAATGTACATCTATGGAATACACAAAAGATAGACCTATAGGATGCCTTAGCTAATTACATATCATTTTGTAGGGGCCGACGCCCTGCAAGCTCCTAGTGAGGATAGTTGGGTCCATTTCTATTGAGGTTGGGCGGGGGATGGTGTACCCAAACCAGGAAGGGGTAGTGCAGCATGGTGCCAAGCTGGCGCAAGGTTACGCCAGGGTCCAGGTGGATATGGTACATGACAATTTCATGGCCGTCCCGCTGGAGATTCGCCTGAACGAAGACATCAGAACACTAGGGGATGTCGTGCACACTTTTATCCAGTGACCCAAGAAGGACATCACCTTGGCCCCAGCACTGCCGCGATCTCGACATGACCATTCCTCTCCAACGGGACCCTCGATGACTCCACCTCATATTTCACCTCAGAAGGCCACCTCATCGGTTCCCGTAGAGAAGACGCCGAAGGAACAAGAAAAGCGTGTCGCCGTATCGGTTCCCGAGTCGTCTCGCAGGAAGACGCTGCCAGTCATGAAGGCCAAATCGAAATCAATGAACATTAAGGCGCCTCCCAAGTCCGGAAGCCCGGACGTCCGGAATTACTCCATCGAAACCGTTGTGCTCACACAAGATACTTCGCTACCGGATATGCTTGTCGCTTTGCATGGTGATGCGTCTGAAGATCAAAAAGAAGGGGTGCGATACTGGAATCACCGTCGTATACAAGGATGAGCATTTCTTCAACGGGGTGGGCAACTTCGTCGTGGGTTTCAATGACTTATATGACTTATTCAACCTCGTTGGCCTCGACACCTCGCTTCTACGATGTTGGACACTGTAAGTGTGTACAATCAAGTTCTACATTCACGTAATACCGATAAATATCACAACTCATTGCTTATGTATAGATACATGATGAAAAATGCCCTGGCATGGCGAGAACCGATGGGTTTCCTCGACCCACACGTGATATCTATGCAAACCATCAAAACAGACTTGTCCTTCGTCGAGGAATACATAACGGCAGCATTGCTTCGTCAGCAGAAGAAGAAGTACATAGTGGTGCCCTACAACCAGGGGTAAGTGTCACTACTTGCTATACAAATTTCATTTGTACTTTATACGCAGCACGAACTTAGGTTTAATGACTATAGCGACATACATGAGTAGGTACCACTGGATCCTTTTAGTCATTATACCAAAGAGGAACCATGTGATATACCTTGATTTCCTAGTCCGCAACAACCACGACTTCAACGTTCTGCAAGGAGTACTCGAGAGGTATGCTTATTTCCTCCATACATAACTCTATTGTAGTCTTCATTCGTTTGAAATGGCTGAGAATAACTTTTTGGAATCATGTAGGTCGTTCATCGACTATGTTGCCAATGGAGGATTATACAATGGATCGAGCGCCGAAATAACACACAGGACGCAATTTTCGATACGTGCTACAACACAATAATCCTATATCATACTTCGTAATAACGCATCTCGAACTGACTATACCTATATATGTAATTCTATTTTTGCAGTGCTGCCAGCAAAAAAACGATGAGCTATGTGCAATCTACGTTTGCCATCATATGCAGCAAATCATTAGTGCAACGAAGAAGGATCCCAAGATTTGTCAATCTCGAAATAATTATTTCCTAATTATAAATTTAAATATGTATGTTTACCATTTTACTCTTGCTAGCGACAAGACTTGATAATAGAATTAGATGGACTATTTGCGGATGAGATCAAGGACATTCGAGAGAAGCTCTGCGCCTTTATCATATCAGATATCGTTCAGGACAAGGGATAATTTCACTCCGTCGCCGACCCAGAGTTTCACCCTGCCGACACCTCTCAATCACCTGCAAACAATTAACTCAATTGTAATCCAATTGTAACTATAGCGACAATATTTGAACAAATTCGATCTTTTGTAATTTATTTTGAGTAATGATTACTTCGAGTTGTCAACAATTTGATTATCTATGATGTATCTATTTGTCTGCATGCTTGTTTTCAGAGGACATGGCTAGTAATTCCTGAGGCTAGCCAAAAATCAGAAAAAATATAGTTAGGATAATGAACTATCACAGACGGTTTTTGTGCTAAACCGTCTATGAAGGCTAGTATCAGAGACGGTTCCATGGACAAACCGTCTATGAATGCGTAATATCACAGACGACGGTTCTCTCTACGAACCGTCTCTGATACTAGCCTTCACAGACGGTTTTAGCACAAAAACTGTCTATGATATTCAATATCCTGAGCAGTTCGAGACTGGCTCGTGATAACCGCCGATATCACATACGAACAAATCTGAGCGGTTCGAAAAAATGCGTGATGACGGTTCCGAACCGTCTGTGATGAGGTGATCCGTAGTAGTGAATCTATCCCGAATACTCTTTCTCGACGGTCGGCCTTCGGGAATTTCGCTCCTGAGTGTTTTTCCTAATTTCCCTAGTGTTTTGGGCACTTAGGAAAAATTGGGTTTCTGGTAGTGATAGCCACTTGCCATGCATGTTGCTTAGAGATTACGAGGCTGTTTGGTTCAAGTCCTCAAGAGGATATGCCTGGCCGAAAGCTTCCCTAGACCATGTCTATATCTTGTTTGGTTTGCGACCTGAGAGTCCAATTTGGTGGCTTGGCCTGATACTACGGTGAGCAAGAAGCCTGGCTCAGGCGACCGATTCCGAAGGCTTGAGTCCAGCAGGGGCAATTAGAAAAGTGATTAGTGAAAAAGTGATTAGCGAATAAAGGAAGAAGCTTCGACCTACCTTTGTTACAAAGATTGAAACCTAGTTAGTCACCTTCTTTTTAAGATGGGATTACCATCCTTCCATAGGCGCCTTGCTTCGGCTTCTGTGGATAAGAATTTGATTAACGTACAAAGTGTGCATGTTTCCATTAGTCAAAAAAGATGGAAATATTGTGAAGAGTTCTCACAAGAAAATTTTGGGATGGTTAAATTGATGTAAGCACACACTTGATAGAAGCATATTTTATGGTTTTACGCTTTTCCGTTCTCAAAATGTTTTTTTAAAAAAATTATGTTTTCTTCAGATCCAGATCTTTAACCAAACATTACATCTCCAGGTTTGTCTGGTCAGGCAAAAATCATATACTTTCTAGGCTATCTCTAGACGTCACTTTTTTCCGAGCATGAAGCCTAGGCTATCAACCAAACAAGCCCTACTAGTAGTAACTTTGGATCTCCACTAGGACTCCCCACTAAGAGGCAGGAAAGCATGTGTCTCCACATTGATCACATATATCATACTCCTAGGAAACAACGTTTCCCCCCACACCTCAAGAACATATGGATCATAATCTAAAAGCCAAACTAAGTAGACAAAATCACTACTCGTCGTGTGTGGAACACTAAGCTGGCTCGCCCCAACCTTTGCAAGTGTACACGTGTATGATTAACATAGACATCACAAAACACACCGCTCCATCGAATGAGACTGGATTATAGAAAAAAATAGACGAGCCTTCGCTTCCACTGAGAGGCATTCGATGGATCCGTCGATCCATCCCCCTAATTTCAGGTCCTTGAAGGGAGCTCCCTTCGCGTCGGAAAATTTGACTCGAAACTCGAAGTTTCACAGGCCTACGGCTGGGCCCAGACTATCAGACAAACACATGTAATTTACAGGCCAAATCTCTAACCTGATTGACATGGGCCTTGTGATGGTCTGGCTTGTTCTTGCTGGGCTCCTCGTGGCGCGCACCGCGCCGACGCGTGTTTGAGACGGACCGAACCCACTTCAGCCACGTCGCTTTCCACCGCCACGTGAAAAGCAACGCAGGGCGAACCAGCCAAGGCAAGGGAAAGGGTACCATCTCCATCTGCTTGGACTGGAAGAGACTCGGAGTCCAAAGCAACTGAGCCGCTTTCCCCGTCTCCCCTTCCCCCACCCCGCGCGGCGAGGCCGAGCGAGCGTGCGGCGAGCCCGGCATGCATCACGACCCCAACCCCTTCGACGAGGGCAACGCCGACGACAACCCCTTCTCCGTGAGCCAAACTTTCCCTCTCGTTTCCTTGCTTTTTTTTTTCGTTGGAAGTTTTGCTGCCAAAGGAGCAGTGGGGTGGTAGATCTGGACTTTTGCGTGCTGTTTCTGACGAGCTGTCTCTGTTGCGCTGCAGAATGGAGGGGGCGGAGGCGGCAAGCAGCGGTACGGGTTCCCCACGGAGCCCGTCGGCTTCGGCGGCGGCAAGGGCGACGCCACCGTCGACGTGCCCCTCGACACCATGGGCGTAAGATGCTTTACATTCTAGTACTCGCCCCCCTCCCCCTCCCCCCTTGTCATACTCTTCAACAAATCTGAGTGTTCTGATGGGTGTACACTACACAGGACTCGAAGAGCAAGGCCAGGGAGCTCTCGTCGTGGGAATCAGATCTGAAGCGGCGAGAAGCGGTAGGGTTTGCCCTCCATTTCGCCTTTAAATTTTTGCAGTACTAGTTGATTCGGTTGTCTCATGGCGTTTGTTTTGTGGCTGCAGGATATCAAAAGGAGGGAGGAAGCGATGAAGAATGGTGAGTCGCTTTTTGGTTGCTGGTGTCAGTGGTGTTCGAGTTACGAGTTGTGTTAAAAGGAGTGTGGTTATTTGCGTTTCTCCTTCTTTTCTTGATGCAGCTGGAGTGCCGATGGAGGAGAAGAACTGGCCGCCATTCTTCCCGATGATCCACCATGACATTGCCAATGAGATACCAGCCAACGTGCAGAAGTTGCAGTATCTTGCGTTCGCAAGCTGGCTTGGTATGTGCTAGTTGTTTGTTGATAGTGCATTTTGTTGTATCATTTGTTTATTAGTAGTACATTGTTTGGTTCTGTATATGGAGGGTAGAATTAGGCAATTGTAGCCTTGTAGGTGGCAGATAGGGTGCATTTCAAAGGCGACTAGCATTGATTGTTCATGATAGCTTTCTTATTTTAACTTACAGGAATCGTGCTTTGCCTCTCATGGAACTTCATTGCCGTCATAGTCTGCTGGATCAAGGAGGGAGGTGGGTTTCATGGGTATCAATAAATGCCTTTGTGTTTTTGTACGTCGGCTTGTGCTAAATGGTTGGTCTTTCTTATGCTTGCAGATTCAAAGCTGTTTTTCCTTGCAACTATCTATGCATTGCTTGGAATTCCCTTGTCATACTTGATATGGTACAGACCCCTCTATCGTGCAATGAGGTATGTTCCTACCGTTTTAGCATTCCCTCCTATCAATGCATTTTATGAAGACACAATTTCTGTCAGTGCATTTTACTACTGTTTTAGTGCTTTCCGCCAGTGCAGTCTACAAAGAGTGTACCTCTTTTGCGTAAAAACTCTTGCAGACCTGCACTGCTCACTCACTGTTTCCATTTGATGCATCAATGAGCAATGGATGGGTATATTCTTCTTAGATTGTAGTTAGACATAGATTGTAAAAGCAGCTGCAATTTCAAGCATAAGACGTTTAAGTGGAACTCAGCTGTGGGTTGTGCCGTATATGTGTGGAACCATTACTGCTTTGTATTTGACACTTTCTCATTAACTTGTCAAACAGGACTAACAGTGCATTTAGTTTTGGATGGTTTTTCCTATGTTACCTGGTAAGATCTAGCTGGAAAGCTTATTTTATTAATTCTTGACATTTCAACTTCTGTAATAGTTATAATTTTCGCGTTGTTGTTTGGTGCAGATCCACATTGGTTTCTGCATAATTGCTGCCATTGCTCCACCAATTGTATTTCGTGGAAAATCATTAACGTAAGCTGCCACTACTTTATATACAGTTACCAAAGCAATTACCATGGGTAATTTCCATTCCATTAGTGTTTCCTGTTCTTAACAGCTAGCTAGCCATCAATACCAAGAAGGTAGTTTTATTGACGCCAGCAGGATCTAAACAACTATCAAAAGTTGTTAAACACCCATGCAGACAATACTATTGGTGGCTTCATTATTTTGGAAGATTCTTGCATAGTATTGATACGGCCCTAAAATTTTGAATTGCCTGCTTCAATATTTTTCTGCAAGATCTCAAATAAGTCGATCATTTTCATGCTCTTTTACAAGATACAAATGGCAATGCACCAGTTGAATATCTCAAATATCTCATGCAAATCTATTTACCATTTTACTTTTTATTGGTGTTGGACCAGTAAATACACAGTTAATCAGTGTTGACTATTGAGTGGATGTGAAAATATTAGAGCCTAAACCCCATGTCTTCATCTCTTCATGGTTATCAACTTTTGGAAGTGCAATATTTTCTGATTAATTATAATGCAAAATCTTTTCTGTTTCTCACCAGGGGCATACTTGCTGCAATCGATACTTTCTCTGAGCATGTGATAATCGGGGTGAGATGAATGTTCAGTGTTACCTTGTTCCATTTACACCTCCTTCCAATAAATGAGAAAGCTGGACACATTTTTCCTGTCAAATGTGTCAAGCACTTCGAAGTAACTTCAACATGCCAACTGATGGGACTTTAACAATCAATTATTTGTTCCCGCAGATCTTTTACTTTGTGGGGTTTGCACTGTTTTGCTTGGAGACACTGCTGAGCATTGGGGTTCTTCAGGTCTGAAAGAAATTCTTGTGCTCAACACATCCTCTGACCCCCTCCATTTCCTTCTTTCTGCATATGCCCTTTTCTTATGTATATTTTGGTATGTCTGCATACTAGTTATTGTTTCTCAGGATACTAAATGCATGAGGAAGTAGTGGATGTTTCATATACGTCACTTTCTATGGATTATATGTGTTTTAGTTCAGAGCAACTGAATGGAATTGTTGCAGTTATGGATTATACATCGCATTGGTCTGCACCTTTTTTAGTTTCAGGACTAGTAAACTACTAAACTTGACTAATACGGAAGTGTGTTTAACATAGCTGTTTAACTGTATCTCTGCGTAATTGAGTAATATAAATGTCATAAATTTGGAAGGGTACAAATTATTTTCCTTCTACAATCTCACTGTAGCACTTCATTTAGAAACATATGATGGTACTATTACTATTACATGTTAGTTAATGTTTGATTTGCCGATCAATGTGTTGATGTTGACAGTTGCTATTTTTGTCTGGTCATCATGTTGGATGAGCATGCAAATAAATGAGCACCCATAGCTTAATAATTAAACGCTTAGCATAGAAGATTTATAAATGGATTCAATGCATTTGTTGCATAAAGAAGTAACTCCATTGCGAACAACACTGTGTTTCTTTGCTTTTGGCTTTCGCTATCACTTATCACGAGACTTGTTCTGATGCATTTTTCAAGAATACAGTGCTATATTCTTAAAATTTACTGTTGTTTCTGTTTTGGTGGACGCAGAAAGTATACATGTACTTCAGAGGGCAGAAGTGAAGCTAGTTATGATGGAAAATTTCTGAAGTCTACCAGTAGCACCTGTTTGTGCAGTGGTTGTGCATACGTATCCGTGCACCTTGAGTCTGTCCTTTTATGTCAGTGTTATCGAGAAATCATAGTTTTGAGTGTTTTGATTCTTTATAAGCTGTACTTCATGCGTTCTCGGGTTGGTTTAGCTGCAAGTTTGTCCTGTTGGCAAGCATTGCAGTAGCCAGATTATTCTTGAAACGAAGATGAGCAACGGGCCAGGAATCATATTTGTGCTTCTGAGAATTATCTTGTGAACTGTATCATTGTGCCTGCTCATAGATATCCCACTCCATCTCTTTTCTTATAATTCTTCTATTTATAACAGTACTTTGCTGATATTTCATCACTTCTACCATATGTTTAATCTATAGGATTTTCTTGCTGACAAGAGAGCAAAAAAAATCTTTTGACTATGGCCTCATATTCCCATCCGTGGCATATGGTCTCAGTCCTTTGCACGTATGTTCTTGACCCCTACCATCTCTCTGCCTGTGCAATCCGACATATATTTTTTATTTAATTTTTTTATTAATTTTTTTTAATTTAACCCCTCGTTAACTTTATTTTTAATTCTAACCCCTTTGCTCACGCCACCCTCGTGGCGTGGGTAAACTATTTTGTTACGTCACGAACCTCGGCGTGGCAAAGCATGTTGGCCCTCGTTCGCGCGCAGTGCCAGCCTGGAGGGCTTACGCTCGCCCTCATGGTGTGACAAGCCGCTCACGTCATGAGAGTTGGTGCGACAGAGCCGAATATGATTTAAATGTGTTCTTGGACAATGAACTCTACTTTGAAAGGAAAGAAACTTCATCCTTAAAAGAAGAAGAAGAAAGACAGCAATACCTGTCCAACCCTTTCTTTTGTTAAACTTATAGAAATGTGGGCATTTTTGCCCCCCTTTCATCCGAAGTTCCAGTTGTAGCTTCTCATACCCATAATTTCCCCTTCTAGCCCTCCTTCTCCGTAGTTGTTGCATCAGGAGGACGCAGTTGTAGCGTCTTTGAGCACAGGGCCGCATAGCAATTGCGTCGTCGGTCAGTAGTAGCACTACCACTACACCACAATAGCCACAAAGACCGTGTCAACTTATGGATTTCGAATGTAATTCTATTCTGAATTTGAATTTTTATCTCAGTTTGAGTTTGAATTCAATTTAGTATTTGAGCACGGATTTGGTTTGTATTTGGTTTTAAATTCAAATTTTTGCAAAGATTGAATTTTCTCTTTTGCCTGGGTAATTGAATTTAGATTTCTAAATTATGAATTGAGCTTATGGTTGGATTTAATTTGGACTTGAATTGAGGAATGGTTTACAATTTAAAAATAAATTATGGAATTTCGATTCTCGATTAATCCTTCTGATCCAAATTAATTTTCTTTTTTTGTAACTCATGTATTGCTTGTAAAGAGACAGACTTTGAAATTGAATTTTAGCTTTGCTTTAGGTTTTCCTTGAATTAGTTTTAATGTAAATTATGACGTGTTACCTTATGGATCATCTTTTTAGATTCAGTGTTTTATTCAAATTGATTTTGTCAATTGTATTTCTTTTATTGAATCAATTTTCATAACTCAATTATAGAAAAAGCCCCAAACAAAACTTGTTAATATCCACGTGTCAACAAGATGCATCAAAAGTTTGTAATTTTTCACATTTTCATGCGATGGAACTGCCACACAAAATTCAGGATGTTACATATTGATAGATTACACTCGGGTCTGACTTACTTCAATATGTCTTTCATGCACCATAAAGCCCAAAAATTGCCCTACTGAAACAAGTTAGATTCTTTATCGGATCATAAAAACCTACTTTTCGAAGATCTCTTCCCTCTCTTGGAGATCAATCATCAATTGCAACGGCATGATAGGTAGCTTATTGGGATAGATGTAGCTAAACAATGCCCCCTAGAAACGTATAGGAGGTTTTCCCCTCGTGCTACTCGAGAAAATTATTTGATTGCATGTACACTTGTAGAACTGATACATATTGCATCCTGAAAAAATTGACAAATATGTGGACTATGTGGTACAACATAAGGCATAAGGATGGACATATGGTAGACACCGCTGATGAAAGATGCATAGTTGTGAAAGGCGTGAAGGCTGCTGTCGAGTGTCGAACTTTTGAGGTAAGGTAACATACGTGCATTTGTGGAAAAATATTTTTGTATCATTCATTTTCACATCGTTACGTTTGGATTATTCATTTTCACATCGTCACGAAGTTCAATTTTTGTACGAGGCTTGGAGATTACAAATATACTCATGCTGATGAAATCTTTCAACCGAAGCTAAAGTGCGAGGCACGGAACCAGAAATACATTAGAGTCCGTAGATAGAAGCACGTTACACGTGGTCATATAGCTTGATGGTTCGGTTAATTGCTTTAGTCATCCTCACTACTACTACGATACATTGTGACACAAGCATCCTGACCATGTAAGTATACATGCCTTTAGGAGATAGGATTAGCATGGCAGGTAGGACGGGAGACTACTACGGAATGAACCGACCTACTGTGTGGACCAGAGCCATTTGCCTTTCCTTACGAGCTCGGCGTTGTACTCCTCGTTGGCTGTTTTGGCCTTGACCACCATTTCCCCCTTTCTCTCACGCCCCATCTCGCGAGCCTCGCGCTCCCTACGCTTGCATGCCTCGAGATGAGCTTGCGTCTCCCGCCGGATACACTCATTGTGCTCTTCGTTGCTGCACTCCTCCCCCCTCTTCTCGCGGTTCATCTTGGCATCCCACTCCCTGCAGTCGAGATAACACTGGTCGTGTGGGTGGATCTCTTGATCGATCCACTTGTGGTAGCCACATAGCGGATCCGGGGACTACAGGTAGACGGGAGAGACTGTTAGTGTGTACTTTGAAAAAGAAATGATAGAGAAACATACTGTAACCGGTCCTTACTGGCTGCCGATAGCGGTATGAGTCCCAACGGCGGTCGAGATAGTCTCAGAAGTAGTTCGCGTAACCCCAGTAATGCATGCCCAAGCTGAGCCATTCCTTAGACTTGAAGAACTTGCATGTGTCCTTACATCAATAGAGGGGCAACGCCTCCCCTTTGAGCGGGTGTTGCAGCAAATGCTCGGTTGAAATATTTAGGTAGAGGTTGCTGCTCGGGGCCATATTATCATCCACAAACCGGTTGGCCTGCGCCCAAGCAAAATTTGGACCGAGCCTGCGAGACCGGGTTACCCACTTACCCTCACCTCACCTCTCTCCCCTCTCCTCTCATCCCGTGTACACTTCTCCGCTGTCTCACCCATTTATCACCCTACCTCGAAAATAAATTCTTTTAGGAAGGGTCTCATCGATAGACCTCTCCTTTCACCGTTCGATCCTACCCGTCTAGCATCGTAGCGGATGAATAGTGGATACGGGGCCGACGAGGCCCACCGCAGAAGATTTATTTTCCTCCACCCCACCCCACCGCGGCTCCTCGGCTCGCCCCGACACGATCCCCACCGAGAGGAAGGAAGCCTGCTCCGGAGGGAGGGAGGCGAGAGGAGAGAGATCAAGAGCTTCGAGCACGACCGCATCTAGGTCGCATCGAGGTAAAACCACCCGTTCCCCATTCCTCCCCACAATCCCTTTTGGTGTTTTTTCCGTGCTTTTTTTTATGGGTTGGCGTTGCCGCACTGGAGCTCGCGCCGCACAGCGAGTAAAACCTCCGCCAATTCGTCCGTGTTTGGCCGGTGGCTTGGGGTTTTGCGCGGTTACGTGCGCTGCGTGGATTATTGCGTCGCTCTGGAGGATTGCAGTGGGGGTTGTTTCCTGGCTACCTTGGTGCGGATTTTGCGCTAGATGCGTGATTTAGGGCTCGTTGATTGAGCGTGTTAGTTGAGGAGTTTAGCTTTGCTTGTCGTGTATTGCTCACACCGTTGGAATCTCATTGTATTCCAGGAGAATGCCTCGCAAGGTTGTCTCTGGGCCCGACTACGATGACGAGTACGATAACTATGACGAGTATGGTGATGACTACGACGATTATGACGAGACCGGACACGCCGACATTCAGCACCCTGTGAAGGAGGAGAAAGGTATGTTGTTCCAGCTACTACTAGACTGTACATATCAGTTCTAAGGGGGGAGGGGGGGGGGTGCTTTCTATTACAGCAGTGTAGGTTGTTAGGAGCTTTCTATTACAGCATTCGTCCCCAACACCATTGTTTTTGCCCAAACAAATTGCGGTGATCATTCGGCCTATCCTTATTGATTCCTCGGTCTTGCATTAATTTCCACTGCCTATTTAGCCCACCAACTGCTAATAATATTCAACTGAGTGTTGTTTATTGCATGTACCTGGGCCCATTTGCACCGCGGATGCATATATGAAATAATGGCTTATTACCTAATAACTCCAATCTTCTTATGGAGTGCTACGGAGATGAGGTGTCGATGTCCATAATTTTTTGGACTGAAAGTCAAATATCGTCCATCCATTCAGGCAGCCAAAGCTTACAGAAAAATACTTACTGCAAAAGTAAATTTGCCCAAATTGGTTGAAACGTGAAACTTAGCAGGTTACTAGTTGGAACTAACCAGTTTTCCTGCTGGTTACTTGCTGAATTAGTTTTAAGCATTCTAAGCTTCTGAAATAGTTCTTATGGTCATATGGCTAATTGTTTTAACTAGTGTTTTGGATCTGCAAAGATTCCATGCTTTGGATGCTTTGCACCATTGTTGCACAATGTAGGTTTTGATGAGTTACTCTGCTGATTAATCTAACTGCCTGTAGTATAGCTCCTTGGTCTCTAATGTCATGGCACCACTGTCTTGTATAGAATCACTGAAGAAGTCCTCAAGTACGGTGCCTGTGCTTTGGAGGTGCTCCATGTGCATGTTCGATAATCATGAAAGCATGGTATACTGTGAGATGTGTGGGGTTTTCCGAGAATCCTTTGTAAAATCTGCTAAGGATGGTTCAATAAAAGGTATTTGAGTCTCACACCTGTTTCAACCGTTCTGATTCTGTTTGAATTGAAATCCGTTTGTACACGAGGAATTATAATGCAATCTTATATGCTATTGCTATACTACTAGATCCAGTCAATGGAATACCAAGTAATTTTGGGACACCTGCAGTGTCAAAAACTGATTCTGCCAAGATGCCAGTGAAGACTCGTACTACAGACTTCGATTGTGATTCCAAGAGCATGTATGCTAGTACATCCCATGATAAAGGTATTATTGTGCACATTGGCATTGGTTGTCTAAATTGTTGATATGTCTAACTAAGAGCCCAGCTCTTTTGTACCTTCAAATTACCTTCTCCTTCCTTTTCACCCCGATAATAGGAAAAGGAGGAAAGAAAAAGGATAATTCACAATATAACCAATCATATTTGCTTATCTTATGTGTTGGAAACACAGTCTTGACCTTTTTCTTTTCTAAGCACCAAGATTTCATATTCCCATGGCTTTGTGGACTATATACTTTCCTTGCAGTTCAGTCTAAGCACAGTTCAGCCCAAGAATTTTTTTGCTGATTTTATTTAGTAGCATTGGACCATCTATAACTATAATTTGGATGCCAAACATTGTCAACACATACAAATTAAAAGTGGTTCACTTGTTGGATGCCTTGGCAGTCAATATCTTGTTTGCCATGTCTTGTGGATCAAGTCGTTCTTGTGTTAAGGGTGAAGTGGTGAACTAAAATTGCAGTGCTGCTCATACTGTTACAAGGTCATATTTAACTGTTGGTTGACAAGCTTGTCAGTTGAAAATGAAAGCTGTTAGATTTGGTTTTTATTTCCTCAATTTTAATTACTTGCTTATATCAACAGTCAATTCCACACAGTCGGCATCTGTTGGTAGCTCATCAGGCACTGGAAAAAAGAAGCAACCCTTTATACTTCCTGAAGAAGATGTGCCTGTCGAGAGGACAACTCAATTGATTCCTGATCATTTTCAGCTAAAGGAGGACCAGAGTAGTAGGGCTAGCAGTTCTTTGCAGAATGAGGGTGTGACCCAGACAATTTCTTCTGACATAAGCCAGCTAAGTTTAGAAAAAAATAATGTAAATGTTACAAAACCTTATTTACCTGAAGAATATAAGCCTGAGAAGTGGATGTTAGTTGATCCGGAGTCAGGGGCCCTGAGCCAACTAAACCTTGCAATAGTAGGTTTCTACTCATCTTCTGTTGTAACTTGTAAATGTGGTATCTATTCTTTTCACATTTTGTTCTTCTAAAAAGATCTTTGTCTAAAGGGATACTTGTCTCTGAACGATTTGATTAGGTGGGTCATGTTGATTCTGGCAAGTCAACACTATCTGGGAGATTGCTACACCTATTAGGAAGGATATCGAAAAAAGATATGCACAAGAATGAGAAGGAAGCTAAAGAAAAGGTAAGTTGCTCCTGTCTTTTGCATCAGCTACTCTACTTCTTCATCTTGACGTTCCATTCGTATCTTGCTGTTTGTGTTTTATAATTCGTTTTTCCAGGGAAAAGGATCATTTGCTTATGCATGGGCCATGGATGAGAGCAGTGAAGAAAGAGAAAGAGGTGTCACAATGACAGTGGCTGTGGCTTATTTGGAGACCAAGAAATACCGTGTAGTTTTGCTTGACTCTCCTGGCCACAAAGATTTTGTGCCAAATATGATATCAGGTGCAACGCAAGCTGATGCAGCTATTCTTGTGGTTGATGCTTGCACTGGTTCTTTTGAAGCTGGCATGGATGGTGAAGGAGGGAAAAGTGTTGGCCAGACAAAGGAGCATGCTCAGCTTATTAGAAGCTTTGGTGTTGAACAGCTTATTGTTGCAGTCAACAAGATGGATGTTATTGGGTACTCAAAAGAAAGATTTGAGTTCATTAAGGTGCAACTTGGTAGTTTCCTGCGGTCGTGCAACTTCAGAGATTCATCTATTACCTGGATTCCTCTAAGTGCTGCAGAAAATCAGAATTTGATCAATCCTCCTTCAGATGCTCGTTTGACCTCCTGGTAAGCTCTGTTTCTGGTAGACTTTTGTCTCATTTGAAATACTACATCATGGTGAGTTTTTTCAACGGAGAGAAGGTTGTAGCCTCTGTTATGAGCTCTCTCTAAGAATAATAGGTAGGTAGGTAACTTGTTGTTGCACTCCTTTTTCATTAAAAATGATAATTTATGGCAAGAAGTCATGGATTCCTTTCTGTTTAGAAGATACAATCCAACGATCCTTAAATTTATCTCATCTCATTTGATTAAATATTTTGGGGGTACAAATCGGCATGGACAGACCATAGTAAATATTTAGGTATATAACTCCGAGGGCCTACAACTCCATCGTTGTGGCGCTCATATTTCCAGTAGTTGTCAATTTGTTTGTCCAGTTTTGGAGGACATTCTTGCAAACAGCTGCATTGCTATGGATTTATATGTGCTAGTGTCATCTGTTTAGTTGCATTCCGGAGGACAATTTTCCGCTGGGCTTAGAATGATATGCTTTGCCTATAGTTAAATGTTAGTTTTCATCGCAAAAAAAGAAGAGTTTAGTTTCAGGTAAAACCTTTCAGAGACTGGTTTCTACTAGTCTGATAGCAGCTTATTTTCATTAGTCAATTGATATATCTTGCAATTCCCCTCTTTTTGATATGGTAGTGTGGTATGTAGAATGTACCCACTTGGCCAAATTTGAGAGAGTTTTGATTTGAACATATATGAGAAGAGAACTGATCTTTTGAATATTTGGGGGCAAACTATCAATCTTAACAAAAATCCATTGTTTGTCCACAATTTGAATCTTGAATGGAGATATCCTTTTAGGTATCAAGGGTTCTGTCTCTTGGATGCTATAGATTCCCTGCAGCTTCCTTCTCGGGATGTTTCAAAGCCCCTCATTCTTCCTATCTGTGATGTTATCAAGTCTCAGTCGACAGGCCAGCTGGCAGCTTTTGGAAAATTAGAAACTGGGGCTATTAAAAATGGTTCAAAGGTAGATTCCTCTAAACTTTTTTTTCCTGCAGAAGCTGTCAGCATTCCTATATTGCATTAAGATCAGTTTCAACAATGAGGTTAGATTGATTCAAGTCTATTTAGAGCATGACCTGCTTGTGGAATGCCAATCTTTCAGTAACAGCGTGATGCGATAATTTGTACTGGGAAACTTATCTTTTCCATTCTTCTTACTTGATAGTTCAATTGAATGGCTATGTAATACAATGCTCTTGCCTTTTTCCTTTTTGAGACATTTATATCTGTCCTGAGCTTGGATCCACCCCGACCTGTGCAGGTCTTAGTTTTACCTTGTGGGCAAGTGGCGACAGTGAAAACCATCGAACGGGACTCTTGTTCATGCAGCATAGCAAGAGCTGGTGACAATGTGGCGGTTAGTTTACTGGGTGTTGATGGGAGTCAACTAATAGCTGGCGGGGTTCTTTGCCACCCTCGTTTCCCGGTGCCTGTAGCTAAGAAGTTGGAGCTAAAGGTTCTAGTCTTGGACATCACCACTCCTATTCTTGTTGGTTTTCAGGTAAAGATAACCAAAAGCCCTGTTTGATTAGCTTCTTTCCCAGTGTAATCATAATAATGATATGGACCTAGGTGGAGTTTCACATACATCATGTGAAGGAGGCTGCAAAGATAGAAAAAATCGTGGCATTGCTTGACAAGACTGGCAAACCAAGTAAAACGGCACCTCGATTTCTTAAATCAAAGCAGAATGCTGTTGTACAGGTAATCACCAAGCACGGATCGTTGTGAACAGCTTGCTTTTATCAAGTTCCATACCCTGAGGTCACATCATTTAGTGGAATTTGTACAATGCAGTTCATTATTTGTAATCTTCCTACCCTTTGTCAGGTTACCCTAGACGGAGCGGTTTGTGTTCAGGAATTCTCCAAAAGCGGAGCTCTTGGGAGGGCATTCTTAAGGTCGTCTGGAAGCACAATAGCTGTCGGTATCGTACATAAGATAATCAGGCAAGATCAGAACTAGAAGACCTATCCCTCTTTCATCGGAAATCTGAACCAAATTGCTGCCGTGCTTAGGGGTACTCATTGTAGTAGACTCGTAGTAGTTACTGTACTACTGGCCAATCAGAAGCCTGGCGCTGGCATTTTTGTTACCTGTTTGCCTGTCGCCATTGCCATTTGTGCATTCGTATGGAGATACAGTGTTCACAAGCTCCAGCAACTGACGGACGGCGGCGTCGTACGGAGTCTCCCGCCGCTGGCGGCACCACTCCAACCACGTGAGACCCCGGGAGTAGCAGCGTCTTGTCGTCGCGTCAATGCTTCCGTTGACCCCACCATCTGACGTAGCCGTAGGGGTGTCTGCTTGACGCCGCGCGTTTGGCGATGCTGGCCGACATCGCGTCGACGGTCTCGTTCGCCCAGCGTGCGTCGCGTCGGTCCACGGAAAATCCGCGTCTGCACGTTCAATAATAAGGTAGCTAGTAACCAGGTTTCCGTATATGAATAGTGATTGAGATTTTGTGGTGTACTCTTGACAACGATACTTCCCACAAGGCCACAACTGATACAGCCCTGGATATGAATACGGCCCAATACGTATTGGGACAGGGCTATGAATACGGCCCAATACTTATTGGGACACATCAGTCGATTTTCCTTTTTATATACATAAAAAAGAAAATAATTCCGATACTTTTTGAATACCTTATTGATACTTTCCCAACATCTCTGAACCCCAACTCTCGTTTCCACTAAACTAACGCTTCTTCCCACGCCCCCTCGTCCTTTTTATATACATAAAAAGGAAAATAATTCCGATACTTTTTGAATATCTTATTGATACTTTCCCAACATCTCTGAACCCCAACCCCAACCCTCGTTTCCACTAAACTAACGCTTCTTCCCACGCCACCCTCCCTCCTTCGTCCTTGCTCTTTTTCTCCCCTTAGTTTCCCTAATCTGCAATTCCCTATTCCCTTTCTCCCCTTTTACCAAATCCGATGGCTACTAGATTAAGAAGCTCAAGTGCATCCAACTGTGGTAGTACGACATCTGTATGAGCAACCGGTGGAGCTGCCATATCAAGCAACATTCTTGTTGAACTTGAAGTCGGCTGTTTCTACTTTCTACTTAGTTAATTAACTTTTTTGATTGACCTCCAGACCAGAGAGGAGGTCAAATTGGAGTTGCAATTCAACTTTGTTTTGTTAAGTTATTTTACTCTGCTTCGACATAAGATAGATGTAATCACGCTCTGTAGGATTTGAACCTACGGCATCGGGTTTTGGCGACCAGCGTTCAACCGAACTAAACTAAGAGCGCTTTCATTCAAAAAGAAAACCCTTTTCTACTCCTAACTGTCTGTGAGTGGTTGACCTATTAATTTGTGAACTGGTTGTGGACTTGTGTGGTCTATGGTTATCAGGTTATGTACTAACTTACTAAGTGATTGAACTATCATTTTATGATTTATGCACTGCTTATTTGCTTTTCTATTTTGTTGTGGACTAGAGGACTTTGGAGTTTGGATAAAGGTAATGATGGAATATTGGAGTGCTTGGGCTACACTTAAAATGTAAGAAATGATGTATTTGTTATTGTGTCATTTATATAAATTATGATATGTCTAATGTCTATTTACAATCTCATTTCTTGGCAGTGGCAGCTGGCGCTCGGTAGCATGGAGTATATTGGATTTGGATTCAACCTTCATCAATATTAAGGTATTCCCATATCTCACAGCCCATCAGTAATTTGAATATTTCTGGAATTTTATTATATTGTATTTATATATAGACGTATCTCGTATCAGTGTTTTTGGGGAAACGGTGTATCGCCGTAGCACGTATCCGTACGGTATCGGAGTATCTGGACAACCTAGTCTGTTAGGATTTGTATCCAATATAGTTCCCTTCCATATCTCTAGTAGAATAATTTTGCCGTACAAGACATGTTAGTTGGTTTGACAAAAAAAACATAGCGTTTGGGATTGGATTTGTGGATTGTATTCTACCTTGTAGGGTGGAGGAAGCCATGTTACCGTGGAGCAGCAAGGCGAGGAAGATGAGAATGCGCAGCCACAGGGCAATGCACGGAAAAAGAGGAGGTGCCCATATTAATGGATCGACCATGTGTTATAGGATGTTTTGGCCGTAATGGCACTATTTTTGAAGGTATTAGCGAAAATGGCTCTCTTTCCGCTGTATTTGCAAAAATGACCGCTTGGACGAGCTGAGAGGCCGACACCTATGAATTCCGCACGGCCATCGTGTAGGGGAGCCTCGTCCGCACGGCCACCATGAGGTTTTCCCTCGTCCTCACGGCCACCGTGCGGTTCTCCCCCGTCCGCATGGCCACTGTGAGGTTTGCCTCTTCCGCATGGCCACAATGCGGACGACCTCCTTTTCCACTGCCTGGCATTTCACCTTCCTACCGTCACCTCCATCACCCGGCATTTCACCTCCCTCCCATTGCCTCCATCAGTCACCGTCGTCTTTAGCTTTACTCTTTATTCTCTGTCCCATCACTGTCTACAGCATGCAACATTTGCATGCATTCATGCATGCAAGGCTTGCCTCGCAGCGGCTATAAGTAGCTAGTGAGTGCGATTTAGTTTCGCCGTCTCGCTCGCTCTCTCTCTCTCTCTCTCTCGGTTCTCTGGTTTTAGAGTTATTAACCGCTGTCATTTGCAGCCATTAGCAAGTAATTTTTTTCTTGTTTCTAAATTCTTTATTAACTACGTTGTTAGTACATTAGTCGCAGTGACATTTTCGTACTTAATTATTTGTCGTTTTCCAGGCGTACTTATTTTAGTCGTTTTGAAATTTTCGTAACAAAACTTGTTCGACTAATTAGCCGCTGTCATATTACTTATTTTAGTTGTTAGTAAATTAGCCGCAGTTAAATTAATGTTACGTAATTAATTAGTTTTAATTCTTGAGGCGCCATTAATTAGTTACCAAATAATTAGTCATAATTAATCAGTTAGCCCTAATTAATTTAGTCATGTCTAAATAGTCGTATTTAATTTTGTACTAGTAAATTAGTGTAAATATCCTTGTGATAAAATTATGCCCGATCAATTTCATGGACTTCTCTAACGTAGTTCAGACTTCAATGAGAGAAAAGATATATCCTTATCTAGAAACTGCTAAATTAGATGAGTACACAAGCTTGCTAACTTGGATATCTAATTATACCAACAATATCACCCCTCTTCACAACACTGTGATATTTGGAGAACTCTGTTTCGGCCATCTCTGAGTAGCTAAAGAAGATAATAGACTAGAAATTACTTCATGTGTTTTTGAAATGCAAGGGTTACAAACAAAATTATAAAGACAAAGCTACTATAATGAAAAAAAAATGTGCAGTAGATATGCCAATTCCAGTATCTTGATCCAACTAGTGCAACTGATACCTAGCCCCAGCCATAACTAATTTAGTCATGTTTAAATAGTCGTATTTAATTTTGTACTAGTAAATTAAAGTAATTGTACTAGTAATTTTTAATTTGTAGTATTTTATTGTCATTACCAATCTTCTCACTAATATTCCGTCTATTCCATCTGTTGCAAGCCATATCTCTATCGGAGCTCCTGGAACCTTTCTACGATGAGAACCACCGGTGCGAGTTGTGGATCGTTAGTGACGCGGATGGCCCTCTGCCCCTACTGCTTTGGTCGGGGAGGGATTACTGGGAGCTGGACGCTCGCTACGTCCCAATCCTCTGGTACATGGGCTTGTTGCCCCTTGCGAGGCTGCTCTCCGTCGAACGCCAGTTCACCCTAGACAGCAGTCTGCTATTAGAACTTGTCGTCGACAGGTGGAGGCCGGAGACGCACACCTCCCCGCCCGCCACGTAACCCGTTGCCGCACGACCACCGTGTGGTGGTGTTGCCGTACGACCACCATGCAGTGTTGTTGCTGCACGCCCTCCGTGCGGTGGCCCGCTTGCCCGCCACGTGTCACCCCTCCCCGATTAGGGTTTCAACCCTAATGAGCTGATTAAGGTTTCGGTTGTGCTCGTAGGATTTTTCAAATATAGCAAATGAGTTCAAAAAATTATGAAATTTTATGTGAATGCTCCTAACATGGTGTACTTTCTTGTGTAATTTGTCCATAATTTTACTCGTTCTGATTTTATCTCGCAATTTCATTTAAGTGTACTGTTTTGTACGAATTTCGTAAATGTAGAAAATGAGCTCCAAAAATTATAAATTTTGTTTTGAAGGCTCCTCACGCAGTGGACTTGATTGTGTAATGTTTCAACAATTTTATATGTGTTCTGGAATTGTCTCGAAAATTTAGGATTTAGGTCGCGAAAATTTAGATTTTCGGTTTCAGAAATTAGGGTTTCAAGATTTCATGTGACTTGGAATGTATGTGAAAAAAGCTGCATTGCAACTCTATTGGAGATGTCGGTATACAATACGACGCAGGAATTTCATGTTACTTTTGGATCATTCATTAGCATGTCTTAGCCTCCTATAAAACATGCACCAATATGCAGTCATTAGTTATTTGAGATTTGCTGATGTTTCAAAGAAGACCTTATTGTTTATTACTTACTATATCTCATATTAAACAACGACAATAGATAGCTTTCTGGAGACGTGCTTGTATATAAACATCATGGGTTACATTTTGGTGATATACATATCTTGACAGCATGGTATATTAGCAGTCTAGAGGAGGTTGTGGGATATTCCAAATATGCTTTACTTTTCCCTACTTCTAGAAAACGATCTTTGGCTAATGAGATGGCCAATAGTGATTTTTACGGCGACATTGTGTTGAAGTGTTGATACAAGAGAACCTGCCGTGGAAGGGTTAGTACTTATATGCTGAGCTGGCCATACGTACGCAGCTGAATTTTAATTCGGTTGAAGGAAATTTGCGTCCGCGAGGCAGCGACCTCGAGGAGGAATCGTGTGGTCTTGTCGTTCTGAAAAGTTAGCGTCGTAGTGTGTTGTCTTATCGATCTACAAAAGTGGTAGCGTGTGGTGTGACAGGGTGCAGTCTTTTTGGCTTGAAAAGGTCGCGTCTCGTAGTGTGTTCTTGTCAGTCTGACAAGTGGCCGCTCGTGGCATGACAGGGGCCGGTCTTTTCGGTCTGAAAAGGTCGCGGGGTGGAGTGTGGTCTTCTTAGTTTAAAAAGTAAGCGTCGTAGTGTGTTGTCATATCGGTATGAAATGGTGGTAGGGGGAGTCATGCTAGAAAGAGGGTGGTGTGGGGAATCCCGATGCTGACTCCCTTGGGATTTTTTTTTTCAATTTAAGAGGTTCAATTAAACAAACATTTTTTTCATTAAGCTCTACCTACCCTACTAAGCTACTTTGCAATAGAGTTGCAATGTACGTTTTTATACATAAAATTGACGACATTTGAAGCATTACAAGCATTACATGATACACGTGCCGATTTATTGCAATCGGGATGAAGGAGGAGGGGGTATTATCACATGTAACCTAATCAAATAGACACTCTTTGTTAATTTATCAGTTTAATGTCGATGATATTCTTTAATATTGTATTATACCACAGGCTAGATAAGCTTGTACATGAACCAACTGAGGAAAATACGTGGCATGCAGATCATATAACGATGTACCACTGCCTCCGACTCGTGTGTGTTTCGAAGGCTACGGTACATTGTTATGTGATTTGCATGCCATGCATTTCCCTCAGTTGGTTCATGTACAATCTTATCTAGCTTGTGGTACAATACAGTGTTAAAGAATGTCATCCATATTGAACCGATAAATTAACAAAGAATATCCTATGTATCATCTATGCAATGATATTTGCAACTGCCCCTTCCATGATGTCGTAAGTCGAAGTCGTCCATTTCCTACGATTCCATTGAGTCGGAGGAGCCTTGACGTTCCCCTTGTCGCGGGCCTCCCTATGTCGGTGTCGTAAGTCGAAGTCGTCCATGTCCTGCGGTTCCATGACGTAAGTGCGCCGTACAGTGAAAAACGTAACAAGGATATAAATTCTGTTATCATAGAAGTTTTGTTGTACACAACAAAACAAGGCGGAGAAAACATTACATTACGACATTGAATGACGACCAGACGAGCTAGATATGTTGGGGCAATCCTTCGCTGAGTGCCCAGGGGTTTTGCATATCCTGCACTTATTTGTGCGGCTAATACTGGTACGTTGGATGGCATCCATGTCGTTCTGGAAGCACCATGTCTGTCGTCGCCCCTTCCCTATTGTCTTTAAGGCCGTGTTTGGGCCCCATTGCACCATGTCCAGCCAAAAATTCTTGTAGTTCATTTCTAAACCGTACGAGTGAAACTCCGCACTCCATCTATCGAAAAGGTGCTGCATGTCGTAGTACTCGGAGATATACAGCGTACACATCTGCCTCATTTGTGCACACACCTTGTACACGTGCGAGCATGGCTTGTGCAGGAGCTTCGGCTTATTGCATGTGCATGTCGCCACATCACCCAGGGTGCATTCCTGTTTCCATTCCTCTTGGCATGATTGTTGATGTATTTCTGCCAAAGCCTGATCTCGTACTTCCTCCTGAGACCATCGATCACCCGGATGTCGTGCTTCTAGTCCTTCTCCATCTTCTGGTCCATGTGCCTCTGCATGTTCTCGGACCACTGCTTGCCTTCCTCCATCCGTCGCTTGGCTACGGTGGCTCTATTGACGAAATAACCAACAGTGTGAGTCCATATCTCCTTGACGATCGCGGTGATAGGGAGGCACCGCACACCTTTGAGGACGATGTTGTAGACCTCGGACATGTTGGTCGTCATAATCCCGTACCACGTACTGTTTGTGTCATAGAGAAGGGACCATTTCTCTAATTTAGTAGCGTGGCCATGAATCCACTCTAAGAAAATCATGGCACTGCTGGGTTGCTCTCCCTACGTTACCTCTAGAGTGGACTCACTTGTATATCTCGTAGTCCGGTGTTCGAGGTCTCTCCAGATGGACTCAAACTTCCGCCTCTGGTTCTGCAGACACAATGCCTTGAACGTCTTCATAACCTCTTGACTGTGAAACCACGTGAACAAGTTAGATGCAAGATGCCTCATGCACCACCTGGATTGCACGTCGTTCCACTGGTGAGGGGGTTCCGTCCCATGCTGCATGGTGTTGATGGCCGCCAATAACCCAGCGTTGCGGTCTGTGATTAGACATACGTTGCGCCGGTCTCCCACCACCGCCCTCTTCACGTTCGCTAGGAACCACAGTCAGCTGGACGTGTTCTCGCTCTCCACAATGGTAAATGCCACCAGGAGAAACTGGTCATTTGAACCGGTCGCCACCGCGGTGAGGATGGTGCCCTTGTACCTCCCTATAAGGAAAGTGCCATCCATTGTTAGCACGGGACGACAGAACTTGAAGCCCTGATGACCTGAGCGAAAACCCAGAACACCCGGTCCAGTACAAAGCGTTGGGCCCTCTCTCAACATCATCACGGTCAACCTTGTTCATGTACGTGCTAGGGTTTGATTCGGCAATCTGGTGAAGCAATCTCGGCACAAGGTTGTACGCCTCTTCCTATGTCCCGTACATGGACTCGATGACCTTCTGCTTGGCTCGTCGAACCTTGCTGTAGCTGACTGGATAACCAACCAGATTGACGACTTCCGACATTAGCATCTTGGGGGAGACAGACACGTCCGCCTCAACTAGGTGCTTGATGAGGCTTGCAACATATGCGGAAGTCACGTTCCGATGCTACCATAGGGGCTCGCTAAGCTCGCAAGTGTGGTCGATCAGCGCCTTGACCGTGAAGACCGAGCTGAAGATCTTTGCTCGGTGAGCGCTGACCTTGCCTAGGCAGCCTTCCACTACGCACTTCACTGCATAATGTCCTGGGTTAGACCGGTGCACTCGGTACACACGGCTGATGGACAAGGCGTACCGTGCTATAGCTTGTTGCACGACCACCTTGCTAGAGAAGCGCTGCCCAATTAAGAGGGTGTTGACATCAAACCTTCAGTCGAAGCCTTCTTCTTGCAGCAGTACGAATGAACGCACTGCGACATCATCAAGTCTCGATGCCACGTAAGGCACCTCCGATGTCACAATTCCCCAGGTTGGACCACCGGCCTGGTGTGCGTCCTCGTTGCTACCATCCGAGCTTGGGTCGGTGACTCGGTGTCCTCATTGGACTCCAACCCGAGAGGCTGGTCCGGTAGATACTTGTGGCAGCCAATGCAAGCCGACCACCATGATTCCACCCCTCATTTTGCATAAAATTATGCGCGAGTCTTCCCTCCGAGGCAGCACATTTCGTGTTGCCGTCTTCAGGCTCGAGCTGCGCTTGCCCGCTTGTAGAGGCCCCGACATCATCAAGGTGGCCCGACGCCCTGCGTATGAAATTTACGTACACCATCAACTTCCTGTAAATGGCCGTCTCGGGCTGGGAGGCAATCTACATGTACTGGCTCCATGCTATGCTTCCAGCCATCTTGACGAGCTCCCACACATCATTTGTGTAGGTGATCTCCTCGATCACAACTTTCTTCGTCGTTGCCTCCGTGACGAACTCCATCCGGATGCAGCTCCGAAGCTTCTGAATATTCATCACGTCGAGCCCCTCCGTCCAGACCACCTTGTACTGGCATCTCGACAGGTCCAATCTGCCGGGTCCAGCTCGTACGAGACCATCGCCATAAAACACTAACAAGTCTTGCATGTTCGAAATTACCTAAAGCCACAACAACCCCATCCGTGGTACATATGTGTAATTAAATACGACAAATTGCATGCAAGTGATGGATTACATATGTGTAATTAAATAGGAATATTTAATTAATTACCAATTATTTCTAAACATTAATTACAAGTAATTATTTACCGCTAAGCTAATTGCTAGTAGTTAATTTCCACTAATTTAATATGCCGGACTGATAACCACTAAACTAATTACGACTAATTATTTACCACTAAACTAATTAATTACGAATAAACTAACTAATTACAACTAATTAATTACCACTAAACTAACTAATTACGACTGATGAATTACCACTAAATAAATTACGAGTTGTTAATTTGCACTAATATAAAATGCCGGACGGATAACCACTAAACTAATTACGACTAATTATTTACCACTAAACTAATTAACTACGAATAAACTCACTAATTACGACTGATTAATTACCAATAAACTAACTAATTATGACTAATTAATTACCACTAAATAAATTACGAGTTGTTAATTTGCACTAATAAAATATGGCGGATTGATAACCACTAAACTAATTAACTACGACTAAACTAACTAATTCGACTAATTAATTACTAGCAAACTAACTAATTACGACTGATTAATTACCACTAAATAAATTACGAGTAGTTAATTTGCACTAATTTAATATGCGGGGCTGATAACCACTAAACTAATTACGACTAATTATTTATCACTAAACTAACTAATTCATTACCAGTAAACTAACTAATTACCAATAAACTAATTAATTACCAGTAAACCAACTAATTAATAACCAATAAACTAACTAATTACGGTAATAATGACAAAAGTATTTGACAAATTACCTGCCCTTTGGAGGTAACCTATCAAAAAAAGCCGAGCGACGAGGGACGAGCAGCAAGCAAATACTTAATCTCCAAAAAAATTAATATGTTAAGTTCTCTGAGTTCTCAGCGACGAGTGTCGGAACGAGAAGCGAAGCGCAATTGGGATGTGCGAAGAGCGACTGTGAGATTTTGATATTTATAGCCGAGCGAAGGAGGAGCCGCTGCGTTGGCACCAGGAATTTTTGATGCGTTGTCTACGCGCAGCACTATAGGCAAGGGGGGACAGCCTTGAGGAGTCGACAGATGTGTGGAAGAGGGAGGATGGACGGTTGGAAAGGTGGCTCATTTTCTATGTTAACAAATTCGTACAAAACAGTACACTTAAATAAAATTGCAAGATAAAATCAAAACGAGTAAAATTATGGAAAAATTACACAAGAAAGTACACCGTGTTAGGAGCATTCACATAAAATTATATATATATTTTTTTAACTCATTTGCTATATTTTAAAAATCATACGAACATAGCCGAAACCCTAATCGGTTGATTAGGGCTGAAACCCTAATCGGGGAGGGGTGACACATGGTGGGTCAAGGGGCACTGCATGGTGGCCGTCTTGACACCAAGTTACGTGGAGGGTCGGGAGGTCGCCACACGGTGGCCATGTGGCAGGGGGCTATTTTTGAAAGAAAAAAAAACGGTGATGGCCATTCCTGTAAATACAAGGTGAAAAGGTGCTAATAGAGCCAAAAATTCCATTAGGTTCTCTTCAACGATGACAACAGGGCTATAGTTTAGGGGGTGGGATTCATACGGTTAAGGGTAGGCACAACAGACAGTTTCTCGTTTTTTTAGTTTCATCCGAAGAGCTAGCGATTTTTTTTGAACTCCGAACTCCGAAGAGCTGGCGAGTTCATTTAATTTAGTTCAAGGAATTTGCTATCTGCCATAGCTGTGGACTATGGCAGGGAGCAGGAGCTTAAAATTTCCTGGGATCATGCAAGTCCATTGCTCCATAATTCTCAAATTCCCGCCTCCTGATGCGGCAAATTTGCAAGAGCCTAAGCCAGATGTCAATATAACTCGGGTGTCGGTGCATATTTTTTTAGATCGAGGATATTCCTAGCTTTTATAGAAAGCTAATAACCAATCCTTACAACCAAGTTTCAGGCACAAACACTAGGGATTCCAGCTAGCTAAGAAGTAAATCCAAGACAACCACAAAAAACGAGCAACTCATAAACGTTATAATCTAACAGAATACCCCCGAGTAACCCAAGGACACTCGCACTAAACATCTTCCATCGCATAGAACTTCTTCAGCCGAACTCAGAAAGCCTTCTACCTTCACTTGATCAGCTTCTTTGGTTAGTATGCACCACCGCCAACACTGCAAACATGACACAAATTTGAACATAACTTCAATTGGTTGATTAGGAGCAAAGTCTTCTCTATCTTTGTTTTGTTCCTGATTTTCCAGAGCGTCAAAATTGAACAAGCCAACATGGTAATCATCAGCACCCCTTTTATCCAACCAATTAAGTTGCAGATCATCTAATGATCCAGGAATTCTTTCCCAAATTCAAATATCTTTTACACAGTGCCAGACAAACCTTGCCAAGATACATTGGAACAAAATATTAACTGCATTTTCTTCAATCCCACAGAGCATGCAGTTGATCCCACCTTTCTATTTCCTTATTTATGCTGATATGCGGTTTGGATTTTATCTTGATACGCTTGCCAAAGAAAAATCTTAACTTTGAGGGGAATTTCATTTTCCTGTAGGTAACCCCCACCCCAAATAAGCGACATGCCTGCACAAAGATTTGACTGAGAACTATCTAGATTTCTCCAAGCTCCACACTACTTTATCTTGTTCTTCATTAAGGCCAACACCATTCAAGGATTCTTTCAGAAGCTTCCACTGTTCCTCATCCTCCTTTTCAAAGCTTCTAACAAAGTTAATATTCGAAAACCCATCTTCCCAACAGTCTGTTGTACTTATATCAGGTCCTGGCAATTGTTGAACAACCTGACATATTTGACTTTCAAAGGATAATCACCTATCCAGACATCTTTCCAAAAAGAGATCCTTTTTCCATTTCATATATGATGAACCACACCCTACTTAAAAAGATGATTCACCCTATGAAGACTTCTCCATAATTGAGAACCTCTCAGGGGATTGGAATCTCTAAAATCACCCATGGAGAAATACTTTGCCTTTATAATCGTGAACCAAAATTCCTTTCTAGCCAAATTAATTATCCAAATCAATTTGCTCAGTAGCCAATCATTCATTATTCTTGTATTTATCACCCCCAGGCCTCCATAATCTTTAGGTCTACACACTGCTCCCCAGTTGACCATGTGATATATGAATTTGTCACTTGCCCCCTCCAAAAGAACCTTGATCTAATAGTGTCCATTTTCTTATGTGTTTCTGTGGATATCATGGGGATATGCTCACGATCTTAATGTGATGGTACAATTGGCAATAGCTCTTTGGGTTTGTCGAAACGATCGCTTTCGGTTTTGTTGAAATTACTTTTTGAGAAGTGTCGTTAATCGGTAGTACTGCGGCGTGTGTCTGGCGGTACTACCGCTGATCTTGATAATCTTAAACTTGTGTTTAGCGGTAGTACCGCTGATCGGTATTACCGCAAGCAAAGCGGTATGGTTTTTCGAACGAGTGTAATCAGTGTTTTGGATTTCTCGATGAGCGGTAGTACTTAGTGCTATGGTTGCTTGATAGTACCGCATGACTGAACGACCGCGTGTGAGCAGTATGGTTTTTCCGAACAAGTGTTTTTGGGTAGTTTTGGATTTCCTTGAGGCAGATGATACATCAAGATGATTATGGAGTCTTGATACTACTGCTTGATCTTGTAATACCGGCCATAACATGGCGGTAGTACCGATTTGGTTTCTGAGTTTCGTTTAACTTGGAGAATTATTTTTGGGTTATGTCATTTCCATGTTTGTTAATGCATATATGTTGCATATTGCATGTTTTGAGCTAACGTGGGTCAAGTTGTGAAGAACTTGTTCCCGGAGACGATTTCTTGGTCTATTGCTGTGTAGGTGGCTTGCAGGTCAACGGCGGTCAACGGCGAGGAGGATCGGGACTAAGCTAGGAGAGCTGAGGTCCAGAACGATCATGGATGCGGGTGGTCGGTCGTGACTCAAGCATGGCACGAATGGACGAGGTGGATTGAGCCGTGATTCGATCATTGTGGTTGGATCAAGCGGCGCGGGGGTCGGTGCAAGTGCCTTGGAGGTTCCGATGGGATTCGGACGGGAGAGACTTGCCGACATGATGAGAGCCGTTGATCAACCTACACGTGGCGAAGCAGGCGATTGCTTCGACAGGATTGGACTCGGTCCATGGAGAAGGATCGAGAAGGGGTATTTTGGTAATTTCACCAAATACCACCTTGGTGACCTAATGCCAACCCGCGGCGCAAGACGGTGCGTCAAGAAGTGGTTTAGGTCAAGAAAAGTGAAGACGGCGCTTTAAAATGCGTGCGTGTGTGTCCCGTTTGTTTTTGGGCCTAACGGGAGCCCATTAGGGTTAAGTCTTCTAGAAGCTCTAGGCCTCATATAAATAGAGAGGGTGCTGTTCACAGCAGTCCAAGCACTTCATTTGCAAACCCTAGTTTGGTTTTTAGGGTTTAGGGAAGAAAAGAGAGACATAGGCTCTAGAGAGATGGATTGATGTGTATGCTCATGGATGGATCTCTTGTCCTCCTTGAGGGAGTGGTCAGTAACCAAAGAACATCATGAATCAATCTATGGATGTTCTTCCAAAGATGAGCTCCCCTCTTGTGTTCTTCCTTCTCTTTTGATGATTTTGGGTGCTTCCTTGATCCATTGGTTTTTGGTTGTTCTTGTGCACTCTTACTCCTTGCTGTGACATGTGGGAACGTATCTAAGGTCACCTAGATCATCAATCTCCCACGAGCAAGAGTTGGATCAAGTTTTTTGTTTTGCTCGGTTCTTTGCCCTTCTTAGGTAAAACTGAAAAAGATCGAAACTTTGACGTAGATCTGGACGATCGCCACTTGGAATAGGTTCCTAATACCCATAGGAAGGTGTGTTCCAAATTTGGTGGAGTTTGGCCTTACGGTTTAAAAGTTACGTCCATTTTCGATTTTGTTTTCAGTCGTTTACATTCATCGTCGGGATAAAAGGTAGTACCGCACTTTTGCCCGAGGTAGTACTACGATCTTGTAGTACAAGAATTTACTCATGAGTACCGCTACCGAGGTAATACCGCGACTTACAATGATGGTAGTACCTTTGTCCCAGATTTTTCAGGTTTTCTTCAGGGAGTTCGCTGTTGTGCTTTGAGGGTTTAGGAGTGGATTCATTGCAAGTCTTCCACTGTGCTTAAGCTTTCATCTTCATAGCTCTCATAGCTATTGGAGTGATTTGCGATTTGCGAGTTGAATCCTTTATCTTTGGAAAAAAGATTCGGTGCTCCTATTCACCCCCTCTAGTCGCCTATTCCGGTCCTACAGTTTCCTCAGTCAATCTATAAAACTCCATTGTGTAAATGGGCTAACTGCTAAGACTACTATTAACCAGGATCAATCTGCCTCCTGAAGAGAGAAGATTATTCTTCCAGTTGTCCAATCGGTTACCTAGCTTGATGATAATATTGTACGCTGCTCTCTTGTCAGCAAATTTGTCCCCAATTGTGATGCCTAGGTAAGTAAGGGACAGTTGTCCAAGTTTACAATTGAACATATTTGAAACTCTGCTGGCTTCCTCTCCCTCCATCCCCATCACAAAAACCTCACTTTTGTGATAGTTAATTTTAAGACTAGATATCCACTCAAAGCAATAGAGCAAGAATTTGAGATTAAGAATGTAATCATCTTCATAATCAATTATAAGAACTGTATCAGGAGTCAGTGCATATGCCACACCACAAATCAAGATGCCAATTTAAGGGAGAGTTTGATCCAATGAATAATTGCAGATTTCAGTATGAGAAAAACTATAGCACGCTATACCATTGTCATACAAACAAAGGGAGAATGAATCACCGTTCTCTAACACCCCGATCTAACATGGAGCCCAGAATACCACTAAACTACACTAACTATTAATTTTAACATCAATTAACAATAAATTCCCGTAACTATCAACATTAAAACCCGTCCATGGGTCACAAGATAAACATTTAAAGTAATACTAATCAACTAATGAGTATACCAACTAGTCCCAAGCATTATTTTAGGCAATAAATAAGTCCATAAATAACGATCTAAAGGAAATAACCAATGTCGCTAGATTTATAAGGAATCATAGTAAGTAAATATTGAATGTGTAGTTGTTTCGCATGTGGCGCTTATGATCTATTTCCTCCCATGTATGTTGCCATCAACGGTCACCTAAAAGCAGCAACAAAACAAGAGTGAGTCTAGACCCAGCAAATACATAATAAAGCCATAAACAACAATTTATCAACTATAATCAAGATTATCATCATATATCTATTTAATGCCATTATCATACTCAAATAAACAAGCCATATTTTATATCGGTAAATTTGCACAATTTAACAATTTACTCATATATGCGAGAATGCACCATCATGTTCATGCTCATGTGCGTCTCAACAGTTGATACCGGTATAGCGGAGTGTTCACCCGTTGATGAACCACTCTATCCTTCACTCTCGTGAAGTCCCCATCGAAGTAGGATTATATCTAGAGCACTTCGAACTAGTCATATATTTTTCTCACCGACCTCACCAGAATAGTTACATGACTTTCTCACCGACCTGGCTCATACAACTCATGTCATGATGAATATAAATGATGCAACATCTTTAATTATTCATCTACATAATTCATCTCATTAACTCAATATCATAATCTCATCCACCCAATGCCATCAGTATCATGCATAAGAATAAGCTTAACGAAAGCATAATAAATAATATAATAAGTAATATCAATGACAATAGCGAACAACCCGTTGTTTACCACTCTACCATGTACTTGCATCTTTATTCCTTCGGAGCCAGATAGCGAGGCGGCGGTAGGGCACTAGAGGCCACACCCCCTGAACAAACAATTCAAAATAATATCAAGATTACTTCATCACAACACCAACACTTTACACTAATTGTCCTCACATGTTTACGCCAAACCGATCAAATTAACCCAAAACTACTAGACGCACTACACGCTGTCCCAGTAGTAAAAACACTTTAACTTAGTCACCCAAACTCCAAATCCAGAAAACCAATACTTTTTGGAACCTTCACGAAATGTCCTACAACTTCCTAGTTATAAGGAACTTCTGGTTCTACCGTTTTCTCCCAATTTTCCTTCCCCGAAGACTGTCCCAGAATCTGTCAGAACAGTCTCCTTCTTAATTTTGTATCTTTAATTCTAAAACTTAGAAAAGTATGAACGATACCAGTTATGAAAACTAATCAAAATTTTCCTAAATTATTCAAGTTATCACCAAATTTTAATTTTTCCATTTACTAGATGAAACCGACCCATCTATACAACATCTACCAGCTACGTCCAAATCCTAGGTAGCAACCTTCCCGATGTCGTAACTTTTCGCTTGCTACTTTGAATCTAATGATCCAGACCATCCTGGAAAGCTAACGAGATTATGTAACCAACCTCTGAATCTGAGCCTAAACCTCTCGAATTTCCCCCGCAAGGTCCTGCATCGAAACTCGACCAACTAAGGCACGCTGAAAAATCAATCTTCCCTTAAGAAAAAGGATCTACAAATTTAACAACGACTAATTCATGGCAATCCTAGGGATCATCAGGCATTACCCTTAAAGATCAAGGCGTTGAACATGAAACCTGCAAAAAATCTCTCTTTTCCTCTTCTTTCTTCCTTCTTTCTCTTCCTCCTTCCTTCTCCGGCCGAAACCCTCCTAGTCTTCCTTGATGGTTCTTGCTTTCTGCCGTGCCTCCATCTTGTTGTTCCTTGGCCACGCAGTAACACATGCAAGCAACAAGCAGCGGCAGCCCTAATGCAATGCCCACATGCAATGCAAGAAGGCAGTACATGCAAGTGCTTGCTAGCAAACAATACACGCATGCATGCACGCAGCAGACTAGCAAACAATCGAAGCTAGCGGCGGGGGCTAAACAAGCACTGACATGCATGCATGCATGCATGCGTGAGGCAGGAAACACATGCATGAAGGGCTTAATGCAGAAGCATGTAGCGGCAGGGAGAGGCGGCAAATGGCGGTCAATGACACAGCAAGGGAGGGCAAGGGTGGTTAGGGTTAGGCCCCTCCCCTGGCTCTTTAATGGCCGGCCGGCCCCCACATAGGCCAAGGGGGCCATAGGCCTTCAGCTCAGGTTCTCTTTCCCCTTCCTAATTTCTGAAATTTCAGTATTAATTTTATACTGTTTTCTTTCTAATTCATATAGTACTCCAATGTTAAACGGGATATTACACGTTCGATCTAAGCCCCCACACTACCAGAATCGTCTATTTTTCCGAGTGCTCAGAAGTTTCCCGAGTGTTTTGAATAATACACTCGGGAACTTCCCGAGTGCCTTACGAAACACTCGGGGTGCGAATAAAACACTCGGGAAACTTTGACGGGAACAACGGGGAAAACTTATTCCCCGAGTGTCGTTCGTTATAGACACTCGGGAGCTAAAAAAACACCGCGCCATTTTTCCCCACACATGGCCTGCTTTTTTCGCCCTAACCCGTTCTCCCCAACCCCACAAGGCTTTGCTCCCGTCTCCCCAATCCTCTACTGCTGCTCTCTCTCCCCCACGACTGGCGCCGCTCCCGTTCTCCGTCGCCTCCATCGCCTCATTGCCATGATCACCCCCTCGACTGCCACACCCCCGACGCCTGCTCGTCTCCCCACCTCCGCGACCGCCCGCCTCCCCTCGTCTCCTCCCCTCCTCCTTGCCACAGAGCTGTCTCACGCACACACTAAAATTGCCGCCGCCTCCTCGTCTGCCGCCGCCTCACACAGACGCCTCCCCTCGTCTCCTCCCACACCTCCGCGACGGCGCCACCTCCCCGTCCTCCTCTTCCTCCACCGCCTCACTGCCCTGCCCGTCTCCCCTCCTCCACCGCCTCTGCAGCCGCCTCCTCGTCTGCTTGCCGCCCTCGACGCCTGCTCGTCTCCTCCCTCACCTCATGACCAGGCGCCGCCTCCCCGTCCTCCTCTTCCTCCACCGCCTCACTTGCCGTCGTCTCCCCTCCTCCACCGCCTTCTGTACGCCTCCCGTCTGCCTGCCCTTGCCGATGCCTCCTCTCGTCTCCTGCCGCCACACCGACCCCCGCCCCCTCGTCCATTCTTGCAGATCCCGCCGCCTCCCGTCCTCATCCTCCTTCTCCTCATTGTTCCACCATCCGCCGTCTCCCACTCCTCCACTTTGCCTCCGGTCTTGTCGCTCCTCCTGCTCCCATTCAGCAGGTATTATTGACTTTATTGTATTGAGTTCTTTCTGCTAGTTAGTGCTAACGATATTCATATGTTCTAGCATGCTAAATGAGTGCTTGCTCATTGACATGATGATATGGGCCATATGGCATTGCTCATAGCATATTAGTATCATCAACAAAGGCGGAAACAATATACATGTGGTGCTTCACCTCATGTTAGCACCAAATCATCAATAGTAGTAATTTTACATATGAGCAATGCACTCCATGCAGAACTCCTTACCAAACTAATGGGAGGATTCCATTCAATAAAATCAAGTGTTATTAGGATCTTGATTCCATAGTACTTGCCTACTGTGTAATGTGTGTTCCCTCATGAAATGCAAGGGTTTCGGTCCAACAGTATAGTTACTCTTGTGGAGACCACATTGTGGGTCACCCAACTTATCCCCTGCCGCTCATGGTCGCCTACTTGCCTTATAGCTTGCTTGATGAATGTTTGCCTTATATTTTGCTTGATGTTTTCAACAATCCATTCATTAGAGTTATATGTTATTAAGATTGTATGGTTGTTGCCTCCTCAATTGAAAAAACGCTAGTAAGATTGTTCTATTGAGTTTCTAGCGATTTACTGTTTTACTGTTCTATACGATTGGGAAACTAGTCAAACTAAGGTAGGCAATAATGATTATCTTTTGGGCAGTCTCCATGAATGCAATTCCTGACATGTCTTCTTATGGGTAGTATCTGGCATATCCATTTCTTATCGGTTTTTCTTTTTGATGCAATACAGTGGAGAAGAATGTTTTAGTATTTGACCATGCCCTTGTATGTCTCTATGTAAATTCATCAAGGGTTTTGTTTCATTGGACACAATACATCCACCGCTCTAGTTGTGAATTTGTTTGGCTCTAGTTCTGTAAAAGCTTTCTTTTAGTTGTTATGTTTTGTTTATCATGTCCATGGTGTTCCGCGATTGATTATGTAGGTAAGTGTTTGTATTTGAATTGTTTCTATGGACAGCCTGCTTGAAGTATAGAGGCACTAAGTATATCCCTGTCAATATTAGAGTTGATATATTGAGTTATAATGGGAATTTGTATATTGGTTCTTAAATTATCACGCATTTGTCTTATCTTGCTCTTGTTCTGTGTCTGACTCTATCATTATGTGTTGGTCTGTATGTGTGGTTACATGGTTGGTATTGTGACTTCCAAATTACACCTTGGGGCTAGACCAGGAATCACTTATAGGCCAATGGCTGATGTAGTTCTCCAAAATGATTGCTTTGCATGGCATTTCTAACAAATTAACAGACGAGCTTTGCAACTACTCCGGTGTAACATGATAAAGGATTTGTGATTTTGTTCCATCATGCGCATTTATCATTTCATGATTGTAAATTGGAAACATTTTTGTATTCAAGCTGAGCAGAGTCAAATATGTTGTTGAAATTTCTTGATCTGTGAGAAGAGATTGTTAGTTTGTTACTGTGAAAATCAATACACTGCGAGGCTTGATTGTTTTCGGCACTTGCCTCTGATCTTGCCGCCTCCTCGCCAACCCGCCTCCACCGACACACACTGCAATGCCCATCTTCCCCACCGCAGCTCCCTCGGCTCCCTCAGCTCCAAGAAGTACTGTAAGGTAATGGATAAGTGGAAAAATAAATAAAGTTTGCTTATTTTCTTTTGTGTTCATTTATGGTGGATTGATATGCTGTCATTACAATGCTACATTAACGTATTAATAAATAATGGTATTCATTTATAATGGTATTCATATATATTGAAAGAAAGTGTTTTTATTCTCCGTTGATCATGTATATTGTCTTCATGTCAATATGTTTTAGTGTACATATATAGGGCATGCATCCTATGGTAGCTTCTAACTAGCTCTGTAGTTGTAATTTATGACATAAATACAAGTTGGATTAAAATATGCATTATGTTTTGCACACTAGGATGGCTGAGGATCGTAGTTGGATGTACACTGGGCGTAGAGCGATGGGTGACTGTAGCCAAGAATGGATTGAAAAGTCGCCAGATTTTGTGGATCGAGCATTTGCTAGGAGTAATGGACGGGGTGTGTTGTTCCCTTGTTCTCGTTGTTCAACACACGGCCACAAATGAGGGCAACAATGATCGCACACCGTGCAGAAATCGGATTTAGGGCGTGCTATACCGTGTGGGTCTATCACGGCGAGTCACAACGAAAGCGATCGGATGTGCTAAGGGATGAAACAGACGATGGCGGCCACAATGAGAGTAGGATAGAAGACATGCTAGATGATGTCGTCATGCATATGGGCCACTGGCGAGGAAGAACCGAGCACGCAACAAGGGCTTTCTTTGATATGTTGTCCGTGGCGAGTCAACCACTTCATGGGCAAACACAGTGTCCCAACTAGATGCCATCACCACGACTACTTCTTTGTCAAGTCTCGATTCGGCACAAGCATTGCTTGCTTTGATACATTGATCTCGATTCGGACAAGCATTGCTTGCTTTGATGCATTCTTAAGCGTGTTTAGCACCCTTCTCCCAGATGGTCACAAACTGTCCGCTAACTTGTATGAGGCCAAGAAATTGATAAGCGCACTAAATATGCCATATGAGAAGATAGATGTTTGTCCAAATCATTGCATGCTATTTAGGAATAAGAATGTGGACAAAGATCACTGTGATAAGTGTGGTGGGTCTAGATTTGTTGAGGTTGACTCCGGTGATGGTCAAAAGAGGCAGCTTCCTATTGGCAGAAAAATACTTCGCTATCTACCATTTGTGCCACGAATCCAACGGTTATACATGTCTGAGGTTTCTGCCAAACAAATGGTATGGCACAAGTATGGTCGTCGGTACCATAATGACAAGATGGTCCACCCATCTGATGGTGAAGCATGGAAGCAATTTGACCGAGAGGCCACCACCAGGTGCTTGCTATTTTCATGATCTACTAAAAGGATACCAATATTAGAAAACATTCACAATCAGGTGCTTGCTAAAAAATAGATAAAAATGGCTACATATATAACTAATTCACTATATCTATATCATAAATTCTTTTGAAATGTGTCAACATATAATAATTTGTATGTACACTCCTTTCTATGAATTTGATGATAAGTGCTTGAGACATAAATGTTGATCAAGAGTTCACAATGATAAAATATTGAGAGTTGGAGTTTAACATTTTTAGCACCTTGTGCTTTTCATGTTCTATATTGTTAGGTGCTAATAAGCACGTCAACATATGAATTTGCCAGAGCTTTTAAAAGGTACATCATACAAGTGGATACCATGCATGTAATTATATATCTAACAAAATATCACTCCTCGCACCTCTTAATTAAGTCCATATATAGTTTCACTCATTCCTTTTTACAAGAGTACATCATTATACTAAAATTTCTCTTGCATGTCTTTGTAAATGACATCAATAAATGATCAATTAGGTCACAAGCTAGTGGCCCACACCCGAGCATGCCCTTAATCGATTTGCCATGTTATTAGGTTGCTCATCATGATTTAAAGGAATTTTTTGCTTTGTCAATAGTTTGGTTAATTATCTTTTCATATAATATCAATTCCTAACTTTTGTTGTAAGATGTCACTAATATTAAGTTTTGCTCTATCTGCAGAACTCGCAAAATGATGCTTTTGTGTACAGAAGATTGAAGCAGGAAATTCTGTGCATGCAAATGGTTGCAGTGATACTTGCTTTTGTTTAATGTATATAAGACTATGAAATTACTATTCCGAACTGGTATATGTATCATGCCTTATGCTTACATTTTCGAACTTGAACTTGAATGTTGTAAGCTCGGGAACTGTTATATGTATCATGTCTTTTGTTCGATCTTTACATATATATACATATATTGTGGAATGGATGGATGGATGGATTATTTGATTGCTGTGGAATGGATGGATGGATGGATTATTTGATTGCTCTGGAATTGCTGTGGAATGGATTTTTCTTGAATTTGTGGAAAATGGGGTTCTGCTGATTTGTCGTTTTCCCGAGTGCCAAATTTTCCCGAGTGTCGACACTCGGGAAATAGACCAAAACTTTCCCGAGTGTCGACACTCGGGAAAGTGACCAACTATTTCCCGAGTGTCGACACTTGGGAAAATTTGACCCGTGGCAATTTCCTGTGGGATTCGTCGGAAGCTTTCCCGAGTGTCGTTTTTGCGATGCACTCGGGAAAGAGCGACACGTGTCATTTTCCCCTATTTTCGTCCGTCAAACATTGGAAACATTCCCGAGTGTTTCTTCAGCGTATTCCCGAGTGTTAACACTCGGTAAAGATTCCCGTTACGGATGGAGGAGCAGTTGAGGAGGGTTTTCTCCCGAGTGTTTGAGTTTCCCGAGTGTATATTCATACACTCGGGAAACTGTTTTTATCCCGATCAATCTATCCCGAGTGCTATTTCTCGAGTGTCGGCCTTCGGAAACATTAATCCCGAGTGTTTTTTCTATTTTTCCGAGTGTTTTTGGTACTTGGCAAAATCCGGACTTCTGGTAGTGCCCAGCATCCCACACACGATCTTATCCATGCTTCCTGACTTCATCACTCTCTCAGCCATATAAATTTTATCCACAAACCTTCTCTCTCTCGGACATAGAGCGGTATGCGAACGGACACTACTACGTAAATGCTATCTTTGGGCGCCGATCACGAGCGGTTCATCGAAACCGCTCAGATAAACACAATCTCGAGCGGTTTTGTTACCCACCGTGCATGTTATTCTCCGCGCTAAAACCGCTCAGGAAGATGTCATATCACGAGCGGTTCATGTTTGGAACCGCTCGTGATACTTCACGAGCGGTTCGCTATGAACCGCTCGTGATATTACACAATATCACGAGCGGTTTGTTTTAGAACCGTCTCGTGATACTTCACGAGCGGTTCCAAACATGAACCGCTCGTGATATTGCCCAATATCACGAGGCGGGTTTTGTTAAAACCGTCTGTGATAATTAACTCACCACGACGATATATATAGCTCGCCTCCCGGCCAAAACAGATATAGTCTTCTTGATCTTCATATCTCTAGGCGCTTCGATAGGTCCATCGCCGTTCGCGTGCGGCTTGAGTACATCGCCTCACCTCACCGGCCTACTGGTCCATTTCGATTGTATATTGTCGCCGAGGAGCTTGCCGCCGTCGCCTCTATTCACCGATCGACGACCCACCGCGCCTTGGACCTTCCCGACTTTCGTTGACACCTTCCTCGTGATCGAGGTGAGATCTTTGAAGCATAAGCATCCTTTAATTTGAGTAGTTTGACGTTTACGCCAATCGCTAGTTTCAGCGCCTCATGGGACATCGTCTGCTTGTTCACCTCAAAGCGAGACCTTAGGGCCGAGAGCCACGACTATATAGCAATGCGATGTCACCCATAAGCCCGCTTTGAGCTTCAAATTAATTAATCCTCTGCTTTTAATCATTTAGTTAATAAACTAACGAGTCTATGACATGTGGGATCGCCATAGATTTTATAAATAAAATCATGAAATAAAAAATGAGTCAGCGACAAGTAGGGCCCACATGTAAGTTAATAAAATCCAAAAAATGAAAAAATGAAAAAATCATAATTAAGCCTCGTAAAATACGCTTTGAAAGTCATCACCCTTTTATTTATTTTCGTGGTTTTCAATACGAACCGTGTGATGGACCGAAATTTGGATGTACACCGAGAACCGTGTGAGTGAAGAGTACATTAATGGCGTGTCTGCTTTTACAAGAGCCGCCGAGGAGGATATGTTGAATAAGGGGCGGAATATATGTCTTGTCCATGCATTGATGCGAGAATCAAGATGTTTAACAACCGAGCGCAGATCGAAGCACACTTGATTCAAGGGTTTCAAAAGGGTTATACATGTTGGACTAGTCACGGTGAAGAGCATATTATCTGAAGTCAACGATATGCATATTATCAGAAGTCAACGATATGCCGCCGAATGTCGATTGTGGTTCCGATTCGGATAAATTTGCGCACGATGACAATCTAGATCGAGATGCTTAGCGATGCGAAGGAACCGTGATGAGAGGGAGTATGTTCAATTCAGGGCGTGATGGAGGACTCGGAGAAACCTTTGTTCCCGCCGCAAGTCGGAATACACAAGGTTGTCATCCGTGCTTAAACTACTGAAATTGAAGGCAAGCAACGGTTGGTCCAACAAGAGTTTCACGCGAGTCATTAGGTCTCTTAGCGGACATGCTTCCTGAGGGAAATGAGTTGCCCAAAACCACCTACAAAGCCAAAAGGTTCTTTGTCCATTGGGAATGGAAGTAGAAAGAATACATGCATGTCCGAACGATTGTATCCTCTACCGTAACGAGTATACAAACATGCATGTATGTCCGTGTGCAACGATCCCGATACAAGCGTAAAAGCAATCGATGACGACGAGGAATCGAGGTGAAGAAAGGACCTCTGCTAAGGTGGCGTGGTATCTTCTGTAATTCCCCGTTTGAAGCGGTTTTTGCGAACCCAAAGAATGCAAAAGCTAGCGTATTGGCACTCGAGGAGCGTAAGAATGACGGAAAGTTAAGACACCTGCGATTCCGCCCGGTGGAGAAACATCGATAGGAGGTTTGCGACTTCAAAGTCGGAACCGAGGAATATAAGGTTTGAATTGAGTACGATGGAATGAATCCTTTCGGTAATATGAGCAATGACATAGCACTTGGCGCGTGGCGCTCTGTATCTACAACCTTCCTCCTTGGTTGTGTATGAAGCGGAAGTATATTTTGTTGTCGATACTTATCCAAGGGCCAAAGCAACACGGGAATGATATTGATGTGTACCTAGCACCATTGATGGAAGATCTAAAAATCTTGTGGATTGAAGGGTGCAATATGGGATGCGTACAAGCGAGAGAACTTCACTTTACGTTCCTTATTGTTCTGCACCATAAATGATTATCCTGCCCTTGCTAATCTGTCGGGCCAGAGTACAAAAGGGGCCAAAGCCTGTACTCACTGCTTAGATGATACCCAGAGTGTGTGGCTGAATCACTCGCGCAAAAACCGTGTACATGCGTCATCGTAGGTTCCTTCGGAGGGCTCACCCATACCGCAGGATGAAGAAACAATTCGACGGAGAGAAGGAGGACAATTCAGCTCCAAGGCATTTAAGTGGAAAAGAGGTCTATGATATGGTTAAGGATTTAGATGTTGTGCTTGGAAAGGGATGTAAATCGAGGACAAGTAAGAAGAACATGTGGAAGAAGAGATCAATATTTTGGGACTTACCTTATTGGGAGCACCTAGAAGTTCGCCATTTGCATCGGCGTCATGCATGTAGAAAAGAATGTATGTGATGACTTGATTGGTCTCTTCTTGAACATTCGTGACAAAACAAAAGATGGTGTCAATGCGGCTTGACTTGGTTGATATGGACATCGGACTGAGTTAGCACCAACAAGGACCGATAAAGGACGAACGTACCTTCCCCGCTTGTTACACTCTGTCCAAGGCCGAGAGAACCGAATCGCGTTTGCTTGCATGGCGTGAAAGTTCCGTCCGGTTACTCCGCCAACATGAAGAAACTTGTTTCGATAAAAGATTTGAAGTTAATTGGTATGAAGTCTCATGATTGTCATGTGTTGATGACACAAATGCTCCTGTTGCAATTAGAAGTATTTTGCCGATCAAGGTCAGAGACAATCATGAGGTCAGTATTATTTTTTAACACAATTGCTCGAAGGTCATCGATCTCGAAGGACTAGATGCTCTGCAGGGCGAGGTGGTGACGACACTATGTGATCTTGAGATGTATTTCCCTCCGTCGTTTTTCGATATCATGGTCCATCTCATTGTTCATATTGTGAGGAGATAAAGATGTGCGGGCCGTGTTCCTCGTAGCATGTACCCGTTCGAGAGGTTCATGGGAATTCTCAAGTCATATGTACGAAATCGATCTCGGCGAGGGCAAGATCGTCGAAGGTTATGCAACCAAGAGGTCATTGAGTTATGCCTCGATTACATGGCTCAGTCGAACCGATAGGTGTGCCTCGATCTCGCCATGAGGGAGGCTCGAGGGTATCGGGACCATCGGAAGGAAAGCAATCACTTTAAATATGGATGCGTATGCTCAAGCCCATTTCACTGTCTTGCAACACATGGTGAAGTGTCCTCAGATATCGACCAAAGCTGGGGCGTGCTTGACAATGTAATCCGCTGCGGCGGATGTTTGGATCACGAGACAACACAAGCGGTTCAACCAATGGTTGAAGGAGCGACTTGCTAGGAGCTCGTCAAGTGATATCTTGACATGGTTGGCAAAAGGGCCAACATTTACAGCTTGTAACATGGCGAGGATACGACATAAATGGGTACACATTCTATACGCAGCTCGGGATATAAAAAGCACTAACGAACAGCGGTGTCCGTGATAAATGCATTCAAGATGATGGGGCCGAGGAGCTCCTACTATGGGCAAATAGAGGAGATATGGGAGCTCGACTCGTGCTTTTCAAGATCCCCTATTTCGGTGCCGTTGGGTCCATCTCCCACGGTGAAGGTCGACAAGTGCGGCGTCACTACCGTGGACCTCGAGCGTGTCGGATACAAAGACGAACCGTTCGTCTTGGCTAACCAAGTTGTTCAAGTCTTCTATGTTACCGACCGGCAAATAAGAAGCGCCACGTAGTTCTTCATGGAAAAAGGAGGATTGTCGGAGTTGAGAATGTAGTGGACGAGGAAGAATACAATCAATTTGACGAGTTGCCTCCTTTCGGAAACGGCATAAGGGTCGAGGAAGAAGAACATGACGAAACTAGCTACATACGCGTCGATCATCATGAAGGGCTAATTTTTAAAGATTAATTGAACAATGTGTGTATATGTACTATATACATTCTGATGATCATGGTTAATTTTAGTTCATTTGAGTTAATTAATTGAGATTTGTACTGTGAAATGGATGTGATTGTTTCTCAAATGAATGTGAATTGGATATACATGTACTTGTTGTCTTTTCTGCTTGTTTCAGAGGGCATGGCTAGCATTTCCTGAGGCTAGCCAATAAACAGAACGATCTAGATATTAACCAATACAAAATAATATCACGAGCGGTTTGAACTACGAGCCGTCTCACATGTGTATCACAGACGGTTGTTTATCAAATCCGCATGCTACATATATATCACGAGCGGTTGTTTATTAACACCGCTCGTGATACATCATATATCACGAGCGGTTCTAACTTAGAACCGCTCGTGTTACACTATCATCGAGCGGTTCTAAATTAGAACCGCTCGTGATAATCATATATCACGAGCGGTTGTTTATTAAAACCGTGCGGATTCATCAATATCACGAGCGGTTGTTTATTAAAACCGTGCAGCGATAGTATCATCCTGAGCGGTTCTAATTTAGAACCGCTCGTGATGTCCATCCCTATTTACATTCGGACTCTAGCTAGGGTTTGCGCGCCGCCACTCTCAAGCGATTAAGTTTCTCAACTCCTCTCGCTCCTCCTCCTCCCGAGCCTGTCGCCACCGTCCTCGGCGCCGCCTCCTCGAGCCCGGCGCTACTCCTCCCCGATCCGTCGGCGCCGCCTCCTCCTCGGCCCGGCGCGCCTCCCCGAGCCCGCCGAGCCTCCTCCTCTGACCCGCCGAGCCCGCCGCCTCCTCCTCCCAGAGCAGTGGCCTCCCCTTCGCCGCCGCCTTTTGCTCAGATCTTGCTCCTGCTCGTCCTTCTCCTCGGCGCCCAAAGGTAACCAATGCCGAAGTTATCGATCGACCCCATGCCCCTTTCCTAACTATTTCTATCAATAATCTGTCATGGTCCATCGTGATAATTGTACTTGTTTTAGGAATTTGTATTTGTTCTAGTCGATTATTCATATGGTATTTGTTTTGATATCGCTCTTCGGAATACATTGCAATGTGGTGTGTTGGGCTTGAGATGAATGCTCTGTGATGATAATAGTCTTGTCTTGAAATTGTTTTGATAATCGGGTTTGTACTTGAGCTCTAATTGGAATGCTTACTCTACATCGATAGCAATATCAAAATGTTAAATCTTAGCTTTATCTTTGATTTCATTTGTTCACACGATGTTCTATTTCTTGTGAAGATGTCTTCCGCTCATTCTCGAGTCGGTACCATGTGTCTCGATGATGCACCATCCTCTGGAACAATATCCAACCGCGTAGAAGAAGAGGAATATCGAAAAGGCCCACGGGCGATTTACCATCACGGAGGTCGATCGATCAGGGACCCTATCAATCCTCGCCGACGGCGGCCGCATTCCGGAGAATGGTGGAATAGTTGCACGAACAGTCAAGATCACCTACGATTCGTGGAAGGTGGTGCCCGACCATTGAAAATCGGCAGGTCTTGTGGAAATTCTTGCATCGCTCGAGATCCCTAGAACTCCCGGACTCCGTCGACGACATGCGTTGCTACAAGCGTGCAAAGCGTGGAAGAACTTCAAGAGCACGCTTGTCAAGAACTACGTGGAGAAGGATCTGCCGCCCTTCCACAAGTATCTATTATTGGAAGAGTCTGGGCGAGTTTGTGGCGAAGAAGACGACAGATGAATTTAAGAGTGAAAGTCGGCGCTACGCCCTCGGGCAAAAACAAGCACCCCACGCACTCGGCATCACTGGGTATGCGGGTAAAGCCCGATATGGAGGGATCAGAACAGCGAAAGCGGTTTGAATCTCTCCTGCTATTTCGAGATCAGCGATGTGCGCGCCGACGGTGGTTATTTGCGAGGTTAGCTATTCGCCCTCGGGAAGTGTACTTTCCAAACCCGAAGACCGTGAAGTGTCCCAACGCTGGTAAGATATCGAACTACCTAGTTTGTAATTACTCCATAACTTCATAGGAAGTGAAATGACATGTCGGGATATATTGCGATAACGCCGAGTGCACAATCTTCCCAAGGCTCATTCGAGCGAGATAGGGAGAAAGATATACTCTCTGCGGCCCTAGGAAACAAAGTGAGCATCCGGATCGCACGAGAGGCGCCGGTGTTTTGTCACATGGGAACAATGGTTCCAAGCGGACGAGGATCGCACGGAGTAGGAGGAGAGCCAAAGCCGAGCACGATGCAAAGCTACGAGAGGATCTTCGTGCATCCTCGAGATGAGCTCACTTTGAAAAAATCGGAGCGAGGTCGTTGAAAAAGTCACCAATCCTTTGAGGAAAGGATTCGTATGCGTTCGAGCAAAAGCAAAGAAGAGACTTTTGAGGAAAGGATTAGGGATTGCAAATGCCAAGTCGGTTGGAAGCCCCTACCCCTACTATACCGCTAGCTAGCCCCCAAACATCCGAGTAGTGGCGTCAACCCTAACCCTACCACAATAGGTGATGACAGATTTTCCGTCGATGACATCCGTAATAATTATTATCTCGGAATGCTCAATCCATTCATAAGCTTTGTTGGAGTAGCTAATTTTGTACCGTTATGTATGTAGGTGGCTACGAAGTGCAAGCTCCAAGTGAGATATGTCTCTGTTGCCTAGATCTTTGCTTGGGGCAGTGTATCCATCGATGATCGAGCTTTGGTGCACGGTGCAAATCTAGCTCGGGTTTCGCAAAAGTGAATGTGGGCGGTGTTTGTGCCAATTTCGAGGCCGTCCCGTGAAAATTCCCCAAACGATGAGGTCATGACTCTAGGGCAAGCCGTTGGAACATTCATCCAAAGGCCCAAGGAGGACATCTGCTCGAGCTACCGCTCCGGTGTCAACTTCACGGAATGTCTCAGAACGGCATCAAGTCCACGGACTTGATCGCACCGGCTACTGCTGACCGACATGGCAAGGGCCCACCGCATCACATGCATCTACACCTCGTGCTCAATCGACTCTTGTGAAGTCGACCTATACAAAGCGAGGCGGCAAGGGCAAGGGCAAATCGAAGACGATCGAGTCTTCTCCGATATCCCTTCTTGCCGCTGGCGGAAATACAAGCCAGGCGAGCCGTTGCTCGAGAAGTTAGACGACCCTACCCTAGGACCGGATTGCACGGAATTGCATGCATGGTACATGGAATAGTCCAACAAGCGGTTGATCAACGATGCTCGGTGTCACCGTCAAGTTCAAGGAGCATCATTTTAACCACGTGTATCAAGACGCCGTCTTCACGGTGACCTTCGACGACTTGTTTGTCTCTTCAACCTCGGCGAGCTCGACGTCTCAATCATACGATCTTGGACAATCGTAAGTGTGTACAATCACGGTCAATGTTCGTGTAATATCGATAAATGTTATATATAACTCCTAGCTTTTGTATAATAGATACATGATCCGTGAAGCCGAAAGAAGGAAATCACCGGTAGGTTTCTCGACCCACACGTTGTCTCCGAGCAAAGCATCACGGCGAATGCAACATTAAATCGAGAATTACGTTATAGATTTTTTCATGGCTTACCGCAACAAGGAATTCATACTTTTGCCCTACAACCGTAAGTAAGTAGTGTTGCACTCCGACTATACTTAATGTTGATTTGTACTTTATAAGCAACACGAACTTAGGTTTAATGACCATCTTGACATACCCGTGTAGGTTCCATTGGATTCTAATTGTAATTATACCAAAACGGAAATCGTAATATACCTAGATTCCCTCAGAGGGCCACCACAACTTCACAACTATCCGGAGTTTAATCATCGTAAACACATTTCCTCCATAGAAACTCTATTGTAGTCTTTCCTTCCTTTGCAATGGCTAAGGCTAACTTCTTGGAGTCACGTGGGTGTTCGACGTGTTACATGCTAGAGGATGGAATATCAAGGGAAGGACGCCGCAACATGATCAAACATTCCCTGTGACTTGCTAGCTAGTACACATTAATCCTATATAACACTTCGTAGCAATGCCTCTTGAACTAACCAATTCTATTTTTGCGGTACCACCAAGCGATCGCCGGGCATAACGTCTGTGGATACTATGTTTGCCACAACATGCAACTACTGTCGGTTCGCGATCACCAATGATCCTCGTGTTTGTCAATCTTTCAACAATTATTTCATATATACTTACCAATTTATATAAGCCCTAATTTAACCTTCATATCGACGGGTTGCAAACATCGCTGAAATCTGCGTTGGAGCAGAGCGAGCTCATAAAATTCGATCACACCTTGCGGCATTCCCTAATGACGTGTCATAAATCCAAATGGGAGTTTCCACAATGTAGCGATTGAACTTGATTGAGATAGATTGAACATAATGGTACATGTGTGTAAATTAATGTACATTAATGGTTAATTTTAGTTAATTGATTTGTGAATTGGATGTGTGCTTGTTTACGAAATGAATGCAATTTTGATGTGCTACGAAATGAATGAGAATTGGATGTGCTTGTTTCAGAGGGCATGGCTAGCATTTCTGAGGCTAGCCAATAAATGTAAATAGATTAAGCAATGCAAAGACTACCACGCAGGCGGTGCAGAGATGAAACCGCTCAGGATAGTCGATTACCACGAGACGGTTTGTAGATGAAACCGTGCAGTGATAATCGACTACCACGACGATTCAGATATGAAACCGCTCGTGATAGTGAACTATCACGCAGCGGTTTCATATACGCATCGTGCGTGGTAGTCTATCATCGCGCACGGTTTTATCTACTATCCGCCGGTTTTATCCGTCTGTGTAGTCGAATATCACGCACGGTTTTATCTACGGACCGTCAGGTAGTCGATCATCACGCACGGTTTTATCTACGGACCGTGCGTGGTAGTCGAATATCACGACGGTTTTATCTACGCATCGTCGTGGTAGTCGACTATCACGACGGTTTTATCTACTGCATCGCCGTGGTAGTCGATTATCCGCATTTGCTGACCGCCTGTGATAGTATATTACGAGCGGTTGAGAACCGCTCGTGATGACCATTAGCATTCTTGACCCATAAACTCGCACGGCTCACGGAACCGTCTGTAATGGCGTTTTTGAACCGTCTGTAAAGGTCTTTTCTGTAGTAGTGAGAGCAGGAGTAGAGCGTACGAGCGGGCACACCGCGGTGCTCATGGGGGAAGAGATGGCAGCGCATAGGGGCGTGGGCTCAGGGGAGCCACGACCTATTAGGAGGTGCTGCATGCAAGGAAATAGCAGCCGCACCTTCCTAAGGCCGGCTGATTATATTAGGAATAGTTTCTTTAGAAGATAGAATATTATATCTATTAGTTGGAATGATATCTCTAGTAGTTGGAAGGTTGAGATTGTGTTTGTTAGAGTCAGCTTTATATAAGCACGGCATTGTCATCTATTTTCATTAACTAAGAAGAAATAATCTAATCTCCTCCCAACTTCATCATCACAGTCCATGGTGATACGGATCAACCTCAAAACGAGATTAAATCCGTGGACTGCCCGATCTTTCACGCTGAAACTCGAAGATCAGTAGTACATCGTCTTCTTTTCTTATCATCGTATGAACAGTACCACACACATGAACAGTAGCATGCACACGAATAGTAGTCTGAAACAAATCTCCTTGATAAATCTTCTCCTACGCACACCACATCACGTGAACAAAAGGTAGTAGAACCAAAATTTCAGTGAGCAAAATCCAACACCTCAATTAAATTCAACACACCAAGAGCAATTCCTAACTAAAAATCTCAAGAACACGGACCATCAATGACCACCAAAATCATGGTGATTCTTTGGTAACTATTTCTTAAATCAAAACTTAACTTTCGTACAGGCTTGCGGCCCTGGCTTTATAGCCCCAGCCTTGGCCGAAACTAACCTGGTCCCTATCTCTAAAAGTGAAAACAAATATTAAAAAAATAACTCAACTAGGACTCTTACAGATAAGGAAAACAAAACAACCTTTGTTATCTCGGCATGAGTTGCTTTCGTCCGAACTCAAGTAGGAATCAAAGTTGATCCAACCCATAATGGTGCTGGAGACGTGTACGTTGGGTCTCTGGTTCGGACTTGATCCCTCACGCACTGCTTGCATGCAAACCGATTTCTTTCCGTACACGTACACGCCTATTTTGATGCAAACCGAACGCATTTGACTCACTGAATTTTGGTGCACCAACTTGATACGTCTTGATGATAGGCGGGCCCCAACCAAGTTCATGCAAAGTTAGATATTCATGTGGATGTGGCATGGAACGACCTGGCCCTGGACTTTTTGTACACGTCATGGAAATCGTGTAGTAGTATGCCTCCTCTCCAGACTGGAAAAATATCACGCTATTATTTTCTGGTGGTCGCGCTCTCCCGAAGAAATAGAAAGTCTCTCTGATTCCCTTCCTTCCTGGACTGAGACTAAAACTGATGTGGATTTCCTACTCTCCATGTGTTGCACTTGCACTTGAATCATGCATTGCATGCACATGTACCTTCTCTTCTTTCTTCTCAGAAAATTCTAAAATTAATTTATGCGTAATAATTTGTATACAAGAATTAAGTTCAGTAGTAGGGTTAGTACTCGTGGCCGCATCACATGGACTCTCCTTTCTCCTAAAACCCCTCCTGTCATCTATGAACTAAGGTACATATATAACAACTTGGTATTAGAGCCGACCACCATAGCTTCTGCTGCTACAAGAAGATGATGGCCACCAATGCCAACATAAGGGATGAGATCGCTGACATGAAGGCCGCCATGCATCATGGCTAGCAAAGTTCGACAAGATGATGGAGGAGATGGCATGAGCAGCCGCTGCACGATCTACACCGCCACTTGTGAGTCTGAAGATCTTGTCAGCGACTTCCTCGACGTTGTCTCTGGAGGTGGCTGTAGCACAACCACAACCGGCTATGATGCTGTCGCCGACAACGCCTCCTCCAGCAGCCTCACTATTTGTGGCTGCGCCTATGGTGCCCTTACCAAAGAAGAAGGTTGTTGTCCAGCGGTCAGCCGACGCTATGCCTTCGTAGGTGCAGGGTGTGGCGGGTGTCAGAACACGACATCATCGTGTTCTTCCCACCACTGTAGCATCCTATATATGGTGGGAAGAGTGTTGCTGCTACCCAACGCTGGTTGTCCATGCCGCCGGTGTCCCATGCATTATCAAGCCACACCAAGGGACCGTTGTCCTCGCTAATGTCCATTGGAGTGTTGTTGGTCCTCTTCCATGCGATGTTTTGTCAGTTTCACGGCCTCTCGTCAACGTGGGATCACCTCGTGTTGTAGCCATAGCCGCCGCATTGTAGCTCAAGGACGAGATACTTCAGGAGGAGTGTAATGTTAGGGACGTGGGCATAGGAGAGCCACTAGGCTTAGGAGAGCCCAGGGGCAGAGCTACATTGATGCATGGGGGTACATTTGCACCCCTAAAAATTTTGCACAAAAAACTGGTATATACCCCCCTTAATACATAAAGTATGTACTACACATACTAACATACATACTCCTCAACTCCTGATAGCAAAGTATGCACTACACATACTAATATACATATTCCTCAACTCCTGATAGCCCATTTAGCATTAGGCCCAACAGAATCTGAGAATCAAGTCCAAGTCAACTAGTCAACTAGTTAAGAAGGCGTCAGGCCTAAATGCTATCTGCCCATCTAGGCATCATTGCTTTCTACTAATACATTTGCTTCTTATGACATGTTTGATGAAGTTAATATAGAGCTACTTCTTTACATGATATCTTTACATCCTACTGATTCATTTGCTTCATATGACAAAGATAAAGTTCTTAAACTTGCTAAGTTTTATGCTAAAGATTTCTCGAACACAGATTTGATCCAATTTTCTTTGCAACTTAATATGTTTATCATTGACATGCATCAAGATACAAGGTTTTGAGAAGTGAAGAATCTCAGTGAGCTCTCTATTAAATTTATTGAGACAAAGAAGGATGATCACTATAAAGTTGTTTATTTGCTGCTTAAATTGGTATTGATCATTCATGTGGCTACTTCAAGGGTAGAGAGGGTATTTTCTGCAATAAATCATGTGAAGAATAAGATAAGAAATAGCATGGATGAACAATACCTAAATGATTGCTTAGTTACGTACATTGAGCGTGAATTTGTTCTACAAGTTACTGATGATGTTGTCATCAATCGCTTTCAAAACATGAAGGAACGCCGTATCAAGTTGTAATTTTCTAAAATATTTTGTGATGTTGGTTATAGTGGAAACATGTAATTTGGCACATTTGAACTTATGTACTATGTCATTTGAACTTGTGTTGGAACGGATGTGTCTTAAGTTCGCACTCCCATCGTCAAAATCCTGGCTCCGCCACTGAGAGAGCCACGGCCCATTAGGAGGGGCTGCATGCAAGGAAACAACAACCGCACCTTCCTAAGGCTGGCTGATTATATTATGAATAGTATCAACTTGATTAGCAATTTGATATCTTTAGAAGATAGAATGTTATCTCTATTAGTTTTAATGATATCTCTAGTAGTTGGAAGGTTTATATTGTGATTTTCATTAAGTAAGAAGAAATATTCTAATCTCCTCTAAAGTTTATCATCTCAGTCCATAGTCTTTCCTTTCTCCTAAGATCCCTCCTCCTTCAGTCGACCTGTGCTCAGGGCCGTTCTTGACATTTTGGAGGCCCTGGGGCGAGACAAAATGGGAGGCCTTTTTTTCTAACATAAACAAATAGTGATATTTTTATATCAACTGCAAAGCTATTCAATACATCAAAAAGATACAAACTACTCATAAAAAGTAATTTCTTCTAACATTTCTAGATGCAAAGTCATTGATAATAGTATCCATGTCAATGTGATCTAACATATCCTTTTCAATGCATAAAGTGGCCAGACCATTCAACCTTTCTTGTGATATTGATGACCTCAAATAGTTTTTCAATAACTTCAACTTTGAAAAGCTTCTTTCGATTGATGCTACTGATCCAGATATCTGATAAATAAGATTCGATAAGCAATTGAAACATTTGGATAATAATCTACATCTCTAACAAACTAAAAAATCTCAATAGCAGACATTGTCACATGGCAAAGTCATTTACAACACTCTTAATTCAGAGAAAAGAGATGTATCAGGATACCCATCCCTACACACTTAACCACAATCTAGTTAGTAGTTATACAACCCTGCAGAGCAATAGAGCATATATAGGATATACAATTATGCATATACGTATATGTAGTATGATGTATCAGGATCAGAGACCCTTAGTTTTGGTGGGCTCTAGACGATCGCCCCTACCGGCCCTCCATCAGGAACAGCCCTGCCTGTGCTAGCCGTTCTCTATATGGTATTTACCCCCTGTGAACTAAGAAGGTACATAACAGCAACGCTCAACGCGGCGGTGGCACAACGGCAGCAGCGCTTGTGGTGCGCGACGGCGGCACTCGCAATGGCGGCTACAGCTCGGCGTTGTCACTTCGCTTCCCATCTGGAAGACAGGTGTCAAGCCAATGCTTGATTTTTTCCCCCTTGAAAATTGCATTGAGTTCTGATACTTGTTTGAAACTTGCTTTTGAGTCTTCATATATTAAAAAAATCGTTGAAACATATTTAAACTTGGGGGAAACTTGTCAAATTTGTCTGAAACTTGTTTGAAACTTTGCCGATGCCGAAGATCCCTAAAACTTCTTGATACTGCTAGAAAATTGCTGAAACTTTCTAAACCCTATTTGAAACAGAGAGCTTCAAACCTGAAACTCCTATGAAACGTGCTATCCTGGAACTCGAAACATTGAGAATTGTTGAAATTTGCCCCGGGCTTCTCCACATCCATTGTTGGGGTCATTGCGTGGACAGAGAGCTTCGGGATGCTTTAGGCGTGTTTGCGGAACATCGGGGAAGATTTCAGGCACTAGCAAGAACACATGCTTGAAGTACAACGTTGCGTGGTGATTGTTAATCCGCTGTTGGAGGACCGGCTACTATTGGGGACTCGGTGATTAATAGATGCGCCCCGTAGATAATAGCAACTATTCCTCGTATAAACTCGCTGATGATCTATGAATCTTTCGAGTTTTCCCAATTTTACAACGAAATGGACTATTCTCGTCTTCAAAGTGCAACTTCGAGCTGAGAATCAAAGTATTTCACGAAACAACAGTGCTTTGCGCAAGGAGGTCACAATGATCATTACAGGGGGATTTGCAGCCGAAGAATCGATGGAAATTCAAATTCCTCCTTCGTTTAATTTGTGTAAGGTCACAGCCATCTTTCAAGGTAGAAACCGAAGAACGTCATGAAGATATCAAGTCAGGTGTCTCGGCTTCGACAGATAGCAAGGTCGTGTGCACCTTTCCGACCCACGTATCCAGCCGGTCACGCAGGGATTTCACTTGGTCTATACCCAGGACCCTCGGTTGAACCCACGAAACATGGACAGTCCCATCAACTTGATCAATTATGCCTTCTATAAGATGGGCCTGAAAGAAAGTAATCGTGTCATCATTCCCTTCTAAAAGAAGTAATAGTGTCATTAGACCTATTATACAGCCACAAGAAGGGAAGGGGAAACATGGAGCTGCCCATGACTCCATCGAGTGTGAGACTTACAGAGAGGCTCTTCATCAGTAGATACTCCACATCTTCAACTGAGAGTCTGGTCCGTTCAGCTATAGCGCTCAGTGGGATTGTACGGTCTTCAGATGATCGACTGCAACGGATGAAGAAATTTAGGGAACAAAGCTTTGCTCCTAATAGCAGCAGATGCCTAACATCAAACAACATCTTAACTCTGAATTGTCGCCCACAAGAATTACCTGAAAATGATTTCCATCAAGCAAAGGATATTGATCTTTTCAAGTAGCTTCCTCTCATTCTGTACCAATGCAGGTTGTGCACTCAAAGCGGTGTTGTGAGCTTTGCAGAGTTCTTGATACAATGCTAGATTGCCAGTGTTGAATGCTTGCAACATATGATAAAGCCACTCCACCGTTGTTCCCACAAGGCTGTGGATCTACATGATAACCACAAGGGAAATTAGTCGGCAATGCTAATACGACCCAATTATGCAGATTGTCACGCTCCAAAATCACAAAAGGGCACTATCATGAAAAATACTATGGAAATCAGAAGCTAATTCAACCAATCAATACAAGTAATATATAGTCAATAAGAGCTTTGCAGCATTGAGAGGAAAAATTATTTAGCTGGCTGCTAAATATAACTATTGAGTTTGCTTTAACATTAAGCTCCAGCTCTAAAATCAAAAATTGTATGCTAATGGCATAAAATGTTGTCCTGCCACAGAACACCAAAAGAAAAGAAAGAAAGGAATCGTCATGAACAACTGGACCAGTTGTACATAAGCTCAAATAAGACAACAGTAGGACAAGGAACATGGAAGTGCGACTTCCGTGAGCCAACCAAAAACACACTTAATCTATCAGGCTGAATTTACATGGCAAGTGAAAGCAATGATTCATCCTCAATATATAAGAATATCAATTAATGATTGGATATAGAAAAATAAGAATTTGTTTACGTTCTGCAAAAAAAAGAGATGGACAATCTACAATCTCTATAAGAACATGTTGGTCCATCACACAAGCATGGTGAAACCTACAAATAACTATCGAGAAAAACTAAAACATGTGCACTACTATTGTTAATGTAGACAGTAGCCGTACCGTATGTAAGATCAAAGGCATATGCAAATTTTGAACTTACAATTGGATGGGCAAGCAACTCCCCGAAGTTGTAAATGTTTTCGCCCAACAAAGCAGCAAGTGAGAGGTCAAACGCCAGGTTCTGAATGTCATATATGAGCAGAGGTAGTAACTGGAAATCAGAAAAGGCAAGAAGAAAACCAATTTTGTGGTGTCCAAAGAATAAGCAAGCAGTAATACCTGTTTGAATGGTTCTGAAAGTGACTCCACTGTTGTGTATGCAAGATAAAGAAGAGCACTCTTGTAGAATTCAGAGTAGTCTTGACAAGCTTTATGGTACTGAGAACATATCCAGTAATAGGTCGCATGCACCGAAGGATCAACATCAACCATGCTATCCAAACTGGTTTTCCCCTCATCTAGCAGCTTCTTGCACTCCTTTTGACTCCCTTTCTCAAGAAGAAATGTTGCGATCTGCATCTTCACATATAAAATGGGCTCTTCAATCCGTGCTTCCCGGGTGTCGCGCAGCTTTAAAATTACACCCTCAAGATAGTTTATACCAGCATCTTTGTCTGAATACTGGCGTGAAACTACAACTGCGAAGTGAGCAAATTTAAGAAGATTGATCTTTGTCTCAAAATCAGAGATGAAATGGTTATACAGCTGAATTAGAGCATCTCCCGCCTGAACAAAAAAAAAGGAAAAGTACAGAGTAGTGTTAAGCACAGTGATAGGCAAAAGATAATACATTGTAAAAGTAGTAGAACAACATGTCAAGAAAGCAACCAAACCATAGCTATCAGAAACGCGGTTCATCCGAGTCGAGGTACGAGATTCGGGTGCGTAGTTCGCCACTTTTTCTTCCAATTTCAACTGCGAACACGAACCCCGTACCCTAAACCGGTTCGCGATTCGCGGGGTTTTATAGCGAATCTGGTAACTATGAACCAAACTGCCGATCAAATGTTGGACATATCTTATGAGGAACCTACATATGATATCACGAGTACGTTTGGGTTCCACAACAGAAAATATGGTAAACATGATGCAGTGCAATGTGCATTATATACATTACAGAATAAAAATATTACAATTAATTCATATCCTCTTCAGAGTTCACCTATGCAAGCGAATAACAGGTAACACAGGACCAAAAGGAAAAGTATGCAGATGTTTGCATATGGATAAAATGTTTGCATATGCTTAGTAAAACTACCTACTAGAGACGCTCAATATCTTGAGCAGGCCATGCAAGATGTAACTGACACACTCGGCGAAGAGTGTACTGCATATTGGAGCATAGAGAATTAAGTAACAAATCAACTCAGTGAACTATGATGCTGCTCCGAAGCAAGCCAACTAGTTTGTGTAAGAAACACCAATTGGACATTGTTGGAAACGGTGCATCAATGTATTGAATTAGCAACCTGAGTTTTGAGCACGAGGGACTGACCCGATTGATCTTAACTAGTATTTGCACTTAGGGTGACAAATCATTTTTAGGCTCAAAGAGATCAAGCAAGATAAATTACAGGGAAACCGCTGTTCCCACCTAGGAAAAGAAGTAGCTGCATTCGGTCAAAATTACAGCAAGTTCCACATTAGTGAACTAAAAACAACAAAAATCAGCCCTTATGGCACCAAAACCAAATTGGCAATGACCCAACAAAGCTACACGTGATCGATCCATTCAACAACTGACATGATACCAGAAAAGGTTGTTCTTACAACACAAATCTACCGCATCTTAGGAGGCCAGCCGCGTCATACGCAAGCGAGATCACCATCTATCTCACGAGCTGCAGGATCAGAAACTACTAGCTAACAACCAGCGCGCGCAGATCAAACCGCACTCCAGGATACTACTAGGAGGAGCGGAAAAGAGGGATCGATGAAATCAACCGGACCTGCACAACGGCGAGGGCGAGGAACTGGTCGAGCTTGAGGGTGAGCTGGTGCCATAGCTTGCGCTGGTAGAGGTCGGCGAGGGCCGCGTACCACTCCGCCAGCTCCGGCCGCGTCGCGCCCTGCGCCTCCAGGAACTCCAGCGCCGCCGCCATCGCCAAGCCCCCCTTCCTTTCCTTTCTTTCTTCCCGGCCAAGAAGACGAGGGGCAGGAGTTGGATCTGTTCAGTCGCGATTCCCCGACGCCCAAGCGCTTTGTACCAGTAGCTGGTCGAGCCGGTTGCCAATAGCAATAGGGATTTTTGTCCATGGGCCTATCACGGCCCGGCCCAACTGAGACCAAAAGCGAAGTTGGAATGCAATCATGCAACACACCACCACCGTTAGAGTAGACCGACTCAACTCCCCAATCCTCGTCTTCCCCGACGCGAGCAGACGAGACGAGCCCAAAGCGTCCAAGGCCGCCCGTGCCGCCCGCAGCCTTCCCTCGCTGGTGAGCTCTTCTCTCTCTCGGCCGCCCCCATTCGCGCGGTTATTGGGGGATGTGCTCGGGTGTTTATGCAATTTCGTTGGTTGTGTAATTAGGGCACTGTAGTTTAGAGTAGCGGTTGATTAGGGGTGGGAGTGGTTCGAACCTGGCCGACCCTTTCCTGCCCCGTCTGCCCCAGACTACCGCCGGTTGTTTGTGTTGTTGTTGCTGTGTGGATGGATACGAATGGCTCTAATCAGAGTTTTAACGGTGAACGGGGTCAAACAAAGGTAAAATTGCATGATTTGGATTCAGGTCATTTGATCCTGGCGTGGGAGTTTGTTGGGTGGTGTTTGGGCAAGTTATTTTGGTGTCGACACACGAGTGTTTTTTGGTATTCTTCTTGTTAGTATAGGATTCACTAGCTATTAGAAAATTTTAATTGTTTAGTTTTGGTCAACCGAACATGGATTTCTACTGTTCAAGTAGAGGGGAACAATTGATTGCGCCAGTTTAATATCTGCCTACCTGGCCGGTTCACAATTCAGTCTAGTATAGTGACCACTTATTGGGTAATGTTGTTTGCTATTACTAGTACTAAGTTGTGTTTCTCTTTAGCAAGCTGAGTGATCAACTGATCATTGGGCGATGACAGGTTAAATTAGTTTGTACAGTTGAAATAGGATAATTGTTTCATAGTTCAGATTGGAAGCAAGGGCTCACTGTTACATGTTCAAAATACTGACAAGAGAAGGACTCGATAAAATTGTTGACACCACAATTCTTCATCCTTTCCAACTTGCAGGAATTTGCCCGTCTTATCTAAACAAGTACGTTGCATTTGGAACGATGGTCGTGGGGTTGATTAATGCTAACCCTGTGGTTTATGAGAAAAAAGAGAGGCGTGTCCGACAGGCACCAGAAACCACAGATGAAAATGCAGCAGAGCCTATAGACCAGCTAGAAATATTTGATATCCTTTTTCTTGTTTCCCAAGTCCATGTAGTGTGGCTTTCTTTACAGTTATACTTTCTCTATCTGCAGCTGTGCTATCCTAAATTCTTTTTGTACTCCTTGACATTCTTACATCATATTAGAGATATAAAGGACCCTGAGCACCCATACTCATTGGAAGAACTGAATGTGGTAACTGAAGATTCAATCAAAATCAATGATGAACTTAGTCATGTCAGGTAATTTCACATCTTTCTAGGTTTGGGTGCTACTATTCAGGATTTTTAATGGAATTCAGTCTTGAGGATCAATAATTTCTTGACTTCAGGGTTACTTTCACCCCAACAGTGGAGCATTGCAGTATGGCAACTGTTATTGGCCTTTGCCTACGTGTGAAACTCATGCGGAGTCTTCCTCCTCGTTACAAGGTATGTTGTTGGTGTAGAGCTCAAAGCAAAGCCCTGCTATTTTAGCTTCACTCACAATCATGGACTGCCTTAAAGTTTTTCCGAAGTCATTAAATTTTATTAACATCATATCCAGTTTAGAAAATCGTAGAAAACTGAGATAGGCATGCCACTCATGTTAACCTGCTTCTGCCTTCATGGAACGACTATTTCCCTTTTGCCTTTTCACATTTCATAGACTTGGGCTTTTCAAATATTGAAGATGTTATAAAGCAAACACTTGTCATCAGTATTGTTGCAAGGTACTAATTCAGAGGTGGTACATATGCCTGAATGTCTACTTTGAGACTGACCTAGAATAATTGCTGTTTCTAATTTGGCAGAATCACCTTTGTCGTATACGAAACTTGGTCATTAATCATTAGAAACTAGTAGGTCATGTACATATATGCTCTGCATTAAAGCAAATTGAAGATTGCTACCTACTGTGCATGTAGTCCCGTTCATTCCATATGCAAATTGAAGACTGCCTACCTAGTGTGAATGCAGTATTTGGTAAATGCAAATGCTAGTTTCTTTTTGCCTTCATCAACACAGTGGGCAAATTGTATTGCCAATTGTATTTGTGTGCTTTTTTTAAAACTTTCAGGAGCAAATTTAGACAGCTTACTGATTCCTAATTTGTGTAGGTGGACATAAGGGTGGCGCCTGGATCTCATGCAACTGAAACTGCCGGTACATGTTTAACGGGCTACAGCTTACGCCTTGCAGTTACCACATTCTATTGCCTGGCACGATATCACAGTATTTTCCCCCTTTCTTGCAGTTAACAAGCAACTGAATGACAAAGAACGTGTTGCGGCTGCATTGGAAAATCCAAACCTGCTGGACATAGTTGAGGAGTGCTTGTCACCTACGTTTGCTTGAGGCCTGAATACAACCGGGAACCACAGTGTTGATACTCCCAAACTATACGAAATCACCTTATACCATGGGTGGTGCAGGACGTGTGCATGAATTTTGGTGCTTTGTGTCTCTGTGAGGATACTGCTACTGTTTTAGACATAGACAGTTTTTGCTGCTTGTGACCTCCCAGAGCAAAGGGAAACTATGCATTATCAGCTATTGTGCTGTAGCTTCTTTAGTGTTGTTGATTCCGAAGTGCATGCTGATTGTCTATCCCCACAACCAACTGGAGTCTGGAGTTGGTAGAGGATGATCCATGCCATTTCTGAGATGATACTATCCGGCTACTCTTATCCTGAAGTTATCCTTCCTGTTTTACATGCCTTAAGTTGACAAACAGTGAATGCCTCTGTTTTTTTTATCTTATTTATTTCAACTATGGGAACGGCTACGTCCGATCCGGGCGCTAGCATGTCGGATCTTCATGACGCAAGAAAAAGTAGATCGTCCGATCCCCAGCAACAAAACTGTTGCGGAATGGTCGATGGCGAGTTTAGTCCGATCGATCATCTCGTAGACAAGCGTAAAATTGCACAGAACAATGTAAGAACAAATTGTAGATTGAACACGGAGATATGAGGGGAGAACTTCTTTCTTATCTTTATTTCTCTTCTCATGATCAGACTTTTACAATAGCTAGAATCTCCTATTTATAGACTAGAAACTCTGCTAGGGTTTTAGATAAGACGTCTACCCATGGGCCGGCTGTTGGGCCAAGCCTATTGTTTTCCAACACTCCCCTTTGGGTACCCATTCTCACATGTTCATGCTTCGTCAAAACTCCATAAAAACCTAGTGGGAAAAATTTAGAGAAAGAGTATATAATACACATTCTGTTACGTTGCACGAATTGCTTCATTAAAAACTTTAGCCGATAAACTTTAGGAAAACTCGTCAAGGAAAAAGAGTACAATCTATCTAATTTCATTTAATCTCCAGGATTTACTCTTTGGGTACTCGATCTTCGTGATCAAGTTTTAACAATGAGTTCGTAAAGATTCTCCCCCTAAATTCTACACTTCTCTAAATCTCATCGTTCCAATTCCACATATGTACCTTTCAAAACTAGATGCTGAAAGTGACTTAGTGAATAAATCTGCAAGATTTTCACATGACTTGGTATGCAGTACTTTAATTTCGTCCGTCTTTTGCAATTCAAGAGTATAGAAGAACTTGGAGTTGATATGCTCTGTGAGATGACTCTTCACATAACCCATCTGCACTTATGCAATACAAGCTGCATTATCTTCATAGATAATAGTAGGGGTTTACGCGGTATTCAATCCACATGACTGTTGGATGTGATGAATCGTCCACCAAAGCCAAACACATTCTCGTGAGGCCTCGTACAGTGCTATAATTTCTGAGTGGTTCGTCGAAGTTGATACAAGACTTTGCTTAGATGATTTCTATGAAATTGTAGTTTCACCACATAAGAATACATAGCATGTTTGCGACTTGGTTGTATGCGGATCCGACAGGTACTCGACATCTGCATAGTCATTCATAGTTAGATCTTGGTTCTTTCTGTAGAACAGACCAAGGTTTGCTTCTTTTGAGGTATCGGAAGATGTCTTTTATCCCTTGCCTATGTCTTTTGGTAGGTTCTGCACTATACCTTGCTAATAGGTTTACAACAAATGCAATGTCTGGTCTAGTACAGTTTGCTAAAATACATAAGTGTTCCTACTGTACTTAAGTGCAGGAATTCTGGTCCCAAGACCTCCTCCCCCTCTTCTTTGGGTATGTACGGGTCCTTGTCTTGCTGCAAAGATCTCTCAGCCATTGGCACTTTCGAATGATATGTCTTTCCAAATCCAAACATTTCTAACACCTTTTGAGTATAGGTTGACTGATGCACTAGGCAATATTTGGTTTTACCCAAATCTTTCATTTCGAACTCTGACTCCAGGTAAGAGCTTGATTTCTTAATATGTTTCAAGGTTATGATGACATTCAGATCATCTACATACACTGAGATTATACAAAATCCATCATGGGATCGTCGTATAAATACACATGGATTATTCTTATTGTTCATGTAGCATTTCGTGCATAGAAGGTCGCTCAAGCGATTATATCATATCCTGTCTGATTGCTTAAGTCCGTACAATGACTTTCTGAGTTTCACACTGTATAGATTTTTATTTGCTCCGTCTTGGTTCAGGACAGGGATACATTCAGGTACCTTCATATAAATGTTCGAATCCAAATTTTCATAAAGGTATGCAGTTACCACATCCATCAATTTTATTTCTAAATTCAAGTTTACTGACATTGAGATTAAATATCTAAAGGCAGTTCCGCCCATGACTGAGAATAGGTTTCTTCATAATTAACTCCTGGACGTTGAGTGAAACCTTGTGCAACGAGTCTTGCTTATTTTTATTTCTCTTTCGAACAAATACTCACTTATGCCCTATGGGGTGCATATGGGGAGGCGTGCGGCTTACAGGCCCAAACACTTCTCTTTTATTCAGAGATAATAATTTAGTTTCTATTGCCTTCTTCCAATCTTCCCAATATGATCTTTTCTTACATTCAGCGAGCGATACAGCCTCTGGATCAAGATCGATGATTGTGGTAATTTTCTTTGCAAAATAAATGTCGACATTGGCTGTTGTCATATTCAAAGATTCTCTCGTGGTCACAAAGTTTATAGTTATTTCTTCATGGGACGATTCTTCTAATGCTTCTACTTGCTCACCGCTGCTTCCAATTACGGGGGCAAGTCCCTTTAGTTTTTTAGCTCTGATGTGTGCGCACACATCAGAGCTAATATCTCCCTCCGTGGAAATGTTCAAAACTGGTATGGCTTTTTCTAAAGATTCCATACTGGTGCCAGGTCTCAACTGGCTCCCCTTCTGGTTATAGGGAACTTCACTTATCGACTGTGTCAAGTCCTTCTTATCCTTTTTCACCAAGCGTTCCCGGTTACTTCGGATTCGAGGAGCTGCAGTTCTCGTTCTTTTCTGAGGCCTCTGGACGGGATTAGGGATATCTTTTTCTTTCTTCGGTATTTCAACCCTCTTCAGTGCATTGCGTGCAGGCACATGCGACTTGATCACGCTCTTCAAATCACTAAAGTGGTTAGGCAGTTAATTTGCTAATGCTTGCAAATCAATTATCTTCTGGACTTCAATTATCTTCAGGACTTCAATTATCTTCTGGATTTCAATATTTGCTTCATTAGTGCGCGGGTCATGTTCATGGATTCCCATGGCTTACCACGTTATTTCCCGACATTTTTCATCAAGGGGTTGATTTTCTCCCCCTAATGATGGGACACTATCCTCATCAAATATGCTATCATCGAAGCGGGCGGTATATGCAAATCTCCAGTGATAGGGGTCTAAATACCTGATTATGGATGATGTCTTATCACCAACGTATATCCCAGACTTTCGGAGAGGGCCTATTACAGTTTGCTGCGGTGGTGGCATAGGTACATAAACCTTACAACCAAATCTGCGAAGATGAGAAATTTTCGGTGCTGACCCCTGCGCTAGTTGCATAGGTGAATGGATGTTAGATGCCAGTGGTCTAAAGTTGATGAGAGTTGCTGCGTGCAGGACTGCGTGTCCCCGACATATAGTTGGTAAATTATAATTATGCAAAATCTACTAGTCCATTTTGGATGTGGACATACAGTACGGAATGCTCAACATTAATTTCCATTGCCATGCAATAATCATCAAATGCATTCGAAGTAAATTCTCTGGCGTTGTCCGTTCTGATAGACTTCACATGATGACCAAGGAAATTTTAATTATCTACGAGATTGGCTTTGCAAAAGCATGGTTTCTCGTAGACAATAAACATATATTCGACCATTTCGAGGAAGCATCGATGAGCACCATCTAAATGTCCCTAACAGGGGCTGTATAGGACCGCAAAAGTCTCCCTAGATACGGTTCAGGAATGTAGGGATTTCATCATTCACTTTCAGAGCGGAAGGTCTAGTAATTAAATTCTCGGTGGCACATACGGGGCACACAAAAACTTCCTGATTTGGAAAATTCTTTACATCGATAGTATGTCCCTGTGAATTGTTAATTATATTTCTCATCATCCTAAGACCTGGGTGGCCAAATCTATCATTCTAGAGACAGAAAAGTTAAGAGCTTCTAAATACGGTTTTCAGGATAGTATAGGCTGCGAGTGTCTTAATATTAGTGTAGTATAGCTCAGTTTCATATGAAGAAAGTCGTTCTAATACCCTTTTCCACTTTCTTCACGCTTTGTAATGAGCAGTTATTTCTTATCACACTCTTCTTTAGTCTCTACGTGGAAACCGTTAGCGCAAATATCCTTGAGAGTTCTAGTCGATTCTAGGTACAACAAGACTTCTTTAATGACCAAAGTTGTGCCCATCGGAAGTATAATTGTAGTCCTCCTTGAGCCTATTATACCAGTATCGCCGCCCGCAATTGTCGTAAGACTACCAGCATGCTTGCTGATCGACTGAAAGAATTTCGTTTCTCTTAAGATGGTATTCGTTGTGTCACTAAGCACACTTCCTCCATAGGGCGCTACACACATTCTGATATAAAATATTTATTAATATGAGGTAGGAAGCAATCCACAAATAAATAAAATACTTCAAAATCAGAACATAACTTGCTATTATAAATACGGAAAAAATTATGCCTTGCGGGACTCATCATAAGAATTTAATGCTTTGCTCTCCTAGAGCTTACAACCATTATTCAAAGCTTACAACCATTATTCAAAGGATAAAATAATTCAATATTCTGCTTCAATATGCTCCATGGCGATCTTCTCCTCTTGGGCAACTACGGCTGCGGCCGCTGCAATGTCCAAAGAAGGGGTGATTGGGTCTGCTACTGGGCTGTCCACATCCATGAGTGCAACTAATGGTTGTGGATTCTTCGTGCCTGCAATGGCGAGGTGTGCCTCGTGCTATCCTTTGCCCTTCTTCTTAGACTGGGAAGCATCAATAACGTGCGAAACACGACTTTACCATTGTCCCTCTCTTTTGTGAGAGGCTTCCTCACCTTGTAGCTGCTAGCACTGGCTTTATGGCCAACATTGTTACTAGGCGGCTATGAGATTTAGTTCATCCTTAGAACATCATCTTGAGTTTCGGCAACTTGCATGATGTCAATCAATTCGACATGCTCCTTGTAACCGTCTTGATGATAGTTGTGTGCTGATTGCACCATATTCGGGTGAAAGGTAGAAAGAATCTTTTCAATCTTCTGCTCAGCTATGATTACCTTACCACAGAGTTGAAGACTGGTACAAATTCTAGCCATGCTGGGCTAGCTCTTTGAACTCCTAGTTCGTGATGCCAGTCATCTCTATATTCATGCAAAGAGTTCATAAGATTGCTGCTGGTAATTTGCATAAAATGGTTGCAAAATTCTCATAATGTTCCTGTATTTTTCTATGCATTTTTATGATTTACCACTATTTTTAGTGATTAAAAGTAATATAAACAATCACAGATAATCAAAACAATAAATACAATATATAAATAGCATAGAAATAATAATAACAAAGTTAAACATGCTTCAAATGCTCAAAATGATTCAAAAATTGAATTCCCAATGCTCTTTTCTGTTGGAGTACGAACTTTCGGTGAATTCTACAATTTCCAAGGGCTAAGCCGTGTAATTTTCTAATTTCTGAGGGGTTATTCTGCAAGAATGTATAAAATCCAGAATCCACCATAAATATCCCAACTCTATGGGGTTTGCCACAAAATTTCCTTATCCGCGAAAAAAATCTCAAAATTTTCAGAATTTCGATGGACCTTTTGCAAATATTTCAGATTTCCCTTTTTTTCATTTCATGAATTTCTTATCGGGCTACCCCCTTTTTTCGGTTTCTGGCCGTGCCCCGGCGGCCCATTTGGCCTAGACAAAAAGGGGGTATGGGGGTAGGGTCTCCCCTTACCCCTATGCTCAAAGCGGTGGCGGCCGTGTGGCGTGACGCTCGCTCGGCCGATGGAGCGGAGAGCAAAGACCTGTGCAACCGTCTTGCGGTCTTGATGGTCTGCGATCTGCCTGCACGGCAACGCAGGCGTGTGGCGGCAGACCCTGTCGCGGCAATGGTGGTGATCGTCGGCCGTAGCGGAGGCTATCGTGTGCACGTCGGCTCGGCGACACGGGCATGCGGCCTGCGGCGCTATGGGAGGCGGCGACACGACGGGCGCATGCAGGCGCAAGGCACGGTGCACATGGCTACACAGCTTCAGGCTGGTGCAATGGTGCGGTGGGTGCCGGCAGTGGCGCGTGGCTTGGCCGACGGTGCTGCGTGTAAGCGGTGGCGATCCGGCGTGTGGGCGGCGGTGCAAACGCAACGGCGGCGGCGGCGGCGGCGCGCATGGGCTTGCGGCTTCGGTCGTCGTTTGCGGGTGGCGCCGGCTTTTGTCACGGCGAACGCCGCGGAGTAGCGTGGGGCGCGACGCGATGCAATTGGCTCGGGGTGCTCACGCGGCGTGGAAGCGATCAGGGTCGGTGGCGAAGCCGTGCAAGGGCTAGCGGCGGTCAAGCGGCGGCGGCGTGTGGCGGCGGCTTCGATCGTCTTGAGACGGCGGCGCGACGTCCGGCGACATGGCGGTCGCGGTTCGCCGACAACGCTTCCGTCGCGGAAGCGGCCGCGTCTTGGTGGCGTGGTGGCGCGGTATGCGGCGGCATGGGATCTTGGCAGCGTCGCGGCGACCGCGATGCATCTGGCGTCGTTTTATTTTTTTTTCTATGTTCATGCAATCTATCATCTACAGTGCAATCGTCATCTACTCTTTTATACAACCTTCCGATCAACTTGGCCGGTGACTTCAAGTCGGCTTGTGGTATATTAGAGCGGATTTGCACCAAAGGAAATAATCTAAAAAGCCAAATCTGCGGAATTGAAAGCGATCTTGAAAATGTGATTCAATCTACGAGTGTCGTGATTCGACAGTTACCTTTCGATCCGAGTAAATGAGGCCTAGGGGTATGCCAGAGTCGATCGTGATGGCAGTATGCATGTGCTTCCTTGCTTGATGTGCTCTCTGTGGATTTCGCATGGCGCAGGCACACGGCAGGATTGGACCAGGGCTCGGCTTTCTTCTGTTGCGTTGAGAGCCGATCGATCCGAATCAGCGGCGTATGAGCAATCTCGTACTAATAACGTGCTAAGGAACCATCGCTGGCGAGTCTAGTCCGATCGATCACCTCGTAGACAAGCATAGAATCACACAAAATAATGCAAGAACAAATAGTAGATTGAACACAGAGATGTAGGGAGGGCTTCTTTCTTCTCTTGATTTCTCTTCTCATGATTAGTCTTTTACAATGACTAGCACCCCCTATTTATAGACTAGAGACTCTGCTAGGGTTTTGGATGGAACGCCCACCCATGGGCCAGCTACTGGGCCAAGCTCATGGTTTCCCAACAAAAACATCCCTGGTGCAACAAAAAAGAACACCGCACACAACAAATAAACACCCATCGCATCAAAAAATCAGCGATTCTCATCTTTTTTTCTTTCTCGTGCAACAACCATCCAGTGGAGAGCAATAAAAAACCATGGGTTTGCAACAAAAAAACTTCACACTCCAGTGATGCAACATCTATGACTCGTTCGATGAAGATCATCCTCCTTCCCGGGACGGTCGTACGTCCCTTGAAAGTTGGTGATCAGAGTATCGCAGAGCTGCTCCCAAGTGTAGATAGATCCGATTGGTAGGTTAAGCAACCACGACCGGGCAGACCCATCAAAGACCGTGGACAAGTAATTTGCCATCACATTGTTATTACCACCAGTCGCCTTGATGGCGGTAGAATAAATTTGAAAAAATTTCAATGGGTTCTGAGTCCCATTGAACTTCTCTATGTTGGCTAGTCAGAACCTGTCCGGCCAACGAATAGCTTGGAGACCTACCGAAAACGCTCTATAGCCTTTAATGGAGTCGTGGCGCCTTCTCTGAAAAGGAGCCGGATTATAGTCAGACGGGAATCGGTTCCTCATATTTGCATATCTAGGATCCGATGTCCCAACCCGGTCGTGGACGTTATGATAACGTCTTTGACCACCTGCTTGGTTCAGATGATGCCTGAGATCGCCTGAATCAAGTGGTCATTCCTCTTGACGAGGAGGAGTGGCTGCTGTGAAGAGTCGTCTTCCCTCGTGATTCCCTGGTCGGAACCTATAAGGGGTTCATAGTGTTGATCGATCATCTGCTCGACCATATTGTCCCCTACTAAGAAAGGAGCGTTGGGACGAAGTAATCGTGTGACTTTGCGAATTCTTTTGCTCCCGGTATATTTCTGTACGCATCATGGTTGTTGGAGGATCTTTAACACCTGACCTGCAAGCTGAACATAACCTGGAGTTCCTGCTAATGCAGGGTCTGGATTATTCAGAATATCCCAAAATCATTGCAGGTTTTGTATCATTTCTGAAGGTCGTGGAAGATACCCGCTTGTAGTGGGCATTCGATGAGTTGAGTTTTCCCTCGACCTCTTTGTCGGTCCTGCCTGATTCCTTACTCGCAGTGGGGTAGGAACAGGTAAATTAACTGATACACGTCCATCAGCTCGGTTGCCTCCGGTAGTTGGTGCTTGAGTGCCCGCACCATTTCCACTAGCAAGTGGTGGCGAGTTAACCCGTGGAGGATCGTGCATAGCATCCAGATTGGTATATCCGATTGTGTTAACTTTGTGGCGCCAACAGTGATCTTCCAATAAACTCTCATTGTAGCTAAGGGAGAGCCTTCCAGTGCTTCTGCAAGGAGCCTTCATGATGGGGAGCGGTCGTAGATTATCGCCTCTGGTGTAATTTTTGGTGGACTCAGCTTGATCCAGCGAATTGTCGATCGTATGCTAAGTTTCACCATGCCCACTTGGCACACAATCGGTAATCACTTCATCGATACCCTTACCAGATGTCGGTTGGGCCCCAGAATACGTAGGAGCCGTTGGCGAATACTGGTCGCCCATGACAATATCGAGAGTACAAGACCCTCTGATTACAGTGCTAGGCTTCCATTGCCGCTTTTGCCGGTCGGATTGACCGGGCTTGTAGAAGCGTTCGGACGTTCGAACTGGTCGAAACGAGCGGTTCCTCTGAGAGCGCCATTGTTGGTGGCAGTGTATCCTCATCCATTCAGTCGATTTTGCCAATCTCTACGGCTGGTGAGCCGACGGAGGAGGATGACGACAACATCCCGTTTTCTTTCATGGCGCGGATGCATGTGTCCATGTCGAGGTTGGAGTAATCCGCCAAGTTGAACCAGTTTTCCTCATCCCAAGTCCCTGACATGTTCGCATGAGCGATGATGGGGCAAAGGAAGTGGATGAAGAATGCTTGAGCGAAGTAATCTTCAAGAACTCAACTCCTTCTTCACCACGGACGGTGCTAGCTGTCAATGATCGAGTTGCCGATCTTACAAAATAAATAGAGAAAATGGCAAAAGTTCTTGGGAGAGAATGAGACTGCTCTTTATTGCTGCAGCAGCCTTGCCTTCATATCTCAGGAGACTGGAGTTAGGACCAACTTGAGTCTACCATCTTTGCGACTTCTGCAGTGCATGCTGCCGTCGCATGCAAAGTCTTGAGGATGAGAGATGGGGAATTGGGGCTGCTAGCTGGGCTGACTAGTGGATGGGCCGAGCGCCCGAGACAAAGCGACGTGCGTAGATTGGTTATTGCGGAATTGGGGCCGTTGGTTGGGCTGGCTGGTGGATGGACCACGCGCCCGAGCCAGTGCTATGAGCGTAGAGTGGTAATTGTGATTTCGATTTTTTCGGTTTTCAGCCGATTTTTACAGTAAAAAACAAACTCTCAGGAAACCAGATTTCTGTATCCAGTGCCGAATACTGATTGAGCTAACCGGTACGGTTTAATATTTTCGATACGGTGTCAAAATGAACAGCTCTATCGAAGAGAGTGTTAGAGTAGTTAGGTTGTTGCCATTTATATGGGATGGGTTGTGATTCATATGGGATAGGTTGTTGTTATTTGTGACCAGATAAACAAAGGGAGGGTAAAACATCGATTAGAGCCCACCTATCGAGGAGAGGAGGGAGGGAGAACGAATCACTTACCATCGCTACATACTTTTTAAGTAGTAAAGATATTGTTGTATCGCCGTATCGGTAATTTTTGGGGATTGATGTAACGCTGTATCGGTACTTTTTGAGAATTGGTGTATCGTCGTATCGGTATCGCGTATCGGTGTATCATAGCCTGTGGTAGGATATCAAACACAAAGCTAATCATTATGGTCAAACTAATTGCAGCTACAGCAGCACGAAACAACACTTACTCCAAAATAAGCCCTTTCCACAGGCCACAGTCTAGGATAACATTCCCGTCCGCAGACATAAAAACTACTTTCCCATAAAAAGCCAACGACTACCAGTTTACCACATACTCCCTCCGTTCATAAATACATAACGTGCGGTCAAACTTCTATAACTTTGACCATTATTTTTCATATAATTTTGTTAGTAAAAATTACAAAATTATTATATTATGAAAATATTTATCATGACAAATCTAATGATATTATTCACTAATGATCAATCTGAATAGTTTTTCATATATTATTAGTCAAAGTTAGATAAATTTGACTGCACGTTTGGTCAAACGTCATGTATTTACAAATGGAGAGAGTATTTATATCACCTGGATGGAATTCGTTATGTCAATTCATCAAACATAACATGCACAGCCAAATTTACTGGGCCGAAACCTACCTGAGTCAAGCTTCCAATGACACTGAGCAGTGCCCCCTTTGCTTGCACTCCCTGCCCACCAAGCAACTTGCAGACTCTCGGACCAAGCGTACCAAACATCCCCATCACCCCGGTCCAGCCCCCCTCCACCATCTTCGCCAGCGCGGCGCCCATCTGCACCACCTTGCTCGCTCCCCATCACCTCGAACAACGGCTTCACGAGCAATGCGACGATCGCATTGCCCACCTCGAAGCGGCGAGGTCAGGTACACCGCCGCGCCGCCGCGATGTCGCGGCACGTCACACATGGGCGTGTCGAGGTCGGGTCCTTCACCACCGCGAGATGGGCAAGCACCTTGTGCGAGTTTGGCGCGGCGACATCCGGGTGCGGCTGCGCCTGGCGTGGCGAGGATGTGTAGCGACTTCGCACCAAGCCCAATGGCGAGCCCTGTGAGTCGGACGCCGGTGTGTTGAGCGGCATAAACACGACGTCAGGGGCGGCAATGGCGAATGATGCGGTCGAGGTCCTCGATGACGATATGGTGCGTGTCGCGGTTGGAGAGCTTCGCTAGCGCGGAGAGCACGCGTGACTTGAGTTCCACAATCGTCGTGTTCTTCGACGGCGTCGCGCCAGCGGCGGCGGCTGGGCCAGGGTCGGTGGCTGCGCGGTGGTGGGCGACCTGGGGTGGGATTTGGAGGCGGGTTTGGAGAGCACTGTCGCCATTGCGGCCGGATTCATCGGGAATCTATATAATGCTGGTGCGTCGTGGCACGAGATGAGGCCAGCAGAGATCGCCGACGTCGGCTAGAATGGTGGGACAGCATCCAGGAAGGGGAAGGCGTCGACAAGCGCGGTGTGGCGGCATCCAGAGACCAGAGTAGCCCAAACCCAACCACCAAAGTACGGCCCATAAATATAGTCGTAGCGTACTAGTGTGCTACACTCTCGCACGACGTGCACACCCGACGAGCTGTAACGTAAGAAGCGTTCGTGAGTCGTGAGTTTTTTAATTAATTGGCACTGTTTCATGTCGTAACAGTAAAACTAGCCCCTGCCACGTTTCTATTGTCCATCCTCTGCCACGCCACACCGAGCGCTGCGGATGGGCCAATTACCACATAATGAGGGCGCGGCAGCGAGCTCGACAATGAGAGACCATCACATGATCTACGGTATAGTAGATCTCCTGTCGTGGGTTTTGTATGTGATATGGATGTTATTTTTATAAATTCGTTCATAAGAATTTTTTCCCGATATTTCGTTGAAACAGTGTCATTTCTTAACTACTATAATTTGGAGTTTACTCCGCGCAGCGGAGGATCGTCCACCAGAGCGCGCACACACGGCAAAAAAAAAACCGTCGTTTCCCCCTCCCCACCCACGATCATCCCGCCTCCCCACGGCGGCCTGCTTGAGCCACGGCCTGACGACCGCACCTCCCCACCGGGCAACCGCCCACGATCTTCAGTCCGCGCGATTCCCACGCAATCTCTCCGCCCCCACTCCCCCTCAAATCCCCCAAATGCTCCCCATCTCCGCTACCCAAAACCCTCGCCCCTCACCGCGCCCCCAATGTCGCCTCCGCAGCAGACAGCGGCGGCGGCCAGTACGTCGGATCCGGCATGGCTACACGGCCTCCCGCGCGCCTCGGAGTACCGCCCCCACGGAGTCGGAGTTCGCCGACCCCATCGCCTTCCTCTCTCGCGTGGAGCGAGAGGTCGCCACCTTCGGCATCTGCAAGGTCATCCTGCGGCCCTACCCCGGCCCCTCCCGCCGCTTCGTATTCGCCCACCTCAACCGCTCCCACTTCACCTCCGCCGCGATGGAAGCTCACCACGCCTCCCGGGGCCGCCGCACCGTACGCCTCCCTCTTTCCCCCATTTTTTTTGGAGATGGGAGTCCCTCAGATCCGCGTCTCGCTTCGCCAAGCTTCTGAGATCTGATGCTCCGATTCTGTTGCGTCTATGGTAACCGGAAGAGATCCGGCAGACCGAGAGGATGAAGCAGTAGCACAGCCCACCCGCTGTAGCATCTCACATCGACCCTTACGGTTGTTCCATCCTTCTCCCACTCTCTTCAGGAACAATTCGTGTTGCGATCTTTGCTTAATCTGCTTAACCAAGTGCTAACTTTAATTTGTAACAACGACGATGAATCATGTGAACCGATGGAGCCGGAGCAGAGGTTAGTACTCTTTTCTTTTCCCCCTTATATCGAAGAGAAAAAGCTAGGACAAGTTTACTATGCCATTTGACAGCATTTGACTGTTGTTTCTAGACGGTAAGTAAGGCTTTTTCATCTGAAAAGTATATTCTTGCTCGAGTTAAAGAACTTGAAAATGGGAACGTGGAATTGGAGAGGGAAAACCAAATGCTGTTATCCAAGGTATTTTGTCTACAATTGGGTATATGGTATAGTTACTTCAGGATGGGCAGGCCCTAACATAGCATGCATTTTAACCTTTGTGACTTGATTTGTAACTTGCAGGAGCGGAATGTAGTACCCTCCTTGAAAAAAGCTCTGAATGACATTTCGTTGGAGAAAGATGCTGCAGTTGTTGCTAAGGTATTCAACACTTGTTTATCCTTGTAGGAGTATCTATGTTATTGTGCATGCTAATCTGCTAATTATGTATGCATGATTAATCCCCATTATCAATTCTTCCTGGTATGCTAAGTAGGAGGATGCTCTAGCGCAACTGAGGAGCATGAAGAAGCGGCTAAAGGAGGCAGAAGAGGAGCAGTACGGGGTATTTCTAAAGTTTATGCCTTCTTAGCATTACCGTCAATGTGTAATCTTGTAACTCACAAGCAGAAGAAGACTTAGCATCCTTGAGAGCACAACTATATACCCTGCAGCAGCAAGTAATGAACAACTCTTACAGTGCATATCCAGTGGGAACATCAAGCGAGCAAACTCTTGCCATGGAAAAGGAGATACAAGATTTACAGGGTCAGCTAAAGTGAGGAAGTTTGACAATTTATGAAATCCCAAGTAAACATGTAACTCTAGATGTTGACGTAGGTGTTTTCTCCCACGTTTATCATTCTGTAGTGTTTTCCATTACTTCACGCTTTCTATATTTTACTGGCACATGCTAAGGTACTTATTTATCTTGTGGCATTCAAAATTATGTACCCACTTGTTGAGCATTCATTGAATATAATCTTTACATTAATTCTATGCCTTGAAATAAGTTTTCCATTCCATGCAGAGGAGGCTTCTGAATTTGCTGCACGTAAAACATTTTCAATGGTAATGCATCTACCACATTCTTTAGTTTTGTCAGTATTTATGCTTTCTACAGTATATACTGCATAGCCCATGTTCAATGATCAAGGGTTCAAGGTTTGGTCGAGAACTTGAGATCATGCGTGATACCTGTAGTCCTGAGGGCATAAGTCAAAAGTTACAGGGGTGAACAGGGTGAAAATGGGAACATGGAATTGGAGAGGTATATACTGTAGAAAGCATAAAAATTGGAGTTTACCCCCGGGGGGGAAAATCGTCCCACCCCTTCTCTCCTGTTCGCACGCGCCCGCATCTTCACCCTACCCCTTCTCTCCTTCAGACTTTTCACTGTCTTCAAGTTTATTTCACCTGATAGTAAATCAAGGTATGATACTTTACATGATTTTACTGTTGCGTGGGAGTATATCTTATATATGAATGTGCTTTTATATACATTTGTGAAATGTTAGCATATATATACATCCATGATGCAATAGACACAGTTATTGTTTCTATTTTTATGTGTCACTCTCTTTTGGTTTTTTTTTTTGGTTTTCACTTTCGGTGGAAGAATGATTTGTGTACTGAAATTGGAGCATCAGTTACTACTTGCTACATTTTTCTGCCTGTATGCAGTTTGAGAATCAGTCAAAAATCTATATGTACCTGCAACCTCTCACACTTGCCAATTAGAAGTTGGATTGCCCCATATACCTTTTGGGAGTCTGCCCAATCTTTGTAAATTTTAATAGATATCTCTGGTGATCACCATTCGCAAGTGGATTAGTGAGTCTGACTTGCCACTAGAATATTCTTGGTTATTGTCTTGGTGTTACGATCTTACAGTAACGTCTCATTTTGTTAGTCCTAACCATTTCTCCCTAATAGATGAAGAGAGCGCTAGAACTAGAACAACAGAATGCCATAATGTATTTCATTTACTGGAGTGTAGAGAAAGCGTTGTCAATGGAGAGGTTCGTGACTTCACAAGACAAGATCCTTTTGGCGTGTGAACATGTGAACATAAGGTTAAGACCCAATTGCTCCTCACCAAATTTCTATGCTGTGCTAAGTTGTTAGTAAGATTCTACAAGCTAATTTTTTTTGCATATATACTATTATGGACATTGTATGCGGTGTAGGCCTTTTCAGTCTTTACTTTCAAGACTGTGAGGAATTGAGAACTTTATGTATTCATTTAACCTAAGATTAGTACTTTTTTAGTCATTTGTCAGTTGTCATAATATTATGCGTTGACTGAATCCTCCCTGTTCTCTTCTACTACTGTAGGTACCTCTTGATATTGGACTGGACAAACTGGAAGACCAACATGCTGACGGCTCTCTTGGTCCCTTACATTTTCTTCACCGCTGGTGTCTTGTTTTTCTCTAATAAGGTGGTCATAGGCACAAATACCCTCTTGCATCACCCTTACATGTTCTAAATGCAATCATTATGAGCATGCAATTGTTGTGTCACCGTGGATTAAAAGAATATGAAAGATGTGGACTAAATCGACACAATCAAAATATCGCAAATGGTATGTTGTCATATTGTGGAGAATTGACATCATAGGATAACAAAGATGAATGGCGATTTCCTTCAAAACAAAGTTCTCACAAAACTGAGGATAAAAATGAAAAAAAACTTTATAGGTTATTCATAAAGTAACTTAAGGGTCAGGCCAAATGTAGGCTTATTACTATCTAACTGTAAAAACCGAGCTAGCCTTTCATACTTGTAGCCTATTGGTTGGACCAGTGGAGGATTAGTGATAGTTATAAAAACTTGTAGGATGCAATGTTATCTTTTCTGTTGATCTATCACAATATTACATACAGATGTACAACTTTGCTTATTGTTAAACATCTAAATTGCAGGGGAGAGGTTGGAAAGTGGATTGTGATCATTGTAGTCATCCTGCGTCTCTTCTTTCCTCGCCACTTTCTTGGTATCATTTTTCTACCTATTCCTTCTTATTATTTTTTTCTTATTGTTTTTTATTGCATCCTATTAAAATTCGTGGATATATGTTACTTTTTTCTACTTTTTTAACACTGTGCCCCTAAAAGAGTGTATTAGAGCTGATTTGGTGCTATCAAAATGTTATTTTGACCTTTGAGAAATGATGCTATCACAATGCGCTTTCTAATAATTAGGCTAATTAAAATATTGCATGAACCTCACAACAATTTCTCATATGCATCAGATTGGTCAGAGCAGACTGGCGCTCTGATTCTCCTCATATTGGTCATCCCTAGCCTCTCTGCGGACACCTTCAGGGGCGACTTCGTCAGCATCTTCATATGCCTCATCATTGGATGCTACTTGCTTCAAGAGCACATCAGGGCGTCAGGTGGATTCAGGAACGCCTTCAAGAAGGGCAATGGCGTGTCAAACACCATCGGCATCTGCCTACTCTTCATCTACCTATGTTCGGGCCTGGTCTTTGAAGTTCTGTGAGACATTACTACTACTGATCGGTCGGTGTGACCCTATGCCATCCGGTTCCATTCATTTGGTCGTTCCTTGTGTAGATACTTCTTCTATGGTGATTTTGTATCATCTGCGGGAGATGAATCATGTATGTTTGAACTTTGTTGGTCGATAGTTTCCGTCATATTTGTTTGTTGTAGGTTCACACCAACGCTTCTTTCCTTTGTGGGTACATTCACCAACAAAACTTTTTTTTTGACTAAACTTTTCTTTGCCGTCTCATTTAGTTGTCATGCCACTAAACTCGGTGATTGTTATTTTTTTTGTGAGGATTCTTTTCGTTGTTCAATGCAAGGGTTTGGAAATTGGTAGTGTACAATTCTTAACAATGGTTTTTATGACCATTATTTGGTCTAATCATGCATCTTACTGTATGCTTGCTTTGAACAAAAGTTTTAGATTTACACATTTTTTTAGCCATGGAGTGTACATCGGCCTCTTTTGTGTTCGGCTCTTTTACATTCACCAACATTGTTAATATTACTCTTAAAAAATATATATAATATTGGTCTTCTAGCTCTGATGATAATTTCAAATAGGAACTCCTCCAGACATGCACATTCAGATAGCATTTTGTGAAATAGATTATGATGAAAAAAATTGTTATATTCCTTTGTAAGCTTTGCATAATGAGTGCAATAAAAAATATGAATTTTTTTTGGCACAAAGTGCGCGTTTTTGTTGCAACTGGGAAGTGATGGCTGAGGCATTTCATTAACCTGACAACGATGATGGCTTTTATTTGCTTTTGGGATTTTAGAACATGTATTTTTTTTTACGATTTGATTTATATACTAGCTTGCATAGATATGTTTTACTTGATATGTGTATAGAAGAAAATGGATATTTATTGTATATTTTACATTCTCGTTTCACCCTCTTTTCGAATTCCGTTACAGCACACAGACACCCGCAAAGAAGTAGAACAGAAAACTCGTTTGCAGCAATGAGGCGGAGCAGGCCGCGCTGGCGCTGCCGATAAAAAGATCAGCGCGAGTAATATCTCTCCCGGTCTTACCAGTCCACAGTTGCGAAGAAAATCCCCAGAGCCCAAACAGCGGACGGAATCCCAGCTCCCAAAGCCTCGCTGCCCTCCTCCTCCTCTCCCATCCCCTCTCCTTCGCCCCCGATGCCGGCGTGGGCCGACGCGGCGCTCCTCCTCGCCTCCCCCTCCCCGACCTCCTCGTCCTCCTCCTGCTGCCTCGTCAGACCGCGCGCCCCCGTGGACTCCAGGCTCCTCTGCAAGGTACGACGTAGCTCCTCACCAGTCACCTCCCGTCCATTTGATGTTGCGGAGTGCGAAGGGGGATCCGAATCATAGTCCGCTGATGCTCTGTTGATTCTTCCTAAAGCTGGTGTGCGTTTGCTTTGCTTTTGTGAACTCTATTCACCAATCTGAGCGTAGCAGTGCTGCACAAGGTTTGTGTTCTGTTGGCTGTGTGATTCATCCCCCGTGATAGCGCATAACAACTTGCCTCGAGCGCGGTGTAGTTTTCAGGACAAGGATTGTTCGTCTCTCTTAACAAATCATATTACAATTTATTCAAATTTCATCTGTAATTCTGTTGAAGTATAAGTGAATTGTCCGGTTTTCCTAATCAGCTTAAGCTTTTGGGGGAATTGGTTGGTGCATACAACTCAATATGATATGGTATTAGAGCCCTAAGGTCTAAGGTCTTAAGTTCATGACCCGGTTGATGTTCTTAAAGAAAAAATAATTGTAGCTCACTTCTATTCCACGTCTTAGGCGAGGCTACACGTGACGCTCAAACCACACTTGCTATGCTCAATTCCGTTGCATTTGCGGAGGAAGTTGAGTGTTGTAATATATATTCCATTGTTAGGTGATGTGAGGCCTTTCTTTGCAATTGGGTGGTGTGATCATTGCATTTCATCCTCTCTGACTCTTGAAATGTTCTGCTTAACTCGCATGTTCTGATATCCATTAGTTGCATTCCTTATTTACAATTCAATGCTTATATCATGATTTCTTAATGAAATTGGAAATACTGCTATATTGCATAGGCGTCCCAACCTAAGTTATTTTGGGTCAAGTGGATGATGGTTTGTTGTTCTGCAGGCCTTTCCTTATACCAGTCATTCCAAATCTGTATTCCAGATTAATAATTACCGAACAAGGAGCTTGAAGGTTAAAGCAAAATTGGATTCTGGTGATGGCGAGACACGACTTGCTCCACTTAAATTTGAATCTCCAAGTGGTCAACTTCTGGTCCAGATATTGCAATCACATCCTCACCTGCTCCCTGCAACAATTGACCAGCAACTGGAAAACCTGCAAGCAGACAAAGATTCCCAAAACGAAGAAGCCTCAAAATCTCCCCAGGATCTCCTTTACAAGTAAGTACCTACAGTTTGTAGGTACCAGGTACTGCTTTCTCCAAGTCAGCAACAGCCAACGAGTAGACAAATATCATCATATCTGTTATTCTGTTGCTCATCATTGTTTTACACTTACTTAGTAGCCTGCTACCTGTGATATACTGTTATTCTCACAGTATTAAATGAAATGTTTTCTGCTCTAATGGTAAAGGCTGCAATTCAGCTATGTATTAAAACAGAAGATGAAACATAAATCAACTTGGCTAGCATAGATCATTAAAAAAACAATTCAGCTATATAGATAGTAAAAGAAAGAAAGAAAAGATATAAGATATTCCAATGAAATAGGCAAGTATAATTATATTCACATCAATCAACAATGCACTAATGATATAAGCTAATTGAACTACAGGAGAATTGCAGAAGTCAAAGAGAAAGAAAGGCTGACTGCCTTAGAAGAGATCATCTACTGTTGGATTATGTACAAGTTCATGGAGAATGACATATCAATGACACCTGCATTATCACCATCAGGTGGCCCTGCACGTGACATCTCCTCATTGCCTAACCAAGTGGATAAGTTGCAAAGCATACACTCCCCGGATGCCCTTGAGATGATACAAAACCATCTAAATCTTATCATGGGAGAAAAGATAGCAGCACCACTAGATACCGTTGTTGAAATCAGCAACTTAAATCTTGGAAAACTTTATGCAGCATCCATCATGTATGGTTACTTCCTGAAGAGGGTTGATGAGCGATTCCAACTCGAGAAAAATGTGAAGACTCTCCCGCCGAACCCCAAGCAACAGATAGTTTTTGAAAACCTGAAGCCTAATCCATTCTGGGATATGGAATCCTTAGTACAGATTTCACCTGATGGGGAGGAGGCCAATTTAGACGATGAAGAATCAAATTCAAACAAGTTGAGGTCTTATGTCTCGCACTTGGATGCTGGTACATTGCAAAGATATGCTACAATCAGATCAAAGGAAGCCGTTTCACTGATAGAGAAGCAAACACAGGCTCTGTTTGGACGGCCCGACATTAAAGTGTTAGATGATGGGTCCGTTAATGCAAAGGATGGTAAAACGATAACAATTACGTTTACAGAGCTCACACACCTTGTTTTGGAGGCAGCTGCTTTTGGATCCTTTTTGTGGGAAGCTGAGTGCCATGTAGAATCTAAATACCATTTTGTTAACAGTTGATTGTGTATTTGTTAATTTGGTAATGGTTTCTGTGCATTTGATAGGGTAGGATCCACCTCTGGTATGCTTTTCAGTATAGTCGAGGCACTTACTCGCTATCGGCAGCAGCCATGTGACATAAATCAAATCGTCGTTGTCCGTGGCGCCATGCCCCTCCCAATTTTGTGATGTTCATCAAAAGGAAGTGTCGAAGTGAAATGAACCAAACTGTATTTTAGCAAATGACGAAAAGCGATACTTAATTTCTTGCAAGTCAATAGATTATTTTGTTTTGAGTCCTCCCTGTTCTCGCTTTATTGTTCTACAACTTGAAGTAAGTTGGTAGGGTCTTTGTAATAGTAGCATATGTGCTTTGTCGTCCTTGATCCTCATTACTGTCGTTCGTAAATTAATTCAAGATTTTTCTTGATCTGGATTATGCAAGTGAAACAACTATCAATCAACTGATCAGCTCTAACCCTCGACTTATATTGTATCATGGTTCATGCACTACTAGCTTTTAGTCGCAGCTTCCATTGCAAAACGATATTGTGTTTTCCCCAGCTTCCTGTGCACTTCCGTTTAAAACTGGGGATTGGCGAGTTGGCGATCGTTTTTTCATAAAACTGAATAAGGTGCGGCCACGCTACAGTGCTCTGCATCTGCTACGCCATGAGCTGGGCTGGGCAGGGCTCCCTACGACCCCAAACACACCATGTAGCCGGCCATCTCTTGGAGTCTTGGTCGAGGACGCGCCGATCTCGATATGGATGGTGAATCGGCTAGGCACGGACATGGGCGATTGGGCGGGCGGGAGCTACCGACCCCCGGCCGGAACCAATGGTATCAGACAGCGCGGTATGCCGCTACGGTGTGCCCGTGGCACGTCCTCCGGCTGCAGTGCTCCATGTTCGCTTCCCGCACGTACGTCCTCGATCATCCGCTTCTCCCCGTATGCAGCGCTGGCGCGCGCGGTGGCTCCGAACGCCAGGCCATTGTGCCCGTGGCCGGCGGGCGGCTGCGCGCGTGCGGAAATGAGCAAGCCCAGGGAGCGGTGCTTGACGTGCGTGCTCGCTCGCGCCCGGCTCCGTCCGACACGCGGCCCGGCCGTTCGCGGAGTTGGTCTGTTAATGCGACAGCTCGGTCTAGACTCTAGAGGGAGGTTCCGACTTTCGGCGATGCTGGCGAGTGCAAATCTGTGCCCGTGAACCCACGCGGTAGGCTCGTAGGCCGCTGGGGACACAGTAGGCCGGGCCAACGCCGAAATTAGGAGACGTGGTAAACCTGAAGTGGGTGGGCTGGAGCAGGCCTTGGTTGGCATGAGTAACAGAACCGGTTATAATACGAACTCGTGCTCCTGACGGCAACTAGCAGACATAACGACCTTGTTAGCAGGTAGAATAGTACCGCATTGGCCGATGAAAGATGGGAAAGAAGCTAGGGAGGAATAAATTGGGACGCAGGGTACCTCACAAACATACTTACCTGGACAGGGTCAATGAGCGATCATGAAGACTCATGGCCTAAGCTAGTGGCCTCCATTGCACTTGGGAGGAGTATTAGCTTACCATCTCCTTAAGTGGGAGAGTGGATGTCATAATTTGTGGTAGAGGGGTACGCGTTCGCGCGGCCCTTATCAAATTAAAGTGTTCAAATTTTTTTGTTGAGTTTGTAATTTATGTTATTTGGAATTCGAGTTGTAAATTATAACCCTTTAACTCAGGCTGTTTAAGTTGGACATTGTGATTTTTGTTAATACACAATGTACGTATATGTTCTACAGCTTGCATTCTCGTATGTGATCCCCATTTCATCTGTTTTGTAAATTAATTAATCGATTTCTCCGAACAAATTGGGATCGTCGCGTTGGAAACCATAGGTTGACCCACACCTGTTAGTTAATCTATTGATAAGCTTTAAGCCCCAACTTATTCTGCGTCATGAACTGGGACTAGCTTCTGTGCACTTCCAGACGGAGACCTTGGCGATCACTTTTCATGGGAATTGGATCGGCTGCAGCCACGCTACAGTGCTCTGCAGCTGGCATCCTGCTACGCCGTGCGCTGGACACGGCTCCCCGGCCCCGTCGTCATCAATCAATGGCAATAAGACCATCCATTTCGCAGTTCGAAAAGATCTTCGAATATGTACCGGTACGGCGCTAGGCCCAGTAGCAGTGGTTCCACACCTTTCAGATAGCTCTGGATTGCAACTTGGACTTGGAATACCACGGCTGCAAGTCTAGGCAGCTCTTGGGGGCTCTGGTGCTGCATTTTAGAAACAATTAAACTGGCTCACAGGATTTGAGGTGATTATTCTGAGGTACCGTGGCTACGGCTATATATATTCGGTGGGCCCTGAATGCAAAGTCAAGTACAGCTCTTTCAACATCCCATCAATTATCCATGTCTGGAGTTAGCATGATACAAGTTCTGTTCTTAGTGGACAAGGAGAAGACAAAGGTGGTTTTTGCTGAGTCCGGCAAGGAGTTTGTAGGTGTGCTCCTCAGCTTCCTCACCCTGCCACTAGGCACCATTGTTCAGCTGTTGGGCAAGGAATCATCTCTAGGATGCTTCGATGGGTTGTACAAGAGCGTGGAGTCTTGACATTGCTCACTTCCAAATTAAGGCATGCAAGAACATGCTGCTTAAGCCCCTCAGCGCTGCCGGGGTGCGGTACGAGGATCTGGCTGCTAGGATTGACGAGACGGACCACAGAAAGATCTGCATTTGCAGTGAGAGTGAGTGCTTCAAAGATGTGTTCTAGTATAGTTCAGTTCCAGATGTCCCGTGACAACAGTGTAGGAAATCCATGGATTACCCCAGGGAGTGGATAAAGAGCGGCGGGGGAGGCAAAGATGATGGAGTTTTGGTAAGAAGAAGCATGAGGTATATTACGACGGACAATCTACGAGTTGCGCCTGCTTCTACGGACTATCTCATGGCCCTTTTTCGTGACTGGGAATTGAGGACGTGACCATGCTTGAAGAAAGAACATCATAATTTGGCTTCAAGGAGCTTAGTGCCGTACTGCCATAGCTACATGCTTCACATTATCACGTAACATATAGCTATTTTGACCACTTTTCGCAACAGATTAGAAAAACTTGTAATTATTATCTCGATCATATTTAACCAACATGTCGCAAATCCCACGGTCATGCTTAACCAGCATGCCACAACACCCAGAGACCATGCTTAATCAGCATATCCCAACGACTATGCTTAACCAGCATGTCGTACTTCATATAGACCGTACTTAACCAGCATATCGCAGATGACAACTACCATGTTTACCCACATGTTTTAGTTCATAATTTTAATTTAATAAAACTAACCAGTGTGACTTTCTTCCCAATGTCTATAATCGGGGACATGACTATTCAAATATATTTAAACACTCAGCGAATGTTGTACAACTTTACCCACAAGATAGGATCAACTCGTAGAGTCGGCCAAGACACGCTTTCTAGGTCGTGTGACGGAGATGATCATAACAAGGCTTTTCCAAAACCCAATCCCGACATTAGACCCGCTCCGGCGGGGAATTCCCTCAACACCGGGACAATGTCCTTTATGGGGCACCCCTAGAAAGCCCTTAACCAGTAACATTTTCAAAGAGAGACCCTCCATTGTTAGGGAGTCATGACCCTTCTTGATGCATAAGTAACCATGGGAGCGACTTTTCATGCCGAAAGCTAAGTTATTAGTTAGGTCTATCCAATATTATACTTGTGGTTGCACGACTTAGTAGCTTAGAATGGAACACATGATTCGGTTCTTAATCGACTCAGACGAGACAATCCACAAAACCTCGCGTGCACGCTGCACCAATCTCAACCAACCACTCGCCCAAGTCTCAACCATTTATAAATACATTTTTCTATTTCCAGTGATAACCCATGTTACCACACTATGATTCAATTGTATCCAAGTTCAAAATAGAGGAGTGCATAGGGGAGGCCTTGGCGCTTGGTTGGGAGCTCGATGTCGGCGAGGGGGTGGGCATTACAAACTCTCTTAACCAGTAACATTTTCAAAGAGGGACCCTTTATTGTTAGAGAGTCATGGCCCTTCTTGATGCATAAGTAACCATGGGAGCGACTTTTCATGCCGAAAGCTAAGTAATTAGTCAGGTCTATCCCATATTATACTTGTGGTTGCACGACTTAGTAGCTTAGAATAGAACACATGATTCGGTTCTTAATCGACTCAGGCGAGACAATCCACAAAACCTCGTGTGCACACTACACCGATCTCGACCAACCACTTGTCTAAGTCTCAACCATTTATAAATACACTTTTCTATTTCCAGTGATAACTCATGTTACCACACTATGATTCAATTTTATCCAAGTTCAAAATAGAGGAGTGCACAGGGGAGGCCTTGGCGCTCAGTTGGGAGCTCGACGTCGGCGAGGGGGTGGGCATGACAAACTCCCGAGACCAGCAAAATGAAACGTGGTGGCACAGGCGAAGCTAACGACTGTGGCGCCGTGTGGGGAGGTGGCCTGAGGCAGCAACGCAACGACAAGGGCATCGGCGGCATGTTGGCACCGTCGGTGTCTACACACACGAGCACACTGAAAAACTCCGAGGAGAAGATGAACACACAAAACGTTTTGATGTTGTCCAAAAACTTCTCAGCTTTTCTCTTTTCTTATCTTATTTATACTAGTCAATATGAGTAACTGCTCACTACACTTTATACGCCAATAACTAGCTCTAATGCTATGTTACAAAAAACCAACAGTATGCAAAACATCAGTACTATGCAAGAAACTGAAACTACTGCTACTTACTGTTACAAAAAACTGAAGCAATAACCAGACATCAATGATTAGTCAACACGGCGCTACCGTGTTACATGGGAAAACTACACCAAGATGCTACTGGCTAGAAACTAACGCTCGGGTGAGCATCTACGCACTACGGTCTACGGGTAAGCTGTACACGGCGGCGACGCGCTTACCGGTGCTTTGGAACATCAAGGCTACAACGATCGACAGCAAGAAAGAAGAAGCTCGCGACGGTGGCATCACAGAGGCTACAAGATCTCATTAACTAGCCTAAATAGTTTGCGGGAACAAGGAACACGTACGCGAGTAAGCTCGTACGTCCTCGATCATCCACTGCTCCCCGTCTGCAGCGCTGGCGCCCGCGTTGGCTCCGAACGCCGGGCCCCTTGTGCCCGTGGCAGGCGGGCGGGGCGGCTGCTCGCGTGCGGAGATGAGCAAGCTCGGCTCCGTCCGATACGCCGCCCGGCCGTTCGCGGAGTTGGTCTGTTGGTGCTCGGGCTAGAGGGAGGCTTCGGCGATGCGGGCGAGTGCAAAATTGGTGCCCGTGAACCCACGCGGTAGGTTCGTAGGCCGCTGGGGACACAGTAGGCCGGGCCAACGCCGAAATTAGGAGGCGTGGTAAACCTGGAGTGGGTGAGCTGGAGCAGGCCTTGGATGGCTTGAGTAACCGAACCCGGTTATAATACGAACTTGTACTCCTGACGGGCAAGTAGCACAGACATAACGAGTTAACGACCTTGTTAGCGGATATAATAGTACCACATCGGCTGATTTAAGATTGGAAAGAAGCTTGAGGGGAATAAATTGGGACGGAGGAGTGCCTTGCAAAAATACTTACCTGGACGGGGTCAATGAGTGATCATGAAGGCTCATGGCCTAAGCTAGTGGCCTCTATTGCACTTGGGAGGAGCATTAGCTTACCATCTTCCTAAGTGGAAGAGTGGATGTCATAATTTGTGATAGAGGGGTACGCGTTCGCGCGGCCCCTACCAATTCAAAGTGTTCAAATTTTTTTTATTGAATTTGAAAAAAAATATAGTCTGCAATTTATGTAAATTAGATATTCTGAGTTTGTAATTTATGTTACGTGGAATTTGAGTCGTCAATTATAACCTTTTAACTTAGGCTGTCTAAGTTGGACATTGTGATTTTTGTTAATACGCAATGTACGTATTTGTTGTAAGTTGTTAGGCTCTTTTGCAATAGTTTCGTCTTTGCTTTTTCTCGTACGTGTACTCATTTCATCTGTTTTGTAAATTAATTAATTGATTTTTTTCATCTCAACCACAACAAGCTAAACCATTGACAGTTCTCCGAACAAATTGGGGTCGTCGCATTGGAAACCATAGGCTGACACGAGTAAACACACTGTTAATTAATCTACAGATAAGCTTTAAGCCCCCAACTTATTCTGCGTCATGAACTGGATCTAGCTCCTGTGCACTTCCAGACGGAGGGTTTGGCGATCACTTTTCATGGGAATCGGATCGGCTGCAGCCACGCTACATTGCTCTGCAGCTGGCAGGCTGCTACACCGTGCGCTGGACACGGCTCCCCGCCCCCCGTCGTCGAGCCGGCTATCAATATTCTTGGTTGAGGACACGCCGATCTCGATCTAGACGGTGGATCGGTTTGGGCAACGCACCCATGCGCGGGAGCTACCCACCTGGGCCGATAGCCATGCACGAGCACGACACGATATGACGCAAAGAAGAGGGGAATGGGCTTACCGGAGGCCGAGCAAGAAAGATTGAGCTCGGCGGCGTAACTGTACTAGCTGGGCCACGCGCTGGGGAAGAAAGAAAGAGAGAAGGCGTCTGGCATGATGGGCCGGGGCAGCGCAAGTGGACCGGGGAAAGCACGTGAGGGCTAGGTCGGAAGGTGGGTTGCGGCCTGCGGGAAGGAGAGGGGAAAGAAAGGCTTTGAAAACTATTTGAGATTTTTTAGGAATGAATTTGAAATGGGAAATTCAAATTCAGAGAGGTTTTAGCACTTTAATTGATTTTTAGATTTTTGTTAATTCAATTTAGGGATATAATTTTGATTTGAGTTTTGAAATGCAACCATTTTTTTTGTAAATTCACAAAATGCATAAAAAGTTTTTGAAAGTCCATAAAATTAATGTAAATTCTAAATGTTCAAAAATTGAGCTTTTACACTATAGTTCAGTTCCATATGTCCCGTGCCAACAGTGTGGGAAATCCATGGATTTCCTTGGGGTGGATGAAGAGTGGCGGGGGAAGCGAAGATGATGGGAGTTTTTGTAAGAGGCATGAGGTACATACATTACTGCAGATAATCTACGGGTTGCGCCTGCTTCTACGGACTATCTCATGTCCCTTTTTCGTGGCTTGGGAATTGAGGACATGGCCATGCTTGAAGAAAGAACATCATAATTTGGCTTGGAGGAGGTTAGTGCCATACTGCCATTGCTACACGCTTCACATTATCACCTAATATGTCGTATTTGTAAATGTTTTAACATGTTCCACATCATCACGTAACATGTCGCTATTTTGATTTCTTTTGGCAACTGATAAAAAACTTGTAATTATTATCTTGACCATGCTTAACCAACCCCTATGTGGTGTGCTATTCAAATTACCAGATGAACCCACAAGATTAAATGACCCCCCTTCTACGGATCTAAGATTAGTTCTGAGAGTGGTTCAATTTCAGAGTCTAATGCCCCAAGCAACAGATAGTTTTTGAAAACCTGAAGTCTAATCCATTCTGGGAGATGGAATCCTTAGTACAGATTTCACCTGATGGGGAGGAGGTCAATTTAGACGATGAAGAATCAAATTCAAAAACGTTGAGGTCTTATGTTTCGCACTTGGATGCTGATACCTTGCAAAGATATGCTACAATCAGATCAAAGGAAGCCGTCTGACTGATAGAGAAGCAAACGGAGCCTCTGTTTGGACGGATAGACATTAAAGTGTTAGATGATGGGTCCGTTAATGCAAAGGATGGTAAAATGATAACAATTACGTTTACAGAGCTCAGACACCTTGTTTGGGAGGCAGCTGCTTTTGGATCCTTTTTCTGGGAAGCTGAGTGTCATGTGGAATCTAAATACCATTTTGCTAACAATTGATTGTGTATTTGTTAATTTGGAAATGGTTTCTGTGCATTTGATAGGGTAGGATCCACCTCTGATATGCTTTTCAGTATAGTCGAGGCTCTTACTCGCTATCGGCAGCAGCCCTGTGACATAAAACAAATCGTCGTGTCCATGGCGCCATGCCCCTCCCAATTTTGTGATGTTCGTCGAAAGGAAGCGTCGAAGTGAAATGATCCAGACTGTATCTGGATTATGCAAGTGAAACAACTATCAATCAACTGATCAACTCTAACCCTCGACTTATTTTGCAACATGGTTCACGGACTACTAGCTTTTAGTTGCAGCTTCCATTGCAAAACGATAATGTGCTTTCCCCAGCTTTCTGCGCACTTCCATTTAAAACTGGGGATTGGCGAGTTGGCGATCGTTTTTTTTTTCATAAAACTGAATGAGGTGCGGCCACGCTACCACGCCATGTAGCCGGCCATCTCTTGGAGCATTGGTCGAGGACGCGCCGATCTCGATATGGATGGTGAATCCTCTAGGCACGGTCGCACGGACATGGGCGATTGGGCGGGCGGGAGCTACCGATCCCCGGCAGGAACCAATGGCCGTGCACGACACCATCTGGTATCAGACAGCGCGGTATGCCGCTACGGTGTGTCCGTGTGGGCTACTGCGGCTAGCAGCTTGTGGCTATGGCACGTCCTCCGGTCGCAGTGCTCCATGTTCGCTTCCCGCACGTACGCGAGTGAGCACGTACATCCTCGATCATCCACTGCTCCCCGTCTGCAGCGCTGGCGCCCGCGGTGGCTCCGAACGCCGGGCCCCTTGTGCCCGTGGCGGGCGGGCGGGCGGCTGCGCGCGTGCGGAGATGAGCAAGCCCGGGGAGCGGTGCTTGACGTGCGTGCTCGCTCGCGCCCGGCTCCGTCCGATACGCCGCCCGGCCGTTCGCGGAGTTGGTCTGTTGGTGCTCGGGCTAGAGGGAGGTTTCGGCGACGCGGGCGAGTGCAAATCGGTGCCCGTGAACCCACGCGGTAGGCTCGTAGCCCACCGGGGACACTGTAGGCCGGGCCAACTCCGAAAATTAGGAGACGTGGTAAACCTGTGGAGTGGGTGAGCCTGAGCAGGCCTTGGTTGGCATGAGTAACCGAACCCGGTTATAATACGAACTCGTACTCCTGACGGGCAACTAGCACAGACATAACGACCTTGTTAGCAGATATAATAGTACCACATCGGCTGATTTAAGACTGGGAAAGAAGCGAGAGGGAAATAAATTGGGACGGAGGGTTACCTTGCAAAAATACTTACCTGGACAGGGTCAATGAGTGATCATGTAGGCTCATGGCCTAAGCTAGTGGCCTCTATTGCACTCTGAAGGAGCATTAGCTTACCATCTTCTTAAGTAGAAGAGTGGATGTCATAATTTATGGCAGAGGGGTACGCGTTCGCGCGGCCCTTATCAAATCAAAGTGTTCAAATTTTTAATTGAATTTGAAAAAAATAGTCTGCAATTTATGTAAATTAGATATTTTGAGTTTGTAATTTATGTTATTTGGAATTTGAGTTGTCAATTATAACCTTTTAACTTAGGCTGTCTAAGTTGGACATTGTGAATTTTGTTAATAGACAATGTACGTATTTGTTCTACAGCTTGCAGTAAGCTGTTAGGCTCCTTTGCAATAGTTTCGTCTTTGCTCTTTCTCGTATGTGTACTCATTTAATCTGTTTTATAAATTAACTAGCAGGGCATTCTGCGCATTTATACGGCTAGATTTGTTTTAAAGTTTTTGAATATCAAATGATATAACTTAGATGCTTGAGAATATATTTGCGTATCTCGTAGCTATTTAGATTTTTAAGATATCGTAAACATTAGAAATGACAATAGAAACTTGAAGAAAAACACAACTTAGGGATCGTAACTGATGTACAAGTTTTGATGGAAGAAAATCTGTAGCCTAATAAATTAACCACTCTCCATCATGTATGCATTATATAGCTGCTTGCCCTTATTTTTTTCTCCACTGATTACTCTTTTCCAAAATATTTGCATCCATATGTACCTCTGTTAATTTTAAGCAATACATTGATTATATATACAAAAAATTATCTTATTAGTTTATGTGGTATTAGAGTACCTTGCTCACATATACACCGATGCACCATGGGTGACCTACCTTGAACTTATCTTCCCTTACGTCGGTTGCTCTACTGAACCGTGCGTCTTCTATCTCTTCTGCCCGCCACAGTTTTTCTGCTTCAATCTTCAACAGCAAGTCAATTCTTGATCGATATCTCTCAGCTGCTACCCCTTCCGATGCAATACTCTACCACATAGTTATCTTCTACTTCTCTCCAATTATTGTTTAATACTAACCGTTATAACATCAACATGCATACGTGCAAATATCGCTGATCCATGCTGAGGACACCTCCGCACTCTCTCTGGTAGCCCCGAGCTTACTCCTTACTATTGCGCCATCTCTACTCTGAGCTCTTTGCTCCTTTGTTTATATACGTTTGTGTTTATATTCATATGGATGCATACATGTACATACACATGACGATATTATACTTGCTCGATGTCTTCTTTTACCAAGTTGGTTGCTCCTCTTCGACGTTGTACAACTCAACGATGTGGCTTCCTTACTAACTGCTATGACCTCCCATCTTCACTGATGCCGGTATGTCAAGCTTGATGATGTCCCAGCATGATTGGTAGAAAGCTCCGGTGAAACCGTCCGGGCCAGGAGCCTTATCCGCGGGCGAGGCCTAGATGGCATGCAGAATTTCCTCTTCTATGAATGCGCATTCTAGCGAGGTGAGGTCCATGACTGGGATTCCAAGGATGTCCCAATCCATGGATGACGTCGTCAGCATGGATGGATTTACCGTCCCTTCAATCTGGGCAGTTGCCTAGGCTTGTTGGTGACACGCCATGGTAACCCGGGTGAAGTTCCATAGCAACCACGACCAAAAAATGGCATCCTGCCCAGACAAAACAAGACGACCAACACCTCCTCGCGCTCTTGCCTAGGCTTTGGAAAATTTCCGGCTCCGTCACTGATCGTCGGGATGGCCGAGCTGAGAGTATCCATGAAGTGGCGCAAAACATCCTCAACTTTGTCTTCCTAGGCTATGACCAACCCCGTGATGGTCTGAAGAGAGTGAATGAAGTTCTTGCGTCTTGAGGTGAAATAACTTCGTGTTCGCGTCGCTCGCCTGGAGGTAGACAACGCGCGAACACTAGCGTCTCTTGATGCGCTCTAATGCAGCCAATCCAAGCACCCTCAACTTTAGCCAGGAGCGAAACTCACATTTTGGTTGTGTGAGGAGGCGAAATTCTTGGGCGCAGTCAAAGAGGCAGATAAGTTCTTTAGCCATAGCTAGTTGCAATTTGAGTTGCCCGAAGTGAGTGCTATTCCAAGAAGTAAGCACCTTTGCGGGACGTCGAAGCTTGAAATCGATGATCTTGTAGGGGTCAATCCAGGGGCGGAGCAGGAGTAGACTATAGGGGGCCAATAGCTCAAGAAGAGATATAAATTTGTTATCGTCCAATTTAAACTACTTATGAAAGGGAAAATTGAGAATTTATCACTCATAAGCTCCTTGATTTAGGATTTGTCGTATTAAAAAAATTCTTGATAATTTGTCACTCCTACGCACCAAATACCTATGATTTCACACTTGGGGCGTATTCCAGTATTTGTTTTTGCACCAAAATCCACTATGAAAAGACGCATTTACCCCTCCCTATTCAAGAAAAACTTAAATGTGACAAATCCTAAATCAAGGTGCTTATGAGTGATAAATTCTTAATTTTCTCTTATAAAAAATAGAAGTTTTCTTAGGACAAAACCTTTTCAAATAATGATCATGATGGATGATAACTTAAGCTTGGTGAAGTTTGGTGTACATGCACGCTTCACCAAGTCATGAAAGATGTGACAGAAGTCAGAGTACGAGGAAGAAGTGTTTGATCAAACTCTAAACATGTAGACTTAATACTAGCTTAAAAATTTAGGAACAAAAATAGAATACGGATGCTACATAAGATGGATTTATGTGCTATAAATTAACTCCTAGATTTTTAAATTTTATCCTAACTGTTACTTAATCACATACTAGTTATATGCCCGTGCGTTGCAACGGAAACTCATACTTTCACCAATAGTTTTTGTGCAATGAGCACTAACTGTACCTAATCAATATACAGAAGATTTTGCTGCACTCCGTAGCGTTTAAACAACCATATCTTTCGAGCCTTAATGTTATACAACTAAGACCCTTCAATACATGGATTACACTTGCAACGTAAGTGCCAAAAAAATGTCCAATTCTAATCCGAAGAACAAATAATATCAATAGAGCATAGCGATTGAGCAAGTATATCTTAATCGTGTCAAGAAACCAAATCCATCGCCAATCACAAGAGGTGGAACCCCAATAGTTGTTGTTTCAAGAATGACATTGTTTACTCTGTTGCAGATCCTCTCAATCTCGATAGAACTAAGCTGAAATTCATCATACAAAATGAACAAATGAGTCGTGTGTAAGTAATATCAGTAAATATTAACCAGTGGAAGCTTAAGTTCTCCCTGAAGAGAAATGAGCAAGTATAGTTTCCTGAAGGACTCGTAAACTAATATTGCAATAATGAGCTAGAATTTCTACAGAACATTTACTCCACGGGTTTTTAAACCTTGAAATGTAATGAACAGTTAGCAAAGCAAGTACGACTAATTCAGTTTTGTCATGCGATATGATCGATAGTTCATATTGCGATGCACTTCAGATTTCATAAAGAATGCCATAGAGGAAGAAAACAGGATGATGCTTGAGTTTAGATTTTGATAGTAAAAAAATTGCAATGTTCTAATCCAAACACATATATGCAAGTATTTACAAACAGTATCTTACAATGCTAGGAAGCGAATCACAACAATCTCAAACCGGATGCTTTGATTAAAATAAAGCAAGCTGGGAACAGGAAAGCTAAGAGAAGGAAGCATGTAAGATAAGCACATGCAATGTCTGAGAAATTCCCCCGAGAAATTCCATACTTTTTTGTCCTATTTAAATGGATGGGAAATCCGAATTATTTATCAGAAGCTGGTTCAAATGATGTCTCATGATGTACATAATGAAAAAAAAGTTTTTTACATATATGCTAAACATAGGTTACAATCAACTTTCTCTTTCACTAACTTTTTAGAAGAGAATATTTGCATGCCAAGGAATAGGCCCTAACAAACTTGTGAATGAAGCACCCGAATTCCTTCGACAGCCAATCTCACCAGAATTAGGCTCCATTATCCTAACCAAGACACATCTTTCGTAGCAAAATAGTCCTAATCATGCCAGCTAGCGCCTATGTCTTCTAACATCAGAATGGTTATGGCCTATATTTGCCCATGATCTTCTTAATTTCATCAAACACAAGAATAACGATATCGATTGATGCTAAACTATTAACTTATGATCAAAATCATAGTCCAACAAATAGCACTACATAAACCACTCGGTATGTATCGGTGAAGAAACATTACCCTTAGCGCTTCCAAGAATTATGTTCATCCGGATATCCTGTCGGTGGGCTCACTTCACCAACATCGCCATGAAGCCACCGATCAAGAATACCGTTGTCTACATATTCATACACAAGCATCTGTGCAACCATTAATTAGAACAAAGTACAAACTTGAGAAGAGAACTTTGGAAACTAATGAACCAAATGATGAAGAGATTGCATTTTACATATAAGCACCCTCCACACAAGATGGCGAGCAACCTAACGAGATTCTTGTCTTTGAACATGACCGATCGCCGACCTCCACCTTGAACTCCTTCTCAGCCTGGCCCCTGTTAAAGCAGGAAAAAGAAGAGATTTTTATTATTAGAAAGCAGAATGAGAATTAACAAGCATCCGGTATGTAAGTTGGTTTAAAATGAAAGGTAGATGGGCACATGGAAACAAAACATGCAAGGTTTTTTTTTCCCATATTGGACTCTCGTTCCCAATACCGAGCTTCCTTTCCATGAGATTAGATTTGGGTTATCAAACAGCCAGTCAAGATCTACCATCATATGCACCAGTTATCTCCTCCTCAATTTGGATCTGATATAAACCCACTCCTAACCAGGAGACGAACCAGATAAGCCTGATCGTAGGTAAAACACATATTTACATTGGCTTTAATAAGAAATTCATTTATCCATAGATTGCCATTGCGAATACTCCAGTGTAGTGGGGACTGGCATTTACTGTTCAAACTTCAGGTGCAGCAACAAGAAATGTATTATTAGTGTCCTTTGACATAACAGAGAGCTAACAGTTTTATGGTGTTTTATGAAGTTCTTTACCATACATAGGAGCAAATGTGGCATTTGGTAGTCCGGTAGGTTAGTAAAGCAATCCTGCCATTTAGTCCAATTTTTATCCATTTCACTTTTTGGTAGATTGAGGTGTAGTGTTTGAAGATGAGTTGTCCTCTTTACAGTACTCTGTCCGCCAGCAGATTTGTCTTTAACTCACATCTATTATGGGCAGTGTCAATGTTACTACTGGAGTAAAAGAGGATCGCATGTTGATCATAGGAATGTAAGATTTGTGATGGTTATTTTCTAATATCTTGTGTATTGCCTGGCATCTAAGTTCTATGGTGCCCCTACTCTAGGAGGCGTGGGTATTTACAATGACACACTTGATATCAAGTAACTACGTGCAATCTTTGCATCACAATATAAGATTAATTAAACACGAGCAAAAGATAATAGATCAACCGAAACCATGAAAAGATCTCGACTGGAGGGCTCATAAGTCAGAGCCACCCTTTTCACACAATTTGAGCAATACGAGGCGATCATAATGACCGAACATACCGTTAGCAAGGATGGCATCAAGAACATTTGGGTAAGTTACCAAGTTTGTCTCCAAAACCTACAATGAGTTCGAAGTTAGCTCTTGAAATGTAAACATGTAAAGGTCTAGGGTAACCATTCAAACTCAAAGAAATTCTAAATGCTAACCTTGGTTTGAAGAAAAGCATGCTCGCAAGTTTGGTTTCGAACATCCAAAGAGAAAAAGCTGTGGCCTCTCGTATCATGTTTCTCTGTTAACAAAAGACGCATTAGGCAAGACATACAACCGAATTTCATAGTAAAGGGAAAAAAGAATATTAGAAACCACAAAGCAATGATATGAATAGAAAGAATACCTGAAGGAAGAGATCGGTTATAGTATTATAATCTAATGGACAACCCCTCCATTTGTGACATGATGAGAGCAAAGTTGATGACTCCACTGGATCAAGAAGATATATGATATCTGATTAGGCAAGGATTTCTAAAGATTCATCGAAGCAAGCGTCTTCATCTCGATCATCTTCCACCTCTTGTTTGGCATCCACAGTTGGCTCAAGAACCACCTCGGCTTTGCAAATGAGATAGACCGAACACGAAAGAACAAGTCACTCCTCGCGATAAGCTAATCGATCAAATGGCCACCAAATTGGGAAAGAAACAAGACTCATGCATAGCTTTCTTGTTATAGTAATAAAATTGACTTATGGAGCACGAATTTGCTATAAATCTCATCTAGTCTATCTAAGGACAATAAGACAAACACACAACCAAAATGCAAAAGAAGCATACCATCCACATTTGGCACCATGCCACAACAAGCCGCTTGCTCTGCGGCAATGGAGGGAAGCAGCGAAGGAAGGCGCCTGCGGCTCCTCAAATCACCACCTCGGCCGAGTCTGATCCACCTCGGCCCACAAGAGAATTCTCATTCTCCTCCTTGTCCCCTTCTCCCTGTCCTTGTCCAGCATTCTCCTCGGCCTCCAAATCAGTAGCCGAGGCGAGGGCAGCGCAGACCGCGAGCACCTGCCGGTCTCCTCCACGAGGGCGCCGCAGAAGCGCGATCGTCACGGTCATGTCCTCTGAACCAAGCCAAAGACGCCGGCGGATGAATCAAACAGAATGCAAGCTTTTTTCGCCCCAAGGAACCATTGGAATTGAGGGAAAGAAAGCGAAAAGTAGTACCTAGTGAAGAGGGTGCTATAGTCGCAGCCGTACTCGCAGTGCCGCAGGTCTTGGCGTGGGCCTTGAGGTCGGCTGGATGGCGTGGCGCTTGCCGCAATGAGGCAGTCGGCGCTTCTCGCCGTGCTGCGAGGCGTGAAGCGAAGGGGAGTAGGGGCATCCATGTGGAAGACGGGGATGAGGCGATGGCGGCAACAACGGCGGGGAGGAAGCGGCGTAGAAGCGATCGACCCGAGAGACCGGCGGCGTCGGGCGCAGAGGAAGAGGAAGGACGGCGGCGTTGGGCACGGGGAAGAGGGAGGGCGGGCGTCGTGGCTCGTACGGGACTCGGGAGTCGGGTGGTTAAGCAGAAGAGTGGGTGGGGTGGGGGTTGAGTCGCGGGTGGTGAGGAGGCACGATCTGGTCCGTCGCTGATTCAATAGTCGATCTGACGGATGCAAATGATGGTGGGAGAACGGACGACGGTAAACTCTTTCTTTTAAGTAGTAGAGATATTATTGAAGCTGATGAACATTAGGTGCCTACAAAAGGGCACAAGTCAAAAGGTAAATGGATATAGTAATGATGGTCCATATCTTACATAATAAAATACCAAAAGAGATGCTATAAGGTAGTGTTCAAGAGAAGTCATTTTAGAAACGATACGGAAAGACATATCATATGTGATGTACATACTACGTAGATTGAGGAATACTGTAAAAGTGTAAAGCATATAACAGAATATCACTATTTCAGTATTTCTTTGGAATAAAATGCCCTGCCATATTACCAGCTTGAGATATAAAATAAGGAGGGAGCTCACCAAGCGCAGTCCCGATGCCCCAAAACCCGGCCACATTGAACAGCCTTAATAGTGAAGAGAGCAATATGGGGGCCAAGATACAGCACAAATGTATGCAAACCTGAACCTGCATTTCAAAGACCTTAATCTTAATCCAACAATTTTAAAAAATGAACTACTTTGTGTTCCAGACTCAAAATCTCCAAATTTTACACTTGGCAATCATTAAATGCAGTGGATATTAATTGTTAGCAATATTTCCACTGAAATTTTATTTTTGGGTAAAGGAGTTTAAAAAGTAAAGAGGATAGAACAGTTCCACACCTTCCTATGGTAATGATGCTTACAATTTACCCAGCAAAATTCATAGAAAGCAACTTCAGAGAAAGGGCTCATTTGGCTCGGGATAGTCGTGGCGACAAATATAAATGGCAAATTTTTATATGCCTATTGAACTATTAAATGTACATAGTACTAAGGTAAAAGAAGATTCAAGTTCAGTAATAGAAGCACTAATCACAAACTGTGACCAAGAAGACCATCTGACCATAAGGCCATAAGGCCATGAATTATTGTTATTACACTTCCAGTTTACAAAAAGTATGAATTGCATAAATTATGGTAATCCAGTTGGTGCTACTATCCGCTTATTAATCATGTCAACCTAGTGCAGTATCTTAAATATTGCATGACCTATTGAAGGCATCAAGAATGCCCAATATCTGCTTTATCACCAGAAATACCAACCCGGTTATCCTTTTAGATTCAAACAACGATTCAAATTTTGACAAAAACGGTGCCAAACTTTAGGACCCTGATCAGGACAACTAATGGCAAACATTTTGGAAGAAAGCTAATGGCAAACCCATGAGTGTAACTATGCACCTAAATATGTACTGAATATATTGCTCCAAAATACATTGAGAGAGAGAGAGAGAGAGAGACCTTTCCCTGCAGCACCATGGAGAGGTTACCCTGTTTTACCAACTAACGTTGGGTTAGCACCATGATCAAGAAGATATCTTGTAGCAGCAGCTCTCCCAAAAAATGTAGAAAGGAACAGTGGGGTTTCACCTGCGAAAAAAAACTTAAAATCATGAGCTCAAGAAATTCATACCAGTCCTGCCTTCAACAAGACAAAGGTTCAATGATGGAAAAGACATCTGATCAGCTATTGTAAAAAGAACCAAATGTGGAATTGGAACTTCACTAATCCTAATGCAGTACCAAATGACTCTCCTTATAATAGATGTTTACTGTTGAAAATAAAATGACATACAAGTCCTGCCTTGTATATCATCATGAGCTCAAAAAATTCATACCAATCCTGACTTCAACAAGACACACACACACACACACACACACACACACACACACACACACACACACACAGTTTGGAACTTAATTATAAATGCATACACCGTATGACATCAAATTTGAAGCCTAAGTTTCACATGTTATTAGTAAGTAATAATATGAGTTACATAACCAACATGAAGTCGACTGTTGCAGATGAGGGCAAAGACATCAAAAAGGACAAGTTGGTACTGCATTAGGATTAGTGCAAAGTCATTGTTTCTAAGACACACAATCCTTTTCTTTTACATTTTCAGAAAAACCGGAATAACCCAATGCTTTTTTTTTTTTCCAATTCAGCAAGAATGTGTGAGGGTACAGATTCCATGCATTCAAATGGTCTATTGCATTCAATCAATCAAGGGGAATCAAGAAAATATTGGATAAAGTTTGCGATTGAACTGGTACTTGTGCTTCTATACAAAACCTACATGTCACCAGATGAAGTACAAGACAGCAAGAACACAATTGAACAGATTAACAAACAACAAAAGTAGTCATTACTGAACCAGGAACTCACATCTTCATCTCCATTTTCCTCGGAGATAAGCCTCAAGCCTCTTTGATTAAGTCGCAATTCACCATCCTTGAATGCACCACTTGCCGTCCTAGAAGAGCACTAGGGATCGAAGACAACAATTCAGTTTACATATTAACTTCTGAAATTAAACGTCAAATCCATGATCAAATCGAAGGAGAAACAAAACAACACACGATCTGGAACCGCATATAGCATCTGGATCACTCAAATGTCGACATACAAATACAAACAACAAAAGTCATGAATCGCAAAGCCAGTTTAGCAACTCAAACCATACAAACCCCCTCATGGCCTCCTGTTGTATGGTTAGGGTTTGTTGGGTGGGTGCATCAGGGATTCAGACTATAGAAGCTTGGCATCACTGCATGTATAGAAGATTGAATGATTTTTTTGCGAAGTACAAAAAGGAACCAAAGGACCTCTATATCAGCATTTGGGGAAAAAAACTCAAATGATGACAAATAGTTCATGACAGTGAGGATCTATACACCAGCATTAAGGCAGCATACGTAGTATAGTTGTTTTACAATTTTAGAACTGCATGACATCTATCAAATTTCCTTTTCAGTACATCAACAGGACAAACATTCATGTGCAGACATCAAGACCTATTGAATACATCAAGAGTATCTACATCCAAACACAATCATTAATTCATTTCTCATTCCAACCCTACATCACCCTTTAAATACCGAACTCTCGTTGCGAATTCATCACAAATAGCAATGCAGTAAGCACTACTGTACTGCATCAGACAAATACAAAGAAGCACTCGATCAATAAAAGTAACGCCAAGGCTTGGGCAACTAACGCAATTTTCAAGCAGAACCAAGCATCTACAACTTGTGAGCATCTACAAACTACCACCAAGCAGGTAAAGCCAAGACATGGCTCGGTGTAAGAACATAATGAACATACATTTTGAGGACACAAGGGAAATAGACGACTAACCAGAAGGTGATGCTGGCGTGCTGGGTCGTAGCCCTTCTTCTATGTCTTGACGACCTGACCTCCAACTCAATGAGGATGACTTAATCTTCCTTAATTGATACAGTGGCTGAAAGAAGCAAAAGATGCAAGCATGAAGATGAAGATTACATACAGAGAGAAAGATAGAGAGAAGCAAAGCGAATTTTTTACCCGGTTATTGTGGAAGAGGAAGTGCAGGAAGGAGGTAATGTGGAAGAGTACCTATCTTTTGTATGTTGAAAGGAGGCAACCGCCAGAGCATCCTTGACTGCAATGCAACCGTCGTGCATTCAACATCGTGGGTGGGGGGCGCATGGCTCTGTTTTCTTGGCGGTTGGCAAAGGCGATTCTTAGAGTGAGTGACGGCGGTTAGCTAGCACGCAACATCGTGGGGTTTGTGGCGCAGCCCGCCGCTTCGAATCTTGCCGCCGCCGTCCTCGTCCCCTTGCGCCGCCGCCGTGTCCTCGTCCCCTTCCATTCCGACTCCTCCCCTCACGCAAACGGCTTCCTCATCCTCCTCGGCGTCCCGTCCACGGCTAGATCCGGCGTGGCGCGCGCCCGGCAGCAGCAGTGGGGAGGCGTGCTCGGTAGCTTCTTCCTCCTCACGCAGCTAGCACTGACCACGCCTGGGCACGCACCGAGCGGCGCGGGACCAGATCCGGCGCGTGCGCGCACCCGAGCGGCGCGGGTGGGGAGAGGTGGGCGGCGATTGTTGATCCGGCACGCGGTGAGGCGGGGCGGTGTCGGCGAGTGAGGAGGAGGCGTCGCGAGTGGTGAGGACGGCCGGCGACGCAGTGGCGGTGTCGGCGAGTGAGGAGGGACGGCGCGCTGGTGGTGGTGAGGCGGCGCGAGCCGCCGCAACGCAGTGGGGGTCGTGAGATTTGTGAGCGTGAGAGACTGAGAGTGAGGAGTGCGGCGCCGGCGCGACTCGCGAAAGTGCGCTAGGTTTTTGGCTGCCATCCGCGCGAGGCGATCCGAGCCGTCGATCTATTGATCAAAATGTTTGATCGGACGGATAAAAACGATAGTGGGAGGACGGACGACGGTAAACTTCTTTTTTTAAGTAGCAGAGAAATTGAACTAGTAATGACTTAGTTCGAGGAAAGTTCCGAAGTTCCTACATACAATGAATGGAAGTATTCATCAAAAACAAGTAGTAAAAAAGTCACGAGAAGGATAAAAAATCACGAGGGGCTAGCCCCCTGTCTCCGCCCCTGGGTCAGTTACACTATGCGGCCCTGCCCATGAAGCCTGAACCATGTCGAGAAAGCTTGGGACGCGGGTCCGGAAGTTTTCGAAAGTAAAACGGCTGGATGGATGAAAAACATCACCCGCAAGTAGTCGGCAGTGATCTGAGGCAGAAGAAGAGAGCGGGTAGAGTAGAGCATTGGAAAATGAGAGATCCCAGCTGGCGGCGCAGAATGCCCGATCAAGCCGAACGAGGGTCGGGGCGATTGCTCGTTGGCTCGTTGCTCCATGTGCAGCAGCAGCACCGATTCGGCAGCGGCAGCTCACGCAGCTTGCAATCGTCCAGAGTGCGTCGGAATTGACCCATAAGTCGGCGATTCATGTTGGAGTTGTTTTTATCTTGAGCCTCGTAAATTAGGTTAAAGTCTCCCAAAATGAGCCCAAGGACCCGACACCGAGCTCGCCATATCCCCAATTTCTTAGAGGAAGGATGGTCTGTCGGCGTCCTGGTGAGGCCCATAGACCACGGACAGAAACCAGGGGTCTGCATGGTCTTGGGTGATCACTCTCGCAGAGAGAATGATCACGCACCACTATGGAGTCGAGACTCGAGAGTGAGCTGCTGGCTATCCCATAAGAGGAGGATGCCTCCCTTGGAGCTCTGGGCGTCAAGTGATGCATGACTGTCAAGGCGTCCCCTGCCAAGTTCGCGGACATGGGCCGTGGATGCTGAGCGGAGTTTAGTCTCTTGTAGACATGCTATCGCGCAACGACAATTAGCGACGAGCTGGCTGACGACAGAACGTTTGGCCCCCTCGTTGAGGCCACGGACGTTCCAATTAAGGATAGCGCCGAATGAATACATCGAAGAAGAAATCACAACGGCCAAGCCATGGCGAGTTACAGGCTTACAGCAGAACACAATAATAAGCCATGACATGTGAACTAGGGAACAGGAGTACACCGCCCAACGATCCAAAACCGTGCACACACCAGCATCACAAACCCCAAACTTGCTGTGCATCGCCACAGGAACATCCACCCAGGGTTTATTTTACCGGCAGATTTTCGGCAATACCGGTTCTACCCCTGGTAAGTCTTCAAACCGGCCAAAATCAGACCGAAAAATTCGAATTTGCTTAAATTTGATCTTTTTTAACTTAAAATCTGAAAAATTCAAAAAAAAAAACTGAAAATTTCGGCCAAACCGGTTCTACCCCCGGGTTAAAAACTATCTACCGGTTTTGAAAACTCTGCATCCACCATTGCAAGCGAAGGACAATCTAAAAACCGAAGTAAAATGAAAGGGACAGACGGTCGTCGAGACCGCGATACCTTAGCATACTCCTTTAGACAAAATCAAATCAATCGGTAGTACATGCGGAGGTGGGTGAAGAATTTGCCAATCTTCTCTTTGGTTTCCTGACCTTACCACTTGGTCATGTGATCAAGCTCCTTGGAGGGAGTTCATCAGTTTCGTGCATTGATATTCTCTACAAAAGTGGAGAGCACAACCTGAAAAGTTGCATAAAATCAGATTACTGTCTAGACATGGTCCTACCCCCAAGTTGCCTCCCTTCTTTAGTTGCAGCAATCGCTTCCTGAAGATCGAGGAGGTGTGGGGTCCATTGAATCTTCTATCGCTTGCTGCTTCCCTTGCATCAGAAACTGCAGTCCATTCACGCTCGAAAACTTGAAATGTTCCCACGGCAAAACGAAAGTACTAGCAGTGAATCCGAAGCAGCCAACCATGGCAGCGAAGACTGGTGTTGGCTATGCAAAGGGCCCTGGCAGGTTCTTGGTGACTGGTGAACTCGGTGTGACTCAGTGACTCCATTCTCGCCAATGAACTCTTTGCATGCACCGAAGATGAAGAAACTCTGTATCAAAGACTGTGGAGACAGAGTTCACGTTCACAGAAGTACAGGTGAGAGCAACTTTTAGAGCATCTACAATAGTTTGTTTCTTAGCTTGTTACTGAGAGGAGAGAGTACTCAATCTAATAAAAAGAAACAACTATTCTAATGGATTGTTTCTTAAGCTTGTATCTAAGACTTTAATTGCTATAAGCTTGTTAGTAGGCAGTGGGACCCACAAAATGAGTGTTTAAGTAACAACTAAGCCTTCAATAGAGTTTTTTGTTGTTTCTTATGTTTTGGTATTAACAATCTGATAGTTTCTTCATGTAGAAATGCAGTTGGACCATGTTGTGGCTGAGATTGTTGAATCTTCGGTTGAACTGGGGATGTCAGAAGTGCTGGAGCTAGGGCCAGGACAGTCTAATGGTGGAGTTTTACAGAGTGTAGATGTTCATCCAGTTAATTCTGAGGATTCAGTCCGGTCTTCGGGCTTATTAAAAGTGTTTGGTTTAGTGGCTGGGGAAGGAAGTGATGAACCAAAAGGGCTAGAGGGTTGTCAGTGCAGGCATTTGGTTGGTGATGAGCCGGACCGAGGTGACAACAGGGAGATGGAGTTTGAAGCCGAGGACGAGACGAATGTGGTTGATGACAGACAGGGGAAGGGGTATATCCCAGGATGCACAGGGCAGCGCCTTGTCGTTGGTTGGGGAGCGGCCTGGGCTGGAAGCGTATACTGAATCTTTTACTGCTAAGATGAGTTTGACCGGGTCGGAAGACTCACAGGAGGAACTTCATCAAAATGGGACACATGGTGAGGCTTTGGAGTTGAATGTCATGGGCGCTCAGGTGATTAACATATCTAAGCAGTGTGGTGGGGGGCTGGGTGAGGATGGGTCATGTTCTGAATTGGGGGGACAAAAATCTGGCAAAGAAGCTCAACCGGCTGTTGCTCATGAGGTGTTGGAGGCGACTGAGCTTAGGCAAAGTGAGAGGTTAATGAAGCACTTTTCCGCAGATGAGGACATAGTTCAAAGGGCTAAAAGGTGTGCACAAATTCGTAACCTTGATTTTGAATCAAGTAAGTCTGTTAATCATTTGTCCTTTTTATCTTTTTCTGATAAGCAAGTTTTGGATAAAGTGGCTAGCATTGGCATATCTTTAGGATCAGATGAAGTAGAGATTGCTAGTTCTATTAACAATATTAAAAAGATTGAATCTGGTAGAATGAAAATGAAAAGAAGGGTAGTTGTTGAGGAGAGGGAGGATGAGAATGAGGATTACAACGATCTCTCAGCTCCTAACCTTTTAAGTAATGATATAGATGTTGATGCTTTGGAAGACGAAGTGTCCAATTTTATTCTGGTCACTAATAAGAAGCGATCTTCTGGAAAGAAGAAAGGAAAAAAACCCTCTGCTTAAATCCATCAAACAAAAGTTAAAATGAAAGGTATTTTTTGGAATAGCAGAGGTCTAGGTGACTTGGCTAAACATAGGTTTATTTGCGACGTGGTTAAAGAATATCATTTGGATTTTGTGGCCATTCTTGAAACTGTTAAAAAGGATTTCTCAGTGGCTTGTCTTAATCATCTTTGTGGTGGTCGGGATTTTTTGTGGCACTTTTCTCCTCCTCAAGGTCGGTCAGGGGGTATCCTCCTTGGGGTGGATATGAGGGTTTTTGATATTGGGTCGATTGATGCAGGGGATTTTTATGTGAAGTTTCATTTAAAGAATAGAGTGGATGATTTCCAGTGGATTTTGGTGGCTGTTTACGGTGCAGCTCAGCCTATCTTCAAGGAGAAGTTTCTTAATGAGCTTGTTAATGCTTGTAGAAAAGAAACACTTCCTATTTTAATTGGAGGTGATTTTAATATTATTAGGAATTCGAGTGAAAAAAATAAGGATATTGTTGACTTTAGATGGCCTTTTTTGTTTAATGCTGTGATTAATAATTTGGATTTAAGAGAAGTAGTTTTATCTGGTAGACAGTTTACTTGGGCCAATTCTCTAGATAACCAAACTTTCGAGAAACTGGATAGAGTTTTAATGAGTACAGATTGGGAGCAGAAGTTTCCTTTGGTATCTGTTGTTACTCTTGAGAGGTCCCTGTCTGATCACACGCCGTTGCTGTTAAATACTAAAGATGCTTCTTTTAGCGGTTACCAACCTTTGTTTAAATTTGAATTAGGTTGGTTGTGCAGGGAGGGTTTTAGAGAGATGGTAACAGAGGTGTGGAGAAAGGTTGATAGAGGTCAGTCGGCTTTGCATGTCTGGCAAAATAAGGTTAGATTTCTTAGGCGTTATCTCCGAGGTTGGGCAAAAAGTACCAGCGGTAATTACAAAAAGGAAAAGTTAGAGCTTAATTTGTTAATTGATAAGCTTGATAAAAAGGCGGAGGGGTTGAGGTTGTCAAATCTTGAGGTAAATATTAAAAAAGCTGCGAATGAGAGGTTGGCCCTGCTGTTAAGAGAAGAAGAAATTAAGTGGTATCAAAGGGCAAAAGTGAAGTTTATATTGGAGGGTGATAGGAATACTCGATATTATCATTTGATTGCGAATGGGAAACATAGAAAACAAAAAATTTATTCGCTTGAGCAAGAGGAAGGGATTAGTCGGGGTGATGTACAATTAAAAAAGTATATCACCAATTACTATAAAGATTTGTTTGGGCCAGCTGATGAAAATCATTTAACTATGATTGAGGCGTTTACAAATGATATGGCTCAAGTTTCAGATGAGGAAAACGTTTATCTTACTGAACCTTTTGAAGAAAAGGAGGTGCGAGAGGCCATTTTTCAAATGGATCATAACAAATCGGCTGGGCCAGATGGTTTTCCAGCTGAATTCTATCAGGTGTTTTGGGAAGTCATTAAAAATGACTTGATGGTCATGTTTCATGCATTTCATAGTTGCTTGTTGGCTACTTTTAGCTTGAATTTTGGGATTATTACTTTACTTCCCAAAAAAATAGATGCTAAGCAAATACAGCAATATAGGCCTATTTGTATGCTGAATGTTAGTTTTAAGATATTTACTAAAGTAATGTCAAATAGGCTTATGAGAGTAGCTCAACAGATTGTTCGGCCCTCTCAGTCCGCGTTCATGCAGGGGAGGTTTATTCTGGATGGGGTAGTTATTTTACATGAAACCATCCATGAGCTTCATAAGCTGAATTTGGATGGAATTGTGTTTAAGGTGGATTTTGAGAAAGCTTATGACAAAGTAAAATGGCCGTTTTTAATGCAAACTCTGAGGATGAAAGGCTTTTCCCCTAAGTGGTGTGCCTGGGTGGAAAGTGTGATCAAGGGAGGGAGTGTTGGGATAAAGGTCAATGATGATCTTGGTAATTTTTTCCAAACTCATAAGGGCCTTAGACAAGGTGATCCATTGTCTCCTGTTCTTTTTAATCTTGTGGCAGATATGTTAGCCATCTTCATTTCGAGAGCTAAAGCCGTCGGTCTTTTAACTGGAGTAGTTCCTCACTTGATTGATGAGGGTTGTCAATTTTACAAAGATATCTTGATGACACGATCCTTTTCTTGAATAATGATTTAGAGCAGGCTAAAAATCTTAAGCTAATTCTTTGTGTCTTTGAACATTTATCCGGTTTAAAGATTAATTTCCACAAGAGTGAGATTTTCTGTTTTGGGGCTGCCAAAGAAGCGGAACCGCAGTATACACAGTTATTTGGTTGTGAAGTGGGGATGTTTCCTTTTAGGTATTTAGGTATTCCAATTCACTACAGGAAGTTAAGGAATAGTGATTGGAAAGGGGTTGAAGAGCTAAGCAGTTGGAAAGGGAAAAATATGTCGGTGGGGGGTCGCTTGGTGCTTATTAACTCAGTGCTAAGCAGTTTACCTATGTTTATGTTTTCGTTTTTTGAGGTTCCTAGAGCCATTCTCAAAAAATTAGATTTTTTTCGATCTAGATTTTTTTTGCAGAGTGACAATCTTAAACGTAAATATAGACTTGCTAAATAGAGTTTAGTGTGTTCACCTAAAGAGCATGGGGGTCTAGGTGTTCAGAACTTAGACGCCAAAAATAAAGGATTGTTAGGGAAGTGGTTGTTTAAGTTGCTTAATGAAGAAGGTATGTGGCAATCTTTATTAACAAAGAAATATTTGGGGGAGAAGAGTCTTTCACAGGTGATTAACAAACCTGGGACGTCTCATTTTTGGTCGGGACTTATGAAAATTAAAGATCACTTTTTACAACTTGGTTCATTCCAGGTTAAGAACGGAATGCAAACTAGGTTTTGGAATGACATTTGGATGGGACATTCTACGCTACAAAGGCAATTCCCAATACTTTACAATGTGGTTAGGAGAAAGGACGATTTAGTAGCTGATGTTATGAGTTCGAACCCCTTTAATATTTCTTTTCGATGACCTCTGGTTGGGGCTAAGTTACAGGCTTGGAATGAGCTTCATGCGTTAATTACTAATGTCTAGTTAGGCGTGAGTAAGGATGTTTTCAGATGGCACTTGAACAAGTCAGGTCTTTTTTCGGTGCAATCTTTTTATGCTGCGCTGATTGGTACATGTCATGCCCCCGTTAGAAATTGGTTTTGGGCCATAAAAATTCCTTTAAAAGTAAAAATTTTCATGTGGTATCTCAAAAGAGAGATTGTATTAACCAAAAACAACTTGCATAAGAGAAATTGGAGGGGAAGTACAAGGTGTTGTTTTTGTATTAAAGAGGAAACAATTCAACATCTTTTCTTTGAGTGCCCCTTTTCACGTATGGCATGGTGGATTGTGAAATGTGCTTTTAATTTAGAGCCTCCAAGGAATATGGCTAACATGTTTGGGACTTGGTTAGATGGAATTCCAAAAAAGCTTAGGTCACAACTCCTGGTGGGAGTTAGTGCCTTATGTTGGTCTATATGGTTATGTCGAAATGATGTTGTTTTTAACAGTAAGATTTTAACTAATCCGTTGCAGGCTATCTTGTTGTGTGGATCATGGCTGAATACATGGGCATGCTTGCAGAAAGCAGACCAAAAGCAGATCATGGTGGCGGGAAGTCAAAGATTGGAATTGGTGGCGAAGCAATTCCTCAATTTCCGTTGGTGGAAGCTTAGCTATAGGATTTGCAATAATTGAAATTTTGTTTTAAATGTTTTTTGTTTTTTGGATGCTAGTCTGCTAGCCGTTATTTTATCATGGGTGGAACGATTGCTACTTTGGTTGCTTAAATAAATTAGGCTGTGTGCATCTTTGATGCAGAGGCCGGAAGAGATTTATCTCTTCCATTATCTAAAAAAATATAGAAACAGCTTCACCTTCTCTTTCCATCTTCTCTCCTTCACATCATCTAAAAGTTGATGTGGCAACCTCTTAGTAACAACTGAGGTGGATTGTTGTAGATGCTCTTACTGTGTATACTTTGCAAGTTTACAAATCTACTCGTGATGTTGCAGGTACTGAAGCTGTTTAAGGCTGCACTTGTTTCTCGTGAAGCGCTGATCCTTGCCTACGTGGCGAAAGTTCAGGCAGGAAGCATACTTCCCTAATGGCATAACATGGTGGAACAGAACTATAGAAGTGGATGGATGAAATGAAGTTGCTCTTTAATTTCTTCAGCCGTCTTGCAAACCGTGTGTTCTTGAAAGTTACGTTCGCAAAGTGCTATTAATTAGCACTTTGGTGCTGTACTAGACTACTAGTGACTAGTCTACGGAGTACTAATTAGTACTAAATAGCACTTGGTGCCAGTAGAAAGGCTCGATATATGTTAAGTTCATCCTCATATTTTCCGATCACTTATTCTGTTTTCGTTAGTTCTGCAATCCAAGCATTGATTTTTTTTTAAAAAAAGAAAATTTCGAATCTGAATTTAAAGTGATACAGTATACCGATTCAGAGAAGGAATAGGTAGGTCGGTTACCACCTAGTATTCCTCTATTTGTTGAACTCTGCGAGAGCCCGCGAAGGCTTAAATGGCATCGTATAAGATCGGCCGTGTGAAGAACCTTCAAAACTCAAACTGGGCCTCACCCTACTGATGCTTTAAATCCCATCAATATAAGATCTGCATGGCTGCTCCGATATAATCCTCTAAAATTCCTCCTTTTCAATTCTCCCTCTGCTAATATCAATCGAGCCCGAACTTTCGCACGACGTTGCGCCACCCTATTCCGCATCTCCTCGATTTTTCTCAGTTTTTTCCCCCGGCGTTTTGATTTGTGAAAGAGGTGTGCTAGTGATAGAACACCCGGAGTAACCACCGTGAACGTCCGGAAGCTTGGCACCGCGTATTCCTCTGGCGCTGTTCGATCAGGCACCCGTTCGGCTAAAGATCAGGCAAACAGATAGAATCAATTCTGCAAAATATATCAACCACATCACTCATCACACGTCTGTTACGTAGACAATATCTAGTGGGTTGGGAATGGTATCCGCAGAGCATGCTTGATTTCTTGACGTTAAATTCAGAGTGCAAGGAGGAATTACTAACAAAATTCTTTTTAAAAAATCTCTCTCTCTCTCTCTCTCTCTCTCTTATGATATCAATTGAGTCTGAAATTTTTCAAGATGTTGCTCGTCTCCTCCATTCGTATCGGAATCCTCTGCATTAATCTACAGTGAGCATTGAGCATTAGAAGCCATCTTCCCTGTCCAATAAAAAAAGAAGGCGGAGATCAAGTGCAGTATTTTCACCACAGTAGTATTCACTGTTGCTAGCGGTGTTCTTTCTCAAAACACTATTTACATATTCGTGAAAAACGTCTGGAGAGCTGTCCGTCCGATGGATCGCAGCATCGCGTGGGCCTTTAGTGGGTTGAATCTTTTGCGTGGACCAAGGATAGGCGTGTTAAGAACCTGTCGCGGACCTCCACATCACTAGATGGGCCTCATGGCCCTCATCCCACAGATGCTTTGAGGCCCAGCAATTGAAGAGGCCGCTGCATAAGCTTAGAAATGCACACCGCGCGCGTTTACATGTTGATGATGCAAATGTTTCTTTTGACCCGTAAAAGCTGCACGGTCCAGACTACGTATTGCAGCCCATATGCATGTTTTTTTTCGCTCTCCGTTCAATCGAATTACCACGCACATAATTTCACACTATATTTTTTTTTTGTAGCTATGCAAAGAAAAACCAATAGTGATTGTGAAAGCCAAACCGGAACTGATTCCAGAATAACAAAACACAATCTCATCGAATAGACCACGGTTATTATCAGAACACTCTTTTCAAATCTCATCGAATACAGCACGGTTATTTTCGGAACACTCTTTTCACAAATCTATATATATAATAGATACGTGTTTAGACAGTAGATTTGTAGACATCTCCAGTCGGCTACGTCGACCCCCTATGAATGTGTAAGCGAGGGACGAAGCGTAAGCATACTAGTGAATCACTCATCTTATATTGCTCAAGTGTGAAATGATCTACAAATGACATTCCCCCTTATGTTATAAGGTGGTCCTATCTATAAGATGGGGGAGAAGCTGAAGTTATATAAATGATCATACTTTTAGGGAAATCCTAGGGGTAGCTTCGTCCTTTCTAGTCAAGTGGGGTCGCCCCATGCCGGGCCCACCGGTTGATGTTGTGTGTGTCGGGTGCATAGAGATTAGAGAGGCATTATGCTTGCCAGCTGCATAGAGAGACTTGGTTACGTAACCACCACACCATGCTGCTAATTTTTAGCTAACGTCGGTTGAACCGATGTAGGCGTCGTTGCGTGGACCCTCCCCCAACAGTACAAAAAAAATTAATACTAAAAATGAATGGTATGGTAATATATAAACACCAGACAGCAATCCCCCCGGAAGTCCTCCCGTTAAATTGAATAACCACAGCTTTACTATCGTGCGAACTGAACAGTTTTCAGTGCTATAATATAATTGACAGAGAGCAACACACAAAGGGCTAAGATCAGAGGACGGGGCAGCCATCCACCTGCACGCCCTTGGCGGTGGGGCAGGTGGCGAGCTCGCAGTGCTCGCCCCTGGACCCCCACCAGTCGAGCTGGTGGCCGCCGCTGGACAGCGCGAAGTAGATGAGCACCCCCATGATGGCCACGCCGGCGTCCATCGCCGCCGACAGCACGTAGTTGTACCTCTTCCACCACCCCTTGCGGTACCGGAACACGAAGAAGTTGAACACCGTGCCCACGAAGCACCACGACATGTAGTTGAGCGTCGACGCCGGCGGCATGTTCGCCGTGGCCCCGAGGATCACGGGCAGGTTGACGAGGCTGATCCAGCCGGCGTGCCGGGGCAGCGCCCTGGCGAGGAGCCACACCAGCACCGGGCCGACTAGCCCACCGACGAAGAACCAGTTGAGCCCGTTGTAGTAGCCGAGGGGCCCGAAGATGCGGCGCGGGCCGACAAGGCCCCAGATCACGGACGCGTCGAAGAAGACGTGGTCGCCGGGGCACGTCCACGGGCTGCCCTCCGGGAGGAGGTCCTTCTCGCAGATGTGCGGGACCGTCGTCAGCAGCCACCACGCCACCACCGTGTTAATCGTCGAGGCGACGATCGTCCCGATGAACTAAACAATTAATAATACCCAAACGTCGGTTTGATCAGACATCTCACTGATCTTCAAGATCAATTCATGAGGCTTCGTAATGTGTAGTACCTGCACTATGAACATGGATCTTGGTGGGATCTTCATGTAGTGGCCAAGCTTGAAGTCGCTAAGGAAGAAGACGGCCTGGTTCATGCTAATGTAGCCGTAGACCTTGAAGCAGACGTTGGCGATCGGCTTCCCCGGCATGATCAGCCCCAGGCAATACTCCGTAATGATGTTCAACCCCGGAGTCTGCAAACACCATAATAATCATATTCCATTGGACCTTAACTGGAATTAGGGTTTTGAAAACCGGTATCAAAATTTTACCAGGGGTTCTGGTTGTGCCGGTTTGGCCGAAAATTGAAAAATTTCGGTGAATTTTGGCCGAAATTTTCAAATCAAAAATTGAATTTAAAAAATCGACCGAAAATTGCTGAAAACAAGTCAAATCGGCCGAAATTTTTGAAAATAAATTTCGTCGTAAATTTCTTCTATATTTGACAAAATCCATGCAAACCAAATTTTTTGGAACCGATTTGAGATTTGAGTTTGTACGAGGTCCGATAGAAACGATTTTCACCGAAGGCCGATATTTTTAACCCTGATTGGAATCATGCATGCCAATGATCGAGGCAGTATATATATGCACGCGTGTACCGTGTTTGTGGTGGCGGTAATGACACTGATGGGGAGCGTGAAGAAGAAGGCCATGGCGCAGGCCAAGAGGAGCCCCCACCACGGCAGCTGCACCTCTTCCTTGAACACGGTGCAGAGGACCATCGCCACCGCCGTGGTCACCACGAGCAGGGTGTAGAACCACCAGTTTGGTATGTCCTCGTACCTCCTCATCAGTCTCGTGTGCACGTCGGGCTTGCCCCTGTGCGACGCCCGGAACCTCTGGTACATGTCTCTGCAGAGACAAATTAAACTGTCAATTATACATCCAGAGAACACGATACTAGTACTATGTAGCACACCAACTAGCTGATCGATCATGCACAAAGTAGTACGTACTTTCCGTAGAAGAGCACGACGTGGGACAATGTGGAGGCGATGGTGGCGAAGCCGAGGCCGTAGCTGACGGCGAAGAAGAGGCTGAGGTGTATCTTCCCCTGCTGATCGTAGGCGTCCATGTCGATCTCGAACTTGTCGTTGACGATGGCGGAGATGTTGTACAGCTGGCCGGAGCCCGTGAACAGGTCGTTGGAGTACAAGGGGAACGTGCTGGCGCTGTAGAGGTTGAGCGCCCAGTAGGAGATGGGCATCATGACGTAGGAGAGGAGCACGAAGCCGACGAAGACGTTGGCGATGGCGAAGAAGGGCGTGCCGAGGGGGCTCGACAGGAAGGAAGCGATGGCGGACCAGTCAAGGGTGAAGGCGCCGATGCCGAGGCCGTTCATGCCGGAGCCGATCTGCTGCATGGTGATCGATTTGGGGAACACCCAGCACACCCACGAGACGGCGGTGAGGGTAGGGAAGAGGTAGCCCGGGACGGTGTACCACGTGAAGCTGCAGATGAGCGCGATCAAGAAGAACTTGCCGCGCGTCATCCCGCGCTTCTCCTTATCGTGCAGCGCTCTGCATGTGTAAATTGTCAGTGTCGCAGGAAATAACTCCACGCATGCATGCATTATGTTGGTGAATGTTTTAGATCTATCAGAAAATTTATATGTCAAAGTTAACCACTTTCCTGATATGTCATTGAAAATTTTGTACTTTCCTATGTGCCATTGAAAATTTACCAAATTCCTGATATTCCATTGAATTTTTTGTGTTTCCTTCTATTCTATTGAAAATTTTGTACTTTCCTGATATGCTATCGAAATTTTTGTGTTTCCTTTCGTACCACTAAGCTTTCAACTTTGTGACGGTGGCGCAGAAGTTAACTCAGTAGCACAAAAGGAGACACATTTTTTCCAATGACATATTAGAAAAGTGGGTAATTCTCATTGGCATATAAGGAATTTTCTCTAGATCTAATCTAGGAAAAAAATATATTCAGTACTCGATTAGTTCCATCGATCAGGGCTCACCTCATGAGAGAAACCTGCACTAGACTCTGAGGCCACCACATGTGCGCTGGTTCCACCACATACTTCTTCATCAACCCTGCCCATCCGTACCCCAACACCTACATGAATACATGGGAGAATCCAATTACATACACTACAATTAATCGAGTGAAACACAACACAATTGATATTAAGTGATGAGCGTTGAAACAATACAAGCTTGATCTAGTCAATCAAATCACCTGAGTCGTGAGGATGAGGAGCAGGCTGGTGACTAAGGAGATTTTGCGCCTGTAGAACGCCTTGATGATGGTGACGATGCTGACGGCGTAGGCGCCACCGCTGCCGACGTTGGCGAAGATGGATATCAGCACGTGCTCCTTCACGTTGAAGGGACCCGGGTTCAGCGAGCACTCCCGGCCGAACACCCTGAACTTACGGTCCGGCAGCACCCGCGCCATGAAGTGCCCTACCGGCAGCGCCGCCACCTGCATGCATTTGCATGCGCGTGCGTCAAAAATTAGTCTCGTACCCATGAATCCCTTGTGGTTTTGTGTGCTTTGGGCGGGCACTGACCTGGATGGTGATCTGGGTGATGGCGAGGGGCTGGGAGCGGTAGGCGAAGAACTGGTTGAAGAAGGAGAGCAGCGCGCAGGAGACGAGACCGATGGTCCACATCCGGAACGTCCATACCGGCAGCGTCGGGTCGTCGGTCGTCGGCACGGTCAGCCGTACCTGCTCCACCGGCGACACCTCCTCGTCGTCATCGTCGACCGCGGCGCGGCCGCCGGGGTGCTCTATCTCCATTGCTAGGTCGGCGCCCCTGTATGTCTCTTCAGATCTGTTGAGGTTTAGGAACGCAGCTGTGTGCGTCGAACGGTGCAGTATAAATATCCCTGGAGCAGTCAAGATCTGCTGAGTTACAGATGAGAGATTCTTGGGTCAAGGAGAGTCTTAGCCAGGCACGCGCATACACCTGGCCCATGGGACGGATCAAATACACGCGCATGGATGACGCACCTGGCCCATGCGACGAACCAAATACAGGCGCACGGTACGTGACGACGATATCTAATAATCTTTTTTTTAAGGAAACCGGCAGTAGATTAGCCCGTTTAAATTAATAAATAAGAGTTAAGAGACAAGAAATTCAGTAAAAACTAAATTACAGAGGATTAAAAAGCTCCAAACTCTTGACCCCCACGAGGGACCAAGATTTACCCTCCTCCTTAATCTATGCTATGATTTGCTGAGGAGTTGTCGCTTTGTTGTTAAAAATTCTCGCATTACATTCTTTCCAAAGCACCCACGTGATCAGGATAAGGGTCGTTCTTGTGGCCTTCGCAGGGGATCCTTCTCTCTCCACAACGTTGGACCACCAATCCAGGATGCTCGTGCAAGGGGGCCAAGAGGATGGCTGTAGACTCGCAAAACCTAGCCAGTCTGCCATCTGCTTCCATATTCTAGAGGAGAAGCGACAGAGCGCAAAAAGGTGGAGGGCCGATTCCAGAGTGTGTCTGCAGAGGGGGCAGAGATGCTGGTTCGGCCACCCACGCACTTCCAGTCTATCTGCGGTCCAAAGCTTGTTTTGAATTGCAAGCCAAGCGAAGAATTTTCACTTTGGGGGGGGGCATGGGATTTCCAAATGAGAGATTGGGAGTTAGTCCGTATAGATCCCAGGAAAAGCAAAGCGTAGGCGGACTTGGAGGAGTAGGTACCGTTCAGGGTTAATTTCCAGACAATGTCGTCCTGGGAGCCGAGGTCCGGGTGGATGCAATTGATTTTGACACAGAGTCCCACGAACTGGTGAATGTGGTCGACTGATAGGCCCCCCTGAATGTTGATGTCGTGCACCCAACGACCATTTTGAAGGCCTGAGGCCACTATCTTGTTTCTCCCTTTGGAAATTCCAAAAATCAACGAGGCCAGAGCTTTAGGGGCCTCCCCACTGAGCCAGGCCAAGTACCAGAAGGAAGCTATTTGACCATCCCCGAGGGAAACCCCGTTATTCTTGCAAAGAGGTCGGTCCCCTTCTATCAGGTATTTCCGCTCCAACCCGTGGTCCGGAAGGGCCTTCCACCGTGCGAGCCATTGAGACGTAAGGCCACAGAGAATTTAGAAAGATTGAGTATACCAAGACCACCAAGCTTGGTCGGGCGACACACTGAAGCCCAATTGATTTTGCACTTGCCCCCCGAGAAGCTTTCGTGGCCCGCCCAGAGGAAGCGACATCTAAGACGATCAAGGGCGCAGAGAACTGACTTGGGGATGTGGGAGACCGTGAGGTAGTAAATAGGGATTGAGGAGAGGACAGATTTGACCAGAGTGACTCTCCCTGCCGGGGTCAAGAAGCGCCCCTGCCAGCCGGCTAGTCTGCTTGCCACTTTGTCGAGAAGGGGCTGAAAGTCCACTTTGCGCAGTCTTTTATGGGTGAGCGGCAAACCAAGGTATTTGGTCGGGAAGGACGCTCGGATTGCCGGGAAGTCTTGAAGGATGGAGTTCAGGTCTAAGTGATCGCAACGAATCGGGAGAACCGTACTTTTTTGAAGGTTAGTGCAGAGGCCTGAGGCGTCTCCAAAGTTGCGGATAATCAGGGTGGTCGTTTGAAGTTCCGAGTCGAATGGATTGATGAAAATGGCCGCATCATTCGCATAAATAGAGGTTCTAAGAGAGGCGAAGCGGTCCCTCGAGCGAGCCAGGAATCCCATATCTGTTGCCAACTCCAGCAAACGTTGAAGGGGGTCAATCGTCAGGATGAAGAGGAAAGGCGATAGTGGGTCCCCCTGCCTCAAACCTCTGCTGTGATTGATCGCCATGCCAGGGATTCCATTGAGGAGAACTCTAGACGAGGCCGAGCTAAGGAGGGCAGCTATCCAATTAGTCCATCTGTGGGGGAAACCTTTTTCCCGAAGGAGGTCGAGGAGGTAGTCCCAACGAACCGAGTCAAAGGCCTTAGCAATGTCAAGCTTGAGGAAGAGCGTGGGGGTGTTAGAGATGTGAAGTCTTCTGATCAAGTTTCGGATGTAGATGAAGTTATCGTGGATGCTCCTGGTCTTGATAAAGGCACTCTGGGCTTGGGAGACCAAGGTGTTGAGGAAAGGTGATGTACCGAGCGCATAGCGTGCTGCAATCCACTTCCCAAGACCGTGGATGAGACTGATTGGCCTGAAGTCCTGCACTTTGTCAGCCCCCTCCTTTTTAGGGACTAGCACAATGTTAGCGGTGTTAAGAAGGTGGAGATGAGACGAACGAAGGGAATGAAAGCTATCGAAGACAGCCATAACGTCCGCCTTGATGATTTGCCAACAGGACTTATAAAAGTTTATGGTGAAGCCCTCCGGACCCCGGGCTTTGTCCCCGGGCAGTAGGTTTAAGGCAGATAGAACTTCTGCCTCTGAGAAAACAGCCTAAAGATTATGGAGGTCTAGCGGAGGGGGGTTGAAGGTCTCCCAGTTGAGGTCCATGCTGCGAGCGGCGGGCGGGGCCAACATTTCTTGGAAGTGGTGATGGATTAAGGACTCTTTCTCTGTGTGCGCAATCGCCCATCCCGGACCGTTTTGAAGCTTATTGATGTGGTTTTTGCGTCTCCGACCATTAGCTTTAAGGTGGAAAAACTTGGTATTAGTGTCACTTTCTCTGAGGTTGGTAATGCGGGAGCATTAGCGCTTCCTGGTGCGTTCGATCACTGCCAACCCCATGACTCTCTTCTTGAGACTAGCCCTCAGGGCTGATTCCTGGGGTGAAAGCGCTCTGAAGTCCTGTGCCACGTCAAGACGGAGGATCAGCTCTAATGCCATGTGGAGGAGGAGCTTAGGGCGAGGGAAGAGATGGCGGCTCCAAGATATAAGAGCAGATGCCGTGGAAGAGAGCTTGTGGTTCAAACGATGCATCGGCTCCCAGTGACCACATTGTGCCTCCCAAGAATTCTGGATTGTCTCGAAGAAGCCTGGCATCGCAATCCAGAAGTTTTCGAAGCGGAAGGTTCTGGGGCGAGGAGGGCTGCGGATGTTGGACAACAGCAGGGGCAGTGATCAGAAATAGAGGAAGACAGCGCCTGCAGAAAGAAATCCTCAAAGAGGGAGTCCCATCCTTCGTTGCAAAAAAACCCTGTCCAGTCTGACAAGGGTAGGACTCTGGCGCTCATTGCTCCACGTGAACTTTCTATTCTGAAGGTGAATTTCTTTTAATTCGCAAGTGTTGAGAGTGTTGCGGAATTGAGCTAGGCGTCGCGGATTGAAGTTGGTGTTGCTTTTATCAGCAGCGCGATAAATGAGGTTGAAATCGCCTAGGATCAACCAGTTTGTTCCAGGGGGCGGTTTTGAGGAGACGATTTCTTGGAGGAAGGCCCGCTTATCGGAGCTTCGGGAGGGACCGTACACTGTAGTAAGACGGAAAGCTGAGTTGCACTCTTTTAAGGTCACAGACGCCGAGAGGTTGTAAGACGATTGGTGCACATTAGTAATCTCAATGAAGTCTTCATTCCAAAGGAGAAGGATCCCTCCCCTGGTGCCCGCCGCTGGTTTAAAGGCGAAGCTCCGTAGGTTGAAGCCCCCGAGGGAATCAATAAGGCCTTGGTCAACTTGGCTTAACTTGGTTTCCTGAAAGCAGGCGAGGTGGCAAGTTGTGGAGATGAGGGTCTCACGCATCGAGTCTTTCCTGGCCTGGGTGTTGAGCCCGCGCACATTCCAACAAATAATGCTGAGGTTAAGGCCGGCCATTGAAAGTATGATCCGCCAAGGAGGGGATGGCCCAGTAGGAGCCCTGAGCACAAACGGTACAAGGAGGAGCATAGCAGAAAGCTGTACGAAAGGTTGACACTGGTTGCAGGTCTTCTGTCGGGTGTTGTGCAAGCCAGAGAGTGGCTTGAAGAGTGGTATTGGGTGTTGGACTACCTCTGGAGACAAACGAAGCAGCTCCACAGTAGGAAGTCCCTGAGCTACGAGGACCAGCCACCTGCAGTGAGAACTTACATCCACAATTTGGCTGCCTAGCCAGCAAACAGATGAAACTAGTGGTCAGCAGCCAAAGGCCTGACAGCGAAGGGAGGAGGGAGCCAGACAGAACCAGTCCCGGTCCAGGAGAACTGAAAAACCGAAGGTGACGACGAGCGACAGTAGCAACAACGAAACCGGAGCTTCGGGGGGACAACGCGCACGCCAACTCAAAGCAGAGAAGCTGGGGCAGGGAAAGAGGGGGGCCCTGAGAAGAAATCCATCCAAGCACCGGAGAAAAAACCAGAAGAGGAGAAAGCAACCTGGCATCCTTGAAAAACTGAACGACCTTGAGAAGTGGCAGTCTTACAAGCAGCAGTCTTACAGCCATGAAGAGCAGCAATCTAACAAAATACAGTGCCGAAAGAGACAGCGACAAAGAAGCAAAAGCTGGGGGGCCCTGGGAAGAGACCCGCCCTCTAGCCAGCACAACAACAGACAGACGAGACGACCGATTGACCGGGGACATCAACAGACTTACTGAGTGCAGAGCAGAAGAAGTAGCCGGAGTAGTGTGGGTGTGTAGCATGTTCCAGACTGAACCAACCGCAACAACTGGGAGACCCCTTCACTAGGCCGCCTCCACCAGGGCACCCGGAGGAGGAGCCGAGTCCCCAGGGGTGCTCAGGGGCCAGGACCACCGAACCCAGGCCCTCAGAAGAGCACTGCCCTCCCAGCTTTGCAAGGGCGTCGTCAGCAGCCGCGGTTAGATGACAGTCTAACTTGAAGAGGTCCGAGAGGGCGGCGATAGAGTCTGGCGAGAGGGGGGCCTTGAAGGAATCCATGTAGACTTTGAGCGCCGCATCCGTAAGTGGTTGGTCCTTTGAAAGGGTGCCAAGTTTGTGTGCAAGGGCCTCCTGTGCCTGGTGCAGCATGGAACCTGACCTTCGCTTGACCGCTAGGCGAGCGCTGCGTCTGAGCTTGACATTGCTCGCCGGGCAGCTATGCGGTTGGCGAAGTGGCACAGTAGGGGCTGCAAGGATCGGCGGAGCCGGCTTGGAGAACAGCGCCAGGTTGAGGGCTTTGAGTTGGCTGGGCACTGTGGCTTGCCTTGGAGGAGAGTTGACAGGCGACCGGCCCAGGTTAGGGGGCCTCTCACCAGATCCCTGCTCTTCTGGGGGAGACTCGAGCTGGCAGGGCGCGGAAGCTTGGCTTGGTGAAGGTGGGGCAGGCTGAAGACCCGGGACAGGGGGCCTCTCTCCAGCAGAACCTTGCTCGACTGGGAGAGGCTGGGCAGAGCAGACGGGAAGAATGGCCTTCATACTGGGGGTAGCGGACCAGCTCCCAAGAACCGACGTGGCGAGGAACTCATCCGGAGCTTGAGGAGCGCCGGGCGGCATCTCAGCAGCTACACCCAGACTCGGGGCCGAAGGGGAGCCGAACTCCACAAGAGCCTGGAGCAGGGGGTCGCCGAACACCTCCAAACAAGGGGCTAAGGGGGAGCCCGACATCAGATAGCTCGAGCGGGAGGACGTGGTCGATGATTTAACTCTTGACTGACCACCAGTGGGGGAGGAGGAACAGTGAGGTGGTCCACAGCTTGCTTGAAGGACGCCCAAGATGGCTTGGGCCTCTTGGCAATCGTGGAACCGGAAGTGAGGCCGAGCTGAGAGGCAGCCTCAGTAGCAGCCTTGACGTAGGCCTCCGCCTTGAGCAACCAGGCTTCCCTCGCCTCCTCGAAAGAAGGAGTTGGGGCATCAGTCTGGGAATGGCCTTCCTTGAAGAAATCATGGAGGGCCGCCCGCAGGGAATTGGCGTAGGAGGCAAAAAGCTCCTGGAGGGCTTGATCAGTACTGACTGCACCTTGCACCAGTGGCTACAAAGGGGGGGGGGCAAGGCTGGCAGGTCCCAACGAAGTGGAGCCAAGGGGGGCAGCCAGATTCCGGGGCGACAAAGCCCGGTGCCAGCCGCCGTTCCTGCTGTCTCCATAGTGTCCCCGACGGGGGGAACGCTCCCAGATCCAATCCGAGCCAGGGCGATGCGAAGACGCCTTGTTGTCGGTCTTGTAGTCTCCCCAGTTGTTGCGGTTGTGGCGTCCCTGGTCATCGTCGCTGTCGTCATTGTTCTTGTGTCTGCGGGTGAAGATGGAGGGGTGGTCGTCGTGGGCCGAACGACGGGGGGGGGGGGGGGGTCGTCGAAGGCCGCGGGAGGAGCGGCTGTCCTCCGCGGGGGGGTCTTCAACCTCCACCGTCGCCTGCCGAGGAGGGTGGTGGGAGGTGTGGCTCGGTCCATCCTTCGCTTCCGGCGTGCCGTCGACAGCCCCCATGTTCTAGGGGAGACTAGTTGTTGTAGGCTCGTACAGGACGACGTCCGCTGCCGACAGGAAGTCGTCAAGGGGAGCAGCAGTATGATCCTCAATGAAGTCAAGGTGGATGGGGATCCTGTAGGTGAGCCCTCACCGCCATTTGTCCATGGCACGAGAACTCGCTTCAGGCCGACTGGAAGCTTCACCTCGCTGCATGAAGGTGATCCAGGTTACCTTGGGGAGCGAGCTTGGGTTGGACGTCCAGGCCCAGAGATTGAGGGTGCGTGTATCCTCCTTGCTTGCCGAAACATCGTCAAAGGCTTGCAGGGAGCATTTCTTCCCCAGAAGATGCTCTACCACTTCCGGTGTCCAGGCGAACATCGGGAGACCTTCCAAGCAGAGGCGCACGTGGAAGAACATCGCAGCTCCGAAAGCGTGGCTCACCGACCTCCAAGGTCGCACGTGGATCTCCAGGGCTTCGTGGTGGAACTTCTTCGCCTCCCGGACTCTGTCCCTGGTGTGCTTGCTGATGAACTTGAGGAGGAAGGCTTCCGGGTGGTGGAGAGAGACCACCACTTCCTTGCGGCGCAGACCAAAGCGGCGTCGGACCGCCTCGGCCACCACACTATCGTCGGCGCTGACGTCGCCCCGCAGCACCCAAGCTACAAGGGCGGTGGTCTCCCACTCCTGACGAGCTCTGTCGAGGTGCGGGGAGCCATTGACGACGCAGTAGTCCTCCCCTGGACGAGTGTCCGGAGCACCAAGAAAAGACATGGCCAGGGCGAAAAGCTTGGGGTGAGTCGGCCTAGAGGGGGGTGCAGGGGAGCTAGCAGTTGAGACAGAGGAGCCCGAGGAAGCTGCAGCCTGCGCCGGCACTCCTTTGCTCGATGGCCTGAGGCAGAGCAGAGGAAGCACCGGATGGGGTCCTGGCAATTGGAGACTTTGTGGTTGCGCGAGAGACAACGGAAGCATCTGCCGACTGTTTTGTAGAGGAAGGAGGCTGCAGGAGAGGTGGGAGGCCTGGGGGGGCCGACGGTCTGCAGCACGCCACCATCGAGGTTTCTTCACTTCTTGCCAGCCGCCTTCAAAGCCAGGATCCGCGGCTTTGGGGGCTTTGGCGGGGGGATCTGCGTCAAGCTCGATGAAGCTTCGATGGGACGCAGGGGGAGGTGAAGAAGGGCTGCGCCGAGCTACTGCACTAGCCTGTGGAGAGTGCTGTTGAGCTTGGGGAAGCTGCAGACGGGGAGGCTTGCAGGATAGGCCTGGAGCAGTAACTGCAGCGAGGGTGCTCGGTTGGTCGAGGGCAGTAACTACGGCGCCCCTCGGTGGGGCCTGGCGTTGAAGAATTTGCGCAAAGGTAAGGGGGGTCTTCAATGTCCCATTCTTGGGGCCGAACGAGGGAGGAGCAGATCCGGAAAGACCGCTGCGGGGAGGCAACTGGGTGGCAGCATGCTTTGCAGGAGGCAGTGAGCCAGATTAGGAAGGCCACCTCCGGATACGGAGAATCAAGAATCTGGCCAAACCAGATCTGGATCCGGGGCCAGGAGAGGCTTGGTGGGGGCAGAGACAGAGGAGGGCCTAAGGGGGCGGAGGTGCTAGAGGCGGGCGATGGGAGCGGTGGTGGGGCGGAAGGTGGTGGTGAAGCTCAAGGCGCGTGGGTAGGGCTCGGAAAGGGAAAGGGGTGGCGGCAGTGGGGGTGGAGGCAAGAGGAGGAGCGGGAGGGGAGGTTGGAGCATGCCAAGGATCGAGGCGGGGGGGGCCGCCAGCTGGGTGGCCGGTGCTTGAGTGGCAATGCGAGGCTAGGGTGGGGGGCTCAAGGCGCCGTGAGGAGCGCACTCAGGAGAGGACGGGTTTTCATATCCTTGAATTAATTAAATTACTTATCTGTAATGATTATTATAGATAGTAATATATTTATACAACTTCAGAGATACATCGTATCATTAAGGGAAAAGCTACAAAATGGTAAGTAAAATAGTGCGAGTACATGATGAAGGAAGAGGCGCTATAGCGCTAGGTGGATTGTTGAGGACAAAAGAGTCGGCCCAACCAACATTACTGGAACTCAGTGGATGACAGGGTCAACATCGACGGAAAGTAATGGGTGGAGAAATTAATCACGTAACTTGAAAAATGTTCTGTATTCTTATCTCGAACCCGCATAAAAGGAAATGCAGGGGACCCAGTTCAAAGAGAGCTCAGAATAGCTATGGGTAAAGTGGTACAAACCTGCGCAATGGTAAATAAAATCATGAATTCATGCATGTCTCCTAGATTGGAGTCTATGGGAACCACTAGGGGGGTCTATCTTCTCTTCGAATGACAAGTAGTATTTTCAGTGTTTAAATCTGCCACTTAAAGTTTTGACGAGTTATTTATTTTCAGAAAAAGAGATAATCTAAAAAATATGATAACGAACAGAGATGAGTCATCTAATGCATCTTTTGCTATTAATGTTTGCTGAGTACATTAGTACTCAACCTTGCTATTATTCTCTTTTGTTAGATCCTAGTCTGACAGGAGACTATCCCGAGTGGCACGAAGGACACGCAGGTACCGATGAGGCCGCATGAGACGAGGGCACTTACTACGAGGAGTGGGACGAGGTGGACACCCTATTCGGCGCGTGGGACGAGTAGATGACCGGTGGAGCATGGCAGGCAAGCGAGAGGGACGTAGTCCCTTTTGCAGTTGTAAATTACTTGTATTAAAGACCTTAGCCTTGCGTGGCTAAGTGTTGTAATAAAGTGCAGTTTCTATTTTTATTGTTCTGCTGTTTTGACTCTGATAAGGCTTACTATTCGTCGGAATGGTATCCTACCGGGCAGACGAATAGTAATTCGTATGCTTAAGTGTGATTACCTCTGGGATAATGACACGGGACACTGCACCCTCCCCCTCCCCCCTTGCTTGTTACATATGTATTTCTTCTAGATCCATGGTGTGATTGTATTTATTTTCCTCTAGATTTACTTGGGATTTGGTCGTGGTTTATCCCCACTGCTTCCATGATTTCGTGATGTTTCGAACACACTAGATCTGATCGTTCTCCGCAATTTCTTCTTCAATGTACTATGTAACCAAGTAGATTTGCTCCATCTTGTTGATAGTCATGTTTTTCCGATCGATACTGTTAAAAAACCGGGCCTAGGACCAGAGAGTCCTGGCCCAGGTGGAATGCTCATCATCCAGTAGCCTATATAAAGGAGAGGGGACCCCTCATTGTAAACACGATTTTGGAAGAGCAATAAAGAGAAGCCTGAAGTCCCCTCATATCTCTGTGTTCAATCTATTATTCTGTTCTTGTATTCTTGCATCGTTCTTTCTATTCTGAGTTTGTCTGAAAAGTAATCGTTCGGACTGGACTTGCCAACGACGGTTCCTCAATATGTTATCAGCACGATCGACTCTCCTCGAATCGAAAGGTAACTGTCGATGAACAACACTCGTAGATTGAATCGTTTTTCTTTCTAGATCGCTTTCAATTCTGCAAATTTGCTTTCTAGATTGATTTTCTACGGTGCAAATCCATTCTAATCTACCACGAGCCGACTTGAAGTCGCCGGCACAATGCCGATCGGTGGATTGCACGAAAGATTGGATGTCGATTGTACCGTATATTCAAAGTTACAAATCCGTTCTAACCTACCGCGAGCCGACTTGAAGTCACCGGCTAAGCCGATCGGTGGTTGTACGAAAGAACCAATGTTGACTGCACTACATCGCATGAATAGTATGCATGTATGAACAGTACTAAAAAAACGATCTCATGGCGACCGCATGCGCCGTGAGCTTTGGCCTGAAGCCATGCACGGCCTAGAGCCGCCTTGTACGGCCTGACGGCCTGGAGTGGAGCCGCCACCGGCTGGCGCTGCCCCGTACGGATTCCCCCACCACCGCCAGCCCACAGCCGGAGCCTCCACCGCCTTGAGCCGCCGCACGGCCATGGCAAACGAAGGAACCAAAGAAAAAAAAACAAGGAGGTGGAAGGCTTGAAGCCTCGTGGCGCCTCCCGATGGCCTCTGCCAAGACGCACATGGGGCCGCCGCCGCGCAGAGAGCGGCCACAAGATGGACACCGCCGCCGATCATTATAGCGGCAGCACCGCCTCACCGCTTGAAGTCTCCACGCGACCAAGAAGCTGCACTGCTGCCCCAGCCTCCATAAGGCCCACCGCCGCCTCGCTTTGTAGGTCGCCTCGCCGCACCTTGTAGCCCGCAGAGGTTCACCTGCCCGCCCACCGCATGCGCTGCATCACTGAGACGGAGTGCCGCCGCCCGTAACGCCGCCGCCATCAAGCAGCAGGGTAGGGGAAACCCTACCCCGTGGCACCTTGAAGCGGCTAAATGGGCCGCCCCCCTTTTAGGCCGAATAGGCCGGGTGCACATGGGCCGTGAAAGGTCGACCGAGTGAAAGAAAAAAAAACGAGCAGTGGAAATTTCGAAATTTGCAATTAGGCCCTCAGGATTAGCCCAAAAATCATTTTTCCAGCAGAAAAGGGCCTTAGGAATTCAATTTTTTTGGGCATATTTTTGCATTTGAAGCATGTTTAACTTTATTATTATTATTTCTATGCAATTTATGTATTGTATTTACTGTTTTGATTATCTGTGATTGTTTATATTGCTTTTAATGAGTGAAAATAGCAGTAAATCATGAAAAATGCATAGAAAATACGGGATCACGAGCTGGGAGTTCGAAGAGCATTATAAGAATGTTGCAACCATTTTATGTAAATTACTAGCAGTAATCTTATGAACTCTTTGTATGAATATGAAGATGACTGGCATCACGAATCAGGAATTCGAAGAACTGACGCAGTATGGCCAGAATTTGTACAAGTCTTCAACTCTGTGATAATGTAATCATGGATAAGCAGAAAATTGAGAAAACTCTCTCTACCTTTCACCCAAATGCAGTGCAATCCGCACGCAACTATCGTTAAGACAGCTATAAGGAGTACGCCGCATTAATTGATACAATGTAAGTTTCAAAAACTCAAGATGATGTTCTAAGGAAGAACTACATCTCAGAGCCGTCTAGTAGCAATATTGGCCATGAAGCCAATGCTAGCAGCTACAAAGTGATGAAACCTCTCATGAAGGAAAGGGGCGAGAAGGGTAAGGTTGTGGGACGCACGTTATTACTGCGTTCTAGTCTAAGAAGAAGGGCATTGGACAGCATGAGGCACACCTCGCCATTGCAGGCACAGAGGAACCACATCCATTAATTGCACTCATGGATGTGGACAACCTAGTAGCAGCCCCATTATCCCTCCTTTGGACATCGCAGCGGTCACAACCGTAGTTTCCCAAGAGGAGAAGATCGTCATGAAGCAGATTGAGGCAGAAGTTTTTGAATACTTCGCCGATTCGATCTAGTGCACACATTGCACTTGGATCTTTTATAGTAACTTGCAGTTTGTAATTGAAGTAGAACATTGAATTATTTTATTGAATAATGGTTGTAAGCTCTAAGAGAGCAAAGCATTAAATTCTTATGATGAGTCCTACAAGACTTATTCCCGTATTTATAATAGCAAGTTATGTTATGATATCTGAAGTATTTTATTTATATGTTGCTTGCTTTTTGCTGCATATTAATAAAGTGCATTATATTAGAACGCATGTGGCGTCCTATGGAGGGAGTGTGCTTAGCAGGTAGCGGCACAATAAATACCATCTTGAGATAGATGAAACTTTTCCAGTCGATCAGTAAGAATGCTAGTAGCCTTATGACAATCGCAGGCAATGATACTTGTATAGTAGACTTAGGAAGAGTCACAATTATACTTTCAATAGGCACAACTTTGGTCATTAAAGAAGCCTTGTTGTATCTGGAATCAACTAGAACTCTCAAGGATATTCGCGCTAACAGTTTCCACGTAGAGACTGAAGAAGAGTATGGTAAGGAATACTAGCTCATTACAAAGCGTGAAGAAAGTAGAAAAATGGTACTAGAACGACTTCCTTCATATAAATCTGGGCTATACTACACTAATATTAAGGCACCTGCAGCCTGTACTGCCCTGAAAACCGTATTTAGAAGCTTTGAACCTTTTCTATCTTTGTCATGATAGATAATGCCACCCAGGTCTTAGAATGATGAGAAATATAATTAACAATTCACAGAGACATAATGTCGATGTAAAGAATTTCCCGAATCAGGAAGATTTTGTGTGCTCCGCATGTGCCACCGGGAATTTAATTACTAAACCTTCCGCTCTGAAAGCGAAGGATGAAGTTCCTATATTCCTGGATCATATCCAAGGAGATTTTTTTGTGGTCCTATACAACCCCTGTAAGGGCCATTTAGGTATTTTATGGTGCTTATCGATGCTTCCTCGAAATGGTCGCATGTATGTTTATTATCTACGAAAAACTACACTTTTGTAAAGCTAAATCTCACAGATAATTAAAAATTAGAAATAATTTCTCTAATCATCATGCGAAGTCCAGCAGAATGGACAACGCCGGAGAATTTACTTTAAAAGCATTTGATGATTATTGTATGGCAATAGGAATTAAAGTTGAGCATTCCGTACCGCATATCCACACCTAGAATGGACTAGCAAAGGCATTAATTACAAGGATTAAATTTATTGCCCAACCACCTTTGAAGAATTGTAATTTACCAACTGCATGTTGGGGACCCACAATCCTGCTTGCAGCAACTCTCATCAATTTTAGACCACCGGCATATAATATCCATCCATCTATGCAACTAGCGCAAGGATCAGCACAGAAAATTTCTCATCTTGAAGATTTGGTTGCAATGTTTATATACCTATACCACCACCGCAGCGAACTGCAATGGGCCTTCTTCGAAAGTCTGGGATATACGTTGGTTATGAGACAGCATCCATAATTAGGTATTTGGACCCTATGACTGGAGATTTGCATAATGCCCGATTCGCTGATAGTATATTAGATGAGGTTGGTTTCCCGTCAATAGGGGGGAGGAAATCAACCCCTTGATGAAAATATCAGGAAATAGAGAAGTCCAGAAGATAATTGAAATTCATGACCCGCGCACTAGTGAAGCAAATAGAGAAGTCCAGAAGATAATTGAAGTCCAGAAGATAATTGATTTGCAAGCATTAGCGAAACCACTTTAATGATTTGAAGAGCGTGACCAAGTCGCATATGCCTGTACGCAATGCACCGGAGAGGGTCGAAATACCGATGAAGGTATCCCTAATCCCATCCTAAGGCCTCTGAAAGGACAAGAACTCCGGTCCCTCGAATCCGAAGTAACCAGGGATGCCTGGTGAAAAAGGATAAGAAGGACTTGATACAGCCGATCACCGAAGTTCCCCAGAACCAGAAGGGGAGCCAGTTAAGACCTAGCATGAGTATGACACCTTTAAAAAAGGCATACCAGAATTGAACATCCTCATGAAGGGAGACATCAGCATGGATGTGTGCGCACACATCGGAGCTGAAATACTAAAGGGACTTGCCCCCGTAATTGAAAGCAGCGGTGAACAAGTAGAAGCATTAGAAGAATCGCCCCTTGAAGAAATAGCTATAAACTTTGTGACCACAAGAGAATCTATGAATAAGACAACAGCCAATGTCGACATTGATTTTCAGCCAATGTCGATATTGATTTTGTAAAGAAAATTGCCACATCATCGATCTTGATCCAAAGTCTGCATTGCTCGTTGAATGAAAGAAAAAAATCAGATTAGGAAGATTGGAAGAAGGAAATAGAAGCATAATTATTATCTCTAAATAAAAAATAAAGGTGTTTGGGCCTGTAAGCCACACGTCTCCCTATGTGCACCCCGTAAGGCATAAGTGGGTATTTGTTCGAAAGATAAATGAAAATAATGAAGTAAAGTAAGGCTTGTTGCATAAGGTTTTACTCAACATCGAGGAGTTGTTTATGAATAAACCTATTACCCGGTCATGGGCGGAACCACCTTTTAGATATTTAATCTCAATGACAGTAAATTTGAAGTTAAAAGTGAAATTGATGGATGTGGTAATAGCATACCTTTATGGAATATTGGATTCAGACATTTATATGAAGATACCTGAAAGTATCATTGTCTCGAACCAAGACAGAGTAAATAGAAATCTGTACAGTGTGAAACTCAGAAAGTCATTGTACGAAGTTAAGCAATCAAGCATGATGTGGTATAATCGCTTGAAGTGACTTTTTATGCAAGAAAGGCTACATGAACAATGAGAATAATCCCTGGGTATTTATACGATGATCCCAGGATGGGTTTTTGTATAATCTCAGTGTATGAAGATGATCTGAATATCGTTGGAACCCTGGAAGGTATTAAGAAAGCAAGTTCTTACCTGGAGTCAGAGTTCGAAATAAAAGAATTGGGTAAAACCAAATATTGCCTAGGCTTGCAGCTTGAGCATACCCCTGAAGGAATTTTAGTGCATTAGTCAACCTGTACTCAGAAGGTGTTAGAAGTGTTTGATTTTGAAAGGCATACCCTTTGAAATTGTCAATGGTCGGGAGATCCTTGCAGCAAGACAAGGACCCGTTCAGACCTAAAGAAGAGGGGGAGGAAGTTCTGGGACCAGAATTCTCATACTTAAGTGCAATATGAGCACTCATGTATTTAGCAAATTGTACTAGATCGGCCATTGCATTTGTTATTAACCTATTATTAAGGTATAGTGCAGAACCTACCAAAGACATTAGTAAGGAATGAAGGATATCTTCCGATACCTCCAAGGAAGCAAAGAACTTGGTCTGTTCTACAGAAAGAACCAAGACCTGAATATGAATGGCTATGCAAATGCTGGGTACTTGTAGAACCCGCATACATCCAAATCGCAAACAATGTATGTATTCCTATGTGGTGGAACTGTAATTCCATGGAAATCATCTGAGCTGAGTCTTGTATCGACTTCGACGAACCACTCGAAAATCATAGTACTATATGAGGCCTTACGAGAATGTGTTTGGCTTCAGCAGATGATTCACTATATCCAGCAGTCGTGTGGATTGAATGTCGCATAAACCCCCACTATTATCTATGAAGATAATGCAGCTTGTGTTGCACAAATGCAAATAGGTTATGTGAAGAGTCCTCTCACTAAAAATATCAACCCCAAGTTCTTCTATGCTCATGAATTACAAAAGATGGACGAAATTAAAGTACTGCATACTAAGTCATGTGAAAATCTAGCAGATTTATTCACTAAGTCACTTCCAATGTCTAGTTTTGAAAGATGCATACGTGGAATTGGAATGATGAGACTTAGAGAAATGCAGAATTCAAGGGGAGAACCTTCACGAGCTCTTTGTTAAAGGTTGATCATGATGATCCTGGAGATTAAATGAAATTGGGTGGATTATACTCTTTTTCCTTTGACAAGTTTTCCTGAAGTTTCTCGGCTAAGGTTTTTAATGAGGCAATTCATGCAATGCAACAGAACGCATGACATGTACTCTTTCTCCAAATTTTTTCCAATGGGTTTTTATAGAGTTTTGACGAGACATGAACATGTTGGATGAGTGTCCAAGGGGGAGTGTTAAGAAACCGGGCCTAGGACCAGAGAATCCTGGCCCAGGTGGATTGCTCATCATCCAGTAGCCTATATAAAGGAGAAGGGATCCCTCATTGTAAACACGATTTTGGAAGAGCAATAAAGAGAAGCATGAAGTCCCCTCATATCTCTGTGTTAAATCTATTATTCTGTTCTTGTATTCTTGCATCGTTCTTACGATTCTGAGTTTGTCTGCGAGGTAATTGTTCGGACTGGACTCGCCAGCGACGGTTCCTCAACAGATACTAGTGTTTATGCCTCTAGATATGGTAACCTGTGCTCATATGGTACTACTGATTTAGGTTTGAACCCCCTTAATGATGCCACTGGTACTCATTTCTCTAGTATTGGTTTGGTGGTGCATGGGATACTAGTCTTCCATCCCGAGCTGGTCTCTGCACTCATTTGTTATTGCTATTTTTACTCAAAGGCCAGGTCAGTTTTACTTTCTGATTTTCTTTTTTCTGAATTTTCTCAAGTTGGTAACTTCGCATGAGTAAAACAGCCAATTCTCCTGTTTCACTACTGCTACACAGGATATCAAACGAAAGAGAAGGTCCGTGCAACTTAAGACGGTTTCATTTTTGTCCACTGATGCTCGTGTAGAGAGGGTGTAATTGTCCTTTGTAATTGTAACTGTGTCTAAAAAAGACAAATGTGTAACTCATGAGCTTGCATGGAACGAAATTAACAATTGCATGTCAGTATTTGTACAACTTGTTTTGATGAATCAAATAAACTGAATGCAAGATGGATTATTGCAGAGACCTATTCAATTTTCATTTGGTTGCATCGATAATGGACATGCACAACAAAATGTCAATTTTAGCTGTAAAAAACTCGATTTGACGAAGTAATAAAGGGAAAGATGAGAATGAAGCACAATGGATCTCATGGACTTAGCACATAAACCCACTCCTACCTCCTTCCAATAGGGTATTCCAAACTCAGGCCATATGCAGTGCAGCCATCCAAACACCATCTTTTGCATCCAACCATCCCTCCACCCTCATAATGTAACCAATAAAACAACATCTAGGCACAGCCTGTCCCAGCAAAAACATCCAACCAAACAAGCCCCCTTTCATCCACTTAGCCAGGCTACACCTAGCTTGGATAGGTGCATATGAACTAGGCTAAAATCAAACAAGTCCCCTTGCATCCACGGATCCACCAAGCCAGGCTACGCCTAGCTTGGATAGGGGCATACGAGCTAGGCTAAGGCGACGCAGGCAACCAAAATTACCCTTCAGTCACAAAAGAGTGATTTTTGGATGTGTGCAGTCAAACTTTGTAAAGTTCTATCTATACTTTGATGGATATTTAGATTGGGCATGTGAAAATGATACGTGTAGATTTGTCTTGCAAAATACTTTTATAATATTATAATTTTACTAGTTTTTATTAAGTTTTTACAATAGAAATTAGTGGTCAAAGTTGTGTTTTGGAGACCGTGTCTATCCAAAACGTCACTCTTTTGTGACTAGAGGAAGTAGAATAGAGTGTGACTAGAGGAACTAGAATAGAGATAGGATGGGCACACCACACGGGGCTTTCGTTTTTTCAGCGACAAACCTGGGTAATTTATTTTCCTCATGCTTCCTGTACTTCTCCCTCTCCTATCCATGTGGTATTATTCTACTCGCAATTACTAAGCTTTGTTCCTCGCAAATAAAAAGAAAAACTTTGTTGGGCTATCTAGTCCGCAAAAGGCCCATCAGCAATACTGCATCCTAAATTCTAATGACTGCAACCACAAGAGGGTGCTGGCGAGAACTGAGCGTTGGCTCAGTGGTGTGCGCTACCGTCGTGCATGCCACCCGCCCGTTTTTGAGCCTTGGGCTCAGCACGTGTTTCTCATCTGGGGTTTATTCCTTCAAGAATAGTACACGCACACGTGGATGCGTTCAGTGGTCAAAGCGCGTGCCCGCGCTCCGTGGGGTTCAGCCCCCGCTCTAGATTAGACGTGTGTTAAGGACGTATTCACGTGTGTGTTGGCGTGCGTGTAGTGTGTGTGTGCGTGAGTACGTCTGACGTGTACTCTAAAAAAACAAGACGGTGCTAGCTGGGAATCAACCGTAGCAATACTACTTATAAGAAGACTAATAGGGTGCCTATGCGATGCTATAGGATCTAGAATACACCACCATACTAAACACTTCACTCCAACTTGGTTCATACAACAGAGAGGAAGAAGATATCGGACTCATCGCCGAACCTCCACGCGAAGATGTCGTGAAAGCGCAAGTGGCTTGCCGAGATGGCTAAATCCTACCCCCGATTGTTCTACGAAGGATGCGCTAGTACCACCGGAGTTCTCATGCCCGCAATGTATGTGCGAAGACCCTAAGAAAGATCATTCATCCAAGACACCGCGGCGATCGCCGCAAAGATACACGTCGCGGAAACATCCTCGTAAGCGAATGCTATAGATTTTTCACATCTTACGTTGCATTCCACATATCCCAAAATCTATGGGCACATAATGACAGTCGGAGATGCAATGCAACTTCTTCTAATGGATCGATAGCCCGAACATGTACGATAGGGCATTCATCGAGCAGAAGTACATGTTCAACTATGTGAAGCGAGCCGAGACCTTTGAACGTTGAAAACCTTACATACCCGACTCTATTAAAAATGCACCGGGGGAGCCCAGGAAAGCTGGGTGGTGGTGGAGGACTCCCGAACAAGAAGCTGAGTACGACCGTGCCGAACGCACGGCGGACAAGGGAAAAGCTCCTGCTAGTGAGACTGACAATTGTCCTAGAGCTCCCGGTCGCCCAAGTGCACTCCATATTGAAGAGGTAAGTTAGGTTCAATTTGTATCCTAGTTATTGATTTGGCCCTATGTTCTGCTATCCTAACATCATTCAATCGCCCAAATGCCTCGCATAACATGGTCGACTTCGAGACCGACTGCCATGCCGGGTAGTCCGAGAGACAAGGAAGGGACCGATGGTAAAAGTCAGATTAATCGACTTCATTCCAATCAATCTTTTTTTCCAGTTCCAAAAAGACACACATGTATCGTAGGTGTATTTCAGTTTGTTGATTCGTGCATGTTGTCGTTTCTAATGCATGTAACTAAACCTGGCGCACCATGTACTATGAAGTCTTTCAAACTTAAATATTTTTTTCCAAATATTTTGACTATTAAATATTACGTAATATTTTCCCAAAGAAATCACAAACAATACAATCGAGACAACAGCGTGCATGGCAACCCCAATCCCAAATATTTTTTTCATTTCATCTCGGCTGCCTCGTTTGTGTTATTCATACCACGATCTCAAGATTCTTTACCTCATATTTCGTTATATTCTATAATTTCGGATTCCGAACTACGCGGACACTTAAAGAAATTACCAAAAAAAATTCTCTGAACATTACGGAATTTTTAGGCTGAATTATGTACACATAATTTTTTAAAAAAAAATAGGACCATGTCGCCAATTGAATTGACGACAGGACCTTGTTGTCAATTGGAACGGCGATAGATCTTGTTGTCAATTCAACCGGCGACAGTAGCCTAGTTCTGCAATTGTTTTTTTACTATTTAATTTTGTAATTAAATTTTAAATTAATATTATTTTTAAAAAAATGCCCGACGACTACCAAATCTCAACAGTAAAAACTGAAAGATGGCGGGGACCATCCGGCGTGCCGCGTGCCCCCACACGTCGCCACGTCACCGCCCACACGTCTTGGATGGCAGGCACCGCCGCGTGCTCCTCCTATAAAGCCCCGCCCCCACTGGACACGGCGGATCCATTTGCGGGATATTTTTCTTCCCATTTCCCGATTCAGGTCAGCGGTTAGGGTTCGGAGATCTCCGCATCGCATCGTAGCCATGGCGGTGAGTGGGCACTAGGTTTCTTGTACTTCTTTTGTTTGCAAATCTCTTTTCGGAACTTGAGCTGTGCCACTCGATCCGAGTATTTCTTTGGCTGTCTTGATTTGGATTGCGAGTTAGAGCTTAGAAATAGGGGGTTGAGATTTTTGGGGGTTCTAGATTTGGGTGTACTGTGTCTCACATAGATTTTGCTCTAGTGCTAATTGCGCATTGTCAAGCTGTGCCAGCAAAGATGTTGGAAAACTAGAGATTTGTGGCTCCACTAATCGGAATTTGGTAGAAATGAAATGTGCAATGGTATCTCTACGGCAGCCGGCAGCCATTTGTTACCAATTGATTCTAGTCAAATCCCATGCCATTTAGCCAACGTTGTATCTATGAGCTGAATTTGCAGTGACTGGGGCAGCTAATCTGCTGGCCAGTCATCGTAGACTGTTGTCAGGGTGCTCAAGTCCTGAAAAGAAGTGTTCTTTCAGTCGATTCTTTGTTTAGGTCAAATAAGTGTTCTTTCAGTCGATTCCTCTAGTTACTATTGCTATTGTAGCGAGGTGTTCATGAGTCATGAACAGCTTTTGTTGATGACTAGAAATGTTGGCTTCGTATTAGTGCCTGCAGAGCTTGATTTATCTAGCTTGTATATTTAGTTGATATCTTGGCCCTATTCTCTGTTTATGCCTACTTGCTTATGCTGAAGAATTGAGAGAGAAACAAACCATGTTTTGAAACTTCATTCCATTACTTCTCTTCCTTGCACTGTAAGTGATACCCCAAGAATGTAAGGAGGCAATCAATATATGGTGATTAGTGCCCCTTGTTTTGCCACTATATTTCATAAAATGGGCATAGTCGTGGAAGCAAGGCTGGCAAAAATACCGCCAACTATGTTGGTTTACATGTAGCATCGTTATTCAAGTTATATGCTAGCTATACTGACTAGTAGGTATACTTGGTATATGCAATGCACGTCACGAAAAAAAGGATTCGGTGGTTCATACTTGTTTAGCTGTTTTTTTAATGAATAGCACATACTGACTCTGCAAATAAATTAAATAGTTGTCGTTATGTATAAAAGTTAACATGCTAGCACAGCTTAGCATGTAACCCTTCTGAGGAAATGATTTTTTAGCACACAGAATGACTTAATATTAACATCAGAGTTAAAAGTGTGAGCACGATGGATAAGGTGGATGCATCAATTTCCAGCCATTTGATATAGACAATTAGTGGTCAATGTTGCCCAAAAGATTTTTTTTTGCCGTACCCTGTTTAAAATTGTCTGAAGAGATTGGGAACAAAAACCTTTAAGTGCTGTCATGAGGCGGAGCTGTGGAGATGTTAATGTCCTGTGTGTAAACTGGAGCTGCGTGATGATGATTAGGTAGGTCCATGCAGCAATTGTAGCGATATTGTGCAACGCCTTACAACTCCCTGTAAAAACTACAAATAAGGTAAGAAGGTGAATCCAACTATGAATTTGAACCATCAGCGATCAGTGTGGTTCATCTAACACCTTAAATCCCTGCACAATCCACATTCACGCTTTACATGGTAGTATATAGAAGCCTGCAATACTTTGTATGAGTAAACTTGGGGTATCATGTTTGTTTGTTTTTTTTACTTTTGTAGATATTGTACAAATTTGTATTGCATAGATTATTCACGTATTGCCTAGAACAGCATACCATCCATCAGATCACTGATTAGATGTTCCTTTTATACCATTTGTTGTTTGAAGGCAAGCACGCTTATCACAGTCAAGGTGAGCAATGTGTCATTGAAAGCGTCACTGAGAGATATAAAGGAATTCTTTTCCTTTTCTGGTGACATTGTGCATGTTGAAATGCAAAGGTTTGTACCATCTTCATTATGCTTGTTTTCTACTTTGTACTATGAATTGCATTAACATTTTAAATGCTTTGCAGTGGCGATGAGCTGTCTCAAGCTGCCTACATTACTTTTAAAGGCAATCAAGGGGCTGAGACAGCTATGCTTCTTACGGTACCTCTTCCATCTCACATCCAAATTACTTACCCCACCTCCCCCCCAAGGATTGATGATTGGTTGGTTACCTTGTGACTTTGCGTCGTCACACAAGCCTGCATGACTGACGCCATACTTCAAGATATTTGTTAACTAACCTAAATATCATTGATATGATACCATGTACTGTAAATTGTTGCCATGATATTCTCGACTCCCAGCCATAAATGATTTAGAAAGCTCTTTCTTAGTTCCATTGATTGTTTGAAGCGAAATAAGTTGTCCAAGCTTATTTGAATGTTGAAGTTTACATAATCCATTGTTCCAACTGACATTTCAACATAGACTCAATATCTCTGGATAGAAAGGAAATTTTGTTTGCACATATATTAGTCACAGAATTTGTCCTTTCCTGTTGCTTAATCATCGTATACTTGCTGGAACTGCTCGTATGGTGACAAATTCTAACATGTACCTATGATTGTTGTCCCAGGGTGCCACAATAGTTGATATGGCTGTCATCGTCACGCCAGCCACCGATTATGAGCTACCAGCTTCTGTTTTAGCTGCTCTAGAGGTATGATTAGAACTGTGTAATATTTATATGCCTGTGCTATGGTATCTTCTGGTGGTAATGGAACTTGTTACGTTGTTTTGGACCCACAGCCCAAGGATGCAAAGCCTTCTGCTCTTCAAAAAGCGGAGGACATTGTTGGGACCATGCTGGCAAAGGGGTTCATTCTTGGTAGGGATGCGCTGGACAGAGCAACAGATTTGGATGAGAAGCATCAGCTCACATCAACTGCAACTGCTAGAGTATCTTCCTTTGACAAGAGAATCGGTTTGAGTGAGAAGATCAGCGTTGGTACTTCAGCTGTAAATGATAAAGTGAAGGAAATGGATCAGAAATACCAAGTCTCTGAGAGGACAAGGTCAGCACTTGCCGCTGCTGAACAGAGTGTCTCTACTGCTGGATCTGCCATCATGAAGAACAGATATGTCCTTACTGGAGCGGCATGGGTAACTGGTGCCTTCAGTAAGGTTGCCAATGCTGCAAATGATGTCGGGGCAAAGGCAAAGGAGAAAATAGTGGCTGAGCAGGAGCGCAAGACTGTAGAAGGTGAGTCTGCACAAGCTAACATCTCGGAAGGCCCTGCAACGTACAAGGGTTTTGATGGGGAATTCTCAAATTTACATGTCTCTGAAACCCCTGAAGATATTCCCATCTCTACAACTGCTACTGTCCCCGTTTCAGATGAGGATTCCAGCCAGGCGTCTCCTCCTGCCGCTGGTACTAAAAAGCCTGAACCTGCGCAAGGATTGATACTATGATATGTTTGATACATAAGAGTGTAAATAGACATGAGATGGTTGTTGAATTCAGGCTGTAGTGTTGTGTTGCCATCTTCTAAATTAAACGTCTTTGAAGGTTGAAAGTTATTGGGACCTAAAAGCATTTGCGTTTTGTAGCAACTATTTTTATTCATCAAACCTTATTATCACGCAGTTGCAGCGTGAAATATAGTGTTTGTGTATGAATATCTTCACTATTCTGATGTACTTGTTTTTTTCCTGACGATAGGCTTGCGGTCTATTATGGAATATGTCTCACAGCCTGTACCATCTTAACATGGATGGTTGGTGCTGATTTGGTGGAATAGATGGGCAATTATGATGTTCTACTGACCTATTTCGCAAAGATCCCGCGTTTCTGCGAAGTAGTTTTGTAGTACTGCATTTCATTTTTTTCCCTGTGGCCTGACTTGGTTCTATTGATACATTTGTTTCCTCACTGGGCACTGGCACTGGTGCAAGGGCGTGTATTGTGTATTAATCAAGTTTTTTCTAGCTAGAATAGTACAAAGAACGGGGGATGGATTATCTTGTTTCCCTACTGGCTACTGAGCATTACGGCTGAACTGTGGCCGGTGTCAGACTCGGATTCCGAGAATCCAATTATCTGTAAAAATACTGTGCTATTTTCTGGATCGGTAGCTAGTACTCACAGACACATCGCTAAATCATTTCATACATAGCGTAAAAACATACCATTCATTAATTTAACACTTCAGAGTTTACATAGACTGTATCGGGTCAATTTTTACAATAAGGGTCAAACAGACCAAACTGATTACATTACAAAAGCGGAAACGACAACAGAAGCAAAGGGGTGAAAGCACTTATCTCCACAGACAAGTGACTATGGAAACCCGTGTACGTCCGATATTACCTGAAAACTCAGATAATATAGGATGCACACAAGCACCAACAAAGTCAACTAGACTGGGGCGAGATCTAGACTAAACGAACTAATCTATTCTTCATCATCTTCTGGGCCTTCAACTTCTGGATCCTCGTAGTACACGTAGTCTTCAGGATTTCCTGCTTCTGAAGGTTTTGGGGGAAAGAGCGAGAATGAGCACAACTTCTGTGTTCGCAAGCCAACACACAATGCAATAATATACATACAAGGCTTAACAAGGATGGCTCGGGTTCTTTTATTTGCTAAAGCAACATTTTCAATTATCATAATTACAAAGCCCTATCACTTAGCATTTTAACAAATTGCATTTTATTAAAGAGAGTAATTGTACAATATTTATTTTAGTAGAGGTTCCTTCCGTCGGAAACTATACACCATGCATCTTTTGATTGGAGCTACCTCCAATTACTACCACCGCTGAGCTCGAAGACTCAGGTAAAATCCAAACACAGGGCTAGGTGAGCCCTCCACATTTTTCATTCTACCCACAAAGTTTTTGAAATAGAACTAACTCAAGTTAAGTTCCCATGTCCGCCTTTGACCGTAGGCGCGGCTGTTTAAACAGTTTAGACTCTACAGAGGTTGTACACTGTACCAACAAGAGATAGTCATACCCGTTACCCCACATGATTCCGTAGTCATGTAGTTGGGCGACCGTCACAGTAACCTTTCAAACTACCTTGCCCTTTCCGTCATCTCACCCATATAGGGTTGCGCCCATACGTTGTGCGGGATCGTTGTAACCCTAGCGTTGCGTGTAGTTTTGGACTACCCATAACTATTGGCAACTTCACCCATTTAAGCTGGATGTACCCAAGCTTGTGCGTTTCCATTTCTCCACCGTGTGAGACATATTCAGGGTTTAATAATTTTACTAAGCCAAGTTGCACTTTGCAGACTTGTGTTTGTACTTGTTTAACACAGGAGGTTGTGACAAGATTAAGTCCTTAATCCATTCGGGCGGTACTTTCCACATTCCAACCACTCCCGTGCTCCTTGAGCACCCACTGCCTTTCCATCCGCCTAGATATGGTATTAGCAATTAAGGTTTTTGAGGAGTAAAATCCACCAATTCCACCATCTCAGTCATTTCCCCACAATGACTGCCCAAAACCATTTTCATGTTTAAAAGATGATGATTGAGACATTTAATGCCCCGTTACTTAAGCAAGACTAGCATGTCGCTTAAGTACAACCTATAACTAGTATTTACCATATAGTTACTAGAGTGACATGGAATAATGGATTCAATTGTCAAGGATGGCATTATAATTAATTTAATTATCAAATGGGTATTTAACTACCTTAAGCTTTAACATACATTTGAATTAAAGAATTAAAGCATGCAATTGTGATAATTTAAATGAATATAATTTGCATAAAACGTGGGCTCAATATGATCAAAGTATTGACTCACCTTGGATATAGGTAAGAGGATCTTGGTATTCTTGTGCTTGATCAACTTGGAGATCCTTCGCGTCTTCGAATCCTAATCGGACGATCGCACCGGAAAAAGGCACAGACAAGCAAAGAGAGCAAATAACTAATAAAGAACAATAAATGAACTCCAAATTGAACAAGACCTATGCCATTAGAAATATCTTGAATTAACAAATTTTTAGAAACAAGTTTCACTTGAATCGGAGTTACGACGAGGGAGAACGAAGCTTTCGAACTTGGAATTGGAATTAAACCGGAAAATAGAAGGGAGAGAGAGACAAAATGCTAGCCGTGGGGCCCACGGGGCAGTGTTATTGGCGCAAGAGGGCGCGTGGACCAAACCAAGGCAGAGCCCACAAGGCAGCTGGAGGTGGGGATTAAACCCAATGACATGGGGGGCCACATAAACCAAAATCCCCCAATTCAATTCCATTCGGCCACAGCTGAAGAAAAGCAGATTTTTTTTAAAAAATAATCTACTTTTTTATTCGAAAATACAGAAATAATACCGCTTAATTTTTTTTTACAGAAATAATCCTGTGTCGCCGTACGGTTGGGCGAGTCGTGCAAGTCGGCCAACCGCAGTGCGACACATATTCAAGTCGCCCAATGGAACGACGACTAGAGCGTGAGTGGACCTAGTCGCCAAATGGATGTGCGACATGTGTTGGAATCGCCCAATTGTAGAACGAGTTTAGGAAGTCGTGCAGTGGTTGGGCGACTTAGTTCAAGTCGCCCAACCAGTGGGCGATTTTAGCTCACAAACCTAGAATTATGCAAATCCAATTGGAACAATTGTGTTAAAATAGATATTACATTTTTTAGGTATTGTATTTAGCAAATCGTATTATATGATGTTATTTTTTTTAAAGATAAAAGTGTGGTGACAACGTTGGTTGGTCTGTTTGTTATTTTCGTAGAATATGAAGGGTACGAAATTTGTCAGACTCGCAATAACATTTTTTGATCGTCGTATATTGTTGTAGCGCGCTAAATTTCAGAGAATTTTGTGAGGACGATTGAGATAGTAATGAGTGGTAAGTAGAAAGGTAAGTGATATTACGATGTGTGAGGGAGTCTCTCCTCGATGAAGTTATGAAGATGCCGAGAACGCCGCTAGAAGTTATGAAGATGCCATAAAATATGGATGATTCGATGGCGGTGCGAATGGTTCTTTTGGGATTCCACTAGAAGAGGCATACTTGCAATATAGGCTTGCTTTGATGGCTTAACGGAGACACTTTAACGAGAAGTACATTAAAGTCCGCGATGTACACATTACACGTAGTCACATGGCATGATGGTTCTGCTAATTGCTTTAGTCATCCTCGCTACTACTACGGTACAATCGCGACACAAGCATCCGCACTATATAAGTATACATGCCTTTAGGGATAGTAAAAACATGGGGGTAGGATGGGGACTACTACGTAATGACCTAACCTCATCGTGGACCGGGCCATTTTCCTTCCTTGCTACCTCGGCGTTGAACTCCTCACCGCCTTCCCTTCCCTTGTCGCGGATCGCCCACGCCGGCCGGTATGTCGAAGTCGCCCATATCCCGCGATTCAATGATGTAAGTGCACCGTATAGTGAGAATCGTAAGAAGGATGTAAATTTTTCATAACTCATGTCGTGGATATGGAGTACGCCGGCGATCGAATACGCTGTGGGCGGCCGCTCACCAAGATGAGCCTTTTCCTTGCCCTTGTCGCGGATCGCCCACGCCGGGCCGGTATGTCGAAGTCGCCCATGTCCCGCGATTCCACGATGTAAGTGCACCGCATGCTGAAAATCGTAAGAAGAATGTAAATTCTTCATAACTCACGCTGCCGACACGGATTACGCCGGCGATCGGATACGCCAGGGCGGCCGCTCACCACATGAGCCTTTCCTTGTCCTTGTCGCGGATCGCCCACGCCGGGCCGAATGTCGAGTCGCCCATGTCCCGCGATTCTATGATGTAAGTACACCGTATAGTGAAAAACGTAATAAGGATGTAAATTCTTCATAACTCACATCGTCGATATGGATTACGCCCGGGCAAGTACTTGGCTCCTTCGGTGCCTCCTCAACAGGGTCCGGTACGTAAGGTTTCCACCGCACGAAGCTCTCGGCCCGCACCGAGTAGTTCAAAGATGTACTGGCCGATGAATGCCTTGTCGTGACATCTTCGGGCCGCCGATCCATCGAAGAAGTGGCAACAAGATCTTGGGCTGCCATCACGTGGGGATGAAGTTAAAAATATAAGGAATTCAACGTTGGGAGAGGAAAATCGATGCGTGTGAAAGAAACGCTTACGAGGTGGTGCCCGCACATGTAGTACGCCGGGCGGCGGTTCAGGTGTGTGGATCAATGATCTCGCCGTTCGCCACACACACACACCGCGGATCGAAAAACGTGGTGGTACCGAGCATTTTTATTGATTTATCCGGTATTATAGCTGCTTCTCTTCGCTTATGCCACTTTTGTTTCGCAACATCCTCGCCAGAGAAGTTTGCCAAGAGTCCATAGCTGGGTATCTATTGTGTAGTGTTGTGTAGTGTTGGGTTTGGTTCAACTCCCTTTTATAAGCCCCATGGTTGGCATGACGTGGTTAATTTCATGCAGAGTCATGTCTTTTAGTTCTGAAAAGCTGAGGAGGTGGAGTGTTGTCATGTCCATCTGAAAAGTTGAGGAGGTATAGTGTTGTCACGTCTTACTTTGTAGAGAGGAATCATGTCTTGCTTTGTAGAGTGTTGTCTTATCGGTCTGAAATGCTGGTGAGGCAGAGTGTTGTCATGTCTTTCTTTGTAGAGTCTTGTATTTTCGGTCTGAAAAGCTGGCGAGGTGGTCAGGGTTGGCAAGTCGATCTGAAAAGCGTAACCCTAAACCTAAACCCTAAATTGCGTAAAGCTGTCTCGTTTGGTCTTATCACTGCGCAAAGCTGGCCCGTGTGGTCTTCGCACTGCGCAAAGTTGCCTCGTCTAGTTTTCTCACTGCGCAAGGCTGTCTCTTTTGGTCGTATCACTGCGCAAAGCTGCCCCGTGTGGTCTTGTCATCGCAAGAAAGTCGCCTCGTCTCGTCATGTCATCGCGCTAAAGCCGCCTGCTTGGTCTTGTCTCGCGAAAGCGACCAACCCCGTCTGGTCTTGTCATCCGCAAGCTAATACATTACCCGCTTTGTTAGCCTCCCCTGGCTATAAATGCACGCCCATGCTCCAAAAGTAGGACCACTCGACCCTTGAAATCGAGGAAGAAGAACCTTCTCTCGTCAGACAAGAACATACGATGGCGCACACCCAGAGACCAGCCCAACCGGGTCACCGGCTTGACCTTCTCTCGAAAGGAGGGAGGACTTTGGCCCTAACTCACGGTTGATGTCGAACAAGTGTGCTCAATCGGTATGGCCAAAATGCGATACGGGAGGACGCTATCGTAGGTTATAGATCGCTTTTTCGATGGCGACGGTGTTTCTTCCGATGCCCATACTCGGGTAAATAGTTTTGTTCATGTTATCGCTAATACATCCTCCATACTAACCGCCCCTTGCAGAGATGGCGAAATACAACTTTACCCGCTGGATCGATCCTCCCCATGAACGACATGTTTCAATGCACGTGGATACATTGTGGAACTGAATCTTTGATTTGGAGGCGCAAATTGTGGAACGCAAATGAACGAGTATTGAAAACCAAGCTATTCCATACCAGATATTATCTGCTAGAATTAAGACGAGATATTGACACTTCAAATAAAGTTAAAATTTGCAATTACGATACAATTAGTTCCACAGTTGCTTACAAGAACCAAAGTACTGACTGAAGTTCAAGTTACAACATACTAGCAGTTGTAATACAAATTCCTACGTGTCGACAGGCGCCTTGCAAGTTCTCGACAGCAGTTCTTCTTCCTCGGCGGCAATGCCAGAACGCTCACCCGCCATCGCAGCTTCTCCTTCGTCCATATCGTTCCGAATGCGACGACTCTGGTGACGGCCCTTCCCCCCTTTCAACATGTCTAGATCCTGAATCTAAGTCCTATTTGTAGTATCCAACATGGCGGTTACCCACAACCCCGGTTTAGCTCGCCGCACCACACCGCCGCACCCTTTCCTTCATGAAGTACTCAAACGGTTCGATGGGTCCATGCGATGGTCCCACACGCGCGAGGACATGAGAGCATGGCTTGTGAAGGAGCTTTAGCTTATTGCATGTGCACTAGGTTCATTCACATGGTCTCCAAGGCATACCTCATGGGTAATAAGAGACCGAGCCATCCCGAATCCGCTCGTCTCGAGGATCACGTCGAATCGATGTTCCGTGATACAATTACGAAACCGTAGCGATCGAGCCTTCTCGCCTTGGCCTCGCATGTATGCCGTAATCTTCGAGCAAGAGGGTGTCCGTGGGTTGGTCGCATGAAGTGCCGCATTGCATGTCTTTCCCTCAAATATCCGACAGTACTATGCGTAACGCCGACGATGGCGATAAGAGGCCGAGAACGGAGGCCCCTAATAATCCACTATACACCTCTGCAAGGTTATCGGTCATTATGCTATACCTTGCACCGTCTGTCGTCGCGGCAAGAAGGACCACTTCTCCAATGGCTCGGCCTCAATCCAATGAGAGAAACACCCGTTGTCCCTTGAGGTCCTCCGCGTCAAATGGGGAGGGTCGAGCTCTTGCAGTGGTGTGAGGCGCTCGGGCTGTGCCGCCCTAGGAATGAGGAGACGCTTGTTCCTCTCGACGACATGCTTCCTGGTGTGCTCGTCCAACATCTGCCACAACACATCAAATTTACGCTGCTGGTTCTGCATAGCAAGCCTCTTGAACAGCTTCATCAACGGTTGCTGCCTGAACTGTTTGAAGAAGTTGGCCCCCAGATGGCGAATGCACTATCTATTTCTCAGGTCTGGCCAGGGGAACGACTCATCGGGGTCTTGCTGAAGTTGTCGGATGGCCTTCATCATCCCAGAGTGACGATCATGGATTATGTAGACATCAGGACGTGCCCCAACTACTCTCACCTTCAAATATTGAAGGAACCACAACTAGTTGCCGTAATTCTCACTTTCCACGAAAGCAATGGCTAAGGGCAGAATCTGATTGTTGCCATCAACGCCAATTAATGTCAGGATCATGCCCTTGTATTTCCCAGTTAAAAATGTCCCGTCCACTAAGATCACAGGCAACATGTGTCTGAATGCATTGATGCAGGGACCGAATGCTAAGAAGGTCCTCTGCAATACCATAAAACCTAGCGGCTGTCTTTTGGGTGGCTGGTCCTTCACAAAGAATGTATGTTCCGGGTTCCCGCCCCGCAAAGACTGGAGCATACGAGGAAGGTTGTCGTAAGACGCCTCGAAAGAACCGAACCTCCTTTCCAAAGCCTTCTGCTTAGTACGCCATGTCTTCGCTTAGCTAATCTTGTACTTGAATTTCTGCTCGATAGCCACCATGATGTGCTTGGCCTCCGTGTCCGCTTCTTCATTATCTCTCCATACATGACATTGGCTATGAAGGTGGACGTCAGGTTGCGATGCCTCGGCAAAACACTACTGAGCAAGCAGGAGTGCGGCTCCACCTTCGAGACAATCCAGTGAGTCTCGTACTTGGGTCTCCTTGCGTGCACACGCCGAGGACACCCAGCCTGCTTGCATACCACAGTGTACTACTCTTGGCTGGATTTGAGTACACGAAACGGCCGTTGCATGGATAAGGCCCACAGCTTAATGGCATCCTGCAATGATCCCTTGTCAACAAACATTGCACAAAGCCGAACCTCCGTCCCATTGTACTCCCACGGTGATTTGTGCTCGTCGTGCACAACAAGACCCTCAACGTCCACCCTATTCCATCCCCGCGGGATAGGACCTTCGTCCTCTTCAGAAGAGTTATCACCATCCTCTTCTAGAGCTTCCTCCTTCCCGAGCCGCTGTCATCAATCTCCATCGACGATTATGTCAGGACATGCTCCTCGCATCCGCTCGATCGCTCGAAAGTCGCGGTGCACGATATTCGCCTCCGTCTTTCTTCGCCTCGGCCTCCTCTTCGCCTCCGCAACATTGGCCACCTCGTCCTCTTCGCCTCCTGAACGCCGCCACCTCGCCCTCTTGTGCGTCCACAACATCGGCCACCGCGTCTTCTTCATGAACCACAACCGAGCTGCTCCCACCAACCCGACGGGAGGCATCGGAAGGGCCTCCGAGGAGTACCTTCGGACATGGCTGCACGAGTAGCACGCACTCGTAGCCACGGCGCCACAAACCTTCCAAATATTCCTTCCATGCAACCGCGCATCACTCGCTTCAACTCCCACCGAATGTGTGGGAGACCTACTCAAACCCCTTGTATGACGACACTCCACACCTCGGGGTCCAAGGAGAAGCTTCTGGTGAGCTAGTGTAGAACATCTCCGATTCGGGCATTCTCCAAGTTCGGGTGTACCAAATCGACTTGCTGGAAATCACTTAGGTCAACACCGTGCGGACCTTCACGAACCGTACCAACACTGTAATGCACTTTCAATCTTGTGGGCTCCGACATGACTGCAAATATTACAAACGTTGCAACCAGTGATTTCTCGACATACATTCCCCATATACGTGGTAAACAAACAAGTAGCTACACGTCGCCTACATTCGACCGAGAACAAGAACAAACAAGAGTGTCACCTTCACGTGGAGACCTTCTCTTGGTATGAACAAGCTTCATTCGTCTTTCTCTTTCACGTCTCCAGCTCCTCTCCTCCTATTGTCTCCCTCTCTCGAGCTCCTCTGCTTCTCCCTCTCCCTACCTTCTCCCCTTTTTCTCCTCTCCCGATCTGCTATGCTTGTCCGCCGAGAGAAATGGTGAAAGAAACCATGACGGGACCTGGGCTGCCTTTCTATATGACCGTGTAGTCGCTCAACCGTAGGATGACTTGGCAGGAAGTGCTGGCCCAAGAATTGAGCGACACGTAGACTAGTCGCTGAACCGTTGGATGACTTGGCAGTAAGTACTGGCCCAACGGTTGAGCGACACGTGGACTAGTCGCTGAACCGTTGGACGACTGCTGATGGCAGTAAGTAATGGCCCAACAATTGGTAGTCGCTCAACCGTTGGACGACTTGGCAGGAAGTGCTGGCCTAAGCAGGAGCACGTGGGTTTTATAGCCGCCCCAAGTCGCCATACAGTTGGGCGACTTGGATTGAGCTGGGAGCAATTCGCTCGACCCTATGGCGACTCTATCCAAGTCGCCATGCCATGAAGCAACGACGCCTCGAACGTTTAAATCGCCGTTCCATTGGGCGACCTGAATATGTGTTGCACTGCGGTTGGGCGACTTGCACGACTCGCCCAACCGTACGGCGACACAGGATTATTTCTGTAAAAAAAATTAAGCGGTATTATTTCTATATTTTCGAATAAAAAATAGATTATTTAAAAAAATTCAAGGAAAGCAGAGGGCGCTAGGCGGGCGCCATGAGGTGGGCGGCGGGCGGGGGACCCGTGAAGCGAGGAGGCCTCGAGCGGCGGTGGCGGTAGAAACACCCGACAAAGAGCAAGAATGGCACAAAGGGCGGCGGCGCGACTGGTTGTGGAGGCGCGCGGTGGTCCCGGGCATGGCGCGCGGAGGAAAGGCTACAGACCGATCACATGCATGGCGAGGGAACCCGAGGTGGAGCCGGGAAGCCCGAGGCAACCCGAGGTGGTCAATGGTGGTCGCCTGGCGAGGAAGAGGGCGCGGTGGCGGAGGTGCTTTCAGCGACGGGAGGACCGTGGAGGTAGGGGACGGCAAGAGGGCCTCCGGGGGCGTGTGGTGACGCGGTTGCCAGTGAGAAGCCGACCGGGTGGCTGAACGGGGGAGGCGGTCTGCCAAAAGGGGGCCACGCATGTTCTGCCGCCAAGAAGAAGAAAGCGATGGAGGGAGGGTGATGGAGCTGCTGGGGCCGTTGGCGGGGGCACGCAAGGGAGAAGTGGCGCGACTTGGGGCGGGCAGGAGGCGTGCACTACAGGGCATAAGCGCCGCCAGGGAGCTCGTGCATGTGGCGAGAGCACAAGGAGGCATGGGCGGTGGCGTCTTGTGAGGCGTGGAAGGCAGCACAAGGCAATGGGTAGAGTCATGCGCGGCGCTGTGCGCACAGTTAGGTGCAGTGGCTGCAGTGTGCGGTTAGGGCACGGGGAGCAGGTGGGCATCATGGTGGCGGCAGAAGGAGCCAGTGGCATGCACGTGCGGGAGCTGCATGGGGCGTGGCAGGGCGCGCAGCAGAGGGAGCAGGTGGCTTGGTGCTTGCGGCCCTGACCGAAGAAAGCAGGCGGCTGGGCCAGCAGCGCAGAGAAAAAGGGGGAAGGCTAGGGGAATTGGGCCGGGGCAAAGCGGCTGGGCCAAGGAGGAGAAAGGCTAGGCGGGCCAAGAAGCAAGAGGGGTGGGCCGGTCCAAGAAAACAGGGCTGAGCCCAGAATAAAACAAATGGGCTGAGCCCAAGAAAGGAAACCCAAAGAAGAGAAAGGGCCCGAAATTCAAAAGGAAGAAATTCAAACCTGAATTTGAATTTCAAAGGTCAAGGGTATTTAAAACACATACCCGAGCTAGAAGAAGAAAGAAAGTTTTCGCAAATACTGCTAATTTGAAATACGGCGGAAAACCAAAACCAAAACCAAAATAGTAATCACTATTTGCCGTCCGAAAAATGGACGTTACAGCCGGCGACCGGCGTGCAAGAATTTTCTTCGACTGTTCGTTTAGTGAAACGGTGAAACCTGGTAGCCTGGTAGTGTGCTGCTCGTTTAGTGAAACGGTGAAACCTGGTAGCCTGGTAGTGTGCTGCTGAAATGCTGTTTCCTTTCCTTCTTTTGCTTGACATATTATTCCTTTTCATTAGTTTGCTAAACGTAGTTCTTTTATGCTTTGTGTTCGGTTCTGCTTAATTTCGCTATGAGATTGGATTCTAGAACAGGAACAGTATGTGGTGAGTATAGCTACAAGTGAGGATAAGGGTAGTGCCTGAAAATACATGGTCAGTAAGTTGGTCCACCATCCTGCAGCATCAGACACCGACCTTTGTCAAGATAAGGATGATTATATGGCACTAGTATTCCACTGATGGGCACAACTATCGCTCACATATGGGGGTGCTTATTCAGGTAATACACATTTGGAAGCAAGAGAAAAATAAAAGAGAGGAGCTTCACATTTTTTGCATAACACTTCTTCAGCTCTTCTCTCGATTATATTAGAACAACCTCAGCTTCCGGCTCCCAGCCTTCTCTCCAAAGCTCGACATATCTGAAGAACGAAACACAACAGAATGCAGAGCTCAAGAACAGATACACAATGTCATTCACACCTGCGCGCGTAGCCATTTAAACTTGATATAATCCAGACGCCAAACATACTGTCATGCTACATAAGTACATATTCCAAGTTAATATGCCTACGCACTATTGTATCAAGACGAAAGGGCAGTGGCTGCATACGCATAAACAGTTAAAAACACGTACGTACCTGAACGAGAGGGGTCGTGGGATCGGAGGAAGAGGAGGAGGAAGCACAGGACGGTGATCAGCGGTATGAGGTGAACGGACCGCTCCATCGCCGACGACCGCGCGGCCGGCGCCTTCTCCGGCTTCGCCTCCACGTCGTCCTCGTCCTCCTCCGGCGGGAAGAACTTGGGCATCGCCGAGCTGCTCAGCTGCCTCTGCATTCTGAACTTGGCGTAAAGGCCTCAGTTTTGGCAAAATGGAGAAGCTAGCAGTTTGATTACAAGCCAGGAAAGGTATATGCCCGGTGAGGCGGTGATGTACAAGTGTGTGTACATTAATAATTCCTACCGAGTTCTGTATGATGTTTATATATGCTCAACGAACGGTATCAATGGGTTTAACAGCTATTTTATTTTTCTTTATGCTTTTATAAATTTCACGCATTGGCTCAGTGGCTCACGTGTCTAGCTTTGCCTTTTGATTCTGCCTCGCTTTGCTTCACTTAACAGCAGTTAGGTGCTTTGAGTATATGGGCGGGCATTTATCTGAAACCCTATTTGGCCTTTCATTTTCTGAAGCAAAGGCCCTAAAAAAGTTCAAGGCTATTCAGCAGCAGTGGCCAAGAATTAGCCAATGGTTCCGATGCGCGAGCAGTGTTCTTTTTTTTTTGACGTGGAAAGGTAGAGAGCGAGCAGTGTTCTTAAACCTGAAACAAGCTTCAATTCAATCCTTGCTATGCAGGCAACCAGATTGGAGCCCAGGAACATGCAGGTGAAAGGAACCGATCGTAGTGTGACTACAACTCTACAAGTCTACGACTTTCTCTGCATTTAAAATACTTCTTGTGCGGCTGGTTGAGAGCTAGGCTATGCTACGACTTTCTCTGCATATTGACCAATGCTGCAGTAGCTTAGAGAGATGCCACTATTGACCGGGATCACAAGTCGCCAGTTCATAAAGGCGGCTTCGCGGTGCAGGGCAGCATCAAATCGCGTGCCCGAGCGGCCGATTGGCCCCAAATGTCTTGGTCGCCGGCGACTGAAGGGATGGGGTTTCATGTTCTGCTTTGAATCATCGGTGGTACTGGTACCACGGCACTTTGGTCCTTCGTCCAAGTAGTACTAGTACACTTGTTCTCCTTTACCTCAACACTTTGGGACTGTCTATTTTACGAGGTGGCTGAAATTTTCTTAAACATAAGTTATTTTTTTTATTCATGGGATCAATATCCAATCATATGACATACCAATCTTTACACAAATCCAATGGTCACAACAAGTGACTTAAACTTAAGAAAAATTCAGACAACTTAAAAATAGCAAGACGGATCTTTTTATTTGACTTCTAGTATGTTCTTACTACTGTACCACAGCCAAGAAAACTCAAAACTGATAAGTAAGCGATCAGTATAAGTTCCCAAAAATACAAAATCCTAAATTCTAAACAGATATGGTCATGTAGAAATACTAATCTGGGCCGTACATACCGATACGGTCATACGGGCTTGGGCTTTACAGGCAGCGGCAGATTCGCTTATACGTTTCCGTCTTTCCGATTAACTGGCCCAAAAAAGGATTCAACCGAAACGTACGGCCTCAGAAATTTGGGCTTCCAGACCGGCCCATCCGTACGGCAATATCTTCTTAACAACAAGTAAAGAAAACAAAACCTCCTTTTCGCTCCTTGATAAGTCTCCTTTAAGAAAAAATAATGTAACTTTCATTTCAGTGCTCAGTACTTCAGTAGCCGGGTGATGGGCACTCTGAACTCTGAAATGTGAAACCATGACACCAAGTTACGCCCAGCTTACAGCAGCAGGATGTCATGTAACGCACGCACGCATCCAACCCAACAAACTCGATCGAGGAGGACAGAAATCTCACCAAATTCCCTAACAACGAAAGGCCATTTATACCAGTTAATTATGAACAACCGAGTCCAAAGCTCCCCTACCTAATCCCAACTGAAAAGTACTAGTACTAGTACTACCTTGTTGAAAACTAAAGCGCAACACGGCCGATTTGTCAAAACTCAAAACGCCTCGCCACTTACCAATCATGATGTTACAGTGCGCAGCCCTGTGCCCGTTAGCTAGTTCGCGTTATCACCATGGTTGATCACTACGAGGTTGAAAATTCAGGAGACTGTCAATGTAAATCTTTAATCATATGTACTCGTAATTAACCTCTTTGCTACTGCAGTAGTGTCGTGGTGTTTTACCTATAATAAATCTTTAGTGTACTGGAGTACTTTTGTGATGTTACCATTAGCTAGCTGTCGGAATTAGGCGTGTTTGAAACTTTATATTGGGCGATCCTTAGCTGGTACTGTCGGCACAAACTAGGTAGGCCTTGCGTAATCGAATTATCGAAGGTACTGGCCCTTTTTCCTCTAAAAGAAATGTGATCTGACGATGTTTTCACCTGTCACTTGGGCAAGATCGTACTGCATCAAGCAAATTTAAAGGCTAATGCCTGATTATTAGTACAACCAAACCATCACTGGTGGTTGGCCAGAATCTTGCACGGCAATGCTACCCCCCTCCACACGTAGACGACACCGGTGCAGATAAAGCGCAGCGACCCTTTTTTTCAGTATTTAACTTTCTTTTCACTCTAATACCTATACAAAGTTACGGAGATCAAGCTCTTTAAATCACAGCGGAAAGATTTGAGTTTAAACCAGAAAATCAGGCTTCAATAGAGCCTCTTCTCCTTGCTAACAAAAAAAATGACAAAAGAACAACACGACGATGGATCCAAAAAATGATCTTAAATTTTGATCTAAAGATCTAAATCACTTAAAATTTCAGACATAGCTTAACAAGAATATCAGAAACATATTCCAATTGGAGGTCAAGATGATCATAGGCAAGGTTCTATGAATTTCTTGATTGAGGATAAGAAGGCACAAAACCGGAGAAAACTTAACTTTGATCTAAAGGATTGCTCGTGGATGAAAGATGGTTAAGATAATCTTATATCAGATCCCACAAAAGACCAATGCAAAACCCTTAAAACACAAGAACTCCAAAATCACAAAAGAGAGAGTAAGAACAAGAGAAAACTCATCTTTACACGAATATGATTGGATTGGAATTGAGAAATTGTAGGTCAATAGTCACTCCACCATGGAGGACAATAGCTCACCCATCTTTGCACGAATATGATTGGATTGATATTGAGAAATTATAGGTTTACAGTCACTTCATCATGGAGGACAAAAGTTCACTCATAATCACTCAATCCTACATTTTTTCTCTGAAACTTTAGCCTCCTATATTCTCTCAATTTCCCCAAATATTAAATTAGGGTTTCCAAGGTTTGGATGGGTGTGCAAATCGTGGAGGCTAGGTCTAGAGAGAACCCTTATTGGGCAATCGTTAAGCTCACACATAAACAGGTCTCACACTCACACACGCTTCTCAAAGCATATGACTATCCGGGTCTCCCGAATCCGTCTATTCGTGAACTTCCCCTTCTCATGATCTAAACCGCTTCTCCTTTATGTTGTTTTGCGCCGTGGTTTTTTCATGGTCACCAACCCGATATTTTGGTGAAGATATCAAAATACCCCTGCTCGATCCTTCCGTCCTTGACCGAGTTCAATCATCATGAAGCAATTCTATACTTCGCAACACGTAGGTTCATCAATGGATTTCCTCATGGTGGCAAGTCTCTTACATCCAGCTCCCACCAGACCGCCTCAACACTTGCACTGGCACCAGCCCAAGCCACTTGATGTAACTCGTTGCACCAAACTCCCCGTTTGTGTCGTTCTTGTCCATCTTGCGCCTTGCTTGAGACCAACCACTTCACCTAGTATCATTGATCGTTCTGGAGCTTAGCTCTCCTAGCTTAGTCTCAATCATCCTCGCGTGTTGACCATAGTTGACTCCAAGCAATAGACCAAGAAATCGATTTCTAACACAAGTTCTTCGCAACTTGACTCACATTAGCCAAAACATGCATTATGCAGCACCTATACTTTGAATCTCATGACTTTGTCCAATCCCCCAAAATCCAGTATATTCACTGTGAGACCTGTTCACGGGCGACTCCACTGATGGTTCGAGCCCGACCCAGCCTGCCTGCTTGGGACCTGATTTTGACTCGAAAACCCAATGAATATAATTTTTTAAAAAAATAAAGAAACCATTTTTTATTCTCAAAATGAATTAAATATTAATTTTATTCAAAAAAAAAATTAAAATAATAGTTTTAAACCAGGAAAAACAAATTTTGGATCGGGTCGGGCCAGGCTGGGGCTTGTCCGTTTGCGTCCGGGCTTTTTAGGCCCGGCCCAATGTTTGAACAGGTCTACTCACTGTGTATGAACTCGTCATGGCCGGTCAGACCGCTAGCCCAAGGCCGGTCTGACAACACTCCTCGGTAACAGGGGACTGATCAGACGCCATTCTCATCGCAAACCAACAGTCGGTCAGACCGCTTCCCAATTCAGAGAACACCCATCTCTAGACTTTTCGGCAAAATTCTATCTAGTTTCGCATCTAATTTCTATTTTCAATAGCACCTAGTGCAAACACATCCCTAAACACTCCCACACAAGTGTTTGGTGCCCATTTGGCAAACCGTTGCAACGTCGGTATGACCGCCACCCATGGTCGGTTGGTTCGCCCTGTAGGGTCGGTCAGTTCAGCAACCACCTGACATCAAGCTGACATTTTTTTGCAAAACTTAGAGTTTACTTCCCAAACTCCATGATAACAATGGCAATTATTCATCACCTAGATTAGGACCATACCACCTGGTCCTGTAGGATCAAGGATAACCAACTAGGAGGGGGGTGAATAGGAGGTTTTAAAACTTTTTGACAAATTAACAAATTAAGTCAATTATGAACTAAGTCTTAAACTAAATACAATTCTAGCTAAACAATTCTACACAAGATAATTACTAGAATTGTAAATGCAGAAATAATAAAGACAAGAAATAACCACAATTGAGACAATAGAGTTTTTCCCGTGATATCGACGACTTGCCGGTCTTCACTAGTCCATGTTGAGGAAGCTTGAACTAATCAAGCCGGCTCAACAAATTAAGCCGGCTCCATAAATTAAGCTTTCCCTCGATCACTAGTGGTTGTTTTTCCTCCGCTCCGAAGATGGTGAACACCAAACCACTCACAATTGGCACCGGCCTCTTCACAATCTTCTTGAAGAGATCACCGTGCTAACTCCGCCAAGCCATCTAGGTGTTTGGCAAACACCAAGAATAATGAATCACGATCTTCGCTTGACGGCAAACAAGTACAATAGATCAATCTAGAATGAATGCACTTGAATTTTGGCTCAATCACCTCACAATGAATGCACAAGTTGGATTGAAAAAAACTTGCAATATTAGATTTTCTATATCTTAGTAACCAGGATGTGTGGAGATTGAAATAGCTATCTTTTTTTTGCGAGAAGTATAGATATGTTTTTCTTGATGCCGACAATGTTTACAGTTTATTGAATTGCCTGAAATGTATTAGGACAATAAAGAAAAGTCTAGAATGTCCATCTTGACTGGAAGAAGGAAGTAAACTAGAGTGCAACTTATCATTGGTTTCAGCTTGTTAGGGTATCTCCAATAGTTAGAGATAACATTGTCTCTAACATATGCTACATCATCTTTAGAGACAACATCTCCTATAGACAGTATCTAGCACACTCTCCAACATTTATATTTTATAATTTTCCTTTGAAACAGGCCTACATGTCAACTAGAGTAGATTAATGTATCATGTCTTGTTTCGCGTGCACGATAGTCTCTTTAGGAAGAGATGGCATATGCTCCCACTCCTCCCCCTCTCTCCTCTACGTAAGATTTTGTTGACGTGGCATAGCTAAGAGACAACAATAAATACACTATTGGAGATGTCCTTAAAGAGGACACATAGTAGTAGAAATTGAGGCCGGCGGTACAGAAATTAAACAATGCCCATAGTTCCATTTGTAGACCAAGAGCTTTCATTGCTTCACTACGTACACATTCAAAAGTCTCGTTGTCATGGAAATGGTCCCTTTAATTTCTCTGAAGTCCTTGAAGATAAAAAAATCTGCATGATTTCTCTAATTTCTCCAATCCGACTTGTCCAACCCAAGCCCAAAGGTGGTCGCATCTATTTGGGGTTTTGGACTTAGCACGATGAGACGGGGCCTATAAGTATTATGGGTTTGGGCTTGACTGCCTCCTCTCTAGACCTGTTCATGGGCGACCCAGCCCGACGATAAGTGTTTGGTGCTCATTTGGCAAACCGTTGCACCGTCGGTTTGACCACCACCCATGGTTGGTCGGTCCGCCCTGTAGGGCTGGTCGGTCCGTCGCCCACCTGACAGTAAGCTGAAAATTTTGCAAAACTTAGAGTTTACTCTCCAAACTCCTCGATAACAATGTCAATTATTCATTACCTAGATTAGGATCATACCACCTGTTCCCCACGTACGGTGACCAGGAATCTTTCTGACAGCTCGTCAGTGTCCGCTGCAAAGCCCTCGGCGATCTTTCACACTCCATTCAAGCGATGTTTAATGTCTTCTGAATTCTAAATGCCAACCTTTGTAGCCGGTGGCAGATCTAGGATTTGATCAAGCCTTGGGCTAATTTCTAATAGGATAACATCTTAAAACTAACGCTAATTTCTATCTGTACCAAGACATAACAAAAAATAAGCCACAAATGCTTCATTGACATGAAATTTTACCAAAAATGCTTCAACATAAAATATAATAATAAAAACATAGCAAAACATAAATAATATAACATCTTAGATATACAAATTGAGTACCTAAATAATGAAGATTTCATCTGTAACCTAGTCCACCATTTCTTCATCAATAGTTGGATAAGTACCCGAACCTACAAAGACAACATAAATGAGAAGAGTACTTCGGGTATATGGCTCCAGAGTACTTCATGCATGAGATCATAAATGAGAAGACTGATGTGTTTGCATATGGAGTTCTGCTTCTTGAACTAGTGACAGGACGGAAAGCAATGGACTCCTCCATACAAAGCCTAGTAATATGGGTAAAATGACAAATTGCTGTGATTTACTTTATTTATATACAGATTCCAATTATTTCATTGAATATTCTTGTTTGGTCATATAAAGAGGAAACTGACAATTCAATAGTAAGTCTAGAATACATGCATGGATAGGATAACATTAAGTGATATAGTTATATACTTATGAAACCCTTTGAATTCACAAGTTGTTCTTCATCATCTGCAAAGGCAAAACCGTTGCTCGACTCGAACAACATGAGAGCTAGTGGATCCTTCTCTTGATGTTGGACATGATCCAGAACAGATGGCACACATCCTAGCAATGGCATCCATGTGCATTCACCACAGCTCAATCTCGCGGCCTAGTATGAAATCGGTAAGCGAGTGAGCCATATCTGCCATGCAAGAAGTCAAGAGGCAAGAACTACTTGTCTGTCTACTTCAGTCTTCATAGTTCAGACGAGTAGATGACTACCTGAGTGGTGAGGCGAGGGCGTGGCGCCGGCTGGCCGGAGCCACGGAGTCCCGGATGGTTGGACGGAGCCACGGAGGCGACAGGTGAGGCGTGAGCGCCGGAGGCGCACGACGCTGGCGCTGAGGCCAGAGGCGCAGCGGCCGAGCCGAGAGGCGCGATGGCCGAGGCCGATCATGAGCGAGGGGCCGAGCAGGCCAGCCCAAGCACGGGCCATGGGAGCGGCTTGGCGAGGCGCAGAGCGGCGGCCGAGCCGGCCATGGATGCACACGCACGGCGGGCGGGTCAAGGCAAGAGGAACGGCCAGCCAGCAGAGGCACGAGGGCGATGCCGGGCACGACGCAAGAATCGGGAGGCGGCGGCGTCGGGAGGCGCCATGGCAAGCTTTGGCCGAAGCAAATCCCAGGAGAAATAAATAGGATAGGGATTGGGGAGAAAGCATGAGGTAGAAGAGGAGAGCCAAGGAGTATTCGGTTGGGGAAAAAGGAATTAAAGAAGAAGAAAGCACTAGGGAGGAGCTTCAGCCGAGAGGGACGGCCGGCGGCGGCGGGCTAGCGAGGTCGCGAGTCACCGAGGGCGTGGAGGAAGGAGGGGATTAGGTCTGCTCTCAGCTCTCTCACCTCACTGCAGTGAAGGAAGGGGATTAGGTCGTCTAGGCGTCCAGCACCTGGAGCCTGGAGCGCTCGAGGCCTCAAGCTAAGCAGGCCAGCGTGGGAGGGAGCCAGGGAGGCGTGGAAGGTGGGTATATATATATATATATATATATATTGCACTACTGTTTTTGCTAGGCCTCAGGCTACAACCCATCTTGCCTGAGGCCCAGATCCGCCCCTGTTTGTAGCCAATGGATTGCAAGGGTGTCTGCAAAACATTTTCTAGGCACTCATTGATGGATATATCCAAGAAAATGTTGGTAGATATTCTTCACAAAAAAAAATGTTGGTGAAGTAGTACTACTGATGATTATTGTGCTTCTCGATTCCTTTCAAAGAAATTTATTGTACTGGTCGACGGATAGATGCTAGTTAACCACTGTGGCCGATGTGGCGTTGAGCCGTCATTAAGATTAGTTAATGGATGATAACCGTTTGGTTACTAGTGTATTATGATTTCTTCTAAAAATAGTTAATGGGTTTACTCAATTAAGAGTCACATTTATATTGGTACGATTTTACTTATTCAAATAACATAAAGTTTGCAACATCCCGAAATCTAAAGGACAAAAATCGGATTAAAAAAACTTGCAATAGTAGATTTTATATATCTTACTAACCAAGATGTGTGGCGACTGAGATAGCTATCTTTTTTTTTGTGAGAAGTATAGATATGTTTTTCTTGATGCCGACAATGCTTACAGTTTATAGAACTGCCTTAAATGTGTCAGGACAATAAAGAAAAGTCTAAAATGTACATCTTGACTGGAAGCAGAAAGTAAACTAGAGTACAACTTATCATTGGTTTCAACTTGTTAAAGAGGACACGTAGACATAGCAGTAGAAAATTGAGGCCAGCGGTACAGAAATTAAACAATGTCCGTAGTTCCATTTGTAGACCAAGAGCTTTCATTGCTTCACAACTACGTACACATTCAAACGTCTTGTTTTCATGAATTTTTTTTAGATAATAAAAGTACCATTCCTGATCTCTGCATCAACTAAAGATACACACAACCATTACAACACCATCAACTGAAAGCTTAAAACAAAAAAAAAAGCCAAAAAGCCAAAAATGACAAACAAATTGTCATGCAAAGGGTAGTCTAAAAAAATCCACCTAGCCTCGCCTCCGAGACCAACCAAGAGTTCGTCCACACGTGAACAGCAGCTACGCAGCAAAGAGGTGATATTGGGCCAGTTTCCGTAACGACACATCCAAAAAGGGATACGACTCATGTCGTCGTCACCAGATCCAACCAGCGAAGGTCAGATAAGGGGTTTTCACCCCGGAGCTCAGGTACCAGTGCTTCAAAGCAACACCTTCAAGAAGGTAACGTCGCTCAGATCGACGTCGTTGCCGGATCCAACCAGCGAAGGCCAAATCAAGAGTTTTCACCCTCGAATCGAAGGTACCAGCACTCCAAGACCACGCCATAGCACGACCTCATCGCTAGATCCAACTAATGAATGCCAGATCGCCAAGACGACGTCTGCAACATCCCCAAAGGCGAACCGCTGCCAGCACCATCGTGAAGTCATGAATGCATATGCCTCCACAGATCCGACACACGAATCGAGCCTCCAAAGATCCATCCATCGTGGATCGAGGCCACGCATCGCACATAGCAACACGCCAAAAGAAGGAAGGCGACGTCCACTGCAACCCACGCGTCGGCCAGTTAACAACCGTCCACCGGGGAGGAGTCGAGCGCCACACAAGCCACCGCCATCAAGCTGTCACGATCTCTACCAACCATACCAAATCTGGATCTGCATCGCGCCACCTCCGTTGTTATGCCATCGACCATTGCTGAAAACAGGTTCACCCAAACCCCCAGACACAAATCATCCGTCGCTGGGGCTAGCCGGCTGCCAGATCTGTCACCGCGGCCACCACTCTGACCGAACCCATCCACAAAGGAAGGACCCGATCCGCCCAGGGTGGACCGCCCATCCAGCCAAGCCGCCCACCTGCGGAAGCATCCACCAAAGCTGGAGAAGCCGCGCCGTCGGAAGAAGTCGGCGGAGAAAGGCCCCAAATCGCCACACCCAAAAACGAGCCAGCAGAGAAGAGTCCCAAATCCAACCTTGACGAAAGTCCACATAGTCGGAAAGCCAGCGAAGCACTACGACCGCTACGCCGCCGGATCCCGCTGCCAAGACACCCACAAAGGGCGCGCTATTGCAGCTTGCGCAACGATGACGGCGGACAGGGGTCGGCGAACAGACATCGGGCGTCGGGAGCGCGATGCAGATCAGGTGCCGCCACCAAGAAGAAGAAGCCCCGCCGCCACCGCTGGCCAGTGGCCGCCGACAGCGGCGGTGAGGAGGAATGGAGCAGGAGAGGGGGGCTTATTTGGTGGCGACTACGTTAGGTTAGGACGAAACTAGCGGGAAAGAATAGAACAAAATAGAATGAACGCTAGTCGTTCTCATGTAAATGGTCCCTCTAATTTCTCTAAAGTCCTTGAAAATTAAAAAACTACATGATTTCTCTAATTTCTTCAATCCGACTTGTCCAACCCAAGCCCGAAGGTGACCGCATCTAGGCCTACAAGTACTATGGGTTTGGGCTTACTGCCTCCTCTCTAGACCTGTTCATGGGCTACCTAGCCCGAGTCCAACCCGATCTTGGCCGGGCTTAGGACCGGATTTCCGGCATGAAAGTACGATGAATATAATTAAAAAAAATAAAGAAACCCTTTTTTATTATTGAAATGAATTAAATATTACTTTTATTCCAAAAAAGAATTAAAATAATGGTTTTAAATCGTAAAAAAAAAAAAAGTCGAACTGGCAGTGCTTTCTGCTTGCCTTTTTACCAAGGATTTTAGGCCCTACCACGGCCCAATAGCTTGAACATGTCTACTCCTCTCTACCTGTATGCAGCCATAGCCATGGAACAAACACAGAAGTTTTGCACGAAACGAACTGTTCGGTTCGCTCCAACATGTTCTTTCATGGAAATAAGTCATGAACATGATTACATAAGATAAGAGAAAGTCTTTCCGTCGATTTACAGTTTGGCTACTGTACATATCCTCGCATTGGGCTAGCTCCAATTCTAGACGCATCCTAGACTCCCAGTCCAGAAATATTTATCATTGCGATTAACCCAAGTCTATGCATAGGTAATACTTAACTTGCAGGTTGATTAACTATGAGATCAGCCTTAGGGCATGTACAATGGTATAGACAACTATTGTCTATAGTGTTTCTTCATGTCATCTATATACAACACTAAACACAACTTCTACAATGGATTGTTTTTTTTTTGTCTCTATAGACAACTCTTTCATATATAATTTGTCTTTTTCTCGTGCTACAGTCAACTACTGCATAAGAGACAACCCAATTCTCTATACTCTCTCTCATCTATGTCTTCTAATGGCCAACGTGACAAGTCTTACAGATAGCTAACGTCACACTATTGTACATGCTCTTAGAATGACTGCTTGATCAGATCGACCGATTGGCTGGACCATAAAAGCTGTTTAGATTGTCTGACTGGAGCATGTACCAAACTCGTGAGTCGACATTTGGACACTGACGACGACTGGAATCCCAAAAGAGAGTGATATATATCAACAGATGGGATCATAAACTACATAATAAATATATATTTTTTCACACACATATAAATTAACTCCGCCTATTGCATCACCGACTACTACTACCCAAAAATTAAAATTTTGAGCTCATAGATTGTTTACCTTTAGAAGTTAAAGTTAATGCCAACTTTCCTCTCCGATATGCTGCCTATTTCTAGCCATTGCCAGCTGACAAAGAAGAGGACTACGTGTCGATGGTCACCTTCTTTCACCCTGAACTCAAGTCACGACTCGGTTCTCACGGCCATTGGCCTCTGTAGCCCTCGCTGATCTTCTCTTCTGCTTATACCGGTATAGCCAGTGAACACCCGTCGGTGTTCACTCATGCCCGTATTATCAAAATGCGGGGATCTAAGGCATGTATGAAGAATACTTCATAACGGTGATCCAATCTGCCCACATTAGAACGGTGGGTCTTACATGCCTATACTGGAATTGATGGGTCTTTACATCCCACTCCTGTGGGTGAATCATGAACAATGTATGAATGAATGAATATATGAATTTGTAAGATGAAAACTCAAGAAGCACATATTCACATACATGGAACGAAACGGAAATCAATGAAACCTACTCACAGATCATAGTACTCAGCCATGGCATGAACATAAGACACTATGAACAAACAACAACAATACATTACACAATGTACTTACCAATATTGGAATGATGAGACTTCACTGCCCACTTCCATGGTGAACTTGAAAGAAGAGACGAATGAATATATTAAACGTAAACATATTATCGAAGAATCATGGTATATCAATTATGAAGGGAAACAAAAAATATCGAAATTACCCATTTCATATTCATCAATCAAGTGAAACAAACAACAAATAAGACAATTCAATTGTACTTACCTCAACCGTGAGATGGAAGACAACGATGGAAAGCTCTAGCCCCGGGGTTCACCACCACCTGGCAGCCGTAAAACAATATACTAAGTACACCAACCAAAAGTGTACAACATTGCAATGGAACAAAACGAGAACAAGCGTCCCTAATCGCAATTCGAACATTTAATCAAAACAATCTCAAATTCCCAAATCTGTCCAAACAGACAGCTGTTAAGGAAAAATTCATAACTTTTGAGTAAAAACTCCAAAAGTCGTGAATCTAATTTTCCTGGGATCTATATAAGCTTAGATACGACTCTTCAGGTGACCAAAAGATCAAATTATCACTTCTAATCCTTTGATTTTAATCCCGAAGACCGTTCTGTCATTTTCAGTATCCCTATCTTGGAAAATTCATAACTTTTGTTTAGCACAACCAAACTCATTGTTCAAAGAATCTTTGGAAACTACAAAAATCTAGATTTCTTGATAAAATTATCACAAACAATCCTATTGTGTAACAATGATTGCAAACAGTCAAACCTTTCACTTCTGTCCACAACAGAAGGACAGATTACAGCCATAACTTTAAAAATTCATAACTTTTGTTTTATCCGTCCAAATTTTATGAATTTTTAACTTCCTGGAATCACCACAGAATTATCTGAATATCTTGTGGAGATCATTTGACTGAAATCGGCCATCTCCAAACTCAAATTCGCAGAGCTACGTTCGCTGCCCAAAACTAGAAACTGAATAAGCATCTGGATTTGCGAAAATCATAACTAATTAACTGTTCAGCCAAAAATTATGAATTAACATTTTCTGGAAAGCTAATGAAATTCCCCATCTATCTCCAGGAGACACTAATCCCTAAATCTACTCAGATCTAACTCAAAACTGTACGTCAACGGATCAACAGATTAAACCGATCTACAACAGCATGCACTGAACAGCTAATGACGACGAAATTCATAAGAGATATCTACTAAAACTAATGGGGAATGCAAGATTATCCACGAAATCCCCTCAGGACCACGCTGAAGCCCTCGCGAAGATTCTCCCCACCTTCTTCTTCTTCCTCTTCCTTCTCCTCTCTTCTTCGGCCAGCAACAGCGGAGGGCAACGCCAGAAGGGAGAGGGGTGGCGCAAGGGCCCGGCCGGGGGGGGGGAAGGAGCTACAGTAGATGGTGCTACAGTAGGCGTGCTACAGTACTTGGGATGGCTAGGGGTTGGTTTCCCCCCTTAAGCTGGTTCTCACTTGGGCCAAAGGCTCGGGTTCTAATACTCCTCCTAAATTCTGAATTTTTATGCAATTCACTCTCCAAATTATGTTGTTTTCTTCAAACTTTATTGCGATCACTAAAGAATAATCGAGATATTACAGGGAGGGGGCGATGGCAGCGTCGCGGTGGTAAGCGTGGAGACGGCGGCGGCGCGGGGGAGGATTAAGATGAAGAGGACACGGTGCAGTAAACTCGAGACAATAGCATGACAAGGGAATTATGTCTTCGTCTCCGCCTCTTCCTCATGCGCCGTCGCTGCCTTCCTTCTCTTCCTCGGTGTCGCCTCTTCTCCTCTAAGGTACTGTCTCCTCCTTTCATCCCTTCCCTCCCAGTGCCTTCTCCCATCCCCGATACTGCCTTCCCTCTCCGCTACCTCCTCCTGTCACCGGTGCTGCCTGCCCGCTTCGTCACCTCCTACGCTGTCGGTTCCCCTCATCTTTGTGCATACCGCCATTACAAACCGTAGACTAAGTGCCGGAGGGGGTTGGGATCTCTGTGGCACGAAGCGAATGTTAGACGGGCGCAAGTGGCAAGTCACTGCGTGAGACGGAAAGGATTGGGACGATGACGAATTTCGGTGTGTACATGTAAGAAGTGAGGTGGCGATGGTTTGAGTGTTTACAGAAGAAGTGGGGGCATGTATATTTTCACAAGTTACGGGAGGATGGCAGGACAAAACCTTATCCTTGTCAGGTTGGGTTCACATATTGATGCATCTCGGTGAGGAATTTGGAAGGGGTGAGAGAGTCTAATTGCATGCATAGAAGAAAGAACATTGTCTCATTTTGCGGGGTAAACTTCTTTTATTAGTTTAGATAAGATAGTTCAGAGCCTTTCTGCGATGAACGGCATCAAATATGCGTCCAATGAGCTTTTTTTTTTCTTTTTTGCTTTAGTTATTCGAAGCACCAAAAAAAAAAAAATCTTGCCATCTCTATTTTTCTGGGGTCAGAAAACTTTAGGTCAGACAGAGTGATTGATGCATAGCTGATCTGTATGGTGCAACACTGATGGACCGGCCTCCAGCGGATCTAACCCGACGACACGATCGATGTACGTACGTCTCGGAGCGAATGGGCGACGGTGCTGCGAGACCTTGCCGAAACTGGAAGCTTCGAGTCCATCTCGGAAGCCTGAGATCGCCTCACCTCGAGTCCATTTAATCACGCAGCACAAACACACTTCCTTCCAAACTACAGGTCTCGGCTGCCAGGAAGCAATCGCCAGCGGATTGTAGCACACGCGTGTGGGAGGTGGTGCACCGTACACCAGAGCGCACTGAACCGCTTGTACGTTTCCCGTCCTCCCAGCCGTCGCCCGCCGGTCAAACGAATGATGCGGAGACCGGCCGTTCACACCAAGGATCAACCGTTTTTTCGGGCCCTTTTCTGCACGTGTGGCGCCGCAAAAGGGCGCGTCACTGCGTGCTTCATCAATTCGACCGGCATCAGAAAGACTCGTCATTTCCTTTTTTTTTCAAGGCAATCCAACTACCAAGGACTCTATTGAAAGGCACTGCTCCCTCCCGTTGTAAAAGAAGGTTATTTTGGATGTCGATATAGTCTTTAAAATACAACTTTAAATATTTATTTCTATTATAATATATTTATAAAACCTATTAAAATTATAATGTTAAGAAAGTATTATTTGAGATATATATATATATTACTTTCATGTGTTCATTCTAAATATATAAAAAGATATTGATAACTAAAATTTGACCACACATTACTCAAAACGACCTCTTTTTGTGGCTAGAGGGAGTACTGATAATATTGTCATAAAAATGGTTGGCAAAAGGCGTTTTTGAAGGCTCTTTTGGTCTCATGCGCATGGGTTCATACTTGGGAAAATTGGCTACAGAGCACTGTAATTTGTCACCCTTTGTCAACGAACATCCAAAAAACATGGCCACGCCAGAACACACTGTAAAAACATGTAATTTTGTCGTAGGACATCGAGACGACTATTTTATTATTTTCGGGTGAGGGGGGAGGGGGGAGAGAAAGCATACGAATTGCCTATTTTGCCCTTTCTCTTCTTTCTTCTTCTGCTCTCCTCTTCTTCCCCTTTCTCTCCTCTTCTTCCTCTTCTATCCTCTTCTCTTCCTAGCCAGCCGAACCAGCCCGCATCTGGTCGTGGGCCGCCGGATCCGGTTGTCGCCGAGGTCGCCGCCGGCGCACAAGTCGCCGCCTCCCTCGGGAAGCCGCCGCAATCGCAGGAGGAGTTCGAGTTCTACCCCTCCGACTCGAGGCGCACCTCCTCATCACCAACGCCGAGGGCAATGTCGCGGCGCAGGCGGCCGCCGCCAAGCTTAGCCTCGCCCACACCACCACGAGCCTGAAGGACGCCGCCGGCCCGGTCCACCTCGTTGGACTCTCCGACGCGCGCTCCACCATCCAAGGCCATTTGGGCTTCTCCAATGACCCGTCCGACGTCGCGCTGTTCCTGCACACCTCCGGCACCACGAGCCGCCCCAAAGGGGTGCCCCTCACACAGCGCAACCTCGCGGCGTCCATCCAGAACATCCGCAGCGTGTACCACCTAGTCGAGATGGACGCCACAGTGGTCGTGCTCCCGCTATTCCACGTGGACGGCCTCCCCGGCGGGCTCCTCAGCTCCCTGGCCTACGGCGCCTCCGTCACACTCCCCGCCGCTGGTCGCTTCTCGGCGTCCACCTTCTGGGCCGACATGCGCGCGATGGGCGCCATGTGCTACACCGCGGTGCCCACCATCCGGTTCATCCACGATTCAGGCGCATCCTGGCGGCGCCATCCCGGAGAAGCCGGAGGTGGCGTTCGGCGTCTTGCGTGTTGGGCGTATACGATGACGGCGAACTCATTGTCGCGGGGCGAGCCGCAGGCTTCGGTCGGTGGGGCGAGTTGGCGATCTGGATGAGGAGGGCGTGGCCGGGCGCCGAGAAGGCGGCGAGGTGTGTGAGGGGTTGAATGTGACGCAGGGGTACAAGAACAACCTGGAGGCAAACGAGAAACTGGGCGGCAACTGGGCGGTGGACGAAGAGGGCTACGTGCGCCTGGTAGGGCACATTAAGGAGCTCATCAGCCGCGACAACGAGAAGATATCGCTAATCGAGGTGGACTTCGTGCTGCTCGGCCACACAGCCATCACGCAGGCCAAGTCAGACCGAAGGGCAAAATTGACACATCGTGTGCTTTCTCTCTCCCTCCGGTCCGGAAATGATAAAATAATGGCATCTGTATCCTACGGCAAAATTACATATTTTTACAATGTGTTCTGGCATAGCCCTATTTTTTAGATGTCCATTAACAAATGGTGTCAATTTACAGTATCTTAGAGCATCTACAATAGTTTGTTTCTTACCTTGTTACTAAGAGGAAAGAGAGTACTCAATCTAATAAAAAGAAACAACCATTCCAATGGATTGTTTCTTAAGCTTGTATCTAAGATTTTACTTGCTACAAGCTTGTTGGTAGGCAGTGAGACCCACAAAATGAGTGTTTAGGTAACAACTAAGCCTCCAATAGAGTTTTTTTTGTTGTTTCTTATGTCTTGGTATTAACAATCTGATAGTTTCTTCATGTAGAAACAGCTTTACCTTCTCTCCTCATCTTCTCTCCTCCGCATCATCTAAAAGCTGATGTGGCAACCTCTTAGAGCATCTACAACAATCCAGCTGAGGTTGCAGTTCTTAGATTATGCGAGGAGAGAAGATGAGGAGAGAAAGTAAACACTCATTTGTTAATACTAAGACATAAGAAACAACAAAAAACTCTATTAGAGCTTAGTTGTTACCTAAACACTCATTTTGTGGGTCCCATCGCCACCAACAAGCTTGTAGCAATTAAAGTCTTAGATATAGTTTAAGAAACAATCCATTGGAATGATTGTTTCTTTTTATTAGATTGAGTACTCTCTCTCTTCTTAGCAATAAGTTAAGAAATAAACTATTGTAGATGCTCTTATCACCAATTTTCCCTTCATACTTCGTAGTACATGCACGCATGGCGATTAAAGGCCCGGCGTTTGTTTAACGGTTTGTAGTAGCAAGTTATGACCAATTGCCGTCAGTCGTCACCTACCTACACCGAGACGCTGAATTCTGTAGATTCTCGCTTCCTTTTCACCTCGTGTGCTGTTTTTCTTTGAAGTGATCATCTGTTAATAGTTAGTCATATTATTATAGAACAGGAAAGCACACGTGCTTCATGTATTAGTCTGTACGTGTCTTCCTCTCGTCTACTCTGCATAGATTGGGCATGTTAGTACTGAAGAACTCCGTACATAGTACCAGTACATTGTTTTTTAATATCAGTATCAGTACACTGTTTAAAAAGGGGATAAATTGAAGCAGTACACCGGTGACAAGTCGTTTTGTGAAAGCAAAACGAGCGTGCTTCGTGCATCGATCTAGTCTTTTCTTTATGAGTCCTTTTTTTGTGCACTGAGCACTGAACTACTGATATTGAGCTAGCATCTCCTGTTGATGTGCGTATATGCACACATGCATGCATCACTAAAGGGTAGATAATCTTCTTCGCTGTTTCATTTTTTTAAATAATAGAATCAAGGATGCACATAACCTATTTTGTTACGGCGATAAAAGTTCTAAGATAATCAAAGAGTTTAAAAGTGGCGTGAAGCCTTACAATTAGAGGATGACTGAAATTTAAGTTCAATCATTACAAATTCTGTGACTAAACCGCCACCCGTGAATGGTTAAAAATTGTTTCACTACAAACTCCAACCTAGCGCTTCCAGTCAACATGACATCTTTCTGGGGCTAGGCTGATTTTTGCAAATTTGCCCAAGCACTCAGCCAGTACCTACTCAAGAAGATAACATGCAAGGGATTAGTGATAATCTTTTTGTCAAAAGTCACATCATTTTGACATAACCAAATAGACCAACATAAGACACTAGCTCCCACTAGGAGTTGTGACTTTAAAGTTTTTGGAATACTCGTTAACCAATTTTCAAACATACTGGCAATACTTGCAGGAGAAGATAAGTTAAACGCACAGTGAATAACCCACTATGCAAGCTTTGCAAAGGGACAATCAATAAACATATATTGAATTGTTTGTTCTTTAATACAAAAACAATATTGTTTGTTTCCTCTCCAATTTCTTTTGAACGTATTATCTTTAGTTAAGACTACCCCTCGTTTGAGATAAAATAGAAATATTTTCACTTTTAATGGAATTTTAATGAACCAAAAAAATCCCTACTTGGGGCTCCATTAGTTCCACTTAGGACCATATAGAATGCAATTTCTTATCTGTTTCATAAGATTCGACAATCTCAAATGCTATGCTGCATGACAACTGCCAAGTATATGGCCACTTGGTCAGCACTATATGCAGAAAAAAAAATCTACTAGTACAGTTTAACAAGTGTATATTGTATTTATTCACATTACACATCTAGTTTCACTTGATTAAGTTAAAGAACCAGAGCTCCGAGAGGCTAGTAATCCGGAGATAGCTAAATATGCCTTTTATATATGTCTGCACCACTGATGCTTGCAACTTGCAAGTGATGTCTCTCTCGTCTTTCTCATGCGATTGCTATACATCCGGTCCGTCTAACATGTCACCGATGAGGTCAGCTAAGATGGCATTCAAATCTAGGTAGGGGGATCACAGGGCAGGTAAGAAACTTTAATTAAAGGCCGTTCCCCGCGCCGCGGGGAGGGGTCATTTTTTTTTATTTCTCCCTCCCGGACCGATCGATCGAGCTGCACACAGTGACACAATACAAGTCCAAAATGCGACGCATGGGGATTTCCACGATCAGAGAAAGCATGTCAAGGGTTAGGTGCATGGAAGGCAAAACGGCAATAAATGTTGGTGACCCTAACCCAAAAACGCATAGGGATCTGCAGTCTCCGGCTGGAAAGGAACTGGTTGTTGAAGGACGCCAGTTTAGTCATCACCAAGAACATTTTATTTCATTTTTTATGTTTTTTTTTGCAATCATCATAGAGATTAGATACATGCATGGAAGATGGAACTACTGCCTACTAGTATGCAATTTGCAGTTGGAAAAGATGCGTCACGTATCTCAACTACTGTAAAATCTTTTAATGGGTTTCTGAACCATTTCTATTTTAACAAAATTAGATTATGAACCCTTTCTTTTCTTTTCTTTAATGCGAGTGTCAGTCTAGCAGTATTGTCGGACTTGCTAAAGGAATCAAGCTTTCAACCAAAATGTGATTCTTCTTGTTCTTGGAAACACTATTTTACAAACAAGCACGCGCAGTATGCACTGTTTGTTTTTAATTTAAATGAAGGAAACACGCGGATCATTTCCAAATGCAAATGTGAGGCTCGTGACTTTGTGAGCATAGATTACACCGGCAAAATGAATAAGATAATGTTCTTGCCTTCCCCTTTCAACCAAATAAGAAAGACGACGGGGCACCGGTCGTGTGTGTTTATGTGCCTGCAGGCAGCTGTAAGTTGGCTGGTCAAAGCAGACTCTTGCTAAATTTGGTACCCGATTAACCTTACACACCAATTTGCTTTCACTAAAACGTTTGCACTTCGAGGTAAGAACTCTGAGCTCTGAAGTGATCGTCTGTTCTTGGATCCAACAAGCATCGATTGGTTTGGACACTTCGCTATGTCTTTTACTCAAATTTGGTTGGATACAGAAGTGAAGTTGAATTGCAATCTAGCCTGGGGCAACATCATTGAGACGAGGTACAGAGAGATCATGTACGCGTGTTCTTGTGGATTAGTTAGACTTAGAGCAGCTACATATTGCGTGCTTGCACTGACCAGCTCAAGCAGTTAAATTAAATATTGATTGATTAGCTTGCTGTTTGATCAATGACGAGAGGTGTCTTGCTGAAGAAAGCAACGAGTAGGTAGTCTATTTCTTCTTCTTCTTTTTTCTACTGCGTTTGTACAATGCATGAGTAGGTAGTAGTTACGTCTTGGAAGAAAGGCAAGTTGATACGAGGAAAAAATCTCGAAAGCAAATATATGCATAAACATGAGCCTGGATAAGTAAAACTACTGTCAGGGCACAGCCATTTTTCATTCAGAATTTCTTTAGCAACGTTGATATCAACATCTTAAGGGTCCCTAGAAAAACATCTTAGGGAAAATAAATAAATGTGAGTAGTTACGTACGTACCAAACGGCAGCAATTTTGCAATTTATGTAAGCTTTGAGAACGCATAAAAGGAACTAGTAGTAAACTGTAAATTTGCTGACAGAACATTTCAACGGCGAATTAGCTCATATTCTTCCATCTTTTAATGCGTCCGCTGTCGATGGAATTTCTAGAAAGGACAGTTTAAGGAGAACAGCAAAGCAGTCGGAATTCTGCAAAAAATAAAAATAAAAATGCTTTGATCAAATCCACAGTTGCAGGTATTGAAAGCTTCAGCAATCAGTACATTTAAATCAAATCACATTCATATCCGTACTTGTAACTTATCTTTCTTTCTTTCTTCCCATAAAAGAAGTAAATATAAAATGCAACAATTTGGAGCGTCATTTAGCTGTTTGTTATCAGGTTGCAATCCGCTTTTCTCCTATTCCTCTGGTTACGAATGTGAATGAATCAGACCGCAAGTCTAATTTACCATAGGTACGAACTCTATCGATCGACCTATCAAAGCTTCAGAACAGCGCGTACTATTCCAAGTTTCCCAATAAATTTAGTTCGAAGCAAAGCACTTTATTTGCTCCCTGTTCCCTACCATTTATGTTGATTTGGACGAAGCAGAAAAAAGAAGAGATCTTACAAGCTATCCGTATCCCATGTAACCCCCTAACCTCCTTTTTTCCTCCCGTCCAAAACATTCCCCCCCCCCTCGGTCCTCCATAACCCACGGCCGGTCTGATGCAACGGTGTCGCCATAGTTCAGATCGCCAAGCCATTACACATGTCTAATCGGCGGAAAACCGCGCGATATCCCAGCTCAGGCAGAGGAGATTGGACACCCTAATCAGACACCCAGCTAGGCAAGTAAGAGCCCCCCCCCCACCCCACCCCACCCCACCAAGATCGACACGAGGCCCCACGAAATCGCGGCGGCCAGTGCAACCGTCGGCACTCCGGTCGCGGCCAGCAGGACCCGCCCGTGCCGCGGAAATCAATGACAGGGGAATAAACTAGACACGCGGTGCGAATCTGAACCCCCTTTTTGTTGGGAACCGGAGCTGGGAGGGATTGAGCCATGTCCGAGATATAGAGGGTTACTTGCGCAAAGCACCAAAAGGAAACGGGTGTAGGCTTCGTCGTGACAAGGGGGTTTGGTGAGCGGAGTCCGCGCGGTGTGGGCAGCGCCGTGGCTTGCTGTCGCCTGTCGCGCGGTCGGCGTCACGCACGCCAGAGAGACGTCGTTAACTCAATTACATCGAATTAATCTAGGCGTTTGAATTCACATTCAAACAAAATTAAGAGAGATGATAACATGATTCGGCAAAATAAAAGTTGGATTTTATGCTTCAGAATTAAATCGAATTAATCTAGACGTTTGAATCTGCATTCAAACAAAACTAAGAGATATATGATAGCATGATTCAACAAAATAAAAGTTAGATTTTATGATTCACAAGTCACACGATTTCACACGAATAAAGTGCGCGTGCGTGTTTAACCAAAGTTCTTCGCATGCCATCTCATACCACGTGTCATATATTTTATGTAGTGACAAGTACTTCATCTTTTATATTACTATTCTCCCACTTGTCCAAACAACGAGACTAAACTATACCATGGTTTGGAATTTAGGAATAAATGAGCTGTTCCTTGAACCCAATTCTAACACCGAGTCCCTCCCTACCAGCCCGTCAGCATTTTCACCGCGCGCATCTATATATACGCCTGGTCCTGCCAGTGTCCCGGACTCCCGGTTGCAGCTTAGCTTGCAAGCGAGGCACTGTTGTAACTCGCATTCTCGCAACAACAACACAGAGATATAGACCGATCGCACGAACGAGTTGAGCTGTTGAGGCAGAGAGGCTGGGATCGATGGGGAAAGGCCGGGCACCGTGCTGCGCCAAGGTGGGGCTGAACAAGGGCTCGTGGACGCCGGAGGAGGACATGCGCCTCATCACCTACATCCAGAAGTACGGCCACGCCAACTGGCGCGCCCTGCCCAAGCAAGCAGGTATGCCCGGCGCCGTTCCAACGCGAGCGAGCTGTACGTGTGATCCTTACTACATACGTGGGAGATTCAGCTGATTCTGAATTGGTGGTTGTTTTTGATAGGTTTGCTCCGGTGCGGGAAGAGCTGCAGGCTGCGGTGTAACGACCCGAAACTAGGGATCGCTAGAATCTTTACAACTTGTCCGGGATGTGCGATTAAATGGCCGTGGTTTCACAAGCAAGCAAGCGTTACAACAAAAGATGACTTTTATTACAATGATAGGGCTTATGACCCGGTTTAAAAGCGAGCGGCGTCGAGCCCGAAGTAATATAATACACTTGCAAAAGAATTGCTAGAACCACGGGAAGCTTGAGCGTAAGCGAGACCCTAGTACCGGAGTCGTCGAAGTCTACCGGTTCTTCTTGTTAAGTAGAGAACACTGGATCTTTCCAAAACTCTTACGTTGATTGATTTAAGCAAGAATGAGTACAACTACCGTACTCAACAAATCGCATAGGAAAAGCTATTTAACTATATCTTTGGAAATATCAAGGAAATGGTGCGGCTTTACCAAGCGGTATATGTGGAATGCAAAGTTGACTTTAAAAGCTTTACAATAATGCAGAAGAAAAGCAATAATAAATATAGCCACGGGGGTTTAACAACCGACATTACCAATTAACATCTGTAAATTCTACTTATGCTTTGTATGTTGGAATCACCCATGAACACGACTTCATTAGCAGGAAGCACGGTGTATTGAATAACATTGATTACACTCTGCGAGTTGCCCAACTTTACCCACGATATCACAGACTCATATTGCCCGCATAACATGTTTGCGCTGGCCGAGTAAGGATAACAAAGCCTTTTCACTTGCTTATCCTTTTTAGTCTCTACGGTAGATCTTAATCCATCTGACCCTCGGGAGACCACCGGCCAATAGTGGACTCTGCACCCGAGGTCGACAGACTATCTGGTTGCAAGGATCGTGAGTGTCCTTAGGGGTCCACCCCGACTTGCCTTTGATGCTATAGATATTCAATTGGATGAAGCGATGTACTAAGCTAGGGAGTAATGACCACGCATGTGGTTGAGCGGTTCTTGTGTGCATTACTTAGCACAAGGTTCTTGTCCTTACTTGTCATCGGTGGAGGCGATGGCCCAACCATGGTTGCCCACCTCTTGATCTCACCGATGACCCATTTTACCAAGTATATTGGGTTGCCCAACTCAATGGACTGACCCTCAACTTACACCCAAAATCCTATTGGCCTAAAGCCAACATTCATATGATATTTAGAACGAGAGGTTTTCATGACTTAGCGAGAATATTTACTAATATTTTATGTGAACCAAGGTTGTCAAGGTAAATATGGCTTACAAGAATAGGTGGTTTAATATGTGGGGTTAAGGACTTATATCTAATCAACATGGCATTCCAAAGTATTATTTCTTTGTTGAAATACTTGGCTAAAATATTTTAATGAAGATAATAATATGAATATATGACATGTGGGTTCAATATGTTCAAGGTATGCAACTTGCCTCTGGTTGGCGTCCTCGAATTGTCCTGCGATGTCGGTGTCTGTCTCCGTGAAGTCTGGTGGCTCGTCGGCGTCGAAACCTAGCGCAAGACACAAAACCAATAAACCACTTTGCTCGACAAGGATTGAGCCTAGCAAGCGAATCCAAGTACAACAAAAATACGAAAAGAAAAAAAATTAAATGAAGTGGATCAATTTGAGCGGAGTTAGGATTAGACTTTACGGTTTGAGGCGGTAGGAAGGCTATACTAACTCAAGTTAGGGTTTTCGACAATTAATAATCATTTTATTGTTTATATCTATTATTTAGACACAAACAATAAATAATCATTAATCTAGGCTTAGGAATAGGAATTTTGGCTTAAAAGCAATTTACGGAATTTTGGAATAAAACCAAATTTTCTTGTGCAAGGAGCAGTGTTGGGCAGGTTTTAGGATGAACGATCTTGGGCTTTTCTTGTGCGGCCTAAAAGAAAAGCGGGCCGCGCAGCAGCTTGACCTGGCCAATGCCCCACTCATGCAGCCAAAAATGGGAGGACTCATGGTGGCTTGCGCCCAAGCGCCCATGGCCACAAGGTATGATGGCGAGCGAGGCTCGGGAGGCAGCTTGTGTGTTGCAACAGCAATGGCACACAAGCAGGCAATGGCAGGCGGCAACCAAAGGGGGCAGGGAGGACAGTAGGAGGAGCCGCCCAGTGGAGTCTCAAAACCCTAGGGTTTCTTGGCGTGTAATGGGCTCGGGTTTTCTAGGGTTAGGGTTTTGGGGTCTTGAGCGGCACAACATAGATCCGTGATCTTGGTGACCGAGAGGAAGATGAGGGAGGCTCTGGGTTTGCACCGTGGGGATTTGCAAGGGTGGGGTGTTTTGCTCTTCTGGTGGGGAAGCAAGGCGGTGGGGCTTCTTCTTAGGGGTCGGGGAAGAAGGGGAGGGCGGCGAGTGGTGTGAGCTTGGGAGGCCGAAAGGCGGCTATTTATAGCCCATGGCGATGGGAGCAGGAGGCATGGGGACGGCGTGGAGTCGCCTCTGCCGTGAGTGGTTGGCGCGAGGTTTGGGCGGTGCCGGCGTGGCGTCAGGAGGCGTCTGGGCGGTCTGGGGCCTTAATGGCGCAAGGAGGTGGCGGCGACCCCTCACCGGAGCAATCCGGGAGGTGGCGCCGCCTGCTTGGGGCCTGAGGTGGCGAGGTGCATTGAAGCGAGGTGGAGGCGTTTATGGCTTCGTCTGATGGGCGGCGGCAAAGCGGAGTTGGAGGCAGACCTTGGCGCGATCATGACCAAGTGGAAATGGCGAGCTGGGCCTGAGGCGCCGTGAGGCAAGGAAGGAGAGGAGAAAGCGGGTTAGGGTTAGGGTTTGGGATTTGGGCGAGATTTGGCCAAAATTTGATTTTTGATTTGAATTTTGAAATTCGATTTTGAATTCAAACTGATTTTCAAACTTTGAAATTTTTGGTGTTTCAACCTACCCCTTAAAGGAATCTCGACCTCGAGATTCACGCGAGGTCGAAACGAGTTGGGAAAATCTCACTGCATTTTCAATTCCTTTTCCCATGTTGCTTCTTCCTCAGTATGATTCTTCCAGAGAACCTTGCAAAACTTAACATTCTTGCCTCTCAACTGCCTTTCTGTAGTGTCAAGTACCATCAGGGGTTCCTCTTCATAAGTCAGATCATTCTGCGGTTCTATCTCTTCAAGTGGTACCTGTTCTGTTGGTTGCCTCAAACACTTTCTGAGCTGAGAAACATGGAACACGTCATGTATGCCGATTGGGTTGGATGTCGATGTAACTTGTATGCCACTTCTCCAATTCTTTTCACAATTTTATAAGGACCAATATACCTTGGGGCCAATTTTCCTTTACTTGAAATCTTGACTGCTTTTGAATGGTGTAACCTTCAAATATACGAATCTCAATTTCAAAACTTAAATCCTTTCTGCGTTTATCTGCATACTCCTTCTGACGGCTTTGAGCAATCTTCATCTTGTCTCTTATCAGTCTAACTTGATCTTCTGAGTCTTGGGCTATCTGAGGACCTAACAACTGCCTTTCTCCGATGTCGTCAATTCAATGGTGTTCTGCACTCTCTGCCATACAGGGCTTCAAAAGGTGCCATCTTGATACTAGCTTGATAACTATTATTGTAAGAGAACTCTTCAAAAGGCAAACACTTATCCCAAGTTGCTCCATAAGCTAAAGCACATGCTCTCAACATATCCTCCAATACCTGATTGACTCTCTCTGTCTGTCCCCCAGTTTGTGGATGGTAAGCTGTGCTGAAAGCTAAATCCGTTCCCATGGCTTCCTGTAGTTTCTTCCAAAACTTAGATGTAAACTGTGCTCCTCTATCAGATACTATTCTCTTTGGAATCCCATGTAAAGATATTATCTTGGTCATATACAATTCTGCCAACTTATTCTTTCCATATGTTTCTTTGAATTGGTATGAAATATGCCACCTTAGTTAATCTGCCTACTATCACCCATATTGCATCAAATCCTTTTTGTGTCCTTGGTAATCTGTGTGAAATCCATGCGATTTCTTCCCATTTCAATCGGCACCGGTAAGGGTTGTAACAACCTATGAGTTTACGATGGTTTATCTTGATCTTCGACAAATGTCGCACTTGGCTATATATTGACTATCTCTCTTTTCATCTTTTTCCACCAAAACCTCTTCTTCAAGTCTTGATACATTTTTGTTCCCCGGATGTATTGAGAATTGAGATGAGTGAAACTTCTTCTTGAGAATCAAGCTGTTTGAGTTCTTCTTTGTTTGGTACACACAAGCGGTTTTTGAACTTTATCATTCCTTGATCATCTTTCTTGAATTCCTTTATTTTTCCACCTTGATTTTACGCCAAGAGTTCTTTGAATTTCTTGATCTTCTGTTGTGCTTGTTTGATTTGGTCGACCAACTCATTTGTATCTCCAAAGTGATATTAACCCTTGTTCAACAATTTCCAAGTTTAGTCTCTTTGCATTTCCAACACTAACTCGGTGACATTCTGCAATGCATTAGGACTATGATGTGCCTTTACGCTAAGTGCATCTGCGACAACATTTGCTTTACAGGTGATCTTGAATATCCAAATCATAATCTTTTATTAATTCTAGCCATCTTCTCTTTTGAGATTCAAATCATTTGGGTAAAATATATTCGAGACTCTTATGGTCCGAAAACACTTCACAATGATTCCCCGAAGAGATAGTGCCTCCAAATTTTTAATGAGTGCACAACTACGCTAACTCCAAATCATGTGTGGGGTAATTCTCTTCATGAGTTCTTAAGCGCCTTGAGGCGTAAGCCACAACTTTGCCATCTTGCATTAGCACACAACCTAATCCTTGCTTTGAGCGTCACAATAAATCTGAAAGTCCTTCTCGGGGTTTGGTAGTATGAGCCTTTGGGGTAGTGGTTAATCTGACCTTCAATTCCTGAAAGTTTTCTTCGCACTTATCCGTCCATTTAAAAGGAATATCCTTTCTGAGAAGCTGAGTAAGTGGACGGGCTATTCTCGAGAAATTTTCTATAAATCTGCGGTAATATCCCGCCGACCTAAAAACTTCTTATCTCGATCCTTTGTCTTTGGTTGCTTCCACTCTTACCTTTCTCGACTTTTTACGGGTCAACTTTTACTCCTTCTTCCGTGATGATGTGCCCCAAAATGACACTTCTTTCATCCAAAATTAGCACTTGGAGAATTTTGCATACAATGATGCTCTCTCAACTTGGTTAGGGCCAAATGAAGATGCTCCTTATGCTCTTCTTCACTTTTGAATAAATCAAAATATCATCCACAAATACTACCACAAACCGATCCAAGAATTCCATATAGACTTGGTTCATCAAATTCATGAAATATCTTGGAGCATTGGTTAATCCAAAAGGTACTCTTGTGAACTCATAAAGTCCATATCTTGTAGTAAATGCGGTCTTCTCTCTATCTTGTTCTCTAATCTTGAGTGGTGATATCACGATCTGAGATCAATTTTGAGAATACCTTAGCTCCTTTTAGTTGATCGAACAAATCATCTATTCTTGGCAAAGGATACTTGTTCTTAATAGTTCTTGCATTCAAAGCTCTATAATCCACACACAATCTCAAAGTTCCATCCTTTTCTTAACAAATAAGATAGTGCATTAAGGTGAGACACTAGGTCTTATGAAACCTTTTCTTCCAACTCATCCAAGCTGTTTCTTAAGCTCCTTTAACTCCTTTGGTTGCCATTACATCTTGTGCCTTAATTCTGAGCTTGGTCTCGTGTACTAACTCTATAGTAAGCTCAATCATTCTATCTGGAGGTCTTACGGGTAGTTTCTCTGGGAACACATCTGGGTATTCATCAATTACTGGCATCTGTATAGTGACTTCTGAGATGGTGCTATTGACCTTTCGTCTCTGTTTCCTTATCAAAGACGATCTGTCATGGTATCACTTCTTGCCCTTACGCATTCTTCAAGGTTCTTGTCTTCTTCTCACAGTCAACTGTGGCTTTATATTTTGATAACCAATCCATTCCCAAGATGACATCTATGCCTCTCATCTGGATCACCAATAACTCGTTAAAAGCAGGACCCTTGAACTTCTAGGTTCGATTCTTGCACTTATCTTGAGATTTCAATATAGTCCGGTGTTTGCAACACATAGGGATTTGGCAAAACAATAAAAGGCAAACAACTCTCCACAAAAATCCAAGGAAATAACCGAATGTGTAGCTCTGAATCAAAAAGCACTAAAGTGATCTTGCATTGGTAGGAACATACCGACGATGATATCGATGGCCTCCGCGTGCATCTGAGTGGTGATATGATTGATCTTCCCTTGCGATGGTCTTTGGTGCGGTATCCTCCTCGAGAATTGACTGATTGCCTCGGTTGGTTTTAAAATGTAGCATTCCTCCTCTATTGGCACGGAAGGTGGGAGGATTAGGTTACTCTGTGGTGGTTTCTTGCTTGAGCTTTGGTTGCATCGATGACATGTTCTTCAATGGGCACTTGTCCTTGAAGTGACGAGTTGTCCACAATGAAAGCAATTGGAGGATTTCGAGGACAATCCTTCAAATAATGGTTTCCTCCACAGTTATAGCATTGAGCTGCGGCTCTGTTTCCACTAAAAGTGATCTTCTTCTTTGGGTTCATTGATGGTCTTGGCGCCAGTATTCATAGAGGGTCTTGGTGAAATCTGGAAGATGGGTGGGCGTCATTCTCCCCTTGGTGCACTTGTGGTGGAGTTATTTGCTTCATTTTCCTCTTTCGGGTTTCTTCCATATCGATTCAACTTTACGAGATTATCAATTTATTCACCATGGAAGCTAGGTCGAGAAGTCAAGAGTGAAATGTGAAATTTCGGTGACTTTTGCGACCTTGTGAAAACTTCTCCATCTTCTTAGCTTCATTATCCACCTCATGTGGAGCATCTGCGCCAATTGGTTAAATTGGTGCAAGTATTCTATATTTGTCTGACCTCCTTGCTTAAGAGCAAGAAATTCCCTGCTTGGTCGCAACTATGCCCTCGGGGACATGGGCTTTATGAAATGCTTCCTTGAATTACGCCCATGGTATATCTCTGCTGGATGAAGAGTCGATAATTCATCCACCACGCTTTCCTTGACCTTGTAGTTGATGAGAAGCAAACAAAGTCTTCTCTTTGTCACTACCTTTGGATAGTGTCAACTTTCTCTCAATATCCCTTATCCGGTCATCGACTACTAACGGCTCTGGTGACCTTTGTGAAAGTTGGTGGCCTTGTTTTAAAATCTGCCCATCTGAAGCACAGAGTCACTCCTCCATTGTTGCCTCGGGAGTATGTCCATTTGTAGGTCTTGCGGCAATTTGTTCGAGGAGTTGAGTATGTTGCTCCATGTCTGCTTTGATTACATTACTCGCTGGAATCTATTTCTCTCCATCATAGCCATGACCTCTGCCAAGCTTGGTGGTTGCCAGATTGATTAAACCGGTTTCATTGTTGTTATTTCGAGACATCTTTGTGAATTTATTCTGCGGCGGTTTTGACCAAACACGATGAGATAAGTAAGACTGATTCTTAGATAAGCGGTGAAAGCAATAGGTAAGTGATTAAGGCGAGCGAGAAGGAAATGACTTTTGACAAGATGATATCTGAGATATGGATAGGAAAACAACTTATTTATTATATTTTACACAAAGTAGACAAATTAATTTACAAAAATTTGGATGTATACTACTTAGAGTACAATACACAACTTTTCTTACAATCAAAAGTCGTTCTACTACTAAGGTAGGTGGATCTACAATACTCTATCGTAATCTAACACCTTGCGGAGGACTCTACCACCTTTGGACGGAGGGTTCTTTGGTGGTGTAGTGGATCGGCATCTCTGGTCTTCCTCCTCTTGAAATCCTCCTTCTTTTCTTCTTTAGCGATTTTCGTCACTGCTTGGTGGGTGTTGCCTCTTCCATCTTCTCCTTTCCTTGTTGGATCCTCGGGCGGCGGCAGTAGAGCGTGCTATGCCCGTTGGATGAGGCGGCGCTGGAGGTGACTCGGAGTAATAGCGGAGACAAAGGAGTGTAATCCGGTGATCTCGGTGTATATTCCTTTGTTGGATCTTGAGGCGTCGGGGCTCTCATCACAGATTGATCCTGTCCCCGATCGGTTCATTATAACGATCTAACTCCTTCGCATGTTCTTGATTCCGTGCTTGGCCAAGTGATACTTCGGTGCACCTTCGGTATTCCTTTAGGACCACGGTATATAGAATCTCACAGGCTATGCGTGGGTGGCAACTTCACGGATCGCGGGGTCTTCATCATCACTGGGCAAGGAATTTGGAAATTTGGATCCATCGCTTCCCTCGTGGAATCGGTGATATTGAGTGTTCAAACTCGAATCATAATCTTGACGCAGTGTAGTATTTACGCCTTGCAAAGATCTGTATCGCTTCTCTCTCTGTAGCGTTGACCCTGGCCGACATTCGATTATCGGGTTTGTAAGCTAACGGAACGAGTTTATCCATGCCTTCGGTGGTACCTTTTTCCATCACAGATCTGCTCCTCTGTGTGGAAGGCAGTAATGCTTCTTTCTGTGGGCGTAGATAAACCGTGCATCATCTCGAGTAGTCTTTTGCTCCATCCTCTAAACTCGAGTGGTCGGAGTAGGATTTACGCATTTTCACGACAAGCGGAAAGTTTGAAAGGTTAGTTAAGAGGAGATAAATCTTTTAGAAGAACAACACAAGTTTTCAAGTCTAAAGTAAGGTAAGGTAGCAAGAGAGGAAAAGAGCGACAATTTAATACTTATATTTTTGTTTTGAGAATTCTTTTGTAGTTTTTGAAATTATTAGTTTTAAAGGTCTTCAACCTATAACCAAGCTAAGGTCTCAACTTACGGGCAAGTGGCTCGATACCACTTTTATAACGACCGAAACTAGGGATCGCTAGAATCTTCTACTGTCCGGGATGTACGATCGTAGAAGCCGTGGTTTCACAAGCAAGCAAGCGTTACAACAAAAACAGACTTTTATTACAAGAGATAGGGCTTAACGACGGTTTAAAAGCGAGCGGCGTCGAGCCGAAAGTAATATAATACACTTGCAAAAGAATTGCTAGAACCACGGGAAGCTTGGCGTAAACGAGACCCTAGTACCAGGTCGTCGAAGTCTCGGTTCTTCTTGTTCGTAGAGAACACACGGATCTTTCCAAAACTCTTACATTGATTGATTTAAGCAAGAATGAGTACAACTACCGTACTCAACAAATCGCATAGGAAAAGCTATTTAACTATATCTTTGGAAATATCAAGGAAATGGTGCGGCTTTACCAAGCGGTATATGTGGAATGCAAAAGTTGACTTTAAAAGCTTTACAATAGTACGCAGAAAGAAAAAGCGATAATAAATATAGCCACGGGGGTTTAACAACCGACATTACCAATTAACATCGTAAATTCTACTTATGCTTTGTATGTTGGAATCACCCATGAACACGGCTTCATTAAGGAAGCACGGTGTATTGAATAACATTGATTACACTCTGCGAGTTGCCCAACTTTACCCTGCGATATCACAGACTCATATTGCCCGCAACATGTTTGCGCTGGCGAGTAAGGATAACAAAGCCTTTTCACTTTGCTTATCCTTTTTAGTCTCTACCCAGAGATCTTAATCCATCTGACCCTCGGGAGACCACGGCCAATAGTGGACTCTGCACCCGAGGTGACGGATATACTGGTTGCAAGGATCGTGAGTGTCCTTAGGGTCCACCGACTTGCCTTTGATGCTATAGATATTCAATTGGATGAGCGATTGTACTAAGCTAGGGAGTAATGACCACGCATGTGGTTGAGCGGTTCTTGTGTGCATTACTTAGCACAAGGTTCTTGTCCTTACTTGTCATCCGGTGGCGATGGCCCAACCATGGTTGCCGCCTCTTGATCTCACCGATGACCCATTTTACCAAGTATATTGGGTTGCCCAACTCAATGGACTGACCCTCAACTTACACCCAAAATCCTATTGGCCTAAAGCCAACATTCATATGATATTTAGAGCAGAGGTTTTCATGACTTAGCGAAATATTTACTAATATTTTATGTGAACCAAGGTTGTCAAGGTAAATATGGCTTACAAGAATAGGTGGTTTAATATGTGGGGTTAAGGACTTATATCTAATCAACATGGCATTCCAAAGTATTATTTCTTTGTTGAAATACTTGGCTAAAATATTTTAATGAAGATAATAATATGAATATATGACATGTGGGTTCAATATGTTCAAGGTATGCAACTTGCCTCTGGTTCGGCGTCCTCGAATTGTCTGCGATGTCGGTGTCTGTCGTGAAGTCTGGTGGCTCGTCGGCGTCGAAACCTAGCATGAACCAAAACCAATAAACCGCTTTGGCTCGACAAGGATTGAGCCTAGCAAGCGAATCCAAGTACAACAAAAATACGAAAAGAAAGAAAATTAAATGAAATTTGGATACGGTGAGCGGAGTTAGGATTAGACTTTACGGTTTGAGGCAGTAGGAAGGCTATACTAACTCAAGTTAGGGTTTTCGACAATTAATAATCATTTTTGTTTATATCTATTATTTAGACACAAACAATAAATAATCATTAATCTAGGCTTAGGAATAGGAATTTTGGCTTAAAAGCAATTTCTGGAATTTTGGAATAAAAACCAAATTTTACTGTGCAAGGAACAGTGTTGGGCCGGTTTTAGGATGAACAGTACTGGGCTTTTACTGTGCGGCCTAAAAGAAAACAGGCCGAGCAGGCCGAAACGGCCCACGGCCGGCCCACTCGCGCGGCCAAAAGGCCGGAGGGACTCGCGGGGCGCTGGCTTGCAGCCAAAGCGCCCCGCGGCGCTGCGCGTGGGCGGAGCGAGCGAGGCGGCTCGGGAGCAGCGGCGCGGGCGCGACGGCGCGGCCGCAACGGCGACAGCGGCGACGGCCAAGGCAGGACAGGGAGGACAGCGCGAGGAGGCGCCGCCCAGGTAGGTCTCAAAACCCTAGGGTTTTGCGCGTGTGTGGGCTCGGGTTTTCTAGGGTTAGGGTTTTGGGGTGCGGAAGCGGCAGCGCCGGCATAGATCCGGCGGTGCCGTGACCGGGAGGATGAGGGAGGGCTCTGGGTTTGCACCGGGTGGGGGATTTGCAAGGGGTGGGGTGTTTTGCTCTTACGGGTGGGGAAACCGGGGCGGTGGGGCTTCTTGCCGGGGTCGGGGAAGAAGGGAGGGTAGCAACGAGCTGGTGTGAGCTTGGGAGGCTGAGCAGGGCGGCTATTTATAGCCCCGCGAGGCAGTGGGGCTGGGGAGGGCATGGGGGACGGCGTGGGTCGCCTCTGCCAGGGGGTGAGGTGGTTGGCCGCGAGGTTTGGGCGGTGCCGGCGGGTCAGGCGGCGGCAGGGAGGGGCGTACAGGGCGGTGCAGGGGCCTTAATGGCGCAAGGAGGTGGCGGCGACCCCTCACTGGAGCAATCCGGGAGGTGGCGCCGCCCTTGCTTGGGGCGCAGGGGTGGCAGGGGTGCATTGAAGGCGAGGGCGAGGTGGAGGCGGCGCGCTGTAGCGGCTCAGTACGGGGCGGCAGCCAAGGCGGGTGGAGACGGACGCGGGCGCGACCGCGACCGCGTGGGTGAAGGCGGCGAGGGCTGGAGGCGCGGCCGTGAGAAAGCGGGAAGGAGAGGAGAAGGCGGGTTAGGGTTAGGGTTTGGGATTTGGGCGAGATTTGACCGAAATTTGATTTTTGATTTGAATTTTGAAATTCGATTTTGAATTCAAACTGATTTTCAAACTTTGAAATTTTTCAGGTGTTTCATGCGGTGGATCAACTACCTCCGGCCGGACCTCAAGCGCGGCAACTTCACCGCCGAGGAGGAGGAGACCATCATAAAGCTGCACGGCCTGCTAGGCAACAAGTACGGTGCAATACTCATGTTTTATTGAATCCAACAAATCGGTTTCAGTGGACTAATCGAGTTCGATCGAATTGTCTAGGTGGTCGAAGATTACGTCGTGCCTGCCGGGGAGGACGGACAACGAGATCAAGAACGTCTGGAACACGCACCTGAAGAAGCGGGTGGCGCCGAGCGCCGGGGAGCGGAAGAAGGACGGGGCCAAGAGCAAGAAGAAGACCACCCGCGTCGACGTGACGGTCCGATCACCGTCGCCGTCCTCGTCCACGACGACGACCAACTGCTCTAGCGGTGACTCCGGCGGGCAGAGCAACACGAGCAATGAAGAGCTGGATAAGATCGAGATCCCCATGCTCGACCCCGGCTTCGACTTCGACATGCTGGTGGACCCCGTGCCGGATACGTACTACCCGGCGTTGTCCTTGCCGACTTCGCCCTGCTCGTCCACTTCTCCGCCGTGCGTCCGCGGCGTGGACGAGCTGCTCGACTTACCGGAGATCGACATCGAACCGGAGCTGTGGAACATCATCTACAGCGACACCGGCGGCGGAGCGTGCACCGAAACAACACCGGCGCCGTGCCACGGCAACGCGTCAGAATCGAGCGCCGCCACGGCCAGCCAGGAGGAGGGAAAGGAGTGGTGGTTGGACTTGGAGAACTTGGAGCGGGAGCTCGGCCTGTGGGGGCCGATGGACGACTACCAGTACCACCCGGGCCCACAAGGTCAGCCGGGTCGCGTGGACCTACTCTCTGCCACCGTGGAGGACCCAGTGTCGTGCTACTTCCAGGCCGGCCCCACGTCCCAGGGACACGAATCCTCTGCTGCTCTCACAAGTAACCAGATGGATCTGTGAGATCATTACCACCCGTTCGATCTCTAGGATAGAATACCCAACACGATCGAACGGCTACTAGTGATATACCAGTATAATACATGTACAACCATACGAGTGTACGACTGCAAGAGGATGGAGTACAAACCCAATACGAAGACGTCGATGGAACGACGAGCATGCGTGCATGGGCGCAGCAAAAGGAGATATAATTAGGCTAGGATGCACATACAACACACAAAAAGGGGTTAAAAATATTTTTTGGGGAGGCTGTGCTGGGCAAAGTGGTGCAATGCAACCATGCAAGCACAAAAGGAGTCAAGATTTCCGGCACTAGTTAACCCCGGAATGCAACTTAACTTCAACTGCCAGTTAATTATTTGGTATAAAACAACGAGCAAGTACTGATGTATTCGTGTATAATAATATGCATGTCGTCATTGTGACGCAAGTGCTTTATTTTATCATCGAGTTTTCTAGTGCCGTTTTCATCTAGGCCGATCGGCTTGCTTTGGGCTTTAGACTATGCATGCGATTCAACCCCTCTTTGTGCTTTTGACATTGTGATGTAACCTTTTCATTCTCCTTTCTCATTTGCTAGCTGCTCTGCCTTTAGTTCTAGCAGTCTAGTTTATATTTGGTGTCGTGGCTTTGGATGAGTAAATTGCATGATTGGGGGCACCATCGTAGAGCATCATGATAAGGAAGCAGGTTACCTAATAAAAAGATTTCAGGAGGAGGTACATATGGGTTTGTAGCGTCTTGAAGTGCGTAGAAACTACTCCCAGTTCACAAAATAAGCTGTTTTAGAATGCATGTAGTCAAGCTTTGACTATCGATATATTTTTAAATATTTAGATTAGTTATATAAAAATTATATATGTAGTTTCGTTTCGAAAAATATTTTCATAATATTATAATTTTATTAGATTTTATAAATATATTATAATAATAATTAGCGATCAGAGTTGTATTTTATAGACTTATCGATGTCTAAAACGACTTGTTTTTATGAACGGAGGGAGCATTAATCAAGCCGTACAAATCATACGTGATCTCGGCCATCCAATCCAGATCAGACCATTAGCATAATTTGGTGGTGGATATGAAAGGGAATAATGCCTCGTCACATATTGCGCGTCACCTGGTTTGAACGAGGTACACTCTGGCACATTATTGAACAGAAGAAATAGATGTGAACAAATCAAACAGTATGTATGAACAAGAACGTACATACAGAGACAGTGACATAGTTTGTCGAAAAATGAGAAGGCTAAAAAGTAAAAACGAGTAACACCGGAAATCTCTGGCTCTGGAATGCTGCACTACGTAGGAAAACGTAGAACTACCTTTCGTGTATCGGGCCATGATGGGCCGGACGCACCTCCACAAGACAAGTTAGGCCTCATGAGAGATTCTTGACCCATCATCAGCTGGCAAACGGCAGCTACTATTAGTACCACATTGCTCGTGGAGGGAAACAGGAGAGGTAGAAAGGATATAAAAGATGAGGCAGGGTACCTGGACGGTGTTTCTGGGCCATCAAGAAGGCTCATGGCCTGCGTAGCACTTTGGAGGAGCATTGCCTTATCCATCTCCGCAAGTGAAATTTGTGGCAGCGGGGTACGTGTTCGTGCGGCTCTTACCAATTTAAGTTGGAAATTTGTGTTCGGATTGGATTTAAAGAGCCATGTTTATTCTCTGTAACATGAATACTAATTCAGGTTAAAATCCTTCTTTTGACTCGAAAAGAGATGTTTGTCCTTGCTTCGATTGTTAGAGATTTTGTTCCTCGTTTGGATTCAAAGTACAATTGTTGTTCAATCCGTGTTGTGCACTTGAAATTTGAAGTAGGTTTGTCCTCGCTTGCCTATTCTTAAACAGGGCTAGAAAAAGGACCAGAGGCAACTGGATGGTGGGATTTAATCCTTTTGGGCCAAATCATATGTGAATAACAGAATTGCATTGATAGGCTTAGGCCCACTCATATTGGGCCAACTGTTTTACCACCCAACATATTGGGCAAATATTTTTCACGTACTGAACTACCAAAGGGGACGACAAACGCGAGCACATGTACTATTCCGACTCCGACCGTCCGACGACAACTCCAAGCTCGCGCCATGGCAGCAGCGTCCGCCGTCGTTGCGGGCACCGGAACACCACCTTAGCTCCTCGCCGGAATTCTCAGCCGAGGCGTCCTCATCCTCGTTGCGCGCCGCGGAGGCGAGGCCGGTGCCGTGCGAGGAGGGCGGCGAGGTGGACGTGCTCAACCTGGACTCCCCGTGGGTGGCGACGGCTGTGGCGGAATCGAGGTTGGAGGAGGCCACGACGCGGGCTTAACCTTCGCGCCGAGGAGGCGATGGGGGAAGCTCAGATACGAGACAACCAGCAGCGACAAGAGGACAAGGTCTAGTATACTAATCTACTGAACAAATTGAGCCACCTCGCCGAGATGCCCATCGCGCCGCCGCGTCACCTCACCTCAACTGCTATATACCTTGAATTATCTTTTAGTATAACAGTTGGTAACTGGATGAGCTTTTTTTTGAAATGGAAGCGCTCCCCTCCCTCTCTCCCTCTTCTCCCCACCTCTACCCCCTATCTCCTCCATGGAGATTTCCTCTTGACTCCTCGAGGTTTAGCTCATGGATCCCTCTGGGCTCGACTTTAGCCTAGGTATGAGATTGCAAGATTCGATCTAGAGTCGTTTTGGTACCCCGGTGGTCTTCTCGTCGGGCTGTAGTCTTCGGAAATTCTTTTTAGTGGCCTCTTTCGGCAGATCTTGATTCTGTCTCTCAGAGGATGTGGTGAGTATCTTACTACAATCTTGTCTTGGTGGTAATGCCCTCGATTTTAAGGTGACCCAACTTTACTCTACAGGTTTCAAGTTCTCAGTTGCCTCAAAAGATGTTGGTTTCCTTATTTACAATTTCAGAAGCTTCTCTTGCAAAGATTTTGTAGTTTTCTTTAGTCCTTGGGGCAATGGAGGAGCGAATTGGAAAAGAGAATATCAACTGTGGACTGAGGAACAAATCAAGGAATGGACCACAGTGCTTCGAAAGAAGAAATCTTTTGTAGAGGTCGTCCAATCAGTACCCAGCAAAAAGGTCTCAATCCTCACTGGAGCAAATTCGATTCCGTTAAGACCTACTCTGAATCAGAATTTGAACTCCACAGTTCCTGTCTCTCGAATTTTCAATCGATTAAACGCCTCTCTTCAAAGGGGGGCCCTACCTCTGGCAAGATCAGTGTTTGATCGTTTAGTTCTGCTGAAGAAATCAATCTTCACTCGACTAGAAGTCCCTCTGAAGATTTCGGAGAGAGAGGATTTTCAAGTTATAGACAATTTGGTTCGTAAAAAGGTCTAGAAGCTAAAGGTCCACCATTCATGCCAAAAACACCCACAAAAGTTTCCTTAGAATGGAAAGAGGAGTGCTATTTATTGTGTCCGATGCCTGCTATTGGGTCATACCAGATTGAAATGTCGGAACCCAATTTGTTGTCACCGCTGTAAAAAATTAGGGCATATTTCCAACTTCTGCAAAGAAGCTTTTGGCAACAATGGTTTCATCCCCAACCTAGAATTCTCATCAGCGGTAAAGGAAGGCAATTGGTCAGGACAAAATTGCAAAACTTGGTTCCAAGGAATGGACAAGATTGACTTGACTCAAATCTCGGAGCCAAAAACCTTTCACACAATGCGCAATTGTGGGATACATTTCTTTGGGCTTCCCCTGTACGCTTTGGCTTCCCCGAGGCATACCAAACCCATCACCTCACCCCCTCTCTCTCCTGAAGCATCTGCCCCAACCACCTTGTCCTCAAATCTGAGATTGGGCGATTGCCCCCTACGTCCCCATGGCAAACTTTGCAGGTGACTTCAAACCATTTCTTCCGCGGGGCTTTGATTTGCAACAGGTGAAAGGAAGGCACAGCCGAGCTAGAGTTGTCTGTGGAAGAGCCCCCCCCCCCCCAAGAAATGAAGATATGGTTATTGCGATCATCTCCCCAATGCCGCAAGGTCAGGTTCCCTTTCACAATGTGGAAGTGATTCTCACAGTATTTATAGTTGGGGTCCAAAGAGTTAGAATCCAGGACATCTAGCCTTGTCCTTTTGGGGTGGCCTATGTCAAATTCAACAATGTGCATGGTAGAGAAGCTTTGATTAATGCTAGCCCACATCAATTTGAAGACGTCCAAATTTCTTTTCAAAAGCATAATGATGGTCTCAACTCGAAGGGGCTAACTTTCAATAGGGAGTGCTGGTTCATGTTGATTGGCTTCCCTTTGGATTTCTGGAGTATGTCTTACATCCAAGATGCCATAAAAAGTTCCGGAAGGCTGGTAGTTTGAGAAAAAGACCTCAACAATCTTTCCCGTATCATCATCAAAGTCAGAGTGATCGACTTAGACCTTGTGCCAAAGAGCATCCAAATAACAGACGGTGATGGTTTTCTCAGTGAATCCTAGACAGTCCCATGCGAAATCATCTCCCAATCTCTCCTAGGAGGTGGCCCTCTGGATGAAAACGTCCCCCCCAGTGTAGGGGGGTGACCCCCACCCTCATCCACCACAAAATTGGAATCAACCCCTTCCTGAGCTAGGTCTTGGGGACATTGCAAATGTGGATGCAGAACTTGAAGGTCCAGCAGGGGTGATCCTAATCCGGTTGGTAACCAGCAGGCTCATTATCGGCATCAAAATGAAGGAAATTGGAATGCATGGCCGGTCGCAGCGCCGGAAGAGCCAAACCCACTTGAGGAAGATAATTGGGATGTGGCTGATTGTAAAAGCCCCAGTTTTAATGAACAATAAGAAGGTGCTTTCCATGGCATCACTGCTCATTTTTGAAACTTGGACATTTTGCTACAAATTAAAACCTTCCTTTTCTAAGTCAAAATCCAAAACTTGTTTAAAGCTTCAAAAGAAAATACCAGTCAATGATGGTATTAAGACGGGAAGTATTTTTATTAAGAACTAGATGAATTATCTTGGCCAAAAATAATTTTTGTTAAATTTCTAAAGATTATTTTGACCTTAAGAAAAATATTTGTCTTTAAATGAACCTATTCGGTTTAAGTGAATTATTTATGTAATTTAAACTGAGAAACAGTGGTTTTCAAAATTTATTTGGGGAATATATTATCCCAGTAGCATCCTTGCAAAATTTCACATTTTTACAAATTTAATTGCTATTTTTAAAGTCCAGGTCAAACTCTTGAAGACTTCAAATGAGTCGGTCAACTCTCCCGGCCTAATCCTAGCCGTTGGCACTGTAGTGACCCGAGCTCGAACGGGTTTGAGTCCAACCGGTGCGCGTCAGCGGTCTCGGTCATGTTCGTGCGCACGCTCCAACTCCAAGTAAGCGTGAGCCGTCGACTGCCTTGATTAACGGGCGAGATCTGCGAAGCCGTGCTGGTTCTCCACGCACATGAAGCGATTTGCACCGTCGGATCTACATCCAACCGCGCCCAGCCTTGACTTTGAAATCCTAACACGCCTCCCACTCGTGGCCGTTAGATCTCAACGAACGGGCCGGATTCTTGGGCCGTTCGGACCATCCTGATGAGCCATGCAATATTGGCCGTAGGATCTAAATCGTGCGATGCACAATTATCGGGCTGTGCCATTTTTAAATGGTAGAAGCTGAAATATGTGCGAGTCGTTGGATCCTCAATGAGCGGGCCAGATCTTGTGGGCCGTTCGGACCGTCCGAACCCCACATCGATCTCCACTGTTGGATTTCGATCGAACGGACTACATTGATGGGCCGTTCGGACCACCTAAACTTCTCTTCAATCTCCACCATTGATTTCAGATCCAACCGTGCCTTCCTTTTTGATTCAAAACTCAAAGGCGCACATTTACTTTAGCCGTCGGATTTCAATCCTATGGTACCCCTTCAAATCACGTGAGAATAGGGCTGGATCTTGGTGCGGCCGTCAGATTAAGATCGCACAGCCCATATGGAAAGGTACTGGTTAGAACTCCCAACGTTTCTAATGATCCCGACCACCCACTTCAAATCGAACGGCTGTTGTTCTTTTGATTTTATGGGTAGCGTGTGTGCTTCTGGTGGCAATGAGCCCACTCTCGTCGATGGCGCCTCTCTTCCTCCTCGTGCCTGTGCATCGCCGCCGACCCGAGCGCCGGAGAGGTGGCATTTCGCCGTGAGCTAGCAAGTGATCCTTTGCCACCTAGCACCATTTTGCCACCGCATCAACTCTAGAACTCTCTCGGTTGCTCTGGAGGTTCAAACTCTATTTAAACCCTAGTCTTTGGCTCATTGCCATTGTTGACTGAGATAGCTTTCTTCACTTCCTTTCTATCCCAGTGAAGTTTCTCTTGTCCTCATTTCTTGTTCATCCCTCTCGGTGCTTAATTCACCTTGTAATGTGAGTTTAGCATCATTTGTAGGTGAACAAGTGGGTTGCTCTCTGTTGACCCGAGCCAGTTGGAAGCACCACTTTGGGTGATTTCTTGTTCCGGTGAGGTATGCTTCACTCCCTCCTGTCAAGATCATGTATTGTGATCCATATAGCTCAAGCCTTCCATTATTTTCGTTCTTGGTCAAATAGGTGAAGTGGATTTTGCATCTTTGCTATTTCGGCCGAAACTCAAACCCTTCTACTCCAGCTCTGGTGAGTGAGCCTTGATCCTATCTCCTCCTGTCTTGAGCTTCTTAAGAACCTTAATAGCTTCTCTGAAGCATTCACTTGTGCATGTGATGCTCAAATCTTGCTTTTACTGAAAAGTTCCTTTTTTATAACTTTTCGGTCTTTCATATCGTTTTTAAGCTCTAGGGTCTCTCTTGTCATCTTTTCAGCTTAAACAGGTCTTTACTAAACCCTAGTAGCATAAGCCGCAATCCCTTTTACTTTTGATGCCTTCAATTTAGCTAAATGGCAAACTTCCCTTCTTTGTTGGCTGTTGTTGGGCAAACCAACAAGAGCTGTGGTCATGTCATTTTCTGTTGATTTGGCCGATTAGGTTTAGCTAGACTTTATCTTGGTTATTAGGCTTACCATAGGGATAGAGGTAGCTTAAGCTAAGGTCTTTGCTTATGTGTGATTCATAATCTGGCACTTAAGCAATTGGTTGAGCCTCTGTTGAATTGTCGGTTAAACCGACAGTGCACACAACAACATCTTAAATCATTAGCTCTTATCAATTAATGCTAGTAAATGATGAGTTAGCCTGCTACCCTAGTTAAGAATACTCTAAGCTTAAGCAAAGCATTTTACTTGTGTATGTATAGATTAGCAAACCATTCTTTTGTAATCTGTCCTAATTTCAGTTTTCGAACTCTGAAATTGTAGTTCCAGAGTAAACCTCAATTTTGATAATTAGTATTAACTGATGTTAAGTGATAAGTTAGACTTTTAGATTTACTTACTTAGCTATAACTTACACAAAAATATTATTTTGTTTACAATATAATATAGCAGCAAGTTTTGCTTTTGGTAATCTGTCTGATTTTCAGTTTTTCTAAAACCCAAAGCTGTAGCTTAAAACTGAACCTTAATTCTTGTCAAATAGTGTCTACAAGTATTAATATGTGTTATTATCCTTATTCAAGCTAGATGTAGCTTAATCATGATGTTAAGTATGCATTAAGGTATTGATCATGCATTCTTTTTCTATAGTCTGTTCTCTGCCATTTTTCTCGTGTTCATTGGATTTTTGTGTTCTAGATTCTGGTTCTTCTGAAGTGGTTGAGTCTATTGTTGAGCAACAAGAACCTGAATAAGAGGTTTACTATTACCAAGACAAGCATCCTCTTTGCACCATGTTGATCCTAATTTTTGTACTGTAGATTTCTAAAACCCAGTGACACTGTTGCATGCTAATTTCCTAAAAATTTATTTGTGATCTGTCAATAGTTAGTTACAACCTAACACTTGTGGCTTACCCCTAATCTGATCATACACTCAAACTTAAGGTAGTGCGTTTATACTAACATACTTATTCTAGGAATTGCTTAGCCATGCAGTCTGTAGAATGTTAGTGCTTGTCAAACTTATTTTGTCCAACATGGGAGTATTAACTAAATCCTATTTGTTTGGTTCTTTGTTCAGCCTGTTTAAAACTGAAAATGAAATCAACCTTTGTTTGATAAAATTAAATCTAGATCTGGACAAGTGGATGCTAGTGATGGTGCCTTAGTGCACGAGATTGGGAAATATGGTTGTCTTATGCAGGTCGATTAAGGACCAACATTGATTGGACGATTCAAGCCCTAACGTGCTTCCACAAGCGAAGTATGGTATTTGTTTGGTTAAGTAAGAATTTGATGCTATTGAGTTGGAAAAGCAGGAGGTGAGGACATATGTGTTTGATCTCATATCTCAGTATCATATGTTCTTAAAAGGGTGAGGGCGATATATCGTTCCATCACATGTACGTACCTTAAGGGCTCCAATTGCGATCTAATATGTGCAGCTAGCACAGCTCTACTTTCTGTCATTTAATTTTTGTCGATCGGGTTGGCATTCCCGGCACAACATGTGGGCCCCCCGGTTGGCGGGTTCTATTAGTAACTTGAACCAAGCGGGATCAGCCGCACATGGGTAGTCCAGCTCAATAGTGTCAACTTGCTGAAAAATATCAAATCTTAGTTTACCCGGCCGACATACCAAAGGCAGTGTGCTATTATTCCGGAGGCTTACGGGCTAACTAAGTCGTGTGGGTAAAGATGTACACCCCTGCAGGGTTAAAACTATTCGAATAGCCGTGTCCACGGTTGTGGACAACGCTTGAGTTGAATAGATCTTTGTATAGACTTTGAATTTCAATTTGGTTATGGGTATTGTTTCGGCATATTAAGTGTTCATGTACTGTTTTAGTGTAGCTGATAGTCACTTAACCTTTGTTGTTGCTTATGCTTACATTTTCTTTTATGAATGTTTTGGTCCAAATTGATTTATAAAACTGCTTTGTCAAAACTTAGCAAGTGTAGGACTAAGATGTATTGTTTTATGCAAACATGAACCAGTACAACCTTCCTGTTGTTAACCTTAAACATATATGAATTCTAATCCTTTGAATAGGTTCTATCATACACTTTCTTTTAATAGTTTGTGTAAGTCTTGCGAGTACCTTCTGTACTCAGGTGCTATAATCTCTTGTTGCAGGTGAGGATGGTTATTTGTATGAGATGCCCGTTAGCACCGATCAGGGTGACGCCAACGAGTGAAGCTAGTTCTAACTTACACTCAATAGCCTGAGGGTGATGGGAGGCCCTTGGTGGTTTTGTTGTTTAGTTTCGTTTCCGCTGTTAACTTTTGTTGTGACCAAAGTCACTTGGTAATGTATAACCAAACCGAATTATGTCATCCTGTGTGTAATTATGTAAATATTTACCTTGTATGTATGATGCAATGTTGTCTAAAGGATATATGTGCAATAGTCTTGAACCTGGGAACTATTGTGATACATATATCCGGGAACTTGAATATTGGATTTGTACCTTGTTAAGAATTATGCTTCTAGTATGATTTCTAATTAGGACCGAATGGCTCCTGATTATAAGTTATGCTTTTAGTGTGATTCTTAATTCGGCATAAATCCCAATATGTTAGGGTCCTCACACTGATCACAACCCAGATGGCCACTTGGGATCGACAGACATTAACGAGCAGGACTTGCCCCAGCCTTCACAAAGCAGTCTGACTCTTTCCTTGCAAGCTCCATCAATAGCATCATCTCCCCTATCTGTTAATGGGGAAGAGTAAGAAATAAATTTGCTACCCTTTCAACTTTTGCCTCTAGATCAGATTCCAGACCTTAATCAGCCGGTGTTGGTTGCTAATGGGGTTTTGGAAGTGCAGCAGGGGGTAGATGACATCCCTGTAGCTCCACTAGGACATGTATACTTAGAATGCAGCTTGGGATCGTGCTGATACCTCACATTGATTTGCATGCTGAGCGGGAAGGCCAGACTCCAGATCCTTTAGATGGGCTCTTCTCTGAATCTGGCTTGCTGGCATGGGCCAAATTCTTTGCTCCTCAGAATAGTGCGCAAGTTCAGCCTGTGGTTGATGTCCCAGATCAATGGGCCGACTTCTTCACTACAATGCTTTTGTCACCTCATAATTTTAAATCATCAAAGGAAATCTTATCCTCAAGAATGTGGACAGTGATTGCTCAATCAGAGGAGCATCAAGATAGAAAAAAAGCCTTTTGTTATCCCGACCAACTGTCCAATGTCTCCTGCATCAACACAACCTTTGGTCTCCGAGGACAATGTAACAACAGACTTTCTCTTGCCCCACAGCCATTAGCATCTCCAGAAAAAGGAAATTCTTTCACAAGGAAAGAAAATCAATTGCTCTTGGAGCCTAACACTGTCTCAGTGCACCATCGAACCCTAGCTTTTCCAGTGAAGAATTCAATGGATGTTTCATATGGCTCTACCTCCGAATTGCATATCAAAATAAAACATGCTAAAAGGGTAGTTCCGCTGGTGGAAACAGAAGTACGCAGAAGTACAAGATTGAAGACCCAAAAAGGAGGATTTTTGCGTAAGATTTGTTTTGACAAAAACTGTCTGGCTTGTGACGCAGTACCACCAGTACTCTCTACCAAGATCATTAAGAACCTTTGTTTAGATTATTGCAAGGTGCCTCCTGGGGAAGTCATTTAAGACAAGCTAGCAAAGGATCACATCAAGAAGAAGAATGACGACAACCAATGAAAGAATGGGAAGAACAAGAAAAACTAACAGCTTGGGCCTCACAAGCTGCAGAAACTTTTGGGCTGGGTCGTTCTACAGCAGCCTACTCATGCACTTTGTTTTAGACTTCGAATTTAATGTCACAAGAACTTATTCATCTTTGTCTTGTATGAGCCATTCAATCTCTTCTCTTTTGCTCTAGTCAAACACACATTGGTTGATCCTTAATTGGTTACTCTATATTGGGATGTCTTGTGTTACCTGGTCTTGCCCAGGATGCTCCTTTTTAAGGCTACTACTTGATGTCTCTCTGGTTCTTATCAGTGTATTTAAGATATGCTGGTGAGGTTTCAACTTCACTAGTAATCATGATAAGACAATGGAAGATCCTATCTTGGAATGTTAAAGGCCTAAACTCTAACAAAAAGTGGCGGGCTATTCACAATAAAATAGAAGAAAGCAAATGCAATGTCCTTTGTTGTCAAGAAACAAAAAGAGAAAATTGCTAGATTTTGCCCTAAATGTTTCAATAATTTTGAGTTCCTACCTTCAATGGGAGCCTCGGGTGGTCGGCTTGTGGCATGGACGGATTCCATGTTTTTGGGACAAAAAGTCTTCAGCAATGAGTTCTCAGTTTCAGTAGAATTCACTTCGATTCACTCAGGTGATTCATAGATTCTCACAAATCTCTATGTCCCTCCAAGGGCTAGGGACAAAGGGAGATTCTTAGATTGGTTCTCAAATATTCAAATTCCACCTGATAAAGATTGGTTAATGGTGGAGGATTTTAACTTCATCAGAGCACCATCAGACATAAATAAGCCGGGAGGGAATGTTCATGACATGTTTTTATTTAATGAGGCCATACGTGAATTGGGCTTAGTGAAATTACCCTTGAAGGGCAGATCCTTTACTTGGAGTAACATGCAAGAAGAACCCCTTTTGGAAAAACTTGATTGGTTTTTCACTTCGAATAATTGGACCTTACACTTTCCTAATACCTTGGTATCTCCGCTGGCCAAATCAGTTTCGGACCATGTGCATGCATAATCTCAGTAAGCACTTCAATTCCACGATCAAATATCTTCAGATTCGAGAATCACTGGATGGAGCATAACGAATGTTTTAGCATAGTTCAACAAATGTGGCAACAGACAGTGCATGCTAAGGATTATGGCTGGCGTATTAATTTGAAATTCAAGACCCTTCGACGAGCCCTAAGGATCTGGTCAAAGCAGACTTCCAATTTACGTTCAACCATATCCAACACCAACAAGGTAATCTTGTTCCTGGACACGATGGAGGAATTCAGAGACTTAGCTATAGAAGAGTGGAATGCTAGAGAAATCTTAAAGGGTCATCTTAATCTCTTGCTGAAACGACAACACACTTATTGGAAGCAGAGAGGAACAATCAAATGGGTAAAACTAGGAGACGAAAACACTAAATTTTTTCATGCTAGAGCTTCTATCCGATTTCGAAGAAATACTGTTACAGTCCTACAGGACGATAAAGGACGTGAAATCAAAGATCATCAAGGCAAAGCTTCCTTGCTATGGGAAGCTTACAAAGAGCGGTTAGGATCCTCGGAATCCCTGGTAATGCACTTCAACCTGCAGGACCTAATTTCCCCTCTTGATAACTTGGAATGGATGGAGGAACCGTTTGAACAACAGGAGATAGATGAGATCATCAAGCTTCTACCCATGGACAAATCTCCTGGGCCAGATGGCTTTAATGGAAAGTTCTTCAAAAAATGCTGGCCTATCATCAAGCAAGATTTCTATGGGCTCTACCATGCCTTTTACAAGAACGAGCTTAACCTGCAAACCATTAATTCTTCTTTCATAACTCTGGTTCCAAAGAAGGACCACCCGATCTCGACAAATGATTTCTGGCCCATCTCCCTGTTGAACACCTCTTTCAAAGTACAGACAAAGCTTTTGGCAAATAGACTGCAACTAGTAATATTAGACCTTGTTCATGCCAACCAGTATGGATTCATCAAAACTCGCACAATTCAGGACTATCTCGCATGGGCTTTTGAATATCTACATCTATGCCACCAATCAAAAAAGGAAACCATTGTTCTTAAATTGGATTTTGAAAAGGCATTTGAAAAAATTGAACACAACATAATCCTTGCTATCATGAAGTGTAAAGGTTTCATACCAAATTGGATCGAATGGATTTCCAAGATTCTAAACACTGGAACATCCACAGTTCTTCTCAATGGGGTACCTGGTAAGATTTTTCACTATAGGAGGGGGTAAGACAGGGCGATCCACTTTCGCCACTCTTATTTGTTCTGGCTGCTGACCTGCTTCAGACAATGCTAAATAGGGCAATGGATCAGGGTGTTCTCTTACCACCATTATCTTTTCGTCCTTGCCTAGATTTCCCAGTTGTGCAGTATGCAGATGACACCCTGATAGTAATGCAAGCCTGTGCTAAACAATTCTTCTGCCTGAAGGGGACTCTAAATACCTTGCGGAATCCACCGGATTGAGGGTCAATGTTCATAAATCACCCATGATCCCGACAAACGTCCCCATGGACAAAATGGAAATCCTATTCCGTACTTTCGGCTGTCAGCAAGGATCCCTACCCTTCACTTACCTGGGGCTCCAAAAAACAAGGTGGTTTGGGAGTCTTAAACTCACTAACACAAAACCAGACACTCCTTATGAAAAATCTCCACAACTTTTACAACCATGCCAACCTCCCTTGGGTTAGACTAGTCTGGGAAGCCTATTTTTTTAATAAGGAAAGAACCCAGCCTTTATAGAAAGCTAATAACCAGTTTTACAAGCCAGAAAAAAACAAAAAAAATAAACCACAACCAAACTGGGGAAACCAGCTAACAATACATGCACACACTTCCATTTAGCACTAACAGACAGTGCCCAAAGGCTGACAACCCCAGCCAACCACATAACCAAACTGAAAAACAAGACAGCCTAAAAGACCTAACAACTAGATCTGCCTTGTAACACAAAAATCTTCAGCCAATCCTCAACCAACTCCAGAAGATCTGCTATCTTCCCTCGATTAGCTTCTGTGAGGAGGATTTGCCACCGCTGCAAACAAGATACAAATTTGAATACAACTTCAGTCGTGTGTTTAGGGAAATCCTCTCAATCGCCCCTTTGTTCCTGACAGTCCAGAGAGTCTAGGCCAACGCTGCAAAACTGAATAAACCAATGTGATAGTCATTAGCACCCCTCTTGTCAAGCCATCTCAAATGAAGATCATCAAGTGAGACTGGAACCCTTTCCCAAAGGAGAATCTCTTTGATACAAAACAAAGCAAATTTTGCCAAAACGCAACGAAAAAACACGTGATTAGCATCCTCTGCAACCCCACATAAGATGCAGTTAGCATCCCCTTTCCAACCTCTCAACCTAAGTTGGTCTGTTGTCTGAATTTTCTCCTGGTATGTCTGCCACAAAAATATTTTCACTTTAAGAGGAATTCTACTACTCCACAGCCTATTAAGCTTAGTACTAGTAACTCCCCCCAAAGCCAAATGCCTATATAAAGACTTAACCGAAAACTGACCAGATTTTTCTAGACACCACCTCATCCTATCTTTATCCTCCTTTAGGTCTACACCATCCAAAATTTGTTTCAAATCTTCCCACTGCAGTTTCTCCTCTATCCCAAAATTTCTGACAAAGTTAATGTTCCAAGCTCCATTCACCCAACAATTAGCTACAGAAATATCAGGATCCCCACAAATCTTAAAAAGCTTATCAAACCCGACTTTCAAAGGACAATAATCTGTCCAAACATCTTTCTAGAAAGAGATAGATTTGCCATCTCCTAAAACATGATTCACCCTGAGTGGAATAATTGCTTCACTTTAAGGAGGCTTCTCCAAAACTTGGACCCTTTGATAAACTTGGAGTCTCTGAAATCACCTTTAGGATAGTACTAAGCCTTCATAATTCTAAACTAGAGTTCACCCTTAGCTTGATCAATCCTCTAAAACCACTTACTTAATAGACAATAATTGAAAAGCCTGGTATTGATCACCCCTAAACCTCCAAAATCTTTAGGTCTACACACTACTTTCCAATTAACCATATGATACTTAAACTTATCACTTACCCCTCTCTAGAAAAATCTAGATCTAATAGTGCCCATTCTTCTATGAGACTCCTCATTCAACCTATAAAACCCCATAGTATAAGTAGGAATGCTACTAAGACAACTATTAACCAACACCAATCTTTCCCCTGAAGATAAAAGGTTACTTTTCCAAGTGCCTAATCTGCCTTCTAGCTTGTAGATAATATTCTCTGATGCCTTCCTCTTGACATCTCTGTTCCCAATGGAAATCCCAAAATAAGTCAAAGGTTCTTCTTTTGGTGGAGAGTTCTACTCAAGCTGCTTCTTCTTTACAAGGGTTTGGCAACATGTACAGTGGGCAATGGAAGATCAGTCTTTTTCTAGAAAGATTTATGGAATGGGAACTTCCTCTGTCAACAACAACCATAATTATTTTCGTTTATGAAAACAGACCTCTCTTCGATTTCTACTATCAAGCAAGTGGTTGATTTCTCATCTCTTTTTCACTTACCACTGTTTGCACAAGCTTATGATCAGTTCCAACATGTGCAACAGATGTTACATGATCTGGTGCTAACCCCTAACACGAGGATTCCTAGTATTACATTTGGAATTTGCTGCAATTCTCGTCGGTCAAAGCATATCGACTGCTCATGGGTACCTCTCCAATTCCTCCATACTTCAATTGGTTATGAACAAGCACCTGCCAAAGTCGTCATAAAGTTTTCTTCTGGTTATTGCTCAAGGGTAGACTTAATACTAGAAATCTTTTGCGAAGAAAGAGTTGTCAACTGGATGACTAAATCTGTATTTTGTGCAAACAAGGAGTAGAGGAAACCCTACAACACTTATTTTGTGCGAACAAGGAGTAGAGGAAACCCTACAACACTTATTTTGGACATGCCCGTTTATTCAAGACTGCTGGAGTTATGTCTGTCCACAACGCTCACCTCTGGTTTCAACACATCAAGCAATCCTCCATCTCAAAAACAAGATCCAACACTTCTTTTTCATGGAGATCATGGTGTTGACAACATGGTCTATTTGGATAACAAGGAATAACTTGATCTTCAGTAAGATCAATCCAAGCTTTGTAGGTTGGCGCAACACTTTCCTCCGAGAATTTGCTCTAGTTACCCATAGGGCAAAGGCAAAATTCAAACCCGACATTAGTGCTTGGTTTAACAGCTTGAACTAATTTGGGACCTTTTCGTGTAAATATAGTTTTGTAACCTTTCTTATTATATTTAATTATATATAGTAGGATCCTTTCCTACTGTTATCCATCAAAAAATATATTATCTTTTAGTTCTTTTTAACCCCTCCCCGGCGCCGCGACCACCCTGCATCGAACGGACCTCCACCCCAGGCCCTCGGCTTCCCATGCGACCACGGCTCATCGTGCCGCCGGCTCGCCGCTCTGGCTTCCCCGTGCGACTGCGACTCGTTGTGTCGCCGGCTCGCCGCTCTCCTTGCCTCGTCACACCGCTGGCCCGCCGCCCTGGGCCCCTAGATTCCCCGCACAACCACGTCTCGTCGCACCGCTGAGTCTACGGATTCAAGTGCGCCACCTCTCTAGGGAAGGTGGGATGGGGAGAGATTGGGAGGGAGAGCATGGAAGATGAGATTGGGGGAGATTGGGTGGGAGGGCTGCAATTGACAGGGAGGTCAATCGGTGGCACATGAGGGAGAGACAGATATTGGAGGAGAGAGGGGATTGAACCAGTTTCACGTACCTCAGTGTGTTTCACGAACGCGAACGCCGTTATCTCCTCTTGAAGGATGAACACTACAATCTATGACAGAGAACACGCCGGCCCTAAAGTAATTTTTATCTGATATATTCACCTAGGGAACTGTATTTTGGTGGGAAACGAAATATGGAGATAAGATTTACAAGTGAATTAAGTGTTTGGGAGGGAAAGGAATATTTAGTGACATGTCATTGGAGGTGGCCAGATGGGCCGAGGCATGGCCTAGGCACAACACGGTCCATACTATTCATGGGCCAGGCCGACACAACACGAAGGCCTGTGTCGTGCTTGGGCTAGCCCTCTGGCACGATGGGTCAGCTCGGCACAGAATGAACAGTGTCGGTCCGTGCCAGGCACGACACGAGCCCAGCACGGCCCATGTGGCTTGTGTGTGGAGAGGCCGAGGGAGACGGAGCCGGTCAGCTGGGACAAGAGGAGGAGGGTAGGGCGGTGCCGGCGCGGAGGAAGAAGGGGCTGGCGTGGAGGAAGAAGGAGGAGGAGAGGAAGAGGAGAGCGGGGCGGCGCTGGCGGTTGACACAGAGGGGGAGAAGGCGACGGGGCACACGGGTGGAGCGACGGAGGGAGGAGAACTGGAGAAGGCGGTGGGAGGCGAACAACGCACAACCGTGGCGACGAGGAGGTGAGGAGGAGGAGGAGGAGAGGAGGAGGAGGGTAGGGCAAAGGAAGAAGGGAGGAGAGCTGGAGAGGTGAGGGTGCGGCCGCGCAAGGCAGCCAACTCGGGAAGGCCAAGGGGCAGGGCAGGTGTGGGGGATAGGGTGGCAGGGGTGGGGAGGTGGGCCGTCGGGCATGATGGGCTGTGCCCGGCATAGCACGTCACGACCCGTTTGGCCCTAACGTTCGACTTTTTTTAAAAAAAAATCCGATCGTTTTTTTGACCGTTTGGGGCTTTAAAAATAACAAAGGAATAAAAAATTTTATTGTGCAAATTCAAATTTGTTGTGAGATAATTTGGCAAAATTCAAAAAAATTATGCCAAATTTTAGAAAATTCAGTTTCTGGCAGCAAGTCAGCAAAAGAGGTACAATACTATTTTGTCATAATTTTATTGTTATTATTTGTTATACTAAGATGAAAGTAATAATAGTGTTAGTTTCGATTTTGTAGTTTTCGTTATGAAAAAATATGATAGCTTTGCTCTTGGTGATTATGGACTTTCACCGGAGGAAGTTGCATCCATGAAAGCTGCGGCTGCCTCAAACCAATCACAGTTATTAGCGGAAGGGCAAGGCGGAGTTCTGTCATCAGGCTCCATGACATCATCTTTATCGGTGACCACTAGAGCAAAGTGGTCGAGGCCGTCTACATCGGGAATGTGGGAGAATTTCGACAGAACAACCAAGCTAGACACACATGGAAATAAGGTACCATATGCTATTTGCAAATTTTGTTGCAATGAATTGTCTACAAGGTCTATAGGTGGAACAGGGCACTTGCTTAGACATGCTACAAGATGTAAGGGCAAGCAAGGATTGGTGATGAGGCAAACGCAACTGTAGTATAACCCCGACGGTATGATACGTAGGTAGGACTACGATCCTGAGGTAGCTCGTCAATCTCTCTGTCGTTTAATTGCTTCTGAGGATTTACCGTTAGGCTTTGGGGAGTCTATTGCTTTTCAAACTTACATTAGGACTGCGTATAATCCTAGATTTTCTATCGTTTCTAGACAGACAACAACTACGGATATAGTAAAATACTACAATGAACACCGTAATAAAATAAAGAAACTATTTAGTACGTGCACATTTTCGATGGCCCTGACTTCGGACATATGGAGTGGTCGGGCTAGGGAGGATTATCTTAGTGTAGTTGCTCATTATGTTAATGACGACTGGGTAATGGAGAAAAAAAATTATAGGTGATGCGGCCAGCCACACTATTTTAGTTTCTGAAATTAATTCTTGTGTGGAATTTGTTTCGCTTGAGTTAATTATAGGGATCGCAGAGAAGGCAGATGGAGGAGAAGCGTATGAAGCTAAGCGTACATGTGCAGCACATAAATGTGGGCATGGTGCGCGTGAGGAGGAGCTACACATGCGTAGACCGGCGCACATACGAGGCATGGATATTGCATGGGAACCCAGAGGGGCAATGGAAAAACAATTGCATGTGCATGTGCATACTCGGTGTTCTGTCCATCATATTCATCAACTTTTCTCCACGAATTCTGAGGTTTCCAATGAACACAAACTTTATATTTAGAAAGCTCATCAAGTCTAGTTTCCAACGGATCAAACAAATATTGATTTGGAGTTTTCTATAAAAGTTATGGTAATTTTATTAGATGTTGCACGGTCTGTCCGAAAATTGCATGTAATTTCCTATTTTGCAAAGAGTCCGAATACGGTACTAGATTGATTGAGTTGGTTTTGGATACTATTCATGTGTACTATTTATGCGTGGTAGATTCTGAAAATAGGAGAGTTTGAGTTATATGCGTTTAGGAGGTTGAGGTTGTTTTGGACACTATTCATATGGTACTGTTCATCCGAAGCAATTGTGCTTGCGTGGGAGGCTATTTAAGCCCCATGGCCACACCATGTAAATTAGACAAGACAAGTTATGATTTAGATAATGAAATTAAAAAAAACCGTTGTGGCGCATATCGTGTGTTCTTGAGTTGAGTTAAGGGAGATTGAGAGAGAGGGATTGAGAGAGAGAGAGAGATCAAGAGTTCGGGTATAGTTCATGCATGGTACTGTTGCTGCGTGGGCACTGTTCACCAAGGCTACTACAATACTTGCAATTAAATCTATTAGATTGGTTTGTGAGTGTGCTGATTTTCTTGCAATTCAATTCATCCGAATTGGTCTGTGAGTTTGTTGTTCTACCGCGAAAGATTGGGCAACTAACGGATTGAATCTCATTAGGAGGTTTGATCGACATCAATAGGTTTCAAATTAATTGATGTAGCACACACATGTGAGAATATTGCGGACTGTATTATCAAAGTTGTGGAAGACTTTGGTCTTACAGACAAAATATTCTCAATTACTTTAGACAATGCCACTTTAAACTCTAGAGCCATGGATATTCTTACTCCTGTGTTGAGTACATACACCAATTCCTTCTTGCTACATCAGCGATGCGTTTGTCATATTATTAACCTTATAGTCAAATGTGGTTTGAAGAGGTTGAATCCATATATTAAAGCTTTTCGCGATGAGATATCTTACTTGAATAATTGTAACATAAGAATAACAGCAAATAAGAACTTCTGTAGGGCGATGGGTGTACGTCCAAGAAATTTAGGTTTGGACATGCCGGTAAGATGGAACTCTACTTACCTGATGCTTAAGAGTCTTTTACCATATAAGAGTATTTTTTCTGTTTGTATCCAAACGCACTATCAGAGCACTGATGGTGTTATACTATTGACTAAGCAACATTGGTTCATTGCTGAGAAGATACTATAGTTTTTTTTTAAAAAAAATTATGAGGCCACTATTGCTTTGTCCACTATCTACTATCCAACATCTCCTATTATTGTGCATACTATTTTACAGATTGCTACTCAATTGAAAATGTATGAAAATTACTTAGTTTTATGCGAGGCTATTGTTGCTATGAAAACTAAATACCTTAAATATTGGAGAGAAATTCCTTTCCTATATGCATTTGCATTTATTTTAGATCCTAGAGGTAAAATTGAAGCATTTGCTAATGTTCTTGATCTTCTTAGTGATGCTACAAGGCTAGACTATTCTAACTATTTTACAGAAGTTTGTTCTCGATTACACAAGGTTTATCAAAGGTATGAAACTAAATTCCAGGGAGTCTGCTTGCAACGACCTCTAGTAGCCCCCACCTCAAGTACCAAGATAAATATGTGGGGCACGATCTTTGGTGGCTCTTCCTCCAGGCCCAGGTCTTCTTCTTCTACAACGCCGCCTGCTCAACCAAGAACAACCCCAAGGAATGGGGAACTATCCACCTATTTAGACAGCGATACGGTGGATTTCAACTCAGAAGGCTTCGAAATTTTGCAATGGTGGCAAGCCCATAAGTTAGCATATCCGTGCTATCCATACTTGCATGTGATGTGTTAACTGTTCCTTTCTCGACGGTTTCCTCCAAGTATGCTTTCAGTTTTTTTGGAAGAATATTGGAGGAGAGAAGAACACATCTCACAAGTGAGATGGTGGAGATACTTCTAACTATGAAGGACTAGGAACTAGTTGATTCACGAACACAACACTCTGTGGAAAATCCAGAGTTGTCGGATGTGTTCAAAAATCTGTACCTAAACAACGACACGTAGAACAAGGATGTATGTAGAGCTATAAGATGTACTCTTTTTTCCATTGCTAAGGTTTTCTCATGTTGAGTTTTTACTTGGCAAATGTTTTAACGAGGTAGTCATTTGAATATTAATAAAGCTTTTTATTACATTTTCAATATGCTTGTCTCTTTTTTTTTTACAATTTTCATAGCTATTTTTGAATTCTACACATTTTTATGATTTTTTGGGATTTTTTTTAATTTTTGGGCCTAACGGGCTAAGTGGGCTGCAACCGGCCTGTCGAGCCAAATAGGCTCGAGCCAGCACGACAGGCCTTCAGGCCGTGCCTGATCCATCTCCCCGACACGTGGGTCGGCATGGCACGACCCATCTCTTTTGCGGGCCAGGATGGGTCGTCTTAGAGATGGGCTAGGTCATTGCGTGCCCATCTTGCGTCTTGAAAATCCGCCCATCCGCCACTACTACATGTCATCTAAATATTTTGATGCAATATCTATAAATATTACAACAAAAATAAATCATGGTATTATGTATTGTTTATTACAACGAATTATTTTTCGTTGCAATAAAAACATTTTATTGCGACGATTTTTTAAACTATTACAACAATTAAAAATTGTAGCGATAACAAATAAATAATACCATGAAAGAACTAATCATTGCAATAACATGGACTATTTGTAACAACTTATTTTTTGTTGCAATAATTTTGTGGTAATATATAGGAATCCTTGTAGTGAAATTGACAAAAAAATCGATAATATTGTGATCTTGATCTGTATTCTGTGCTGTGATGCATTGTTGCAATTGAGTTTCTCTATTCGTAGGATCGTGATGCTGGGTTGGACAGCTTGTTTGGCAACAATTGGGAAGGGGAATGAGGAATTTTTAGCTGAAATAGCGCGTTTGCGCTGCGTAATTACAGAAGTAGCAAGCGGTGCGACACAATTGCAAAAGTGGAGCCTCGTCCGGCCGGTGATGGGCCAGACGGCCGCTCCAGTCGACACACTGCCTCGTCCGGCCAGTGACAGGCCGGACGCATCCACGTCGCCCTTGTCCGGCTGATCACGGGCCGGACGCCCCTCCACGTCCCTCGTTCGGCTGGTCACGGGCCGGACGCCCATCCATTTTTAATTTATTTCCAATTCTGACCGGTTTGGCCATGCCACAATGCATGGCATGGCAAAAGCATGTTGTCACACCATGGACCTCAGCGTGGCAAATGAGTTTTGTCACGCCACTCCTCTTAGCGTGGTAGGAAGTTGGCTCGGAGGGCTATCGTGGTAGGTTTGGCCACACCGCGGTCGGTGGCATGATAACACAGTTTGCTCATACCACAGGTCATGGAGTGACCAAATGGGTCAGAATTGAAAATAAATTAAAAATGGATAGGCGTCCGACCCGTGATCGGCCGAATGAGGGCGACGTGGAGGCGTTTGGCCCGTCACCGGCCGGACAAGGGCGGCGTGTCGGCTGGAGCGGCCGTCCAGCCCGTCACCAGCCGGACGAGGCTCCATTTTTGTAATTGCATCGTGCCGCTTGCTACTTCTGTAATTACGCAGCGCAAACACGCTATTTCAGCCAAAAACTCAGGGAATGAGAGGTCAAAGGAGAGAGTTTACAATGGGATGAGACATGTGAGTTTGTTTTTTTAATTTCAATATCTTGTTTGGCAAGAGAGATAAGACATGGTGATGGATTGCTTTATAACTTCTAAGATATCCTAACATAAGTGATGATGAATGACTGAGATGTATTACTATGACTCTAGACAACAATTCCCTCCCAATTCCCGCCTCACTTTGGGTTTAAAGTTGTGGGAGGTATGCCTCAAACTCTCAAACCCCATCCCATCTAAATTTCCATGTACATCAACCAAACAAGATATTTTATAACTCCCACCCTTAAATTCATATTCTCTCTCCCCAATTCCCTCCGACCAAACAAGTTGGGAGTGTTAGGATTTACAAGGTTTTGGCCTTTTGGGCGAGCGTTTTGCCAAAGATGGCAAAGTTACGATTTTATTTTTTGTCCCAAAAATAAAACTCCAATTTTTTTAAAAGAAAGGGGTGTGCTTGGGTACACCTATTTAATAAAATTTTACCAATTTTAAAACAAATTAGTTACTATTAGATGGGTCAAATCTGCATTAACGTAAAAAAAAACCAAATCAAAGATTTGCCTCGCTTAATAGTCAAATCTATATCTATATCTAATCTTCAATTTGATTTTTTTTGTGATGACCCCCACCTAATATTAACCTCTTTGCTTTAAGATTCGTAAACTTTTCTAAAAGGGTCCTTGGTTTCTGGATAAAGTTGGAGGCCATATCTGGTGACAACGTGGCCAGAGTTTCTTGATGAGGCACTGGGAGCTCCGCTTCAGGTCCGCCTCCACGAAAGGTAGCACATCCACCGCCCCAAGCCCCCAACTCTCTCTCGATGCCTCGATGCATCCACCGATTGGAATTGGAGGGCTTCCAGCCTTCCACTGCCCCAAGCCCCCAACTCTCTCTCGATGCCTCGACACATCCACCGATTGGAATTGGAGGGCTTCCAGCCTTGGACCCCTCATGGCCTCAAGGCTCAAGACCCCAAGGCCTCAACCGTCGACACCACTCCACTGCACGCCCGCCCGCTCGCTTGAACGCACCACGCCAACACCCTTGTTTTCTCGCTCAAAGGCGCCATCGAGCTGTCAAGGTCGCCGATGGCCGAGGCACCAACGCCTGTTCACGGTTCCCATGTGCCCGCTCACCAGCTCCATCATGCGCCCGCACCACTAGGGTTACGACGCACGTGAGCTGCCTGCGCGTCATGCCCTGGGATCTCGCTGTCGCGCACACCAGTCTCACCCTCGCCCTCTCCCTTGCCTTGCCTGCGCGCCGCACGCCCTCGCCCCTAGGACCTTGCCACTGCGCACCCTCGCCCATTGCCACTGTGCCCCCGTGCCTCGTCTCGTCTGCCGCTCGTGCCTCGCCTCACCCGCTGCATTGTGGTTAGGGTTAGGGAGCTCTAGAGCTGGGGAGTGGGGACTGGGGAGGATTGAAGCATGAGCCGGGCCCGTGAGGACGACTAGAGGTCCTAGAGGACTAATGTCTAATGGGCTGGCTGGCCAGGCCCGGCCCAATGCGTGTGTGTGGCCCGTGATGAGGCAGCCTCCTCTCCTCCTCTCCTGCGCAAGTCCCCAAGGCAGCCTCCTCTCCTCGTCATGGTATGTCGGCTTGTGTGCCAGTGGCCGTCTTGGGAGGCTGGGGTTCCGCCAACCTATGACGAGGCAGCCTCCTCTTATCCTCTCCTGTGCAAGCCCCCAAGGCAGCTTCCTCTCCTCCTCGTGACTGTCTGGCCGGACGCTGGTGGCCAGTGCCGGAGACTAGGGGTTCCTGCCGGAGGGAGCTCTGGTGGCCGTCTGAGCTTGCCCAAAGGGAGGGTCCGCCCCTGCTCAACATGCCCAAACTAACCGCCGTGCAGGTGGGCTGAGAAGTTCGAACACGCTAGCAACCGAGCCCCCCCCCCGGGACGCGGGGATGATGGTCCACAAAGTGTTACCATATAGTGTAGATCACCTTAGCCGCCGGCTCCGTCATCTTCGCCCCACCACGCACCATGTCAATATCACCGCTGCCAGCGACCACGGCGTCGTCGAGCTGAAAGGCCGGTCAACCTGGTCCGTGCGGTGAATGGAGCACTCCGGGAGATGCTGGCTATTATAGTTTTTACAAAGAAAGGGAGAAGAAGCAACGGAATTTGCTCCTTGGCGCTAGACGACTTTCGAGATGGACCAATTAGAGAAGCCCTCGAGCACTGTGTGGTCTTGCTAAGCTTAGAGCCTTAGATCAAGTCTCTTAAGAATCAATCAAAAGAAGACCCCAAATCTCTGCAACGAATCACTCATTTTTTTTTCATATTTTTGTACAGGAAGTCTGGCTCACACAGCATATGGTACATGTAGCTGCATTACAGTTGATAGTTGAGAACAGACACATGAATAAAGTAATCGTCAGTACATCACTCTTGACACTACTGAACGAGTAAATGATGGGAGATTGAGGCACAGGGGCTAATGAAGTTACATAGGCGGCAACCGGCGGCACACGAGGATCACATCAACGTATATATATTAATTCGGTGTAAAAAACGTACATATGATTTCATGCCTATCACGCTGCAATAAACAAACAAGGAATATTTTCAGACAAATGCAAGGTTCCAAAACCCGAGATATTAGTAAGAACTGATGGCGCCGAGTTTCTTATTGTTAGAGATACGTTAGAGATAGGAATATCATTTGTATTTCTTATCTGCCTTTTATATTGCCTTATCTGTATATGGCATACACCTCTTGTATACCTTATATATATATGTCCATTGGGCATCTGAATACATACACACAATATTAATAACATGGTATCAGAGCTAAGGTTAGGGTTAGAGTTTCTGTAGCTACCGTCACCGCCGTCGCCGCTGCCCCCGAGAGGAGCTATCTTAACTCCTGGGGCGGCCTTTAGGCGCCCCGCCGCTGGCGCTGCCTTTGGGCCCTCTCCCGGACCACCGCGCGTGGTCGCCGCGCCGCTGCTCTAGACCGAGCCGCTTCCGACGTCACCCGATGCGTCGTCTCTGCCTCTGCTCCTGCTCTCTTCGCCCATGCTCTCTCACCGAGCCGTCTCTGCCCGACGTCACCTGCATCGCCCGAGCTTCCCGGGCTCCTCTGCTCCTGGATCCCCGACGCGCTGCTGCTCGCACTGCTCCTCTGCGCCTTAGATCGCGGTGCCCCAGACATCCCCTGCTCAGTCTCCACCCGGATCTGCCATTTGCCACGGTGGGGTGGCCGGCCCTCTCTCCTCGGCTTATTTGCACAATGCCACACCGCCTTCCTCGCCTCGTGTTTCGTGTGTGGCTTGGGGTTTCTACATGGGTTCGTGCGCTGCGTGGATTATTGCGTCGGTCTGGAGGATTGCAGTGGGGGTTGTTTCCTGGCTACTTTGGAGAATGCCTTGCAAGGTTGTTTCTGGGCCCGACTATGATGACTATGACGAGTATGGTGATGATGTTGCTGCTGTCGGTGGAAACAAACTTATGGGCTGGGCCATTACTATTGTTTCATCTTGGGCTGGTGCTTGCTATTGGTGATTGGAGAGAGATACGATTGCTGATTGGAGAGATATACGATTGCTTGCTGCTGCTAGTATCTGCTGCTAGTTATATTATAGTCTTTTCTTTCTTTGTATCTTTTTCTTCTGTTGCGTCCATCCAAGTACACATCACTCTAGTTTTTAGTTCGTCTAAGCCATGCGAATCCACAAATTTATTGCCTGTCATAAAAGTATATAAATTCTTCTTGCATAGCAGCAGCTGCCGCTCTTTTCTTCGAGCCGTTGCATATCGTCAAAGTCGTTATGATGCCGACATGCTTTTTCTGCACTACGCCTCCGTTGTGCTTCCTGTACATTGCGCCGCGCTTCTTTTGCACAGCGCCTCCGTTGCGCTTCTTGTGTATTGCGTCGTGCTTCTTTTGCATTGTGTCTCCGTTGCGCTTCTTGTGCACTGCACCGTCGGCGTCTTGGGCTACGATCTACACCGTCATGCTTTTATCTATTCTTATTCGGCTTGATTTGATAGCTTTCTCTATATTTGTCGGTTTTATCATCTTCTTCGTCGTATTGCTGCGGTCAACTTTGCTCCCGCACCTTGTACTTTATAGGCTACCACACGACACCGGATGAGAGATCTTTTATCAATATATTTTCCAAGAGCTACATGCTATAACGATATTATCAAGACTCGGACTTTGGATTTTTAATATTTCAGTGTCAACTCATTCCAAATGCAATACTATTGCATACGTCTTGCATTTGAGGGGAGGGGGTGTTAGAGATATGAATCTCTTTTGTATTTTTTATCTGCCTTTTATATCGCCTTATCTGTATACATCATACACCTTTTGCACATCCTATATATATTGCCCATTAGATCTCTGAATACATACACACAGTATTCATAACACTTATACGGGAATCCCGTTGGTGGGCCCAGGCAGGTCGAATGTGTACATTTCCGGCCTGCTAACCACTCATATGTTATCTCCTCTCACCAAACAATGCCAAGATGATTCCACAACTCCAGCCAAAATACTGCCTTGTTCTTGCCAGAGCATCTCAACCTTTGAGATTCCCAGTAAAGAAAACATTTTTTAGTACTTATGTGGCATGCCTATATACAGTCAATCAGTTATACACACACTCGGCAGCTTCAGCTCGCTGGTTGTCACATCTCAGAATTGAGAAACACAGCTGAAGGCAGAGCGATGAAGGGAAGCCAGAGTCATGAGTTCGAGACAGATGTCCCCGCCTCTGAGCTATGGGAAATCTACGGCACACTCCGTCCTGCAGAGTTATTGCCTGAACTGCTTCCGCACATCCTCGCCAAGGCTGAGCTTGTCAGCGGCGATGGCGGTGTTGGCACCATCGTGCAGCTGACATTTCCTCCGGGTGAGATTCTGAAACCACTCTTGTTTCAAAAAAAATTCTGAAACTACTCTTGAATCTTGATGTTGATGGGTATATTGACACGTAATTGTTTTGCCACTTGCTAGGAATTCCTGGCCTGCAGGGATACAAAGAAAAATATATCAAAGTTGACAATGAAAATTATATCAAAGAGGCAGAAGCCATCGATGGCGACATTTTGAAGCTCGGGTTCCTCTCGTACATGATCCGGTTAGAGATCATTGGGAAAGGACCCAACTCTTCAGTAATAAGATCAACTATTGAGTATGAGATTGACGATGGGAACGCCGAGCTTGAATCTATGATCAGTACTGCACCTTTGGCTGCAACTGCTGAAATATTGACAGGGTATATCAAGGAGCAGAAGATCGCTCAGACCAGCTCTTGAAATAGCTCAGAGAAAAATGTATCAAGAGAAATAAATGAATGTGTTGGAGAGTTCGTGTTAGATCTACCTAACGAGTTGTATTAGAGTTGGACTCTACTTTGAGTCTATAAATAAAAGGTGTGAGATCCTATAAGATACACACAACTATTCCCGAAATCAACATGGTATCTGAGCCCCCGTGTCCATCCACCACCGAACCCTAACCCTAGCCCCCACATACCTCAGCCTCAGCCGCCGCCACCATCATTCCCCCTCGCACCGTTGTCTCACGGGCGTCAGAGGCACCATCGCTACCGCTCGGGCTCTTGCCCTTCTGCTCCTCATGAGCGTCACGGCCACCTCCGCCGCTCGGGTTGTGTGGGACTCCGCGCCGCATAGCCTTTGCCGCTTGGGTCACCATCGCCGCTGCCATCGACAAAGTGAAGCGCTCTAGACGCTTGCTCTCGCCGTCCCTCGCGCCTGATCTACCGCCGCCGCACATCACCATCGCCTCTGGCTGCCACCATCTCGAAGCCGTCGTCGCCGTCGCCTCTGGCCGCCACCATCTCGGAGCCTCGCCTCTTTCGGTGGAGGAAGAGTGGAGAGAGAGCCAACACTTGGGAGAAGAAACAAGGAAGGAAGCGTTGCATACGCTTTGGGAGGAAGGAAGGAAATGTGCGGTTGGAAAAGGAGGTGAGAGAAGAAATATATATATATATATATATATATATATATATATATATATATATATATATATTGTATGATTTGGGTAACCGTGAAGTCGATCATTGAGGTTCGGCTGTGAGCGTTGATGTGTAAAGAATCGCCATGATCGTGGGAAATACGCGCGGCATATCTTAGTGGTAATTTAGCATTGCTCTGGTGTTTGAGAAGATGACCCTTGAGGAAATTGAGGTAGCGAGGAAGGAGGAAGAAGCCGCAATGAGGGCGGCAGAAGAGAAAATGAAGGCAATTGTTGATACTACTTCCCCGCTAGTAACTCAAGGTGACATGAGAAGCATGTTACATGACCTTTTTGTGACGGGTATGATAGGTCCGAGGGTTGGTGCAGAGTCATCTGACTTAAAGTTTGAGCTGATGTCAAATGATGTAAAATTGGAAGAAAGTAAGAATTACCTAAGTTGGTCTAGATGGTCTCAGCTAATTCTGAGGACGAAGGGGGTGGAGCACTACCTGCGGGAGACTTATGTTGAGCCTGTGGACAAGGCGAGCATGGAATGGAGGATGTGGAACACCACCAATTCTGTGGTGGTAGCTTGGTTGCTAACTTTGATGTCTCCATCTATCGCTCGAATGGTGGAGATGATGCAGAGTGCACCGGTGATGTGGAAGACGCTGAGCAATATGTACTCCGAGGCAGGAAATGTGATGATGATGGTGAAAGTCCAGGGCAAGGTGGAGGCCCTGCAACAGGAGGAGAAGACCGTTCAGGAGTATGCTAGTAAACTGCAGCAATTATGAGCAGATTTAGATCACTATGATCCAATCACGATTAACACGTCTTTGGTGATATTGAAATTTGTCGAGTGTGGTGTAATGTCTGAGCGGGTTACACACTTTCTAAAGGGACTGAACCCAAAGTTTGAGAGTAGGAGGGCTGCCATGTTTCACTTAGCAAACTTGTCTTCTATGGAGGAGGCTATTTCGGCTATAGTGTAGGAGGAGGTTCGACTACGAGTAATGGAGGATAACAACCCGGTCCGATCCGCATACGCCATACCAGATGATACGGAGTGCTACAACTGTGGAATGAGAGGACATCTGAGTTGTGCTTGTCCTTCTCCACAGTATGGAGGTCGTGGTGTCCGTAGAGGCTGAGTTGGAGATTATCGAGGCCGAGGTGGAGATTGTAACATCCCAAAGTTCTGTTACCAAAATAAAAATGAATAAAGTTAATTATTTTATTGGATTTTCTGAAATTTGAAAGAGTTTGATTGTTTTTTTAATTCCCTAAGTTTTAAAAGTCAAAAATAAAAATTTATTGAAGTCTTTGAAGTTTTATTTGATTTAAAGTGAAAAATAAAATTTTAATTAATTTCTAGAATTTTTGGAATTTTAAAAGCTTTTCCTAATTATTTTAAAGCCAAAATAAATTTATGTGCAAAAAATATTACCAATTATAAGTTGAAAATATTTTATTTAAGTCCAAAATAACTCTAGGAATTTCTATGAATCTTTATAGAATTTTTGGATTTATTTTGCTATTTTCTAAAGCTATTTTGATTTAACTGGATTAAATCAATTGATAAATCAATATAAATTTACTACTCAGTGATTGGGCCGAATTCAGCTCGGCCCATTCCTTCATAAGCACGCCGGCCGCTCGGTGCCTCGCGCCGCAGCTCCTCTCTCGGTAGTTGGATTTACAACGAGCGGTCGATTTTGACGAAGCGTTGGACGTCCGAACGTTACAATCAACGAGGACCACTAGATCTAAATCGGACGGCTCGCATGGACCTGTTACTTTCCTATTCACCGCGCGTTCGCCCAAACCGTTGTGGCCGTTGGATTATCATCGGACGGCTCACCGCAACTGTTTCTTTCCTGTTGCCGCCGTCGCCGACATGTGGGACCGCCAGCTACAAGGTCATCTCCTTCCTTCCTTTCTTCTCCACGTCTGTTCTTTCCTTTCTCGCCGATCGCCATGGACGCTGATTTGAACCTTCCAAAACCAGGTAGATCTGGCCGCATCTCCCTTGATTCCGTGCGCATTAACACCGCCGCGTCAATCTGCCCCTGACACGGCCTCGTCCTTTCCTTTCTCTGCCCCAAATCCCTTAATTCTCACCGAAGACCTGCTCGGGCCTTCGTGCTCTCCACGCCGCCTTGGCCACACCCACGCCCTATATAAAAGAGCCCCGGGTGCGCCTTTCTTCACTCATTCCATTGCCGCCAACCGCCCATCTTCTCCTCCCTCTAATCGCCGTGATTTTAAGATTTTCGAGCGATCATCGAAGCCTCGATCTTCGTCTTCTCCGGCGACGACAAGCCCTCCCTGGCCGCTCCGACCTCGCCATCAACTTCGCCTCGATGTCGCCCACTTCGTGCGTGCTTCATCTTCCTCAGAGAACCACCGGAGCAGCTTCGTCGCCGTTAACCAAGCTTCACCGCCGCCAAAGCTTGTCGCCGACGGCCAAAATGCCATGCACTTCCTCCACGAACGCGCGCATCAGGTCTAGCATCTGTAGGACCGGAAAGGCGACTAGAGGGGGGGTGAATAGACGCTTTCTCTATTTTTCCCTTCGATCAAACTCAACACTACTTTCACTCCAATAGCTATAAAAGCTATGAAGATCTGTATACAGGCACAGCGGATGACCTGTGTTGAATCTAATCAAACCCCGATGAAAAAGGCTAAAAACATCTCACAATTGCAAGCACAAAACTCGTCCCCTTTCACGCCATTTCACACAAGGAACTTGCTGCAACACACCACAAGAAACCGAGCCGACTTGCACGCACTTGTAATAAAAAACACACAAGATACTGCATCCAAAGCAATATACATACCCAAACAGCAAACTGCTGGAGATTAAAATCAGAACTCCCATCACATCAACAAGCAGCCAAGGCAGTAAATTAATCTAACAATAGCACACTGATGGCAGTCAAAACCGAAACATTGGTGAGATCTTTGATGGCACCCAAGCAGTAAACAAATACAGGCATCAAACCAACAGCAATATAACAAAAAAAAACTTAGTCACATCAAGGATGATGGCCAAGAAAAACAAAACCCAACAACAAACGCTGGAAACAATATTTCTCTGCCTACACCCAAGACTACAGCCACTGCCAAGAAACCGATTTTTTCCTTTGTTTTTCGAGCACAGCAAGGCGCCGCCATGGACTCATTTCTCTGCTGAGACGAGCCGCCGCCAGAGCCGTACTTTGTGGGAGTTGCGAGCGTTACAAAATTGCCGCCATGCTCCCGAATTCTGCGGCCTTCTGATGCCGCCCCAAAGCATCTATTTTTGCGGTCACAGGATTTCTAGCATCAACCAAACAGACACGTACAGAGAAACATCACAGCTCAAGCAAACAACAGAGTGGTTCACAGCAGCAAATCTCCATCAGTCCCATCAAAGATGGCTGCCATAGCACTAAATTACTCTAAAAACAGCAAACTGCTGGGAAATAAAACCAAAGCAATAAAATAGCCTAAAACATCAACAGAAAAGGATATATGTTCCCCATACCGAAGTGACAGGCAAAAACAGCAATTGCCGCCCAGATCTACCGAGGAACAGGCCACAACCAAGTGATTTTTCTGATTTCCTAGAGACTACAAGCCGCCGCACAATCCTAATTTTCCGGGCCCTCTACAGGCCACAGCAAACCGATGATCACGCAGAAGAAACAAATGGTCACAAAAGCAATCAATCCATCAGTCGCAATATAGAAGGGACCTCAAGCCAATAAACAAATGAACATGAATAAGCTCCATGCATACAGATCAAACAAATCAGATCTGCTTTGATTTTTGTGTATTGATCGAAGCTGCGAGCCCGCCAAGCCGTTTTCACGGAGACCACTGCGGTAGCAGCGCCGCCTGAGGCTCTACAAGCCTGTGCGCCAGAACTTGATTTTTCGGGGGAGGGCGGTAGGCGCCGTCGCTCCTTTTCACGAGCATCGGCGCGCGAAACTCCTATATTCTTTTTGGGGCACCGTTAAGGCCCAATAACAACGGAACACACACGCACGCATATTAAAGCACTGTCTTCATCATCGATTGACCTAAACCGCTTCACCAGGCACCGACCCGCGCCGCGGTTTAGCCAAAAGATCACCAAGGCGGTATTTGGTGAAATTACCAAAATACCCCTTCTCGATCCTTCTCCAAAAGCCGAGTCCACGGATCGTGAAGCAATCGCTGCCGCCCGTGTAGGTTGATCAGCGGCTCCATGTTGTCAAGTCTCTCCGTCCGGATCCACCGTACCGCGAGCACTTGCAGCGACTCTGCACCGCTTGATCAACGATCGCCGCGCGCCGTTCGGTCATCCTTATCCATTCTGCGCCACGCTTGGTCACTTGATCTCACGGCATCCATGATCGTTACGGACCTCGGCTCTCCAAGCTTAGTCTGATCCTTCTCGCCGTTGACCGTCGTTGACCTTCAAGCCACTGCACAACAATAGACAAGCAAACACGAATCAGGAACAAGTTCTTCACAACTTGACCCACGTTAGCCAAAACATGCAATATGCAACACATATGCATTAACAAATATGGATATGACCAATCCCAAAACAATTCACCACTTATATCAACATTATTTCAAAACCGGTCGGATCACCGATGACTGGCGATTACGAAACTTTGTCGAAAACGCTTGAAACTTCAAACCAAAAGCACCATTGCCAATTGTTTCATCATCCTAAGATCATAAGCATATCCCCATGATATCTACAGCATCGCTCCCTCTTTCTTTTAAGCACATCCACGCCCCTCGCCGTGGCGCATAGTGCCGGAGAGGAGGTCACCAGAGCTTCGCTGGTCTCGTGCCTACGTGGCGTGTCCACGTCATGGCCACGGCGGAGCCACCTCGGAGCCAACTCAACCCTAAGGGCCACGTGGCTGCCGCGTGGCGCTTGCGCCAGCGTTTGCGCAGCCGATCACTGTACCATGGGGCCCACCTATCAGTGGCACACCCGCACACAGTCACCACTGATGTCATATTTTAGATTTTCCTTTAGGAAAATAAATCAGGAAATTCGAGTAAAATCCAATTTAGGGTTTTATTTGAGTTTTAAACTTCCCGGAGCTCGTTCTTCTTCATACGAATTCTGATTTCATCGATTCAAATTTATAAATTCTTATAAATTCAAGATCTAGCTAACTAAACCAAAATTATTTAATTTGGAGTTCATTTGAATTTTGTTTGAATTTGGTTTATTTTCGCGTATAGATTTCGACGACTTCGGAGAGTTAGATTTCGACGTCGTTTGAGAACAATTAATCAAGCAAGGTAAGTTATACCTTTGATCATATTTGATCCCATTATTTAAAATTATTTAAATTCTATTTTAAATTATTATTGCATGCTTATTTCTATTCAGTGTAATTTAAATTCCTATTTTTAAATTATAGTTATGCCTAATTCCTTTGTACATCCAAATTTGACATTGAATAGACATACCTTGACACCTTAGATAAAAATCTAGTTTATGCAATAGTATGAACTAGAACATTTTGAGAAAAATTATGCTTAGCCATGCTTAGACCTGAAATATTTGATTTGGGGAATTTCAGCCAAAAATCAAATGTTGTTTAATTTGTACCCTTAGCATTGGTGTGTCATGGGAGTTTACAAATGCTTTGTAAAATGAAATAAAATTAAATGATGGTTTGGACTTGGGCAAAAATGGATGGTTGGAGGGTGCAGGTTTATGCACGGGTTCAATCTGGGTAGGATTGAGACCTAGGGTTTTTGGAAATTGCCCAAGTTAGTTAAGGACCGGTCTTCGAGCATTCCTTTGCTACGCCCCACCGCACCACCACAAGTCTGGTATGGGACCGACTTGGCTAACTAGTTTGCAAAATTCCATCGTGGTTGTGCCATGTTGATGTGTGGGTGTCAGAATGACCTAATTTTATGTATTCCCACATGGCGCAAGAGGGGGCTTGAATCCGGCGGATGGTTAACCCAATGGAAGCGAAACCTTAGCGAGGTGTGGCCACGGTGGGATGATGCATTGTAAAGGCCCCATGATGATCACTTAGTCGCACACCTTCGGAAGTGTGTCAGACGAACATTAAAAGTTGATTATCTCTTGTGGGTAAAGCTGTACAAACTCTGCAAAGTGTTAAGAATTATTCGAATAGCCGTGTCCACGGTCATGGACATGCTAGCAAAGCCACTCAAAGTTAGACTTTGATTTTGTTTTCAAAATATTTTGTAAAACAGTTTTGACATGGATGGGTGTCCATGAGAAAAGTTATGGGTTGAAGCCCCGGGTTGGTGCCTGTGTTTATGTTAGTGTTAGGTTGATGCCTACACTAGCTTTATTAATTCAGCTAAAACTCAATTTTAGTTATTGAAAAATTGGAGCGTTTGAACTTAGTATTGTATTTAAATTGTCAAATATTGCTTTTGCACAAATAACCCTATAAGCCATCCTTTGTTACATCCATACATGCATTAACCCTATTATTGGGTGTAACTTGCGAGCAAGGAAGTTGTGCTCATCCTTGCTTTACGCAAATAAATTTCAGAGGAGAAGAACCTTGCTACCGGTGTGGATCTCGATGACTAGGCCGTTACCCCAGTCGATTGCACTGTGGCGAACAAATTTGGACTCCACTACTTCTTCATCTTCATTGTGTTCTTTATTGTTGGCTTATGGCGTTTCTTGTAATAAACTCTGTTGATTATTAATATAATTGTGTGATTTATGGATGTTACCATATCTGTTTACTGTGTGAACTAGCTACTGATCATGGGACTAGTTTAGAAATGCATAGAGGATTTGGGGTGTTAATCCCGGGTCCGACAGAGATCGTGGTGGTCGTGGAGATGGAGGTCGAGGAAGGGGCTGAGCTGGCCCCAGGGCTAATGTGGCCCTGACAAAGGAGGTCATGTCTGTTACTCTAATAGGGGAGCAAGCAGTGCAATGGAAGAAGTGGCAGTAGGAAATGACATTGGAGACTTCTCATGATTCCACCTCCTTTGGTAACTTTGCAAACTACGCCTACGTGAGCGAAAGTACTTAGTCACATGCACTTGCATCCATATATAAGCACTCTCATATTGATTGGATCATAGATTCAGTGGCATCCAAGCATGTCAAGGGTTCACTTAGTGCCTTTGCATCTTACACCCCATATACTCATTCGAAAACTGTCCAAACAACTGATGGAACCTCCCAGCTTATCCAGGGTGTAGGATCTGTAGAGTGCACACCATCCATTGCTCTATCCTCTGTTTTGCATGTTCCATCCTTTCGATCAACCTTCTTTGATCGGTTCTATCATTGACCAATTCAAATGCCTTGTCACATTTGATGAGGATTCGTGTTTCTTCCAGGAGAAGAGAACTGGAAAGAGGATTGGAACTGGAATAAGGCGTAATGGACTGTGGTACATTGACTAGGTTGATGCGGCATTGGCAGTGGCTATAGGAGGAATCGAGGGAGAAGTTTTATTATATCATCGTCGCTTAGGACATCTATCATTTGAGAGTTTAAGTCAGTTATACCCTGATTTGTTCAAAAGGGTAGACAAGAGTAAACTTGTGTGTGATGCTTGTGAGTCTAGAAAGCATACACGGTCTACATATAGTAGCATTGGTTTTCGGAGTTATGAACCTTTTATATTAATACATTCGGATGTTTGGGGTCTGTGCTCAGTTACTTCTGTGAGTGGTTTTAAGTGGTTTGTTACATTTATTGATTGCTATACTCGTATGACTTGGATTTATATGATGAAACACAAGAGCGAGGTCTTTCAATGTTTTTAGGACTTCCATAGGATGGTTGCCACTCAGTTTGACGCAAAGGTTCGGATTCTTCGATCAACTAATGGAACTGAGTATGTTAACAAGGAGTTTGCAGCATATCTCTCAGAAGAGGGGATATTTCATCAGACTACTTGTCCAGGAACCCCGCCTTAGAATGGAGTGGTTGAAAGGAAGAATCGACATTTGTTGGAGGTAGCACGTTCACTCATGTTTCAGATGAATGTGCCAAAGGGATTGTGGAGTGAGGTAGTAAAGACGGCAGTGTATCTCATCAATCGTATGCCGTCTCGAATACTTGGGATGAGATCTCCAGCTGACCTTCTTTTGGGTTAGTGTGACGCCCCGTGTCATTACCCCAAGGGTAATCACACTTAGGCATCGGATTACTATTCGTTTGCTCGATGAAAACTTTGCTCCAACGAATAGTAAGCCATTACGAGTCCTTGACGAGAACAATAAGATAAGCTGTACATTTTATTCGATGTCGCCACGCAGAACTAGGGTTCTTAATACAAATATTATCTGATTACCAAAAGGAATCGCTCGCTTTTCTCGCCAACACGGAAGTCTCGGCCTTCTATTAGTCCCAAGAGTCAAATATGGCGTCCATCTCGCTTTGGTCCTCGTGGCGGTGCCTTCTCCTCCAGTGTTTTGTTTGGTACTGCATGTCCGTCATCCCACTCGGGAAAGTTCATTTGGGCTAGGATCTACAAAGGAGAATACTAACAAGGTTGAGTACGAATGTACTCAACAAGCATTAATAACAAAGAATGCCTTTGGATGGCTATCTCTAGTTGTTATCACATTTTCTAAGTCATCTCAATTATGAAAATAATTTAAAAACATTTAGATGGCAAATTTTATCTGAAAACACTACTTGTCACTCGGAGAAAAAAAAGACCTCCGGCGGTTCCGTAGACTCCAATCCGGAGAGACGGCATGAATTCATGATTTTGCATAGCCTTCTTGGAGCTTTGTACCACTTTACCCACAGATTATTCGAGCTCTAAATGAGCGGATCCCTGCATTTCCTTTGATGCGGGTTCGAGTTGAGAATCTGAGCGTTTTCGAGCTCGTGATTAAGTCTCCACCCATTACTTTCCGTCGGTGCTGATTTAATCACGCTGCTGACCTCGTCATACACCGAGTTCCAGAAATGTTGGTTGAGGCGGCCATCGTCCGTGCTCAACACTCCACCTTGGGTCGGCTCTCTTCCGTTCCCAATCACTCCAATGTGACCTATTGTGGAGATCATAATTACGTAACATGGTAGCATTTTACGCGCCTAAGCGGGCAAATGGTCGGTATCTTGAATTCTGACTTGAGGCCATCGAGCAAGAGTTTTGTTTGTCCTTATATTATAACCATATGTAAAAAGGGGCCCACCTCTTACCTCATCATCAGCATTATCGTCGCATTCCCCTGCCAGGACCCCCTTTTACCAACCATAATAATAATTCTCATTCATTCTTTCTTTCTCATTCTCATTCCTTTCATCATCATCTTAATCATTTTCATCTCAATCATATTCATCTTAATCACATTCATCTTAGTCAAATTTATCTTAATCATTGTTATCTTAATCATTATTTAAGTTTTGAGAAAACAAGTTTGATGCAATAAACATATAGTGCAATATCGGTTTACATTTAAATTAACTATATTAATGGTCAAGAGGATAGCTTGCCTGTAGAGTTGTAGGAAAGATTGGCGTCGACGAATCTCTGCTCGATTTCTTACGCGTCTTTGGTTAGTCCTCTGTAGCAAGCGGTGTACGAATAGTAATATAAATAAATACATAGTGGATTGTTGAGTGATATAATAAATATCTAAGTTAGTGACTCCTAATTGTTAGCACAGTTTAATTTAAATAAACATTTTTGAGGTCTACACTAAGTTAGCCTTGCAGACTAATCGTTCTCTGAAAGCAGCACTAAGGTCGACAACTGCGGTCCACGCTTAACTAAATACACTACATAATTAAATAATTCGCAACGCACAAGATTCACTATCCAAACTAGTTATTTTATTAATAACAGAATTAACAACTATTAAACTTATCACGGAAATTTTAACGTCACGGTAACTTTTGATTGGTTAATTAGGCGAGATCCAATTTAAGTTATTTAATCGTAAGGATTACCTGACTAACAATTAATTAGTTTACGAAACTACCAACTAAACATATTACTGCAACAAAATTAAAGGCAACACAAACCTCAATTCTCACTAATAAAAACTCTAATTTTCTAATCTCTCCTTAATCTCTCTCTCTCTCTCTCTCTTACTCTCACACACTCGGCCGCACCTACACACGCACGCACTCACACCTACACACCAGCACACACACGCACACACCCAGCCACACGCACACACACAGCCACACAAAAGCACAGCCATTTCCCCAATCCTATCTCCTTCTTCTCCCACTCTATCTCTCTCACTCTCCAATCTCTCTCCTCCTCTCAAATTACTCTGACCAAGGGGCTCCCAAGGCTCGGCCCTTGGCCCGGCCGCCCGTCGGCGCCGCCATGCTCCGCCGCCTACCCCCCACGGATCCGCCTGCCCCCCGTGGATGATGCCCCTTGACCCGACCCGCTGCTCGGCCGCGCCTCTGGCGCCGCTCACTCCACGGCGCCTCCATCTTGCCGCCCTGCCTGCCGCCTCCTCCGCCTTGCTCGGTCCCATGCCGCCGGGTCGCCTCCTCTCCCTCGGCAGCGCAGCCTCTGCGTCTCGGTTCTTGCGCCTCGGCCGCGTCGCCCCTCTTATAACCGCCGTCGGCCTCCCCGCCCCTTGCCGCCTCGGCCGCCCGGCGCCGCTCCTCTGGTCCTGGCCGCCTCCTCATACACACCCCGCCCGTCGGCCCGATCCATTGCCCAAGCCGCCGCTGGGCCGACTCTATCCTCCTGGCTCCTCCATCGGCGCGGCCGAGGCCAGCCGCCTCGGCCCGTGCCTCTCGCGCTGGCTCGGCCCGGCCTATGGCCGCCTCGCCCTCGCCTACTCGCTCCGAGGTTCCTTTCTTCCCATTATGTTAGCTTGATTTTTATGGTTAAGCATGGAGTTGGGTTCCTGATATTTTTACTTGATGATGCTCATGTATGCATGCGAAAAGGTGAAGGGGTGGTTCATATCCTGATGCTTATTGCTTGATGTAAGAACATGGCTACATGCCGAAGGTTCTGGGGTGGGCTACTGGTGGTGGTGATGTCTATGCTACTGTGGTTGCGCCATATTGAGGTGATGCTAATACCCCTTTCCCCCTTACTCTACTGCTCTGTGATGCACAAATGATGACTGAGAGCTATGTGAATGATGAATGCGTATGTGTGCTTACTGAGGTGCTACTGTGGATTACTTCTTGTGGATACTGAGGTCTGGGAAAGGGGAATGGTAGCGCCGGCTTCAAGCTGGTGTTCTTCTCCTCCTCCTTGCTGCGATCGGTTCTTAGGCGATGATGAGATGATCTCTGAGCCTCCTCCTCCTTGCGTTCTTGATGGCTGCAGGCTTCGGCTTTGTTGGTGAAGTCCTGGCTTGCTTCCTCCTCTTGATCCCTTCCTCTACTTTCTGTGGTTGCACTTGTTTGGTGAGGCCGATGGCATTGCTTGCCTTTGGTTAAAAGGAATGGGAGGGGGGATGTATTGTTGTGCTTTGCTTGTGCTTGCTGGCTGATGGATGGATGAAAAATGGCTTGTGAATGGTTCTCCTTATGATGGTGGCTTTGGTTATATACCCTCTTGCCCAAACACAAAGACTATTTTGCCCTTGCTCATATACTCATGGTAAGATTTCGGTGGGGGCTTTTTGGTCTGTGGTTGGGAAAACACTATGCGTGTGATTTTCTATGGTTGAGTTCTTTAATATTCGTGGGTGCCGGATTAAGGTAAACACCGGATGACGAGACCTACGAAAGCAAGGTGGTCTTGGTTAACTCTAGTTAGTCTAGGTACCTTGACAAACAAGGGTCAGCTAACTTGAGTTGATCGAGGAGCCCTAGTGTGCCGGAGAATTCGACGGCCATTTCTAATCTTCTACTTTCTATTTTCTATTATCCATCGGCTTTAATTTACTAACCGCTTTCTAATTTTCTAACGGCGGCGGAGCGGATTGAGAGATGGTGGTGCTCAAAGTGCAAGGTGGCAAGGATAGCGATGCTAGAAGAATGCAAGAGGCGGTTATGATTTAATTAATTGTTGTAATAAGTATTGCAATTGGTTGTATAATTAATTTTGAAGCACGCAAGGGTTTATAATATATTACTTCTGTTTGGTATTTGGATAGATGCAAAATTGTCTTTGATTGTATTGAGATGTGTAAATATTTCTGAGTTTGTATTAATGATGTATTTATGCCTACAATGGATTTATATTTGTGATTGACTCTTGATTAATAATGATGTTGGAGAATTATTTTTATAACCCTCTTGTTGCCAGATGTAGCGATTTTGCACTTGTTATTAACTCTGAAATTAATATTTGTTCTGGATTAAAAGAATTTTAATTATCGTTAATTACAGATTACTGTTAGTTAATTTAGGTTAATTTTGCGGGTGCTCACAGTTAGTGAGAGTTCAAGGTGTCTCCCAAGGCGTTTGGTTGTGTGTGTTTTGTACGAGATCACCGACCAGTGGTTGGCAAGCTGGATCCACATGCATTGAAATGTATCTTTATAGACTATTCATCAAGTCAGAAGGGCTATAAATGCTGGAACCCAGTGGAACGAAAGTTGTTCGTGAGTATGGATGTGACATTCCGGGAGTTTGAGCCTTACTACACAAGTGGGGGTACTCTTGATCAGTTTTTGGAGTTCTCTCCTATCACTGAGGGTGACAATCGAGAGGGGGAGAACAAGGAGAGTCAACGAGAAGAAGAAGTCATTGTGGGGACAATTCCATGCCCAAACTTAACAGAATATGCGAGAGATGTGATGGCCTCCAAAAGAATTGAAGGTTTATCAGCGAAGACGCTTTGGGAAACAGGGGGAGAAGCTGAGAGACAAGCAGTCAGCACCTGAGCCACCAACAACGAAGCTTTCTGAACAGCCATTTGAATAGCCAGCCTTGCCAGTTGATTTAGTCCCAAATCTCTCATCGGGACTCTCTCCATCAAGTTCCTTGCCTTCCCTTGGGGCGAGTGGTAATGTTCATTCCAATCACTCCCATCTAGAGTTACCACTTACTGCACGAGGAAAACTAGAGCTAATCTTGAGAAAGCCTCCGGTCGGTATGGCTTTGAGCATGATGTTGCAAATTTCATCTCATATTCCCATCTCACTGCATACAAAGCATTCATTGCATCTCTTCAGACATTGCATGTTCCAAAGGATTGGCGAGTTGCTAAGTAGGATCCTAAGTAGAAGGATGCCATGAAGGAGAAGCTTAATGCACTTCAGAAGAACAAGACATGGGATCTTGTTCCACTTCTAGCAGGAAAAAGGGCAGTAGGATGCAAATGGATGTTTACAATTAAGCAAACTCCTAAAGACAAGATAGAGATATACAAAGCACGGTTGGTTGCAAAAGGTTATAGTCAAATATATGGGATAGGCTATGATGAGACCTTTGCACCAGTGGCGAAGATGAGCACAGTAAGAACGTTGATATCATGTGCAACTAACTTTGGATGGCCCCTACATCAGTTGGATGTGAAGAATGCTTTTCTACATGACGATTTACAAGAGGAGGTATACATGGAGATTCCTCTAGGCTTTGAGAACAGGCATACTAAGAGGAAGGTGTGTAAACTCAAGAAGTCTTTATACGGTCTGAAGCAATCTCCAAGGGCGTGGTTTGATATATTCAGGCGTGCAGTCAGTAGTATGGGCTATTCTCAGTGCAATGGAGATCATACTGTGTTTTATAGGCATAGAGGATCACATATTACCATATTGGCAGTCTATGTTGATGATATCGTGATTACTGGAGATGATACCGAGGAAATCAAGTCCTTGAAGAAAAAACTGGGAGAGGCATTTGAGGTGAAAGATCTTGGACCTCTTCGATACCTTCTTGGGATTGAGATTGCCCGCTCTTTGAATGGTATAGTTCTCTCCTAGAGGAAGTATGTCCTTGATCTGCTGGCAGAAACAAGTATGCTTGGGTGTCGCCCTATTGCTTCACCTATTGATAGGAATCACAAGCTATGTGCTGAGTCGGGAGATCCAGTTGACAAGGAAGCTTATCAAAGCCTTGTTGGGTGTCTCATCTATTTGTGTCATACAAGACCTGATATTTCATATGCAGTGAGTGTGGTTAGTCGATATATGCATGATCCCAGAATAGGACACATGGATGTTGTCTATCGAATCCTGCGGTATTTGAAGAGTAGCCCTGGGAAAGGTCTTTGGTTCAAAAAGAATCAATATCTGAATGTGGAAGGGTATTACGATACTGATTGGTCGAGCAGTGTGGATGACAAGAGGTCTACCTCTGGATATTGTATCTTTGTGGGATGTAACCTTGTGTCATGGAGAAGCAAGAAGCAGGAGGTTGTGGCTCGGTCTACTGCAGAGGCAAAGTACAGAGCAATGGCGTTGAGTGTGAGTGAAATGATATGGATGAAGGGTTTATTGTCTGAGCTTCGAATATGGAGAAATAATCTCTTGGTGTTGCATTGTGACAATAAATCTGCAATCAATATTGCTAACAACCCAGTTCAGCATGATCGTACCAAGCACGTTGAGATTGATAGGTTTTTCATCAAGAAAAAGCTCGACGGCAGAATATTGAAGTTGGAGTATGTCAAGCTCGACGGCAGAATATTGAAGTTGGAGTATGTCAAGTCTGGTGAATAGTTGGCTGACTGTTTTACTAAAGGATTATGTCCTAGTGAGAGTGCTACAATATGTAACAAGATGAGCATGATTGATATCTTTAGCCCATCTTGAGGGAGTGTTGGAGAGTTTGTGTTAGATCAAACTAACGAGTTGTATTAGAGTTGGACTCTACTTTGAGACTATAAATAAAGGGTGTGAGATCCTACATGATACACACAACTATTCCCGAAATCAACAGAATGTATGATTCCAGAGTTGTGTTCTTTGCACAAATGTTATGCGCAGTAGTGACTGGGAGAACCCAGATCAGACTAATCATAAAACACCAGGATATTTTGTTTGATCATATGAATGAATATCAACCATTGTGATGCATAAGTATTGCGTGGTCCATGTACCTTCATAACTGGGGGAAATTTTCTGATACGGTATGTTATGGCCGGAACCAATTAATCCAAACCAGGAGAAGATACAGTTCAGATTGATAGCGAAATGGCGGCTTATGGTTGACTATATTAGATATATCCTATAACTTTTTAACTACGAATGGTCTATTCATAGTTTCATACTCGTCATGTTCTTAGGGGTGACATCTTAGCCAGTCAGCAATGACCTGTAACTTCCACAAAATTTATATTTACAGGGAACTCGCGTTGTGCGTTCCTTATCAAGGCCACAGAGAGCTCACGAAAGCAATGGAAGGGAACCTTAGCCGAGGTGTGGGACGTCTATGGAGGCCTCCTTGTTGGGCAGTTGATCCCCCAATTGCTTCCTGGCATGTTCTCAAAGGTCGAGCTTGTTGAAGGAGATGGTGGCGTTGGGACAGTCTTTGCTTGTCACCTTTCCTCCTGGTTAGAACCTGAACACATACACTTCAGGTAGCCAAGAATTATTTATTTATTTCTTTTGTCTTGGTATCATATGCACCCAGCTTTGATTAATTTTCATTTTGGTGATTCATATTGCTAGGGACTCCTGGATTAGATTTTTTTCAAGAAAAGTGCGTCAAGGTCGACAATGAAAACTACGTCAAGGAGGCAAAAGTAACAGAAGGAGGCTTTCTAGATCACGGCTTTCAGAAACACTTGGTGCGAATAGAGATTATAGCGAAAACAGATAAGACATCTATAATAAGATCAACCATTGAATATGAAGCTGATGACGAGCACACAAGCAACACATCCTTTGTCAGTACCAGTGGTGTAGCTACTATTGCTGAGGCCATCACAAAGTATATCATGTTGGAAATGTGAATAACATTTTAATTCCAGATTTTATTATGAGGCAAAGATCACAAATAACTAGTGATGCATAAAATGATACTAACAGCTGGCTACTCATTGCACTTCTAAAATTACTCAATAAAGGATTTATAACAGAAAAGTTTGGTCGTAAGACCAACTTACAGTAGAGCTTGATGAAGAACAGAAAGTAGTGCAGACTCGATGCAATACAGACTCGATGCAGTGCAAACTCATAGACGTCGCAGTGCAGCAAGTGGTCACGCAGATGCGCTGCCCAGAAACCTTACTATCGCCCTGAGCAGGTTAACTCTGCGACAATAGTTCGGAGATACCGCTCACCCTCCTTTGCGGTGCACGCCGAGAAGAAGGGATGACTTGGTTCAAAACAACACAACCATCCAGCACAAGAGGACAGAGAGGAGGAAGAAGAATTCTTAGAGATGGAAAAAGATCTCATTTGGTCTGGACCTCTCGAAAACCTTTTAAGGGTCGAGTCAATTACTATCTAGTAACTGCTCAATTAAGCACACATTAGAATACTGGTAACTGCTGATTAAAAGACCAATTAATGGTAATTAAGCAGAATTTACCATATCTTGATTACACGTTGGTCTTCAGCTTTGACCACTGGTCTACAGCTTTGACCACGTTCTCCAAGGGAGGTCCAAGAGGATCTCCCGAAGTGGTCCAAGAGAAACCTCCAAAGGAGGTCTTCCACGACCACCCAAGAGGTCTTCTAGGACTACCTCCACGACCACCTAGGAGGTCTTCCATGACCACCTCCACGACCACCTAGGAGGTCCAAGACGACATCCTGGAGGTCTCTCCAAGGAAGGTCCAAAAGGACGTCCTGGAGGTCTATCCAAGGGAGGTTCAAAAGGAAACTCTTACTGGTCATATGTGACACTTGAAATGAGAGAGAGAGAGAGAGAGATGCACGGTCAGCAAAAGAAAGGTGGACTTTGTTCACGACACATTCACGGTCGTGTGTCACAAATCACAAGTCACGCGATTGCCACGCGAATAAACGCACGCGTGCATACATGCGTGTGACTTTAGCTATAGTCCTCCCCATGTCACCCTATTACATGTATCACATGTATCAAAGGGTGGCAAGGACTCCACCTTATAAATTGCTTTCCCACTACTTGGCTGGGCAGTATGGGACTAAACCATGCGTGCTTTGGAATTTAGGAATGAATGGGCCTTTACAAATAATGGCCCAATTCTAACAATCCCCTACCAATTCCAAGGCAAACAACAAAGAGGAAGATAAAGACTTTTGTGCTGAAGAGTTGTTAATATACCAGTCTTTCAGTGTAAGTCCCGTACGGGTTGAATTTGCACCTAGAATAACAAGATTCGTCTTCTCACAACTGATGAATGGACTATGCCTTAAGTTCACAGTCTTTCATGATTAGATTTCATTCATAGTCTTTTGTGATTAGATTTCACTTGAAATCTCAACTGAAACTAGGCTGTCAAAGAACCAAGCCTAACCAGAGCTTTATATGGTCATGCTCCCTTATCTGCTCATGAGCTTTCTAGAGAATGCCCTTATTCTCACGAACTGCGACCTCAGTTTAGCTCAAGTAGGTTTATTCATTCTAGGTATCCTGTAGGCTAATACCTTTTTCCATCATTGGACAATAGAATACATTAAGGCTTTAAGCCATCCTCTTCCATGCAGTTGAGAGTACTTTGTCTATCAGGACACGAGTACATATTTTATTAAAATGTACTCTCTTGTTCAAACATCAACTTGTTTTTCCCATTGCCTAAGTCACGGGATCTCCCATAAAAAAGGTATGGGTTACTATTGTGTTGTAACTCCAATGGGCCTTATTCCCATGTCCATAGACGCAACGGAAATCGCCTTCCGTGCTAGCCCTTTTGTGAAAGGGTCTGCCAGATTTTTCTCAGTTCGTATATAATTCACAGTAATCACTCCGGAGTTCCTCAGTTTTCTAACAGATTTAAGCCTACACTTCATATGTCTGGAGGACTTCATGTTATCCTTAGTACTTGTAACCTTAATCAACACTGTTTGATTATCACAGTACATTAGGATTGCTGGTATTGGTTTCTCAACCAGTGGTAAGTCTAACAGAAGCTTTCTAAGCCATTCAGCCTCAACAGTAGCTGTGTCTAGTGCTACAAGTTCTGCTTCCATAGTTGACCTCGTCAATACGGTCTGTTTACACAATCTCTATGAAACTGCAGCACCTGTAAGGGTAAACACATACCCACTTGTAGCTTTGATCTCATCTGCATCAGAGATCCAGTTTAAATCACTATATCCTTCTAATACAGATGGATACCCAGTATAGTGAATTCCATATGAGGTTGTGTCTCTCAGGTAGCGCAACACTCTCTCAAGTGTCTCCCAGTGATCATCTCCTGGGTTAGAAGTAAACCGACTTAATTTGCTTACAGCAAATGATATGTCAGGTCTTGTGGCACCAGATAGATACATAAAGAACCCAATAATTTGTGAATATCTCAATTGATCTTTGCCTAATCCCTTATTCTTCGAAGCTTAACACTAGCATCATAAGGAGTTGGGGAAATCTTGCAGTTCTCAAAACTGAACCGGCTCAAGATTTTCTCAGCATAATGGGATTGGTTTAAAGTGATCCTATTCTCATTTCTAATCAATTTAATATTCAGAATAACATCTGCTTCTCCTAGGTCTTTCATATCAAAGTATCTAGATAAAAAAGATTTGACCTTGTCAATAACAGTAGTGTTTGTCCCAAATATAAGTATGTCATCGACATACAAACACAAAATTACTCATTGACCCCCACCATGACGATAATACACACACTTGTCTGCTCATTTACAGAAAAAACAGCAGATGTTAAAGTTTTATCAAATTTCTCGTGCCATTGTTTAGGCGCTTGCTTTAGACCATACAAGGATTTGATTAATTTGCATACCTTACTTTCCTGTCCAAAAATCTCAAAACCATCCGGTTGCTTCATATAGATTTCTTCCTCTAACTCTCCATTTAGGAAAGCTATCTTCACATCCATTTGATGAATGTGTAGACTATGGAAAGAAACTAATGCAATAAGCACATGAATGGTGGTCAATCTGGCAACAGGAGAGTAAGTATGAAAATAATCCTCACCTTCTTTCTGGGTATAATCCTTGGCCACAAGTCTTGCCTTGTATTTATCAATAGTACCATCAAGCCTCATTTTATTTTTAAATATCCACTTACATCCAACAGGTTTACAGCCGATAGGACGTTCAATGATCTCCCAAGTCCCATTAGCCATGATGGAATCCATCTCGCTATGGATTGCCTCTTTCCAATACTCAATACTCAGCATCAGGTAATGCATAAGCCTCTGAAAGAGTGTTTGGCACATCATCCATGAGATATACAATAAAGTCCTCGCTAAAAGTTTTCTCAATCCTTTGTCGCTTGCTCCTACGAGGAGCCTCTTGGACTAAATTGTTATCTTCTTCAGGATTATCACTCATTAGTTCAGAGATGGTGGTAGGTTCAGGACTATTATTCATAGTTTGATTATCCTTAGTTTGAAAAGTACTTCCTGCAGTTCTCATAGGATAAATATCCTCAAAAAATGAAGCATCTCTGGACTCCATTATTGTATTAACAATAATCTCAGGAGTTTCTGATTTTACTACTAAAAATCTATAGGCCGTGCTATTTTGAGCATATCCCAGCAAGACACAATCAACTGTTTTAGGTCCAAGCTTTCTCTTTTTCTGCAATAGTATATTGAGTTTTGCCAAACACCCCCAAGATCGCAGAAAATTAACATTGGGTTTTCTCCCCTTCCATCCCTCATACGGAGTAATCTCACACCTTTTAGTAATTACTCTGTTTAGGACGAAAGTTGCTGTCAAAATAGCTTCCCCCCCACCATAACTTAGGCATACCGGCACTCTCCAACATGGCATTCACCAAGTCTGTTAGTGTCCGATTTTTTCTCTCAACCACCCCGTTTGATTGAGGTGAGTATGGTGGTGTAACTTCATGGACTATTCCATGTTCAGCACAGAATTAGGAGAATTCATGAGAGATATACTCTCCTCCACGATCAGACCTTAGTCTTTTAATTTTCTTTTCTAGTTGGTTCTCAACCTCGGCTTTATAAATTTTAAAGTAATTTAAAGCTTCATCTTTTGTTTTCAGTAGATACACATAACAATATCGTGATGCATCATCAATTAGAGTTAGAAAATATTTTTTTTCCTCCTTTGGTCAACAATCCATTCATCTCACACAAGTCAGAATGGACAAGATCTAAAGGTGCCAAGTTCTTTTCCTCCTGTAACCCCTTAAAGGGTTTTCGAGGTTGTTTTGTTTGTACACAAGTTTGGCACTTTGATCCTTTGACAATTTCACATTTTGGAATTAAATCTAATCTGGACATTCTAGCAATACTATCAAAACCAATATGACAAAAATAAGAATGCCATATATTGGCCTCACATTTATTCAAACCAGTTGCAACATTCAGATTATACTCTAAAGTAGTCATGCGGAACAAGCCTCCACTCTCATAGCCTTTACCAACAAAGTTACCAAACTTAGACAATACAATTTTATTTGACTCAAATACTAGCTTATACCCATCCTTACATAGGAGGGAACCACTAATAAGATTCTTGTTTATGATTGGCGCATGTTGCATGTTCTTCAAGTGGACAATCTTCCCTGAAGTAAGCCTCAGATCTACCATGCCAACACCAAGAATAGAAGCATGCGACCCGTTCCCCATTAGGACGGAGGAAGCCCCAGCTACCTAATAAGAAGAAAACAAGAAAATATCATAACATACATGAACATTAGCTCCAATATCAACCCACCAATCAGTGGATTGACATGCTGAAAATACAACATGTGGATTACCATACCCTCCTGTTGAGGCCCCGCCTATGATTACATTGACAGCCTTTTTCTTTAGCTGTACACCATCCTTGCTCTTGCGGAAATGACAGTCTTTCGCCATATGACCGTTTTTCCCACACACAAAGCAGGTGATGTTTCTCATGTCCTTCTTCTCAGTTTTCTTCTTAAAGCTAGTTGTCTTTTTTGGTTTAAAGCATTTGTTATTCTTGCCATATCTCTTCTCTATGACATTTGCATTGATCTGATTGTTCTGACTGGAAGTGATTGGTGCATCTTTTGCTCTTGCCTTTTCTTTCACATCAAGGGCAGCAATGAGATCCTCAATAGATATCTCTTGCCTCTTGTGCTTTAAGCCAGTGGCAAAACCCCGCCATGAAGCAGGAAGTTTGGCAACAATGCCTGCAGCCACAAACTTAGGAGGCAAAACACAACCTAGATGTGCAATCTCTCCGACCAGTAACTGTAGCTCATGAGCCTATCCAACTATCAACTTAGCATCGTCCATGCTGTAGTCGAAAAATTGCTCGCACATATAGCCACTGACCAGCCTTAGCTTCGGTATATTTGTGCTCGAGTGCATCCCACAACTCTGTGGCGGACTTGAAGTCCATGTGCACATCATAGAGCTGGTCGGATAGTATGGTCAGTATGCATCCAAGGGCTGTGTTGTTATCTGTGTCAAAACGTCTGGTCTAGTCATCCGTAATTGGATACTGTGTATGGATCACCCACCATAGTCCCAAAGACATGAGCCAAAACTTGACCCTTGTCTGCCATCTACGAAAGTTCAGACCAGAAAACCTCTGAGGTTTCATAGCATCAGAAGCACCAGCCATTGCTAGATCACAAAAATATCCACAATAAGGTTTCTGAATTGTTGGCAATGTGGATAACATTTTAATTCCTTTTCCTTTTCCTTTTCCTTTCTTTCTTTCTACTTTCTCTCCCTCTCCTTTGTGGTTTTACTGTACTTGTTTCCTATTTATTTATTTATACAGTAGGGTCCCCCTACTGTTTTCATCAAAAAAACATTTTAATTCCAGACTTTATTATGAGTCAAAGATCACAAATAACTAGTGATGCATAAAACGATACTAACAGCAGGCTACTCATTGCACTTCTAAAATTACTCAAGAAAGGATTTATAACAGAAAAGTTTGGTCGTAAGACCAACTTATAATCGAGCTTGATGAAGAACAAGAAGTAGTGCAGACTCGATGCAGTGCAAACTCGTAGACATCACAGTGCAGCAAGCGGTCGCGCAGATGCGCTGCCTAGAAACCTTATTGTCGCCCCGTGTACGTTAACTCTGTGATAATGGTTCGGAGATACCGCTCACCCTCCTTCGCGGTGCACGCCGAGAAAAAGGGACGACTTGGTTCAAAACAGCACAACCCTCCAACACAAGAGGACAGAGAGGAGGAAGAAGAATTCTTAGAAATGGAAAAAATCTCATTTGGTTTGGACCTCTCGAAAACCTTTTAAGGGTCGAGTCAATTACTCTCTAGTAACTGATCAATTAGGCACACATTAGAATACTGGTAACTGCTGATTAAAAGACCAATTAATGGTAACTAAGCAGAATTTACCATATCCTGATTACACGTTGGTCTTCAGCTTTGACCACTTGTCTATAGCTTTGACCACGTTATCCAAGGGAGGTCCAAGAGGATCTCCCGAAGAGGTCCAAGAGAAACCTCCAAAGGAGGTCTTCCACGACCACCCAGGAGATCTTCCAGAACCACCTCCATGACCACCCAGGAGGTCTTCCATGACCACCTCCACGATTACCCAGGAGGTCCAAGTGGATGTCCTAGAGGTCTCTCCAAGGGAGGTCCAAAACGTCCTGGAGGTCTATCCAAGGGAGGTCCAAAAGGAAACTCTTACTGGTCATATGTGACACTTGAATTGAGAGAGAGAAATACATGGTCAGCAAAAGAAAGGTGGACTTGGTTCATGACACGTTCACGGTCGCGCGTCACAAATCACAAGTAACGTGATTGCCACGCGAATAAACGTGCACGTGCGTACATGCGTGTGACTTTAGCTATAGTCCTCCTCATGTCACCCCATTACATGTATCACATGTATCAAGGGGTGGCAAGGACTCCACCTTATAAATTGCTTTCCCACTACTTGGCTGGGCAGTATGGGACTAAACCATGCATGCTTTGGAATTTAGGAATGAATGGGCCTTTACAAATAATGGCCCAATTCTAACAATCCCCTACCAATTCCAAGGCAAGCAGCAAAGAGTAAGATAAATACTTTTGTGCTAAAAACTGATGAATGGACTATGCCTTGAATTCACAGTCTTTCGTGATTAGATTTCACTTGAAATCTCAACTGATACTAGGCTGTCAAAGAACCAAGCCTAACCGGAGCTTTATATGGTCATGCTCCCTTATCTACTCATGAGCTTTCTAGAGAATGCCCTTATTCTCATGAACTGCGACCTCAGTTTAGCTCAAGTAGGTGTATTCATTCTAGGTATCCTGTAGGCTAATACATTTTTCCCTCATTGGACACTAGAATACATTAAGGCTTTAAGTCATTCTCTTCCATACAGTTGAGAGTACTTTGTCTATCATGACACGGGTACATATTTTATTAAAATGTACTCTCTTGTTCAAACATCAACATGTTTTCTCATTGCCTAAGTCACGGGATCTCTGATTAAAAAGGCATGGGTCACTATTGTGTTGTAACTCCAATGGGACTTATTCCCATGTCCATAGATGCAACGGAAATCGCCTTCCGTGCTAGCCCTTTTGTGAAAGGGTCTGCCAGATTTTTCTCGGTTCGTATATAATTTGCAGTAATCACTCCGGAGTTCCTCAGTTTTCTGATAGATTTAAGCCTAGCTTTACATGTCTGGAGGACTTCATGTTATCCTTAGTACTTGTAACTTTAATCAACATTGTTTGATTATCACAGTACATTAGGATTGCCGGTATTGGTTTCTCAACCAGTGGTAAGTCCAACAGAAGCTTTCTAAGCTATTCAGCCTCAACGATGTCGTGTCTAGTGCTACATGTTACTGCTTTCATGGTTGACCTCGTCAATATAGTGCATTTACGACCTCCATGAAACCGCTACTGACTGCAACAGTAAACACAGACCCACTTGTAGCTTTGATCTCATCGCATCAGAGATCCAGTTTGAATCACTGTATCCTTCTAATACAAATGGATACCCAGTATAGTGAATTCCATATGAGGTTGTGCCTCTCAGGTAGCGCAACACTCTCTCAAGTGCCTCCCAGTGAACATCTCCTGGGTTAGAAGTAAACCGGCTTAATTTGCTCATAGCAAATGATATGTCAGGTCTTGTGGCACCAGATAGATACATAAGGGACCCAATAATTTGTGAATATCTCAATTGATCTTTGCCTAATCCCTTATTCTTTTGAAGCTTAACACTAGCATCATAAGGAGTTGGGGAAATCTTGCAGTTCTCAAAACCGAGCTGGCTCAAGATTTCTCAGCATAATGGGATTGGTTTAAAGTGATCCCGTTCTCATTTTTTATCAATTTAGTATTCAGAATAACATTTGCTTCTCCTTGGTCTTTCATATTAAAGCATTTAGATAAGAAAGATTTGACCTCGTCAATAACAGCAGTGTTTGTCCCAAATATAAGTATGTCATCGACATACAAACACAAAATTACTCCTTGACCCCCACCATAATGATAATACACACACTTATCTGCCTCATTTACAGAAAAACTAGCAGATGTTAAAGTTTTATCAAATTTCTCGTGCCATTGTTTTGGCACTTGCTTTAGACCATACAAGGGTTTGATTAATTTGCATACCTTACTTTCCTATCCAAAAATCACAAAACCATCCAGTTGCTCCATATAGATTTCTTCCTCTAACTCTCCATTTAGGAAAGCTGTCTTCACATCCATTTGATGAATGTGTAGACTATGGGAAGAAGCTAATGCAATAAGCACACGAATGGTGGTCAATCTGGCAACAAGAGAGTAAGTATCAAAATAATCATCACCTTCTTTCTGGGTATAACCCTTGGCCACAAGTTTTTTTCCTTGTACTTATCAATAGTACCGTCAGGCCTCATTTTCTTTTTAAAGATCCACTTGCATCCAACATGTTTACACCCGATAGGACGTTCAATGATCTCCCAAGTCCCATTAGCCATGATGGAATCCATCCTGCTATGGACTGTCTCTTTTCCAATACTCAGCATCAGGTAATGCATAAGCCTCTGAAAGAGTGTTTGGCACATCATCCATGAGATATACAATAAAGTCATCGCCAAAGGTTTTCTCAATCCTTTGTCTCTTGCTCCTGCGAGGAGCCTCTTGGACTAAATTGTTATCTTCTTCAGGATTATCACTCATTAGTTCCGAGATGGTGGTAGGTTCAGGACTATTATTCATAGTTTGATTATCCTCAGTTCGAGAAGTACTTCCTGTAGTTCTCATAGGATAAATGTCCTAAAAAAATAAAGCATATCTGGACTCCATTATTGCATTAACAATAATCTTAGGAGTTTCTGATTTTACTACTAAAAATTTATAGGTCGTGCTGTTTTGAGCATATCCCAGCAAGACACAATCAACTGTTTTAGGTCCAAGCTTTCTCTTTTTCTGTAATGGTATATTAACTTTTGCCAAACATCCCCAAGATCGCAAAAGATTAACATTGAGTTTTCTCCCCTTCCATCCCTCATACGAAATAACATTTTAATTCCAGATTTTATTATGAGGCAAAGATCACAAATAACTAGTGATGCATAAAATGATACTAACAGCAGGCTACTCATTGCACTTCTAAAATTACTCAATAAATGATTTATAACAGAAAAGTTTGGTCGTAAGACCAACTTACAGTCGAGCTTGATGAAGAACAGGAAGCAGTGCAAACTCGATGCAATGCAGACTCGATGTAGTGCAAACTTCGTAGGCGTCGCGATCACGACAAGTGGTCACGCAATCGCCGCCGAAACCTTCTCGTCATACTGTGTAGATTAACTCTACGACGATGGTTCGGAGATACCGCTCACCCTCCTTCGCGGTGCACGCCGAGAAGAAGGGACGGCTTGGTTCAAAACAGCACAACCCTCCAGCACAAGAGGACAGAGAGGAGGAAGAAGAATTCTTAGAAATGGAAAAAGATCTCATGTGGTCTAAACCTCTCGAAAACATTTTAAGGGTTGAGTCAATTACTCTCTAGTAACTTCTCAATTAAGCACACATTAGAATACTGGTTACTGCTGATCAAAAGACCAATTAATGGTAATTAAGCAGAATTTACCTTATCCTGATTACACGTTGGTCTTCAGCTTTGACCACGTTCTCCAAGGGAGGTCCAAGAGGATCTCCCGAAGTGGTCCAAGAGAAACCTCCAAAGGAGGTCTTCCAGGACCACCTAGGAGGTCTTCCATGACCACCTAGGAGGTCTTCTTGGACCACCTCCACGACCACCCAGGATGTCTTCCACGACCACCTAGGAGGTCTTCCATGACTACCTCCACGACCACCCAGGAGGTCCAAGAGGACGTCCTGGAGGTCTCTCCAAGTGAGGTCCAAAAGGACGTCCTGGAGGTCTATCCAAGGGAGGTCCAAAAGGAAACTCTTACTGGTCATATGTGACACTTGAATTGAGAGAGAGAAATGCACGGTCAGCAAAAGAAAGGTGGACTTGGTTCACGACACGTTCACGGTCGCGCATCGCAAGTCACAAGTCACGCGATTGCTACGTGAATAAACGCGCGCGCGTGTGTACGTGCGTGTGACTTTAGCTATGGTCCTCCTCATGTCACCCCATTACATGTATCACATGTATCAAGGGGTGGCAAGGACTCCACCTTATAAATTGCTCTCCCACTACTTGGCTAGGCAGTATGGGACTAAACCATGCATGCTTTGGAATTTAGGAATGAATGGGACTTTACAAATAATGGCCCAATTCTAACAACCCCCCACCAATTCCAAGGCAAGCAGCAAAGTGTAAGATAAAGACTTTTGTGCTGAAGAGTTGTTAATATACCAATCTTTCATTGTAAGTCCCGTACGAGTTGAATTTGCACCTAGAATAACAAAATTCATCTTCTCACAACTGATTAATGGACTATGCCTTGAATTAACAGTCTTTCGTGATTAGATTTCACTTGAAATCTCAACTGATGCTAGGCTATCAAAGAACCAAGCCTAACTGGAGCTTTATATGGTCATGCTCCCTTATCTGCTCATGAACTTTCTAGAGAATGCCCTTATTCTCGTGAACTGCAATAGAGTTTCTTTGGAGGAAATGTGTTTACATGTTGATTAAATGCCAGACAACTATGAATTCGTGTTTGGCCCTCTGTGGGGAATCTAGGTGTACTACCATGTTCCGTTTTGGTATAATTATAATTAGAATCCAGTGGAACCTATACAGGTATGTCACCATGGTCATTAAACCTAAGTTCGTGTTGCTTATAAAGTTCAAATCAACAAGTATAGCCAGTAGTGCAACACTTACTCCTGGTTGTAGGGCAAAAGTATTAATTCCTTATTGCGGTGAGCCAGCAATGACTCTATCTTGTAATCCTCGACGAATTTTGCATTCTCCTTGATGGTTTGCTCGGAGACCACGTGTGGGTCGAGGAAACCTACCGGTGAATTCCTTAATTTGGCTTCAGAAATCATGTATCTATATACAAAAGCAAGGAGTTATATATAACATTTATCGGTATTACACGAACATTGACCATGATTGTACACACTTACAGTGTCCAGCATTGCTTGAGTGAGACGTTGAGGGAGTCGAGGTTGAAGAGACAGAACAAGTCCTCGAAGGTCACTATGAAGACACGGTCTTGAGCCTCATGGTTAAAATTATCCTTCTTGAACTTGACGATGACACCCGAGCGTCGTTGTTCATTCGTCTTGTTGGCATGTTCCATGTACCATATATGCAATCTCGTGTAAGCCAATCCTAGGGTAGGGTTGTCTAACCTCTCGACCAACAGCTCACCTAGCACGAATTTTCGGGCCAACAGCAAGAAGGGGATATCAGTTAAGGAGTCAACCGTCTTCGATTTGCCCTTACTGCCTCGCTTTGTAGAGGTCGACTTCACAAGAGTCGACTGAGCACGAGGTGTAGATGCATCTGATGCACTGGGCCCTTGCCGCTTCGGTGTAGGTAGCTCCGGTGCAGTCAGTTCCTGTGGACTTGACACTGTTGCAGGATATTCCCATGAAGTTGACACCGGAGCAGGTAGCTCTAGGCAGATGTCTCTCTTGGGCCACTGGATGAATGCGCCAATGGCTTGCTCTAGAGTTATGACCTCGTCGTTTGGGGGAATATACAGCGGGATAGCCGCGAAATTGGCATAAACACCATCCACATTCACTTTTGCGAAACCCGGCGTTAGATTTACACTATGCACCAAAGCCCCGACACCGGATGGATATACCTGGCCCCAAGCAACATCTAGGGCAACAGAGGCATATCTCACTTGGAGCTTGCACTTCGTAGCCACCTACATAACGATACAAAATTGGCTACTCCAACAGGCCTATCAATGGATCGAGCATTCCAGAGATAATTATTATTACCTGGATGTCATTGACAAGAAATCTGTCGTCGCCTATTCGGGTAGGGTTAGGGTTGGACGCGCAGCTACTCGGAAGTTTGGAGGGGCTGGCTAGCACAGTAGGAGCAGGGGCTTGCAACTGATTTGGGACTTGCAACTGAACTTCTCTAAGCCTTTCTTCAAAGCTCTCCATCTACTGTTGTGTCGCAGCTCTGACGCGATCATTGATCTCATCTCTGAGGGATTCAGTGATCTCATCTTTGAAGGATTCACGAATCTCGTCTCGTAGCTTTGCATCGCGCTCGTCTTTGGCTCTCTTCCTACTCTGGTACGATTCAGAGTCCTCTCGGAACCCATCTTTCCATGGAACATAAAGACCAGCGCCTCTCGTGCGACTCAGGTGCTCATTGTTTCCCAGGGCCGCGGAGAGTATATCTCTCTCCCTGTCTACCTGGAATGAGCATTGGGAAGATTGTGCACTCAGCGTTACCTGCAATAACCTGACATGTCATTTCACTTCCTATGAAGCTATGGAATAATTACAAACTTGGTAGTTCGATATCTTACCAAGCGCCGGGACACTTCCTCATATTCCTGCATAGACAGGGTACATAACCTCACCATTAACCAGTTTCGAACGTGCTCATCAGTGATCTTGGCAAATGGCGGGGAGGCATTCGAATGGTTTGCCTGCTGGTCCTGATCTCTCCATATCGGGATTTTACCCGCATACCTAGCGATGCTGAGTCTGTGGGGGGTGCTTGTTTTTTTCCTGGAGGGCCCTGTGCACCGCACTTTCACTCCTAAAATCATATGTCATCTTCTTCGCCACAAAGTCTTCCCAGCACTCTTCCAAGAACGGATACTTGTGGAAGGGCCTCAGATCCTTCTCCATGTAGTTCTTGACAAGCATGCTCTTGAAGTTCTTCCACGCTTTGCATGCCTGTAGCAACGCGTGTCGTCGCATAGAGTCCTGGTGTTGTTCCGGGATCTCGAACGATCGAAAAATATCCGTCAGCAGCTGACCTTTCTGAACTTTGGTCAACTCCTTCCACGAATCGTAGGTGATGTTGACTTGTTCCTGTGCAACTATTTCGACCGTTCTTCGGAATGCAGACACTGCTCAGCGAGGATTGATAGGGGTCCCAGACTGATCGACCTTTGTGATGGTAAATCGGCCCGCGGGCCTTTTTAATATTCCTCTTCTTCTACCGCACTTGTATATTCCAGAGGACAGTGCATCAGACACATGAGGCGACGATGACGAAGAATGAGCGGAAGACATCTTCACAAGAAATAGAAGTTCTGACACGCGTGAACATATTATCATAAGATTCGACTCTATGTGTATAGGTATACACACCAATTAATAATAATTGGGATATGTAGGGAAGAAATTTGGGCCAATACAATGACATAATTGACATAAACATGTAAATCCTCCAAGTCATTTAAAAAGAATAATATGCTCAACACAAACATCATGTGAACAAATGAAATCAGCATAAAGCTAAGATTTAACATTTTGATATTACTCTAAGATGTAGAGTAAGCATTCCAATTAGAGCTCAAGTTCAAACACGATTATCAAAACAATTTCAATACAAGACTATTATCATCACAGAGCATTCATCTCAAGCCCACCACACCACATTGCAATATATTCCAGTAGCAGTATCAAAACAAATACCATATGAATCACTGACTAGAACAAATACAAATTCCTAAAATAAGTACAACACCTCATACTACTCAATGTTTGAACCAGATACCAGCACAATTACCATGAGTCAATGAGGAAAAGGGGCGTTGGGGTCGGCAACTCGGCATTGGTTACCTTTGGGCGTCAAGGAGAAGGACGAGAGGCGCTGGGAGAGCGGCGAGGAGTAGCGTCGAAGGGGAGACGCGCTGCCTCGAGGAGGAGGCGGTGGGCTCAGGGGAGGAGGCACGGCGGGCTCGGGGGAGAAGGCGTGTCGGGCTCGAGGAGGAGGCGGCGTCAAGGATGGCAGCAACGGGCTCGGGGGAGGAATCGCGGCAGGCTCGAGGAGGAGGCAGCGTCGAGGACGGCGGTGACGGGCTTAGGGGAGGAGGGAGGAGTTGAGAAACTTAATTGTTTGAGTGGAGGGCGCGGGCAAACCCTAGAGTCCGAATATAAATAGGGATGGACATCACAGACGGTTCTAAAATATAACCGTCTGCGATATGTGACGTATCACAGACGATTCCAATAAATAACCATTTGTGATATATGATATATCACAGACGGGTCCAATCAATAACCGTCTGTGATATATGATAAATCACAAACATTTTTACCAAGGAACCGTCTGTGATATATAATCACAAACGGTTTGTAGATGAAACCGTCTGTGATACTATTTTGTATTGGTTAATCTAGTTCTATTTATTGGCCAGCCTCAGGAAATGCTAGCCATGCCCTCTGAAACAAGCAGAAAACACAACAAGTACATGTATATACATCCAATTCACATTCATTTTAGAAACAAGCACATCCATTTCACAGTACAAATCAATTAACTCAAATGAACTAAAATTAATCATTCATCATAACGTACATATACACACATTGTTCAATTAATCTTTAAAAATTAGCCCTTCATGATGATCGACATGTATGTAGCTAGTTTCGTCGCATTGTTCTTCCTCGACCCTTATACCATTTTCGAAAGAAGGCAACTCGTCAAATTGATTGTATTCTTTCTCGTCTACTACATTCTCAACTCCGACAATCCTCCTTTTTCCATGAAGAACTACATGGTGCTTCTTATTTGCCTGGTCGGTTATATAGAAGACTTGAACAATTTGGTTAGCGAGTATGAATAGTTCGTCTTTGTATCCGACACGTTCGAGGTCCACAGTAGTGACGTACTTGTCGACCTTCATCTGTGGGAGATGGATCCAATGGCACCGAAATAGGGGGATCTTGAAAAGCACGTATTGAGCTCCCATATCTCCTCTATGAGCCCATAGTAGGAGCTCATCGGCCCATCGGTACTGAATGCATCTATACGGACACCGCTGTTCTGGTTAGTGCTTTTTATATCCTAAGCCTGCGTATAGAATGTGTACCCATTTATGTCGTATCCTCGCCATGTTACAATTGTAAATGTTAGCCCTTTTGCCAACCATGTCAGCATATCACTTGACGAGCTCCTAGCGAGTCGCTTCTTCAACCATTGGTTGAACCAACTGTTGTGTTCTCTCGTGATCCAAACATCCGGCTACTCCAGATTCTATTGCCGAAGCACGTCCTTGTGCTGGTCAATATACAGGGGCACGTCAGTCATGTGTTGCAAGACCGTAAAATGGGCTTGAGCATACGCATCCATATTTGGAGTGATTGCTTTCCTTCCGATGGTCCCGATACCCTCGAGCCTCCCCTCATGGCGAGATTGAGGCACACCTATCGGTCCGACCTGAGCCATGTAATCGACGCAGAACTCAATGACCTCTTTGGTTGCATAACCCTCGACGATGCTGCCCTCCGGCTGAGATCGATTCTGTTCATAGGACTTGAGAATTCCCATGAACCTCTCGAACGGGTACATGCTACGTAGGAACACGGGCCTGCTCATCTTTATCTCCCTCACAATGTGAACAATAAGATGGATCATGATATCAAAAAATGACGGAGGAAAATACATCTCAAGATCACATAGAGTTGTCACCACCTCGTCCTGCAGAGCATCTAGTCCTTCGGGGTCGATGACCTTCTGAGCAGTTGTGTTAAAAAAATAACACAGCCTCATGATTGTCTCTCGGACCTTGATCGGCAAAATACTTCTAATTGCAACAGGGAGCATTTTTGTCATCAGCACATGACAATCATGAGACTTCATGCCAATTAACTTCAAATCTTCCATCGAAACAAGTTTCTTCATGTTGGCGGAGTAATCGGACGGAACTTTCACACCATGTAAGCACTGGCACAGTTTAGTTCTCTCGGCCTTGGACAGAGTGTAACAAGCAAAGGGAAGGTGCATTCATCCTTTATCGGTCTTTGTTGGTGCTAATTCAGGTCTGATGTCCATATCAACCAAGTCAAGCTGTGCGTTGACACCATCCTTTGTTTTGTCACAAATGTTCAGTAAGAGACCAATCAAGCTATCACATACATTCTTCTCTACGTGCATGACGTCGATGCAGTGGCGAACTTCTAGGTGCTCCCAATAAGATAAGTCCCAAAATATTTATCTCTTGTTCCAGATGTTCTTCTCACGGGTCCTCGATTTACGTCCCTATCCGAGTACAACATCTAAATCCTTAATCATATCATAGACCTCTTTTTCACTTAAATACATTGGAGCTGAACTGTCCTCCTTCTCTCCGTCGAATTGTTTCTTTATCCTGCGGTATCGGTGAGCCCTCCGAAGGAACCTACGGTGACGCATGTACACGGTTTTGCACGAGTGATTCAGCCATACACTCTCGGTATCATCTAAGTAGTGAGTATAGGCTTTGGCCCCTTTTGTACCCTGGCCCGACAGGTTAGTAAGGGCAGGATAATCATTTATGGAGCAGAACAACAAGGAACGTAAAGTGAAGTTCTCTCGTTTATACGCATCCCATACCTGTACCCCTTCAATCCATAATATTTTTAAATCTTTCATCAATGGTGCTAGGTACACATCAATATCATTCCCAGGTTGCTTCGGCCCTTGGATAAGTATCAACAGCAAAATATACTTCCACTTCATACACAACCAAGGAGAAATGTTGTAGATACAGAGCGTCATGGACCAAGTGCTATGTCGGCTGCTCATGTTACCGAAGGATTCATTCCATCTGTACTCAATCCAAACCTTATATTCCTCGGTTTTGCACCGAAGTCTGCAAACCTCCTATCGATATTTCTCCACTGGGCGGAATCAGCAGGGTGTCTTAGCTTTTCGTCATTCTTACACTCCTCTAAGTGCCAATGCAGCAGTTTTGCATTCTTTGGGTTCGCAAAAAACTGCTTCGAACGGGAAATTACAGGAAGATACCATGCCACCTTAGCAGGAGGTCCTTTCTTCACCTGATTCCCTCGTCGCCATCTGATTGATTCTTACGCTTGTATCGGGATGCGTTGCATACCGGACATACATGCATGTTTGTATACTAGTTACGGTAGAGGATACAGTCGTTCGGACATACATGTATTCTTTCTACTTCCATTCCCAATGGACAAAGAACATTCTTAGCTTTGTAGGTGGTTTTGGGAAACTCGTTTCCCTCTGGAAGCATACCCACTAAGAGACCTAACAGCCCCGTGAAACTCTTGTCGGACCAACCGTTGCTTACTTTTAATTTCAGCAGTTCAAGCACGGATGACAACCTTGTGTATTCCGGCTTGCAGCCCGGGAACAAAGGTTTCTCCGAGTCCTCCATCAAGCCCCGGAATTTAACATACTCCCTCTCATCACGGTTCCTTCGCATCATGGCATCCGATCTAGATTGTCACCGTGCGGCCTATCCGAATCGGAACCACAATCGACATCATCCGTGGCATATCGTTGACTTCCTGTGTAATATGCTCTTCACCGTGACTGGTCCAACGTGTATAACCCTTTTTGAAACCCCTTTGAATTAAGTGTGCTTCGATCTACGCTCGGTTCTTAAACATCTTCAGATTCTCGCAGTCAATGCATGGACAGCACATATATTCTGCCACCTTATTCAACATATCCTCATCGGCAACTCTTGCAAAAGCAGACACGCCATTAATGTACTCTTCACTTATACGGTTCTCAGTGTACATCCAGCTTCGGTCCATCACACGGTTCGTATTGAAAACTCTAGAAATAAATAAAAGGGTGACTTCGAAAGCATATTTTCTGAGGCTTAATTACACTTTCCAACATAGAAAGTGTATTTTTCTCTAAACTAAAGGTGGCTTTTTTTTATTTTTACATTTTTCTGGATTTTATTAACTTACATGTGGGCCCTACTTGTTAGTGACTCATTTTTTATTTCATGATTTTATTTATAAAATCTATGGCGGTCCCACATGTCATAGACTCGTTAGTTTATTAACTAAATGATTAAAAACAGTAGGATTTGAAGCTCAAATTGGGCTTAGGGTGACATCGTATTGCTAATAGTCATGGCTCGGGACCCTAAGGTCGCCTGAGGTGAACCGACGGTGATGTCCCGTTGCGGCGCTATAGGCTTCACTAGCGATTTCGGCGCAAACGCTTGAAGCTACTCAAATTAAAGGATGCTTATACTCTAGTAGCTCACCTCGATCACGAGGAAGGTGTCAATAAAGTCGGGGAAGGTCCAAGGCGACTAGTCGAAATCGGGAAAGGTCCAAGGCGGCTGGTCGTCGGTGAACAGAGGCGACGGCGGCAAGCTCCTCGGTGACAGGTATTCTCGGTGGAAATAAATTGAAACCAAGCACATGTACAGCTTTAGGAGGACATTTAGGTGGGGAAATCGACCTAGGTGGGGTCGAGGACTCACCGGAGAAGAGTTGGCGTCGATGGCGGCGGCGGTGACAGAGAGGTCCACGGTGACAGCTCGGCGTGGGCGACAATAGCTGAAATGGACCACACGAGCGGGCTCAGTGAAGTGAGGCGATACTCAAACCGAGCACGGAGTGGCGATAGACTCACCGGGCTTGGAGATCTCCTGCGGTTACCATAGCGCCAGAGATGGAGATCAAGAAGACTCTGTTGGGGAGCTATGTACACTGCACCGTCTGTGATGAGTTAATTATCACGGACGATTTTCAACAAAAACCGTCTGTGATATGTAGTAATATCACAGATTGTTTATATTGAAAACCGTCTGTGAAGTATCACAGACGGTTCGTCATGGTTCTGACGAACCATTTGTGATACTTAGGTAATATCACAAATGGACCGTCTGTGATACTTCACAGACGGTTTTCAACATGAACCGTCTGTGATATTACCTCTTCACAGACGGTTTTTAGTGTGGAAAGTAACACAGACGGTCGCTAAACAAAAACCGTTTGTAATTGTGTTTAATACAGACGGTTTCGATGAACCGTCTGTGATTAGACGTCTAGTATTAGTATTTTTGTAGTAGTGCTACCAACGTACTCCATACAGTCCATACACCTATCCATCATCTCCTTCTTAGCATTTAACCAACTCAGCATGCCCTATGGTGGCTGTGAGCCCGCAACAATATAAAGCACCTCATTAGTAATGCCATCATTAGATTGCACAAGAGTTACCAAGAAGAACCAAACATTTATCACCATAAAGGATACAGAGGCCTCTTCAGTGCAAGGGGGAATTAGAACGCAATGGAGCAACTGAGGTTTCCCCTTCTGTCCTCCGGATGACACACAGTAGGCCCCTCATCTTATCAAACAAACTATACTTTTGATCATAAATGGTTGTTTAATTTAGTTCACATTAATTAAGATAAAAGTCTGCTAAAAGTTTGAACAAAGACAAACAACTTTGTTTACTCTTAACGATTTTCTTATTTTAAAATGTACAAATCAATCCCTAAACATATAATGCAAGTTGCTTTCCAAGTAAATTGAAAGAGAGTAAGAAAGCTTGTTTTAGCATAAGTAAGGATCTTGTTGGGTATTTCAGCTCAACCAAAAAGAGATTGCAGAAATGTACATATATCCAGAGTCCCAACATTGAAAAAGATAATGGAACTTCTTTCTTCCTCTCTTTTTCTGTACAATAATGAACAAGACTATGATTAATGAGTTATACAACTGGTTTAGTAACGTATCAGAAAGATGCACCATCCATTTTGTAAATTAGACATGACATCTTGTATCTTCACCGCTTATTATCCTTGTATTATTTTGCGTAACCAAAAGGGCGTTTGGCTCTTTAAATCTGGACCATTTAGGTGTACTTTGGTCTTTGTTTCTGTATATCTTTGTAACCAGCACCTCTGGGAAGCCCCTAAAGTACACAGCAAATGAAGTTGCAATCTCCCTGCACAGAATAATATGTATCATTAAGGCATCATATTACAGTAAAATGTATTCCTTAAACCCAGAAACATTAACCATTTAACAACAATGTGTGGTAGTAAATTGTATTCATGAAAGCAGTGAGAATGTACAAACATGAGAGCTATGTAACTCTTATTGAAACTAGATCATGAAACTTGGGGTAGTTTTGCATGTCACTGTTGTTAGAATAGGAATCTTTTTGTATTTCCTTATCTGTATACGGTATATCTCTCTTGTACTCCTTATATATATTGTCCATTGAGCCTCATGAATATACACACAATATTCATAACATGATATCAGAGCTAGGGTACTAACCTAACTCTTTCCGTTGCCATCCCGATGCCCCACCGTCCGACGCCCAACGCCATCATCTGCGGGCCACCCAACAACGTTGCCAGTGGGCCACTCGATGCCACCGCTCGCCCGGCCGTCGTCGTCGCCTTGTCGCCACAATTGTCCGGCGCCGTCGTCGCTTCGCTTCGGTCGTCTTCCGCACCCGCTTAGCCGCCGAAACCCAGCGCCGCCTGCGAGCCGCCTAACGCCGCTCGGCGCCTTGATCATCTTCGCGACACGCCGGACGCCGTGCCGAGCATTTCTGCGAGTCGCCCGACGCCGTAAATCGCCGTCTTGGTCCTCCTCCTCGCCCGCCGTTACTGCGCCGCGTATGTGCTCGCCACCGCCCGCAACGTCGGGCCACGTCTCCACGCTAGTCTGCGCGCGTTCACCCAAGGACCAAGCACGCCGCCGCCATCGCCGCCCCGACAAGGGGAACCCTAGTCCCCGTGTGAGCCAAAGTGTGTTTCACAAGCTATGTTAGCGTGAGCAAGCCCAGCCCGCAAGAAAGAAAGAAAGGAAAAAATCCCCCAAAAAAATAACATCGATCTAACCGCCGCGCCGTCCAACGCCGCCTATTAGACTTCATTGCCTTGGTCGCCGCACCGTCCAACGCCACCTACCAATGGCTTCCGTTCCATCAGCAGCGATCTCATTCTTCGGAACAAAGCTCAGTAGGGGTGAATCTAGTATAGGGACATGGGTGTACAGATGTGCACCCATTTTTTGGGAAAAAAAACCATGTATTTATTAGGTATATATACTAGTAAATACATGAAATAAGTATTTGAACTGCACAGCGACTCCTCCGATCACGTTTCTGCCCAGCGCACGCAGCCACTCGCCAAACCACCCCACGCCCCACCTGCTTGCAGCCCACCACGGCCCACAACCGAAGCGGCCTCACGCCTCATGCCCTCACTCCAGTCGACAGCCCGCCAGCCCTAACCAAGTGCCAAGTTGACTAGTCACCAGACCTAACCCATCCCCTTCGACCTTCGTGAAATCCCCAAGCACCTCTCGCCTCTCGGCCCTCTCTTCTCGCTCTGTGGCGGCGGCGGCGGCGCAACCACTCAAGGGCACGCAGCGAAGGGGCGACGCAGCGAGAGACGGGGCAGGGGTGAGCCGTGAGCCCGTGAGCACCGAGCCGCCGATGCCAGAGCCAGGGATGGAGGGAAACCCTGCGGCGCGCAGCAGCGCCGAGGCAAAGCAGGACCAGCCACTGGCACCGGCGCAAGGAGTGTCGGCGGCACGCGAAGAGGTCAAGGTGAGCTCCTCGCCTCCTCGGTTGCCGGTTGGTTTCTTCTTTCTTGCCTTGTCTCACAGCCGCCGCCTCCTACTCGAGCCGGCTCCAGTGATCCAGTCCCCAGAGGCCACCAGGCCAGGTCAACGACGCTCGCCTCCCGCCGTCCCGCGACCACTCCTCCTTCGCTACCTCGCTGCCTCGCCATCCAAACCACCGAAACCAAGCCGCATTGCCGCAGGGAGGAGAAGCAGGCCGCAGGCGCACGGGCGCACCATAGGGCCGACCCAAGTGGCGTGCCAGCGTGGATGGGGAGGGGAGGTGGTGCCTTAGAGCCGGGGTCGAGCCACCGAGCGGGCGAGCCGCCGGTCGGGCGCGAGCTCGGTCTGAGCACCAAGGAGGCGAAGGCCAGGCCGGAGGGAGACGCCTTGGGGCGAAGGGAACCAAGAGGAAGCACCCATGACCCATGGCGCTGGGCCGAAGGAGAGAAGAAATAGGATTGGCCGATTGGGGAAAAAGAAAAGCAAGAAGAAGAACTGGAGAAGATGGATGGATTGGGGAGTTCGGCTGGATTGGGGGAAAATAAATAGGATTGGAGGTAGACTTGTAGTTGAGTCCGATATTTATTGGCATTCAGGGACTGTTGGCATTGAAAGACTTGTAGTTGAGTCAGATATTCATATTGGCATTCGATATTATTAGCTTCATAGCTTGTATAGTTCAATAGACAATAGTTCTATGTATATGTCAGTGGATAAAAGAGAAGATTATTTTGTCCAAATGTCCAATTATTTTGTAGCTTGTGTAGCTTTAGTTGTTAGATAAAAGAGAAGATTATTCTATATAGTTCAATAGCTTGTGTAGCTTCGGTTGTTAGATAAAAGAGGATATTATTTTGTCTTAAATGTCCAATTATTTATGTAAAATTTTTGTTTTCATGTAGACCGCAGAGCACTCAAAACTGAAGAGGAAGCATGTAGATTTGAAATCTTTGTGGGATAGAGTTGGGAAGAGGCCAATATCTATTGAAAGCAAAGTTCAAAATACTTCTCCTTCCATTAGACCTGTTCAAAGGCCGGGTCGGGCCGGGCTTGAAAAGCTCGCCAAAATCAAGCGTTCAAGTTCAGGCACCAAAAACGTATTCTTGTTTAAATGTGTTATTTTAATCATTTTTCGGAATAAAAAAATAATATTTAATTCATTTTCAGCATTAAATAAATAGAATTCTATTTTTTTAATTGTTTTTACCGGGATTTCGGGCCGGATTTCCGGTCCCAAGCCCGGCCCGGACATGGCCGGGCTCGGGCCGACGGGCCGGGCCGTCCATGCACAGGTCTACCTTCCATTCAGTTGCAAGCACAAAATGAGAGTGATATCCGAGACGAAGTTCTAAGTCCAGAACCAACACAACCAAGCATAGAACCTCCCCCATTGTCCCCACTTATAGATGATGACGAAGAAGATGATGATGGAGATGATGAAGCAGTTTATGATATTGATTTGCTTTCTCATGATCCCGGAAAGCGGATTCCAATCACAAAGTATGATGTCAATGAACAAGATGTAGTCAGAAGGGGATACATTTGAACATGATTTTCCAAGAAGAAATATTGGAGGTATGTGTCGATTCGTAGCTACTTGGTATGATGCTTATAATTGGCTTGAGTATAGTGTGGAACGAGATGTTGCTTTCAGCTTTGTTTGTTATTTGTTCAAGGACAAAACTAATTATGCTGATGGAGATAGTTTTGTGAACGGAGGATTTAGAAATTGGAACCATAAAAATAGGTTTGAGAAACATATTGGTGGTATTAATAGTGCCCACAATGAAGCACAAGAGAAATATGATTTGTTCATTACACCTAGAGCATCAATTCAAGAATCTTTTGCTTCCAATACCAAACAAGACAAGATTCTGTATAAAACCTAGTTGACATGTTCACTTAAGTGCTTGAGGTTTCTTTTGCGTCAAGGGTTGGCTTGTCGTGGGCATGATGAAAGTGAAGAATTACATAATAAAGGAAATTTCCTTGAACTTTTAGATTGGTTAGCAGAAAATTTTAAAGAAGTTAGCAAGGTAGTTCTAAAGAGTACCCCAAGGAACAATCGAATGACTGCCCCTACAATAAAGAAAGAGCTCATCAACTGTTGTGTCAAAGAAACCACTAGGCTTATCATGGAAGACCTTGGTGATGATTATTTTGCAATACTTGCTGATGAATCTAGTGATATGCACCTATGGGAACAATTGGCTCTTTGCTTGCGTTATGTTGATAAAAAAAAAAAGGAAGGGTAGTTGAGAGGTTTCTTAGTGTTGTCCATGTTGAAAACACTACCGCTTTGACACTTAAAACAGCAATTTAGTCTTTTCATATGGATCATTCGTTGAGCTTGTCTAGGGTCCGTGGACAAGGATATGATGGAGCTAGTAACATGAAGGGTCAAGCTAATGGTCTAAAGAAACTAATTATGGATGAGTCTCCCTCTGCTTATTATATTCATTGCTTTGCCCATCAACTCCAATTAACTCTTGTTGTTGTTGCTAAGGAGAATGGTAATTGTGTTTGGTTCTTTGAACAACTTTCATATTTGTTGAATGTTCTTAGGATGTCTTGTAAAAAGATACAAATGCTCCGAGTAGCTCAAGCTGATCGGATTGTAGAAGCATTAGAATTGGGTGACATTGAAACTGGTCGAGGTTTGCATCAAGAGATGGGCCTAGGTAGGCCGGGTGATACTCGTTGGGGTTCCCACTATAAAACTGTTATGCATGTCATCTCTTTGTATCATTCAATCCGACGAGTTCTTATAAAGATTAGAAAAGACCACACTTCAAGCAGAGAGGCTATACAAGCTCAAACTATGTTGACATCATTTGAGTCATTTGAGTTTGTTTTTATGGCACACTTGTTGCTAACCATATTTGGGTACACAGATGACTTGAGCAATGCTTTGCAAAAGAGGGATCAAGATATTGTTAATGCTATTGATCTTATTTATTTGACAAAGACTCGGTTACAGTTATTGCGAGAGGATGATGGATGGAAAATTTTTCTTAAAGATGTCACTTCCTTTTGTGTGAAGCATGGCATCAAAGTTGCTAAAATGGATGATTTCTATATACCAGTTGCAAGATCCAAAAGGTTCTTTTAAAAAGTCAAGAATCTCCATCGCTTCCATGTTGACATGTTTTTAAGTGTCATTGACAGACAACTTCAAGAGCTTAATGATAGGTTTGATGAGGTAAACACGGATTTGCTTCTTTGCATGTCTTCATTCAATCCGGTTGATTCATTCGCTACTTATGACAAGGACAACTTGGTTAGGCTTGCTCAGTTTTATCCTCAGGATTTCTCAAGTACAGAATTGATGCATCTTCCATTTCAATATACACACTTCATTGCTGATATGCGTAGAGATGAAAGGTTTAAAGAAGTAAGAAATCTTGCCGAGTTTTCCATTATGCTTGTTCAAACAAAGAAGAACCACCATTATAAAATTATTTACAAGCTTCTCAAATTGGTGTTGATTCTTCCTATAGCAACTGCTAGTGTTGAGAGGGTATCCTCTTCAATGAATTATGTAAAGAATAAGCTAAGGAATAAGATGCCAGAACAATACTTGAATGATTGCTTGGTTACATTTCTTGAGTGAGAATTTTTTGTGCAAGTTAAGGATGATGACATCATATCACGCTTCCAAGCCATGAAGAAACGTCGAGTTATATTGTAATTTTCTTAATTATTTTGTAATTTCTCTAAATTATTTGACATGTTGTCTCTAGTAAGAACAATTTGAACTTTGTTATTTTTTATGTTATGATTATGAACATTTATGTTTTACATTGTATAACATGTTTATAACTTCGAACACCTATTTTGAAAATCATGGATCTACCACTGATGTTAATAATTTAAGAACACACAGGATGACAGGATTGCTACTTGATGTCTATTGTCTTGATGTATAGCTCAAAGCATGTTGCATCACTGCTCCATGAACATTACTAATTAAGCTACTCCTACTTGGTTATTTATAACTACCACAAACATTTGTGTGCTTTTAAAAGAGAGAAGTACCCCTCCGATCTTTTTTAAGTGATGTTTTTTACTTTTTACAGTCTGCGAGATGCGAAATTTGACCATTATTTTTTGTAACTTTGTCTTATTATATACTAATAAAATTATAATATTATGAAAACATTTTTAACAACAAATCTAATTATATAATTTTCATGTAACCAATCTAAATAGTTTTAAATATATTAGTGGTCAAACTGACGGCGTGGATTTTAGAGTGTCACTTGAAACAGAAGGGAGGGAATAATAACATTTGTTGATCTCGCGCTAAGGCAGCAAAAACGTCAATCGTCATGAATGATCTTCAATGAGCTTTATAACAGTTCAAAACTCCCGAACAAAAACATGTAACTGATCAGGACACGCATCCTATAAAAATGTCCCAATCCCCGTCCTTGTGCCAAGGTCAGTGAGATCAAGATTAGCCTTGTCAACTGCTGCAACCATGAAGAAAACTACAGGCCAAATGGTGTCCATCCTTGCCATCCTGGTACTCTCCGCCACTAGCCGCGCCGTCGCCGCCGCGCCGCCGACACCGAGAGGCCAGGAAGTCCACCTGTTCGAGGCCACGGTGCGCGTCCCGGACCGCGGCGTGGACGACTTCGACGAGTACAACTACCGGTTGCTCGCTACCGTGCTCGGCAGGTTGCTTGGTTCATTGACCCCTCTAAATTACTGACCACTCCAAGCTCCATTAGCCCCGATTGTTTTCCTTCTCTTCTGACAGACACTTCTCGTAATCTTTTTTCACCTGAAGCGTCGAAGCAGCACGGAGCGTTACGTTTGAGACTTACCCTGGGACATTCAGTGCGTTCCTCACGAACAACCAAGCCCGTAGATTATCAAGTGAGTAAAATTCCTCCTCTTACTGCTAAACCATACGCATTTTAGAACAGAACTACGTGACTTAAGACGGCCTAAGATGGTAGATAAGAACACTAAGATATACATCAATATGTGTAGATGATACACCAACAACGTGCTGATGTGTACACCCGTTTTCATTGAGCAGAAGTCCCAGGGGTGCTGGGAGTTAAACGAAGGGATGATCCTGTGCCTACGGACGGCCAGTGATACGAGCAATGCCAAGAGGATTTGCACTGTCCAGCGAATTCAATCACAAGTACTTCACAGATTTATGTGACATCGGCAAAGGAAGAAACACTTCTTTTTTTTTCTATGTATCGCAATCTTTCTCTTTTTTGTTGAAATTCAGGCAACCTTCATTAAACTCATAAGATAGTCACATTATTTATAAGGGAAGGAATAAGAAAATCTGGCGGATGATCCTCCAAATATGCACCCAACTTCGACAATATCGATGTATCGCAATCTTAATATGTCTTAATATAATGGTACTTCCTCCGGTCACAAAAGAGTGAAGTTTTTTTTAAATTTTTAAAATCAACAAATACTCCTTTGATTACTAAATTCTCTTATCTTATATTCGAAAATAGTTGTGAAAGTGCAATACTGTGAAAATATTCTTCATAACAAAGTCACTCGTATTAATTTCATATATCCAAGTCATATGCTTTAAACAATATCTATTGTCAAAATTTACATACTTTGATTCCACACATTTTAGGACCTCACTCTTATATGACTTGATGGAGTATATTGAATCCAGCAAACTTTGCACCTTTGCAGCTAAGGTCTTACATATTACCCACCTTTAAAGGCGAAGGAATCCGTGGCCCCTGAGGGTCCCCAAGTCCCCGTTTTCCCAGAAAAGCCCCCGTATTTTTGGTAATTCCGTCCAGATCCCCATTGGCGAGGGCCGTCCGATCTTGCGCTCGGAGGCTGAGCTGGTCGTCCCCCCGTCGCCGCGGTTGAAAAGCAAAGAGATGGGCTAGGGCGAAGCCCTCAACAACGCGATTGCCTCCTTCCTCTCGCTCTCCGCCTGGGCGGCGCTACCGCCGATCTGCCCGTCGGTCTTCCCTTCCCCTTCTCCCTTTGTCACCCTCTCCTCTACCCTCCCAACCGTTGAGCCCTCAAGGACGCTTGACCGCTCTCCCCACTCTCGCTGCCGCCGCCGCCCCTAGTCATCATGCCACCACCGCTGCTCTGCTTGCCTTGCAGCTGCATTCCCCTTGCCTCCCTCCTTCTCCTCTTCTTCCCCTCCCCGTCTCACCTCCCCTCCTCTCGCCTCTCCTCACTTTCCTCGTCCGTAAGTGATGGCAGGGACGAGGACGACAGGCAGCGCTAGCGACGGCGGGCAAGATGCCAGCGCGAGGGTGTCTAGGACCTATCTTGCCCTAAACCTCACCGTCCCCACCGATCCGGTGTGCTGCTTCACCGATCTGCCAGCTGGCCACTGTGAACCACTAGTGGGTTCTTTCTTCTTTCCCTCTCTCTATTCCTCTTTGTCTTTTTGCATACTGATGTAGAATGTCATAGGAATTTTGTGGTAAAGTTGTTTTTTGATACGGAAAAGAGTGAAAAGTTGTTGGTTGATCAATTTAAACTCAATGTTCGAAAGAAGCGTTTGTTGGATGCAGTGTGTAATTAATAGCTCATAATGCATCTTTTATTGTTTATGCATAGGTTGGGATTACAGGGCTATCATGAAATCATTGTGTAGATCATCTTTTGTGTATGTCCATTTTGTGTAATTGTGGAGTAAACTTATTTGAGAAGACATGTCTATCTACTCCATCATATGACACGGGGATCTTTGTACTTAACCGGTTTAACCTTAAAAAATTCATTACTTAGTCTACTCCAAAAGATAACCTCAATACATTATAGTTGCACCATGGCTGCATTCTATGTAATCTGTCCAAATAGTGGTGTAAGTTCACTTAACTCTATTCGCATTCATCATTGTTAGTAGCTTAAGTTAATGATTATAAGATGTTCTGTTGGAAAGAATAAATTGGAATTGCCATATTGATTTAATGTTTTATTGAACTTCAAAGGTATATATGGCTTCAGTTCATCCTGAGGGCCTTTGCAGAATTTGTCACTTTTGACGAATATATTCATTGACATGTCAAACTTGTTTGTTCCCTGTGGAAATGGAAAAATTCTTATAACTTAAAATGCAGTCATATTAGTTTTGAAATGAAGAACTTGCAAAGCAAATAGTTCTATTAAAACATAGAATTGGAGACCGAGGAAACTTTTCTGCATGTAAGTGCTCACATTTCTCGTGTAATGCACCTTATATCTACAACATTTTCTTACATGATTAAGGATAGGTGTTGTGTAAAGTGTGGTGAGCTTTGGTACCGTTCAAAGAGCATCAAGCTCAGAACCATGGAGTTGCGACACCTGCGAATGTTGTTGCCCGAGTAATCGTTCATATTTCCTCTTCGATAAAAAAAAAAGATGCATTCGGTTCTCTTATGTTTGGATTGGTGATTGTCGATGATCAAACCACGGGGTTCATAATCGAACTTACTCGGGAATGTAATGTGAGAACACTATCAAATGAAGACCGTATATCACTATGGACACACTGGGTGTTTGTATGATAATACAAAGGATGTTAAAATATGATCGTAATTATTGTGACTAAATAAGTAATGCTAAAAACTTATCCACTTTTATCTCTATGTTATAGAGAACGTATGCTAGCCCCATTGTAGTATTTGAAGGGGTGACAGTTAATGCCGCTAAAGGTGCCTCTAATCTTCACGCACGTTCGCCAAGAGAGTTTTGAACAGTCGCGTCCATTAGCTAACTGTCATAAGTTGCTAAATACGCCAAAAGTCGCCTTTCCGCCAGTCATGTGGGTAACTGTTGGCGTTTCCCGGCTAGTATAACGGGTGTCCCCTTTCTTGGAAAGCACCGGAGCACTTCTCATCTTCGACAATATGTTCCATAAAAAAGTTGTGGGCGTGACGTTGCTACTTAAACTGTATATATGTAGGAATTTCGGGAATATTGTGTCTCTATTGGGATCCCAACACCCTTTATTTATAGTGTCAAATATTACAGTCCGACTCTAACACGATTTGACTCTTACCTAAACTCTAGACTTTTACCTAATCCCTAATATTTCCAACACTCCCCCTCAAGATGGGCATGAGATAACAATCATGTCTATCTTGTTACATATTGCAATACCATTACTAAAATCTACCAAACCTACCATTAACTCTATAACTAATACCATCACAAAGATAAAAAAAAATTGATCACCACCAATACTACTAGGGACGTCATCAAATCCATCTCCACCATCTACCAGCTGCCCGACCTCAACCTCATCTTCCTCTACCCTCATGCCCCCAACCACCCCCGGCCTCCACCACTCTGCCCACACACCCCCAGTCTCGGCCTCCACCACCTCTACCTCTACCATAGCCCATCACGCTTGACTCCAGTCCCAATCCTCTTTCCAATCCTCTTCTCCTACACTATTCTCCATCGTGCGCCTTTTCTCCTCTGTCATATCTGCATTAGCCTTGGTGCCACCTCTTCCTCTTCCTCTACCTCCACCTGGACCTCCTTCAGTAGATCTATTATTCCCATCACCACCTCTACTAGGGCGAGATGCCCCACACTTGTAACACTCAGTCCTCCTTGCAAAGTTCGAGTTGTCGCATCTCGCACCACGGCAAATCCAGTCACCCTTGCGACCTCCAGTTCATGAGGACACACCCAACTCAGATGTCATGTTTGCTTACAGTTGTAACACTCTGTCATCAGCTATGGCGAACGCTAACCTTATATGGTTGTTACACACTATCACTCTTGGTCGAGTTTCCTCAACAACCATAGCTGAAATAGCTTCCTCCATAGTTGGCAATACTACCTGATGACATATTGAAGCCCTCCTGCTCTCAAACTCAGGGTTCAAACCTTTCAAGAAGTGAGTGACCCTCCTACGTTGCTGTCACGCCTTACCAAACTCAATATCACCAGTACAAGTCAGCTACAGTGGACCATATTGATCCAAATCTGCCCACAACTGCTGCAGCTCGCTGGCATATTCTTGAACATTCTTATTCCCCTATTTTAGAGCATCTACTTTGCCCTAAACTTCCACCATTATCATTACATTGCCAACTCCGGAGTACATGTTCCCCAGCGTCTTCCACCACACCGTCGCACTTGGGATCGCCTCCACCATCCTAGCAATGGATGGGGACACCGAATTCAACAACCATGCCACCACCACAGAGTTGGTGGTGTTCCACACCCTCCAATCAGTACTCCCTCTGTTTGCAGGCTCGACGTAGGTCTCCTACAGATAGTACTCTACTTCCTTCGTCTTCAGAATTAATTGAGCCCTTCTGGACCAACTTAGGTGATTCTTACCCCCTTCCAGCTTCACATCATTCGTCATCAATTCCAGCTTCAACTCTGATGATCTTGTTTCAGCCCTAGAACCTATCAAACACATCATGATGAGGTCCTGCAATATACCTCTCATCTCACCTTTTGTGACCAAAGAGGATTCTCCACTTTCCCCATCCATGGTCACAATACTCTTCTCCACAGCTTTTCGTATAATTTCTTCCTCGGCCTTTCTCGTAGCTTCAATCTCCTCAGGATTCATCTTCCACTTTCAACACCAGTTATGCATTCCTCACCAAATCGTCCTCCTCCTGCCTATTGTCGCGTGTATCGACGATCACGGCAACCTCTTCACGCATAAACAGATCACGACTCCATGATCACAAACACAACCGCCAATACCTATTGAATCATCCCCGAAACCAGCAGCCACAAAACCACAACGGATCCTATCTCCACACTGGATCTGGATCAGACCTCTAACTCCCCCGATTTTCTTCCTTCTGACTCCCAAGCATCCACTTCTTCCTCCCCCGACCCAATTTTCTTCCTCCCCGGACCCAACCTCCTCTCCCTTCCTTCGAAGCTACCCGAAGCTCTCCCCTAGCGAACCGCAACGGGATCCTCCTCCCCTAAGCGTGTCTCTTTCTCCCCCAGCACAACCTCCTCACCCCTTCCTTTGAAGCAACCACCGGACCCCTCCTCCACCGAGCGATCCTTTTGCCCCCGAACAATCTCCTCACCGAGATCCTTCTCCCGAGTCCCCTTCTGAGCGCAGGTTTTGTCTTCCCCGAATTCTTCGTCTCCCCTGAGCCCCAAGCGGATAGAGGCGGCCCGAGCAGCGGCGACGGCCTGCACGCCCGCCCGCAAGGCACAGCAGCGGCAACCCACGTGTCCACCTGCAAGGTGCGGTGGCGGCGGCTAGTAGCTGGCTGCGTGGGGACGACTTCGAGGATGGTGAACGGCGGCTACGGATCGAATCCGAGGTGAGTCTAGGGATTAGGGTTAGGCTCTGATACCATGTAGGAATTTAGGGAATATTGTGTGTCCCTATTGGGATCCCTACACCCTTTATTTATAGTGTCAAATATTACAGTCCGACTTTAACATAATTTGACTCTTACTTAAACTCTGGACTCTTACCTAATCTCTATTATCTCCAACAATATATACATGTAGTGGCATGAAAATAAAATTGTTTCTTCCCTGCTCGAACAAGGAACAGCTCCACCACAGTCGAAAGTCGAAACCTATCAGGATTCTGGGTGGATGACGAAGCTCTGGATCAAAGATTGTAACCGTGCACTTGGTTCGGCGGAAGACCAGAGCCCCGTCGTCGCCGCTGGGACGCCGTAAGGTGCGAAGCCGCGAGGCAGAGCTCTAATGCAGATATTGGACAGAACAATGCAGAACGGGAAAGAAGAATAGAAGGGGTTTGGGGCAATTTTCTGGTATTCTTTCTTGCTGTAAATAAAAGTGATTATCTCCTTTAAATAGAGAGCTCCTAACAAAGTAGACTAAGAAACGAATTCGTATTGGAAAGTTAAGCTATTACAAACTTCCGTAATTAACTATGTTTGAAAAGGGAACTATCGTGCAGACTGTTCCGAATCCGGCATAGATGCAATACTTGCCGAAGCAGCTGGATCCGAACTCCCAAGTGCAATAACCAGTGTTTGCTTCTTCCTTCGTGTATATGGAATGCCCCACATGGCATCTCTCCCCTTCTTTGAAAACAGCTCATCCTCGAGCTTAAATAAAGGGTATAGTTGCTGAAATTGCTCCAAATCTTCCCATGAAGCACTCGTTTCTGGTGAATTCTCCCATTGAACTAAAATCTGAAGACGGTTGCGAGCCCAACGAGACTTAATAACTTTGGCTGCTAAAGGACAAACCCGACCATGCAATATTACCGGCAGTGGCAGAGGAGATGATGGCGAGGGACCAATAAACGGTTTCGACAAACTAACATGGAACACATCATGAATATTTGGTCGAGCTGGTAATTGTAAACAATATGCCACTGAACCTATTTTCTGAAGGATTTGATACGACCCAAAATAGCGATGTCCCAATTTCCCTTTGATAGACATGGACAAAGATGCGGTTGACCGCTTATGGAGACAAAGCCATACCCACTGACCTTCCGACAATTCGAGCCCACGATGACCTTTGTCATAATGTCGTTTATAAGTTTGTTAAGCGAGAAGCAAACTATCACGAATTTCAACCAAAACATCATCCCGATCCTGGAGGAGTCAATCCACGGCCGGTAGTCGAGTGGCCCCAGGTTGATAGGAACGCAAAGTTGATGGTTCGCGACCATAAACCACTTTGAATGGCGAAGTACGAAGCGATGTCTAAAAAGATGTATTATAGCAATATTCGGCCCAAGGTAACCAACGAAGCCATTGTTTAGGTCGGTCTCTAGTAAGGTAATGAAGATACATAACAATGATCTTGTTAACCACTTCTGACTGACCATCTAATTGAGGGTGAAAAGCAGAACTGAGGTGAAGCTAAACTCCAGCCAAGCGAAACAATTCTTACCAAAAAGTGCTTGTAGAAACAGGATCGCGGTCGCTAACAATAGATGTCGAGACACCATGGAAACAAACAATTTCACTAAAAAATACTTGGGCTGTGGAGTATGCTGTGTACGGATGAGCCAAAGGCAGAAAATGTGCAAACTTAGGAAAACGATCCACAACGGTTAGGATGACCGTTTTACCCTGAATCCGCAGAAGGCCTTCAATAAAATCCATTGATATGTCGGCCCACACAGTAGAAGGTACCTCCAATGGTTGAAGCAAGCTGGCCGGATGCAATTGTTCGCCTTTATTGCGTTGACAAACATCACAAGCTTGTATATAATCTTGAACAACAGTCCTGGCATGCAGCACATGAAAATCAACCCGGAGACAGTGAAGCATTTTCTGAATACCCTCATGTCCCGTACCATAGGCTAGCTGAATAATGGACGGTAGTACTGTCGTCATCGCTGGGACATAAACTCGATTGTTGAATGTGATGAGACCATCGACAATAGCCCATGAATCATGCTGGTTGCCTTCAGTGATAGCAGAATGTAAAGACTGCAATGTCGGATCGGCTTGAAGACTAATACGAAGCTCTTCAAATAAAGCAAACCGTGGTGCAGACAAAGCCAAAGCAACCAGCTAACTTTCAGAATTTTGCCGAGGCAAAGAAATCAGTGACCAGATGTTCAGAATCTCACCGAGACAAAGAATCAGCTACTACATTAGTGCTGTCGGGTTTGTATTAAACGGAAAAATCATAGCCCAAGAGTTTACTGACCCAATGATGTTGTGGAATTGTTGAAAGACGTTGATCAAGCAAAAACTTCAAACTGTAGTGGTCAATACGTACCAAAAACCGGCGTACCCACAAATAAGGACGCCAATGCCGAACGGCTTGGACAAGGCCGATTAATTTCCTTTCATAGGCAGCTAATGAAGCATGGCGGGGAGTAATCGGTCGATTGAAAAATGCCACTGCACCTGTGCCTTGATGTAAGATAGCACCAAAGCCAGAACCGGACGCATCACACTCAACAATAAAATTAGTACTGAAGTTGGGTAATTGTAATATGGGAGCCTGAGTTAACGCTGATTTGAGGCAAAGAAAAGCATCCTGAGCTTCAGATGTCCATAAAAAAGCCTCCCTCTTGAGCAACTTAGTCAAGGGAGCCGCAATAAAAACAAAATTATGTATGAACTTTGGGTAATACCCTGCCAACCCAAGAAAACCACGGAGCGCCCGTCCTAATGTAGGATTTGGCCATGTACAGACTGCACTGATTTTGGTGTCGTCAACAGCCACACCTTCAGCCGAAACAACGTGGCTCAAATATGCCACTGAGGTCTCGCCAAAGGAGCATTTGGAACATTTCAAAAACAAGCGATGGTGTTGAAGACGCTGTAATACCGTACAGAGATGTTGTAAATGTGTGGACCAAGTAGGACTATAAATTAGAATATCGTCAAAGAAAACCAAGACATAGCGACAAAGAAAATCCTGGAGCACTGTATTCATAAGAGCCTAGAATGTCGCGGGTGCATTGCAGGTAAGACCAAATGGCATGACAAGAAATTCAAACAGACCTTGATGTGTGCGGAAAGCGGTCTTCGCAATATCAGCTGAATGCATTAACGCTTGATGATATCCGAAATGTAAGTCCAATTTCGTGAAAAATTTGGCACCACAAAGCTCATCGAGTAACTCATCAATAATCGGAATAGGAAACTTATCTTTGATTGTACGATCGTTGAGGTTGCGATAATCCACACAAAAACGCCAAGAACCGTCCTGCTTCTTAACCAATAAAACTAGAGACGAAAAAGATGATGAACTTCGGCGAATGGTCCCTTGGTGGAGCATCTCAGCACATTGACATTCCAATTCATCCTTTTATAACTGGGCATAGCAGTATGGTCGGACGGTAATGGCATCCGTCCCTTTTTTTTAAGTGAATACAGTGAGAGATCTCTCGCACTGGTGGCAAACCATGTGGTTCATCAAAGAGATTGTTGAATTCGTCCAGAAGATCCTCCAGCAAATTGGTTGTCGTACATGCGAGTGCATGACCCGAGCGTGGCCGCATGGGTAGGTCGGTCCATGTGATTCTTCGTCCCTGACGAGCAAAAGACATTGTCATGTTGGAAAAATCCCACATGATGGGGCTGAGGGTATCGAGCCATTGGACCCCTAAAATCACATTGAATCCGTCAAGTGGCATGGCGTAGCAATCTAGCGCAAATTCCTCATTGCCAATACAGATGGTCATGGTGCGGCACAAACCCAAGCTAGTGACACGATCTCCGTTAGCCACCGTGATGCTCAATCCAGAAGCAGTCGCATGACGATGCCGGTGGCTGCCACGACATCATTGGCGATGAAATTATGTGTGGACCCCGAGTCGAGCAGTGCCACTAAAGTACTGTGGCCGATCGTGACACAGAGTCTCATAATATCCAGAACGTGGTTGAATACCTGTGACTGCTACCAACGAAATCTCAGGATCGCTTGAAGCCTATTGGTACTCATCTTTGCTCTCGAAATCCAGCTAAACTTCGATGACGAATAGACGCTTGCACCGGTGGCCAGTCATGAATTTGTCATCACAGCGATAGCACAAGCCTCGGGCACGGCGTCGTTCCAACTCCGCTGGAGATAGAGTGCGTCGCGGTACATTGGCTGCAGGGACCATTGCGTTGCCCCCTGAATCGCTGGGTGTCTTTGAAGCGACGCCGGGTGGGCGTGCGGCCGACACCACGGTTGACGTCTTTTGGTTGGGAGCCGCCATCGTGAGTCGCGAACGGCGCCGTATGCTTGAGCCAAACTCATGGCCGACTCCAGTGACTGCGTTGCTTGCAATTCGACGTCCGTTTGCAATGGTTGTCCTAACCCAGCGGTAAACAACTGGATTTGTTGGCGTTCCATCAATGGGTCGACGCGGCACAGGAGAGCGAGGAATTGGTTGGAGAAGTCGCAGACGGATCCTTGCTTGCAGAGAGCAGTGAGTTCGCCCAGAGTGTTGCTACGCAAGGGAGGCCCGATGCACGTGTTGACCAATTTGACAAATCGGCGACATGACGGTGCTCCTATATCACGCTCCAAGCGGTGTTGCCATAACTGAGCCGAGCCAGTCATATGGAATGTTGCTAACCATAATTTATCCTCCTCCAGCATGAGTTGTCCGCAGAAGAATTGATCACAATGGTTTAGCCATGGTAATGGGCCCTCCTGGCCATCAAATGTGGGAAAATTCAGTTTGTGATAGCGCGGCACGCTGTTGCAACCGGGATAATGACCGTCGAGTGGTGGCCGAGGAGCAACAGGTGCGTCTCTGTCAACTGAATGCAAATCCCCCACCGAGGCAGTTGGTGAACCAATTGGGTGATGTCGAGGGATCGGTAGTAATCCATTGGATGTGCGGAGACGAGCGTCCGTGATGGTGTCATGGTCGGCCTCACTTGGCAGGTTGAGGCATCCATGTTCTGGCCGGTTGATTGGCCACATGATGTGCTCGTTGCTGATGATCAAGATCACGAACTGTGCCGGCAAGATTATCAATCTTCTCATGAAGCTTCACACGATTGGTCTCCATCTGCTGAAACAAGACATCAAGTTTCGTGCTAATCGCGTCGATGTTGTCTCCTTCTGGCATGGTGGTCGGCGCAGTGGTCACTGATACCAAGTTGTCAGGATTCTGGGTGGATGACGAAGCTCTGGATCGTAGATTGTAACAGTGCACTTGGTTCGGCAGAAGACCAGAGCTCTGGTGTCGCGGCTGGGATGCCGTAACGTGCGAAGCCGTGAGGCAAAGCTCCAATGCAGATATCGGACAGAACAATGCAGAACGGGATAGAAGAACAGAAGGGGTTTGGGGCAATTTTCTGGTATTCTTTCTTGCTGTAAATAAAAGTGATCCTCTCCTCTAAATAGAGAGCTCCTAACAAAGTAGACTAAGAAACGAATTTGTATTGGAAAGCTAAGCTCTTACAAACTTCCGTAATTAACTATGTTTGAAAAGGAAACTATCGTGCAGACTGTTCCGAATTCGACACAGATGCAATACTTGCCGAAGCAGCCGAATCCGAACTCCCAGGCGCAATAACCAGCGTTTGCTTCTTCGTGTATATGGAATGCCCCACGTGACAAAGCCAATGCTCCGCTGTTAGATCATCTCACAATGAGGCCGCAATTCGAATGGGATGAGCAACTAAGAAACACGTGAAAGTCGCATAATTATTCAAACGGATCGGAGCGTAGTCCCCAACGCCCAAAAGGCCAACCACCAGCACCCACCCCCCTCACCGCCAGCGTGGTGCCGGCGGCGAGGCCGCCCCTCGTGCCCCCGCTCCCTCTTCCTTCTCCTTCCAGTCCTCCTCCTCGCCTCTCCCTCATCTCACAAAATTTTCAGGTCTGTTTGCCCCCAAAATCTCTACAGATCTAGCTTCCTTGGTGCTCCTCCGTGCCTTCCCTCCATGCTCCAGCCCCCACCTCCGGTGGTCATGGATCTGGTGGTGGTGAGCGCATTGACAGCCGATTGTGCACTCACGGCTGAAACATACCCACAACCGGGTTAAATGGGGTTGCTTCGTGTTCACCCACCTCCCTCCCCTTCGTCTCCAAGCTAAATAGTCTGACCCGTGGCTGGGACTGATAAATGTATAATGGCAGCAAGCACATGTATTCTCATTGCATTCACGTATATGTAGTACATCGGTAGATAAGTACATGTAGACGTTAGCAATGTAAACAAGCTAGCAAAGTGGATCGGCAGCTGCATGCCGAGCCCAAGACGCGATGTAGTCTTTGGTGCATGCCGAAGACTAGGTGCGTGGCGGGAGCCATGCAGTGTGTGTAGTCTAACAACACCCCGCAGCCTCGGTAGTTGGTGAACCAACGCCGACCGGTGCGAAACTCATTGAAGATCGCCGTCGGAAGACCCTTTGTGAAGATATCTGCAAATTGCGAAGTTGTCGGGACATGCAGAACTCGTACTTGTCCAAGAGCAACCTTTTCACGCACAAAATGAATGTCAATTTCAATGTGTTTCGTGCGCCGATGGTGCACTGGGTTAGCGCCGATAGGCGGTGAAATGTTGTCACAATAGACCAGAGTGGCTCACTTGAACCGGATCTTTGGAGTTCGCAAGGAGCCGCCAGAACCAAACTGCTTCGCAACCGCATGTGCAACCGATTAGATTCCGCTTGAGGAACGGACACAATAATCTTGCCTCTTTGGCGACCATGAAACCAAATTGTCACCCAAGAAGATGCAATAACCCGATGTAGATCGACGAGTGTCCGCATCCGCCCAATCGCATCGAGTATCTTTGTTAGATTATGGGAAGAAGAAGGTGTGATGCGGAGGCCAAGGTCGTGATACCTTTGAGATAGCGAAGAACACGTTTGACGTGAGCAAGATGAGGTTCTCTAGGATCATGCATGAATAGACATGCTTGTTGGACCGAATAGGCAAGATCGGGGCGGGTAATAGTGAGATATTGAAGTGCACCTTAAGCTACGGTAGAGAAGGGTTCGCCACTAGAGGGCCATGAGAGGAAAGCTTTGGGCACGTGGTCGATGGTGTTCGAGCAGTGGCGATCCAACATGCCGACCTTGGAGAGGATCTCAAGAGCATATTGGCGTTGGGAGAGGAATAGACCGTAAGGAGATCGGGTGACAAAGTGATTCCGAGAAAATGGTGAAGATATCCTAAGTCGGTCATGGAAAACTTCGGTTTTGAGAGTGGAGATTATGTGATGGAGAAAAGTGGAGGATGAGGTCAGTGAGAACTATGTCATCCACATATAGAAGAAGATAAGCGATGTGACCGCCCGAAGTTATAGATGAAAAGAGATGTGTCGATCGAGAAGCGGTGAATCCGATGGATAGGAGAAAAGAAGCAAAGCGGGTGAACCAAGCACAGGGGGCTTGTTTAAGGTCAGATAGAGATTTTTGGAGAAGGCATACTGAAGTCTGGATGAGTGGAGTCTTGAAACCTTGTGGTTCTTGACAATAGACAGTTTCTTGCAAAGTCTTAGTGGAGAAAAGCGTTTTCATCTAGTTGGTGAATGGGCGGAGGAGGAGACGGCAAGACCGAGTACGACGCTAATGGTGGTTGATTTGACGACCGGATGAGCGTCTCGTCATAATCAATCCCGATTCTTTAATGAGTAGCCGCGACAACCCATCGCGCTTTGTACCTAGCGAGAGAACCGTCGAGTGAAATTTGTGGCGGTACACCCATTTCCTGTGACAACATTCGTCTTGCGTACGGCCGTGGTACAAGACGCCAAGTGGAATTCTCAACCAATCGTCGAACTCCTCACGCATAGCTTTGAGTCCAATGGGGATCGAGCAAAGCGACCTTGGAAGAAGAGGGTATAGGAGAGATAGACGCAATGAGGAGGTTCAATCGCGAATCGGGATTCCAAAACCGGTTTTGGCGCGAGTCGCATGGAGTGTTGGTTGGTGGGGCGAACAGGATGGCATTGGAGGAATCTCGGGTGGTTGAGATGGTGAGTGATCGGTCTGCAGATGGAGGAGTGGGAGTGGGAGCATGCACCGTGTTTTGTTGAGGCGAGGTTATTGGGGTATGCGGCACGAGGGAGTGGAGAGAGGCGGTGGAAGAGTTTCAAGTATAGTTGAGGTCGCTCTCATGGATGTAAGGAGGTGAACGAGATAGACGTTGGAAGGGAAGGTGTTCTCGTCAAACACGACATGCCGCGAGATGAGGACTCTAGGAAGGGACATGAAGGCAACGATAGCCCTTGTGTTCGAGCGGATGCAGAAAAACACATGGTAGAGATCGAGGAGCCGGTTGTGGGGAGTGGTGGCCGAGGTATTTGGGTAGCATAAACACCCGAAAATGCGAAGGTGTTCGTAGGATGGTGGAGAGTGATAAAGAAACTCGTAGGGGGTGAGGGATGGTAGGGCTTTAGTTGGGCGAATATTTAGCAAGTACGTAGCTGTGCGAAGAGCTTCCGCCCAATAACTCGCCGGCATATGTGCTTGCAAGAGGAGTGTGCGTATGACATCATTGATGGTGCGCAAAGCCCGTTCAGCCTTTCCATTTTGTTGTGAGGTATAAGGGCAGGAGAAACGTGGTAGAATGCCATACCGATGGAAGAAGTCACGGTTTCTAGAGTTATCAAACTCTTTACCGTTGTCACATTGGAGAAATTTGATAGGTTTGGCAAAGTGAGTAGAGACATAGTTATGGAAGTTGAGAAAGATAGAGTGGACGTCCGACTTGAAATGAAGGGGGAAGGTCCAGATGAAGTGTGTATAATCGTCGAGAATAACAAGATAGAATTTACACCCTGAAACACTGGGCATCGGGGATGTCCAAAGATCACAGTGCAATAATTCAAATGGTGAGGAAGTACATGTTATTGAAGGATAGAAGGGGAGTCTAACATGTTTGCCCTGTTGACAAGCCTCACAAAGAGCAGGGACATGATGCTTGTTATTACATGGAATAGAAAATTCTTTAAGTAAAGCTGAAACAGTGAAGCGATTGGGGTGTCCGAGGCGACAGTGCCAAACATCAACGGAGGCAGCGGAAGTGGCGAGGGCCGTGGGTGGCGAAGATGAGCTGGCTTGGCGCAAAGGATATAGATCTCCAACACTATTGCACCGAAGAATCTCCTCCCTGGTGCGAAGATCCTTCACAGACAACCCAAAAGGATCAAATTCAATAGAGCAGTGATTATCGGTTGTGAAACGTCGCACAGAGATGAGGTTTTTGATTAAAGTAGGTGCTATGAGAACATTTTTTAGATGAAAGGATGAAGATGGAGTAGAGATAGATGAATTTCCTAGGTGCGAAACAGGTAAAGTAGATCCATTGCCGACAAGAATAGGAGGAATAGAATGTGCAGAATGGACTAAGGACAGCATACCCGGATCTCGAGGCCATGTCTTGATGCGCCAGAGTCGAAGACCCACTCGAGCCACCACCTTGGGCAGACAAGTTGTTGAGGCGTTGATGAAGGCGATCGGTCCCATGTAGGCGATCGAGGCGGAGCGACGATGGAGCCGATGCAAAGGGACGATATAGAGCGAAGGTCGTGTACGCTTGGGGTGGCGGGCGCGTCCGAGAAGGCCTGGGCTACCGGAAGGACGCGGACCACCAGGCCAACCTCCTTGCCATGGCGCGGGGGACCAAGGCAGGGGCCAGGCTTGCACCATTCCAGTCCAGGGATTTGTACCGGGACGCCAGGTGGACCCCTGCGGAGCGGAAGGCCCAGACTTGTTGTACTGCTTCGGTTTGCCTTTCTTGTTGGAGGTCCAGCTGTTGGAGGTGCGCGCCAGAGCTTCGTCGAGAAAGATGAACCGGATGAAGTGCTCGCAGAGTACGGTGAGTTACGATCTTGCGTGGGGTTCGCCGCCTTGGCCGATCAGCGCCAGCCTCGAGCATGAATGTAGAACGTGCCTCGAGAAACGTGGGAAAGGGCTTGAGGCGGGAGCATGGAGGCATGGACGGCGTACTTGCCGATGCCGCAGCTTGACAGGTGAGACCAAGGTCCGATCCGAGACTGGGTGACCAATGTCGCGCAAGGCGTCGATAGAGACTTAAGACGGTGGCGATCTGCGGACACGGTCATATCGCCTTGCACAAAGAACACGAAGTTCGCCGAGGTGGATGGCACGAGCTGGTTCGTTGTCGCGAACAAGCCCTCGAGCTCGCGCCATGTCTTGTCGCCGTGGAGTCGAGATTCATCACCATCTGGAGCAATACGTGGGAGATGGTTGTATACAACCATTGGAGAACAATGTAGTCCTCCTGTACCCACGCCGGGTCGTCGTGGGTGGCATCCGAGCCATCGACGTGATGGCGCAGAGAGTATCTGCCGAGATGGACGAGAAAGAGATGTCTCCACTGGGAGTAATTCGGGACCTGAAGGTCCAGAACAATGGGGATGAAAGCCTTGATGTTGCCGACCTGGAGAGCAAGAGTGGAAGGAGCGAAGACAGAGGTGCTCTGGGAAGAGGTGGAGGAGAGTGCGGTGGAACTAGCTGTGCCAGTGCCGGCGGCGGGAGCCGATGGAGAACCGATCTCACTCATTGCTGGGAAGAGGATCGCTAGTAGTCTGATACCATGATAAATGTATAATGGCAGCAAGCACATGTATTCTCATTGCATTCACGTATATGTAGTACATCGGTAGATAAGTACATGTAGACGTTAACAATGTAAACAAGCTAGCAAAGTGGATCGGCGGTTGCATGCCGAGCCCAAGACGCGATGTAGTCTTTGGTGCATGCCGGAAGACTAGGTACGTGAGCGGGAGCCATGCAGGTGTGTGTAGCTGTCTAACAGGGACGACGAGATTTCTACAGATCCACTCTTCGTCCCTTCGGATCTACTCAATCTCCTTTGGTAGCCATCTCATCTAGCTCCCTACGGGTGTTGAAGGAGCAGGAACCAATGACCTGAACGCGAAGCGGTGAGCCTGCAGCATGGCAATGGGCCACGGGCAGGAAAGCCACGACGTACGATGGTTGTGCGTGGACGGGCGACGATAATGGTCGTCGAGCGGAGGTCAGCCAGTTGTGCCTCGCGGCGGAGGGCCACAGGCCAACCAATGAGTGGCGTCGCATGCGCAGCCCGCTCGGAGCAGGTGACAGCATGTGGATGTCGAGCACGGTGTAGGCAAAATCCATGGCCAGCGAGCTCAAGCTACCTGTGAATATAAACTTTCCTCTTCCAAGTCAAGTCGACAATGCTAGATTTTGCAATTGTTTTTATCCTCTGTGGTTGGCCGGTTCAAAATTGCCATGGCATCTCCTTACTCATCAATCCCGTCGCTTGGGTCTCTTCGACAAGGCACTTCAGCGTCCCTCTTCTCTGTAGGAACATCCACTGGCCCTCCTTTCCTTTCTGTCTAGTGGATTGAGTGTGATACGAATCGAGTTTCCTACTCCAACTCATAGTCTGCTCCTATATGAAGTCTTTCATGTACCACTATAAATACATCCATGTAGTCCATAGGGTATAGCGAGAGTTTCATTGTAAACATCTCTCATATAGTGATATCACCTTTGTGTGCCCGTGGTTTTCCCCGTAAGGGTTTTCTACGTAAAATTCATGTCTCTCGTTCCTATTTTTCAATGCATTATTTGCAACATGGATGGTCCTCCCTAGTTCCCCTTTGGAGCTATGACACATGGGATTGGATAACGGGGTGGTGTGGCATAGTGGTGACGGCGGTTGGCAATAGGTGATGGCCGATGGCGAAGGCTATGTCAGTTCATCATGAGTCCATGTCAAAGAGGTGCTTCCAAGGTACAACAAGTAGTTCATGGCTGTGACCATGGTCATGGTAAAGTGCAGGCCAGCGAACTCTCAGCTCGAAGTTGGTGCTCAACGGCCAAGTTTCAAATTTTGAAACTTAACTTTAGAAGCGGCACTTTTGGAGTATCCAAGCCCCTTTTTTCCCTTTGTCGTGTATTCGTGTGTCTTTCTTTCTTCACTCGTAAGCCAGTGTTTCAGTGTGTTATAATCTGTCTGTAATCTCCTTCTCAATCTCCTTGTGTAAGCCCTGTGTGCTTGGGCATGCTTTTGTATCAGTGGATTTTGCCACTTAAGTTTAACAAAAATGGTTCAAGTGGGGACCCTCTCCCCCTAGTTTGCCTCAAAAAAAAAGATCTCACAAGGGTGCTGATACAGAGAGCAGAGTCATCCTCCTCCTTTGTCTGAGTCCAGGGGCGTAGCCACCAGGGGGGCTTCATTGGGCTCGAGCCAGTGAAAAACTTATCGGCTGAATTTTAGAGAATCACGCAGAATCGGTTATTACGCGTGCAATCTGTAAAATTCAAACCTCCTCCGAAAATTTTGGTTTTGATGAATTTTGTCCAAAAAAATTCGAATTTGCTTGAATTTTGTTCGAATTTGATTTTTTTTAATTTAAAATCCAAAAAAATCAAATCTTTTTTTGAAAATTTCGGCCAAAATTTGACCGAAATTTCCGATTTTCGCCGGTTACCGGCCTTACCGGTCCCCCCCGAAATTTTTTTTCAACCGGTAATGAAAACACTGGCTCGAGCCCACCCTTTGCAAGTGCCGGTAACCCTATGCGAGGTACCTTCATTGCATTTCGTTTTTTCTTTGCTTCTCTTATATTCATGTATAAATTTTGATTGCACAAGACTATGTTTGTCTCAATTTAGCTTATTCCTCTTCGGTTTCTAGTAAAACAAAATAGCTTAGTCCTTTGAGCCTCCCTCCATTTTTATCGCTGGCATCACTACTACAGTGTAGCACGTTAAAAAATGTGCGAGAGGAACTAGTTACTATAGCCATCAATTTGCACCACACCGTTCGCTTCGAATCAGACTGCCCATATTCACTATAAGGAACCCACCATTCATGCAAAGGCAGATGATACGCTTACTATGAAGATGAATGTTTTTATAATCTATACTCCATTGACAAATATCATGTACTACAATACTAGATCCTAGGGGCAAATCCACTAGAGCTTCGTTAGCCCCCTCCCCCCTCGGCGACCAATGGAGCAAGGATGCAATAGTTGAAGATAGTTGAAGGTTGAGGGAGAAAGAGATTAGAAGTCATATGAAGATTGACCATTTCTCAGTAGTCGACCCACAACTAAATGAGCAACTAGCAACCAACCCACCCCACCCTACTAGATCAAACAAGTGCGACGTACCTGAGCAAGTACCAGGCAGAGCTGAAACCCTAGCGGAGTAGCGGCACGCCAGTGGTCGAGCAGGGAACTGGAGAAGCCAGGGCGGTGGCATGAGAAGACGTGGCCCGATGGACGGTAGGAGGCCGCGTGGAGCATGAGGAAGCTCAAGCCTGCAGCCTAAGGCGGTGGGCAGCGATGCAATGAGCAGGAGCCAGGGAGGGGGAGGAAAGGATCTGCCAGGATGTGGCATGATGAGTCGGATCCTGGGAGGGGAGGGTGGAGGAGCCGAGGAGGGGAGGGGATCTGCTGGTGCCGAGCGTCACCGCGACGAGCCGCTGCGGCAAGGACTAGAGGACGGAGGCTGAGGAGCGGAGGAGACGAGGACAAAGCCGCAGAGGAGGGATCACCGGGTCAAGCTGCCGGTACCTTTACTGTAATTCTCTTTGTTTTTTGTTTTTTGTTTTGTTTTTTTTTTTTTTTTGCTTCTATTCTATCTATGTATGAACTTCGATTGTGTAAGAGTAAAAGACAATATTTATATCAATTTAGCTTAGTTCTTTGAGAACACCCACTGTCAGAGTCCGAGGGATCTCGGGGTCGATGGTGTGCTGCTTGCACCCTCGGGGACCGTAGCGCTCCGAGCTCATCCGCACCACCTTCCGGCACAGAGCACAGTAATGAGTCTGGCATACCCAGCAGAAGATATGGTGGTTGTTTGCCATCTGCTCACATCAGAGACAGTGTTTTCATTTACAAATCATCAAGTCAAAAAGGAGCTACAGCTATTGTATATAAGTCTTTATTTTAGTTTTTGCCAGATTCAAATCTGATCTTCAGATCACGGTAAAAGAATTACTAATCATATGATATGTGAAAGCCAAAACAACTTTACCTTGGGGTTTGGTTGGTGACAATTCGGGCATGGATGTTCTGAACTGATCCACTTTTAGTTCTTTCTGTACCTCTTTAATGATATCAACCGCCTTCATCTTCATTGTCAGCTTCTCTCGATAAATTCTGCATTGTTGACTTTCAAAGGGGAGCATTGGTTCAGACTTGGTATCAAGTGAATAGATATGGGACAGGATACTTGACGAAACCATACTTAACCTGGGGGCCTGGGGCCATCAGAAGAATGTACCTTGTATGATCACGATCTAGTGCATTGCCACAACCATAGCAGAACTCCTTCCCAGAGTTCCCGCAACCCATGTGGTTGGCGCCTGATACGCGTGAGATGGCAGTACCACAATGCGGACATGGAACAGAACAACGAAGCACTTCCTTGACGCTGATTATTTCATTCGCTAATGAGGTATTTCTCCTGCCAATGTCGCCTTTGCTTAAGTGACGCGCCTTGGAACGTTCCTGTATAAAGCGAATATCACATTGAACATTGTGATCTCAATACAATTCTCATTTCATGGAACTCCACTACAACAAATGATCAATAGATCATATCTTGTCACAAATGGCATCATATTCTACGATAATCATGAAGTACAAGAATGTGTTCCCCCTCAAAAGACAATTAGTATATCTGTGTATGAATAATTACTGTATCCAGAATACAGATATATTAAGCGCAAGAAGATTTATATCTTGTAATGCCTTTTTTCTAGAAGCAAAAAAAAAAGTTCTATAATGATAAATTCAGTAGGGAAATCAACATGTCCAGCCACACATTATATCACTCACCCATCCCAAATTTCCATGTCCAGCACTTAACTAGGACTCAACAATTTAGGCACTGTTCCTTCCTTGACATGCATCCTTGAGTACGTCTCCATGCACCTCCAGCAAAAGTAACGAAGGCATGCAAGTTTTATGAAGTCAATACCTGAGGGAATCAAAAGACAGATTAAAATTTTAAAGTGTCCAGACTCCAGAAATGATGGAACTTGGAATGTCCATGATTATTACTCAGCAAAATGACGCATGAACATGATCACCTGCTAGCCACTGACTACAAATTGTGATATTTGGCAATTCAAAACTTTGTAAAGAAGCTTCTAACTGAACAAGATTTTTGAACAAAATTAAGTACTGATGGAGGTGAAGTTATGAAATAATAAAAAGTAAATCCTGAAAGTATTATGCTCAGAACACAGTACATTCAGATCCAAAAGTACAGGCAATCTAATGCAGAGCACAGTGCAAGAAATGAACACCAGGAAGGGTGCACGAAAATCAACCGGGCATTCCAATTACCTGTGTACTCACTGAAACAAATCATGCAGTCATGAAGGCCACTTAGAAAGGATTCATGGCATTGCTCCTCGTTGTAGCTGATCAACCATTGGATGATAGACTCAACAGATACAATTTCTCCAACAGCCTGAACATCCACAGGACCCATCATACTATCAGGCTGTCGTATGACTATTCCGTCACCAAAACCAAGATGAGAAAGTGCAGAGCTCTGCAGCCATTGCACCCACTCATAAACAACTTCCTGTCCAGGTTGCTGTGCCAGATTGAATCTAGCATGTGACAAAGGGAGGAAACCTTCAGGCTATCCAACCATTGTACACTAAGAGTGAAGTATGGAGGGAGATGGCTCGGGCGATAGAGTCATAAGGCATGTCAATGAGATTGGAGCCAAATGCTGGACATTGAATGTGTCAAAGTACCAACTGTTCGGGTCATCATCAACACCCTGGAATAGTTCTGCGGATACACTGACACCATCTGGAATTTCACAATGCACATGGATCTGCAAAGAATTGACAATGGAAAAGAATTATCGCAATTTTTGTTGTGATTCTGATAGATACTGATTGTCTGATTCGTGGGAGTCTGGGACCAATTAAAAAACAGATGTACATGGAAAGACCGTAGTCCAGCCTTTTGACCGAAAATACCTATATTGTCTCCATAAATTGCCTCCAGTGCCAGCATCTAAGCAATCATATGTCACAGAAAAAATGATTTAGAGCATGTTTGGAAAAAGGAAGATTGAAGGTTCTAATTGCTGATGATTTTTAAAATTTGGAGTTGCTAGAGCAATTGACAAAGAAATATTTCTATACAAAGTATCTTCTGTTATTTTATGGAGAAAAAGAAGAGTGAGTCTTGACCTAAAGAGAATTGTCCTTGTCTGTTCACCCGAACAATAACCAAACAAAAGATTACATGAGCAGGAAAACTTTGAATTTAACAATGCTTTAGGTACATCTAAATTCGAGACACCCAATTATTCATCATCTGCTTTTTGGCACAGGATTTTCGGCCTAAAAAATCCAGTGGTTTTTTTAACATACCTCTGAAATGCATTGATTTGTTCATCGATTGCACTATTTTATTATTCTGCAATCCAAAAGGAGCCTGAAAGTGTCATTCTTATTCTCTAGCCAACCATTTATTCTAGACCATAATATAAGAGCCGTACACCTGCTTTCAATTTCCCGGCTTGTTTAGCCACTCGACAGATCAGCAAAGATTTTGATCTTACATTTAATTTACAGCTATTCCAAATCACAACCTTAACATGACTAGAGGACTAGAAAACGGAGCGCAGATAGGTCACTGAAATTTTGCAACATCAACCATGATTCGCAACCTATAACTTAAATGACTTCCAGGCAAAATCGAGGGATGATCCGAAGGTTAATCCGTAACATGAAGCACCGATTAGATTCGAGCGAGTAGTACCTCGTCTTGTTGGAGCTGGTCGTTGGAGCGCAGCTGCTCGTCCGGCAGCTCGGGCTCCTCCCCCTCCAGGCGAGCCCGGAGCAGCATCTCGTGCAGCGTCTGTCACCTCCTTGCTCTCCGCCTCCGGCGAGAGGCCGCTCTCTCAGTGGGAGCCGCCGTGCGAGCTCTCCATCTGCGCTGCGGCGTGGAGTGCGGATTGGTGGTGCAGTGCCACGGTCGGTTCGGACTTTGTGCCGCGACCGCGGGAGGAATCGACGCCTTCAGGAAAGGAAACTCCGCCGCTGCAGTTGGAGACCTGCTCGGTTCGGTGCGCGTACCAAGGAAGCTCGCGTGGGCCCTACTTGGTGGGCCTCTATTGGGTGATGATGGGTCCTACTGTACCAGATAGTTTCCTCAAATCACTGACCCAACTCAAAGTTTACCATTAATGAATCACGGCCCATATGACCTTCATGAGCCTTAACTCTTTTTTTTTAGAATTCATGAGCCTTAACTGAAGATCACCATTCAAAACTTAGATAGTCTAGTATTTCATGTATTTGCGTTTTGGTTAGTTCGTCTTTTAAACTGATGGTTTCGTTGATGAAACTGGGAGCTTTTCCTCTGTTGAAAAATAAAAACAGCAATCACAACAGAAAAACCACTGGTACACTCTCAAAAGATTTTTGCAAGGTTTTATTGCTAAACTTTGAATGTTTTTGTTCATGCTATAAGGGAACAATTGGCGTCCTGAGTATGCACAATCGTCTCAACAACGAATACAGAACTGAATGAATGAACGGCGCAAGTTTCTATTCATGAATATGAATCGCTGAGGGCCCGGTAAAAATATAAATCGCTGAGCTGTTGATACGAGTTCTTAAAAATATAAACCAAGCTCTCGATGCCAAATCTTGGAATCGCCGAAGCAAATGCATCCTGGGACGGGTATATATATGAATACACGCACAGAACCATTGGAAATAGCACTGCCATCGAGGTGTCGTTGCGCATATTGGAAGACCTCTCTCAGGGATCTGCGGTGCGTTGCTTGCATCCCTTGAGACCAAAATGCTGTGAAGTCTTGGACAGTCTTCCGGCACAATGCACAAAAGTGCTTTCGGCATGCCCAACAGAAGACCTCTCTCAGGGATCTGCAGTGTGTTGCTTGCATCCCTTGGGACCAAAATGATGTGAAGTCTTGTGGACAGTCTTCCGGCACAATGCACAAAAGTGCTTTTGGCATGCCCAACAGAAGACGTGGTTGTTGTTTCCAACCTGCCCAAGTTACCAAAGCAAATACAAAATCATGAGGTAGGGCAAAAGACAAAGGTATTAGCGCAAAGTGGAAAGTACTGGTGAAAAGAAAAATAACACTGCACTTTCAAGTGGTTAATAGTTCACTAGGAGCCCGACTTGTCTTAGCTCAACCCAAAAGGCAAAATGGCCTGGACATTAGTCACTGATTTACTTAATAACTACACAAATAACAATTGCATTGTTTAAGTTTTACCATAGTCATGACTCATGGAGTCATGGTTATCAGCCTTATTTGAAATTGAACTTGGAAAGTCTAAACAGTTTAAATCAAGTAATCATGAGTTCATGATTAAAGGTCAAAGCACAAACCAGAATGCATAGGAGTAAAAATCCTGATTGGCAACATTTCTTTTAAGAATGTACGTCATGTGACCACGGATAGCAAGAAACAGCACTTTTTTTGTTTCTTGATGCAAAAGATAAGCAATTGCATCATTCTCATTATGGATGTTAGTCCGCAGATACCTTTATGAATAAAGTAATTGATATTACCTTTGAACATGGTTGACGGCAAGTAGGACACGGATGAGCATGTTGTGGATTCATTTCAGCATGCGCTTGTGCAACAAGCTGGCGTTGGACCCTTCGATTCATTTGCACTTCCCATCTATCAATTTCCTCCTGAGGAAAAAGCGCGCACTCACCGCTGTCCACAACAACACGATTGCTTTTGTCAAGTAACAATTTATGGCAATGAACATAAAATAGACATTACTAAAAGAAAACCTGCCTGAAATGCTCATATCCACTAATTGGACTGTTACATTGGTAGCAGAAGTACTGCCCGCAGTTCCAGCAGGACATTTTATTGCATCCTTCTGTCTTAGATATAGCCATCCGGCATCGTGGGCACTGTTTTGCATCCTTCATAATTTCCTTGATGCTGCGTAGTTCATCCAAAAACTTCTGCTGATCTCCCTGTACTTGCCCAGAGTTTTTGCGTTTCTGCGTCAAACAAATGAAAGTTAGCATTTCCAACAATCATTTAAAAAATCATAGAACTACGCAAATTGTAACATCCCTATTTTCTGGGCTTTTTGAAAATTTTGAAAACTTTAAAAATTAACCATTTGATTTTATTAATTCACCAAAGCTTAATTTGTAATTTAGAATTTTAAAAGCAATTTAATTTGAATTAATTAAAACTTCAACTAATTCAAGTTGGTTTAATTGAGTTTTCTGGATCTTAATTGGATTTGAAAATCAAAAGTGTTGTTTTAAGCCTTTTCTTGGTTTTTAAAAGAGGTTTTCCCTTTGTCCCTAAGTTAAAAATAATTAATTGCAAAAACTTAAAGGCAATAGTTAAGCTTAAAATATTTTTATTAAATTCTAATTAAATTAAGATATTTCTGTGTATTTTTCTTGAATTTTTGGACGGCTTTAGCTATTTTCTAAAAAGGTTTTGGCTTTTCTGGTACTTTCTAAATTCGAAAATCCTTAAAAATCCTTCCTATTCATCTTGAGCCGAATTCCTTCTACCATTCTCCGCTCTTCAAGATTACCCCAAATAGCCAAGCCTTTCGCTTCACAAGACAACACAAGTCCTCCTCTTTTGCACCGTCCGATTGAGATCGGACGGCCATGACTTCCTCAGATTCCCTGCTTTCGCCCTCTCTCGCTACCCGGCGAACCCACCTGTCGGCCGCCGCCGCTTCGCCTGGTCATCTTCTCAAGACGCCATCGCCTCGCCACTCACATATCCATACGCGTTGCCATTCTGCCGCCTACTACCGTCATGGTCACCCTCGTCTGGCGATTCAATGTGTCGCCTTCGCGCGCCTTTGCCTCGCTTCTGCGCGTCCGTCCCATCCGCGCTTCTTTGCTTCGTGCAGGCGCTTCGCCGCCGCGAAGCCGCCAAGACTGCGACTCTTCGCCGCACTGCTCCTGTCACACAATTCAATGCGCGGACGACCTCGCGCCACCACCACCGCCTCCCTCCTCCTGCCTCACACCACACTCACTTTGCCCGTCGGCGTCGGTCCTCGCCGCATGAAAGCACGCCATCGCCCATCTCGCCTCCGCCTCACGCGCCTATTTAAGGGAGCACCGAGCGCCCACGACCCTCTTCCTCTCCCACCACTCACTCTCCTCTCTCGCTTTGAGCTCGCCAGATTTCGCGATTCAACCACCGCCGAAGCTTCACTCCACCATCCGCCATCACCGCCGAGCCTCCTCCGGCGCCATCGACCCGCCTCAAGATCGCTAAAGCACGGCCTCCTCGCGCGCCTCTCACCTCGGAAGCCCTCGACCGCCACAGCGTTCCGCCGCTTCTTCGTCTTCGCCACGGCCTCACTGCCCTCGCGTCCTCGAGACTGCATGCTGCTCCATTCGTCATCTCTTTCTCGTAGGTGCCTCGCCGGCCACTAAGACCCATGGTTCATGGCGACCATCGAACCAAGGCCACGGCCGGGTCCGACGTGGTTGCCACTGTGGCACTTCGTCGTGCCACTCGACCCTTGTCGACGTGGCTACCTCGTCAAGAAGCCCGAGTGGATTTTTCGGTTTTCCTTTAGAAAAATAAATCGGAAAATCAAGAAAATCCCGATTTCATCATTTTATGCAAATTCAAACCTCCGAAGGCCATAACTTCCTCATTCGAACTCCAATTCGAGTGATTCAAATTTCTAAATTCCTTGTCTTCCTACTAGTATTTATTTAGTATTTATTTGGATTTTATTTGGAGTTGTTTTATTTACTTAGCTTGTTTCGCACGTATAGATTCCGGTGTTTCGGACGACTTCGTGGACTCGACGACCGAAGCATCTCTACTCTTCAACGAAGGCAAGCAATGTTCATGTATTTGTATTCTTCATTGAATACAAACATTCTCTATTGGATCATTGGATGATAATTAATTGTGTTCCACCCGTGTGTAGGTTCACACTCGAGGACCACAGGACATGATATATCCACCCTTGGCCAAAGGTCATTGAGGCCATGAGGCAAGTAACCAAATAGCAATTTCTATGAGATTATCTAGTGATGTGTTCACTAGAGATAATTGTGCTGTTGCAATGCATGTGTGCCTTTTGATGATGCACATGCATTTGCAAATATCGTACTAGCATATATCTGTAACAGGGTGAAAGCCACTAAATTAATGCAATCCTTGTGATGAGGAACCGCATCCATCACTCTCCCATATTGGGCTGAATGCCTGAATGCCTGAAAGCCACTTGACTAGTGATGAGCTTTTATGGCAAGACACATCTCGTCCAATATATTTCCACTTAAGGTGAAAGCAATGTAAACCATCTTTATGTTTTCCACACCGGTGTCCATGCATTCATAAAAAGCCGCCACTGTACCATTGGATCCTAGAATATGGTATCCATTTTCTAGTATTTCTCATTTTCTATTTGCTAGTGGAAATATATTGGTTTTGGGAAATATGTATATTTTCGTCATAACAGCCCCATAATTAAACCAGATCCAATATAAGCTGAATATATGTGGGATGCAGTTCCTACCTCCAAGATAAGAAGTTTTTCTTCTGCAGACAAACATTGCTCCCCAACATGACGGCGATCTCTACAAAGCGTGCAGAAGCTGAATAAACAACTTGAACACACTGCTTCATTATCTACATCATCCAAGCAAGCAGTTTCGCATCTTGGACAATAAACTACATCACTCATGGCGTCAAGAGTTCTCTGAAGTAGCAATCCTTCCCAACGTTCAAATTCGTCCTCCCCCAACAGCCTTTTCAATATATTAGGTGGGAAAACACCACCACATTTTGTATCAGGACATAGCAACTTCACTACAGTTCCTTCCTTGACATGCATTTTGCAATATGTTTGCATGCATTTCCAGCAAAAGAAATGATGGCATGGAAGTCTGATGAAATCAACACCTGATGAGGTAACAAAATTAGAGTTAGAAATAGAGCAGCATTAATTCAGATAACAAGGATTAACCAAAATGGAAATGCAACATATCCAAGTAGGACACGCATCAGGAAGACCTCACCACACCATGCTTCTAAACTTCACAAACAAGTACAGCCATTTGAAGAAAATACTTTGACTATTTCACTCAGAACAAGGGAAGAACAGTTGCTGTCTGAAATGAAAACCTCTAATATGGCATCTATATAACGATGTAAAATTACAGTATCTAGTGAATTTTAAAAATAAGGAATACTTTGCGTACTAAACTGCATGCAGAGTGGTAATATCTAACCAAAATAGTTCCAGGCTGTTCCTGGACAACCACAGGCCAACACACACCTATTATGGTAAGTAACTAAGTATAACACAGCACAAGACTTCTACACTATAACACTAGAGACAGTTCTGCAGAAATGGGAAAGGTGAGAGAGTTACCAGGAAGTTGGCTGAAACAAATCATACAGTCATGGATAGCATGTAAAAAGGCTTCATGACGCTTCTCATCATTGTATCTCATCATCCTTGGAATTATAACATCTGGTGCAGCATTATCTGGACAAGCACGCTGATCTCCACCATCTTCATCACACATTACATCACCCTTGCTTAAAACTATCTCATTATCAAACCCTAAGTGAGAAAGGGAAGAGCTCTGGAGCCATTGCACCCACTGATATGTTACTTCCATGCCCTGTTGCTCTTCCCATATCATATCCAGAATGTGACATAATGACAGAATCATCACTTTGTCCAGCCATTCCGCAGAGATAGTGAAAAAGGGAGGGTGATGACTCGGGTATGATGAAGGCAGGAGACATGTTAGCAGGATTGGAGGCAAATGCTCAACTCTAAACTTGTAAACAAGATCATCAGAGGCATCACCATCACCCATTGCATCATAATTTAATGTTCCAGCACCATAATTGAGCCTCGCCAATACATCTATACCATCTGGAATCTCAATATGCACACGGACCTGTAATTACATTAGCAGATGAAATCCTTGCTCTCTCTCTCTCTCTCTCTCTCTCTCTTACATGGAAGAATATGACCTGAAAATTGAATGTGATGGATATACCTGGAAAGACCGCTGGCCTCCCTTTTTATCGATAATGACTACACTGTCTCCAAAAATTGCTTCCAAGGCACAGATCTGAACATTGGATTTACATTCTATCAGTCTAAAAGAAGCAACTATCACGCGTGCAATTGTAAAAATAAAATAAAATAATGACAGAATAATAATTAATTGCATCTGAAGACTCCTTTGTGATAGTACTATTTGACTCCTTGTTATACCTAGGTCATCATACTTGGATACGACACCTTTTCTCCCATTCTTTTTCACTTATCAATGGCACAAACCATAAACCTTACTTTTTACTAACAAAATTGGCACAAATGCAGGCAAGCAAGACTTTTTTTGCGAGGACATCTGTTCTCTTATTGTGCACTGGTATGCATATCTAATCACACCCAAATTTTGATATTAGCCTACAATAGACACTTCACAGAAACGTGGAAAATAACTCCAATCGTCAGTTGGCCACAGGAATCAGTAAACCGATAGGCAAAATCATAAATATCACTAGAGTTTCTCCATGTTCTAAGACAAAAAGCACTCAATTATGCTTCTTCATCTAATACTAAATATAAGGGTGTAAATAGAGCGGATAATTCCCGACCGACCGAAAGCTTGCGAAGCGAAGACGGAAGAGATAAATGGTTATCAGGCTATCCGTGTCCGACTCTGACTCCAAGGAAAAAATGAGGAATATGATACGAGATGAACGATATTCGTCCGTATGTATCTATATATCATGTTGTACGAGGAAAGTCGGTTGTAACTTCACTTAGGAATAGGATAACAAATAGGTGGATTCTCGTGAATCGAAAGCGGTAGGGATCTTGATGTTTTTCCTTCAATATCTCAGCGATTAGTCTCTCCGTATTCGCTCTGATTGCACCCTACTGTCTAATGTCTTGCGTACGTGTGCAAAAGAAGCGGATAATATCCGTTTGACCGACCGAAGGCTTGCGAAGCGAATACGAGACGGAGAAATGGGTATCCGACCTTATCCGTGTCTGATTCTGACCGACCGAACACTCACGAAGCGAATACGAGACGGAGAAATAGATATCCGACACTATCGATAGTTCGATTCCGAGAAAAAAATACGGAATAGAATACAAGATATCCGATTTTAAGAAAAAAATACGGAATAGTATTAGGATGTCCACTTTCCGAGAAAAAATATGAAATAGAATACAGGATGAGAGTGATGATATCCGACCGTATCTGCTGTGATAGTACCCCTAACTAAACAGCCAAGATCATCTATCGGTCAAACACAGAGAGATAACAAAGCATCACCTCGTCCTCCTGCCGCTGATCATTGGCGCGCACCTCCTCCTCGGTCAACTGCACCTTCTCCCCACCAACCCCCACCAGCTCCTGCAGCCTCCTCACAGCCTCTTCCTCCCGCCCCCCACCCACCGCAGCCCTCCCAGACGACGAAGCTTCCAGCGGCGGCTGGGATGGCGTCCGCGGCGTCGCAGGACCACAGGCTCGGGAGGCGGCGGCTCCACCGGAGCATCCTCAACGGCGGCGGAGACGTCGAGGCGCTCTAGAGCCTCGGCGGCAGCGCCCGCCCCGGCGTCCGGAACCTCAACGGCGTGGGGGCGCTCGGGGACGGGCTTAGGGTTTGGGGTGGCGGGGGCTGCCTTCGCGTGGAGCTTCGGCGCGGGCGCGCGGCCGCCGGGGATGCCCCTCTTCTTCGACGACTTCCGAGGCATCGCCGTCCAAAACCTCTGCGGCTACCGGTGGCAGGATAGGTTCTGTAACGCGCGAATAGAATAGAATCGAGAGGCGTGTACTAGTTTTCTAGGGCGTTTTGCGGCGCCGCAGCCTGGGAATCGGCGGCGAGGCGTGAGGTGAGGCGGTGCCGCGGTGGGTGCCGGCGGCACGAGTCTCGGGGGGGAGGGGGGGCGGCGGGCGCGCGATTAGTAAAGGCTTCGGTCTGCGGCTCGCGCTAGGAGCTAGGGCTGGAAAAATAGCTTGAGGCTCGACTCGGGCTCTTGTGAATTTTCGAACCGAGCCGAGCTCACTTTTTAGCTCGGTGCAAATTCGAGCCGAGCTCGAGCCGCTCGCGAGCCAGCTTGCGAGCCAATTGGCTCGTTACCTGTGCATGCTCAGCCCATTTGGCATTCGGCCCGTTGGCCCCATTCAGGCATTCACCCACCCGTTCGCAGGCACACTCACCCCATCCGTTCCCCTTTCCCCACCGCACCCCACCCCCACGCAGTCACCCACCCCACCCGGCCGCCGTTCCCCATTTCCCCACCCGACCTGCTCCCTCCACCTCCTAGTCCTAGATCCACCGACGGCGATCGCCATGGCGGCAAAGACCAACCATGCCGCCTCCTCGCCGACCTCTCGCCGCCTCCCCACCTCCTCCCCACCCCGCCTCGCTTCCTCTCCTCCACCCCATCCTTCCGCCCTCGACGCTTCTTCCGCCTCGCGGCCTCGCCGCGTCGCCGCCCTCTGCCGCCATGCGAGCCGCCTCATGCCCGCCACATCCGACCACGCTGCCGCCTCGCTGAGCCGCCGACACCTTGCTGCCGCCTCCAACCACGTCGCCGCCTCGTGAGCTGCCTTCGACACCTCGCCGCCGCCTCAGACCACGCCGCGCCTCGCGGTCGCGGAGTCGCTTCGACGGCCGACGTCGTCGCCTCGCGACGCCCAGATCCGATTCATCCACTGGGTGGCGAGGATGCATATTTTTTGTTGTGATTCTTGTGAATGAATGCTCTTTGGTTGCGTGGATGTAGATTTTGTGCAGATTTTTGTAGATCCAGATTGTCTTGTGAAATGTGAATGAATGAACACACGGAGAACGAACCCGCTGCTCGCGAACAAACGCAGAATGAACGCCACTGTTCTGGCTCGCGAGCCCTTGTGAGCTGGCTCGAGCCGTCTCCCGAGCTGAGCCTCCCTCCTGGCTCGTGCTCAAAACGAGCCGAGCCGAGCCTAGCCTAAATAGTAAACGAGCCTGGGCGAGCTTGGCTCGAGCCAGCTCGGCTTGGCTCGTTTCCAACCCTACTAGGAGCTGGCAAAAAAGGGGCAAAATTTGATATAGAGCTGGCCAACGGCTGGGCTTATCGGGCCAGCATGTGGTATGATACTGTAGGTCTAACTCAGAGACGATGTGGTTTTTATTATTTATGGGTCATACTGGTTCGGTACAAGAGTCTGGACCGTGTTCTGGCCGCCACCTCAAGACGCAAGACGAATAGTGTCAGTCGTGTCGCATGGACGAGGTCGAGCCGTGCAGACACCAAGACAACCCGGCGAGCACGGCCCGGCTAGGAGTGGATAACGAGCCAGCTCAGCTCGGCTCGTTAAGGCTCGTTAAGAAAACGAGCTCGGCTCGACTCGGCTCGGCTCGTTAAAAAGCTCGAACTCGGCTCGTTAGGCTCGTTAAGAAAGTCAAGAGATCACAGTTTAAACCTCGTTAGGCTCGTTAAGCTTGTTAGATTCGTTAGGCTTGTTAGGCTTGCTAAAAAGGAAAATCAGCCTAATAAATTTTTTAGAAAGCCAAGAGATTACAACTTGAGGCTTGTGCCTCTCTGGACCGCCTAAGGGTTGCTGGGTTGGGCTGGCTTGGTACTACTGCTCTACTGTGCTGGTTTTTTAATGAGCTTAACGAGCAACTCACGAGCCAGCTCGAACTCGGCTCGTTAAGAAAACGAGCTAAATTGTTGGCTCGGCTCGGCTCATTAAGGAACCGAGTTCGAGCCGAGTCGAGCCAAGCCCTTAATGAGTCGAGCTGGCTCACGAGTTTCGAGCTTTTTTTCTACCCTTAGGCCCAACCCGAACGTCCCGGAGAGCTAAGCGGCACGCCGCCAGGGCGGAAAGAAGGGCGGGGCAAGGACCGGAGGGAAGAAGGCCGATCTTGTGAGAGAGGCTGGAGCGAAGGGTAGGACCGAGAGGGGAAGAATCGAAGAACGGCCGTTGCGGATGAGGAGGCAAGGCCGCGAGGAGGTGGTGCGGGGCTACGGCGGTGCAACCAAGGAGGCGGTGTTGCGGACGAGGAGGCGAAGAGCCACCCAGTCACCCACCCGTCCATGGAGCCCGATGGCCGACGCTGACGTGGTCGGTGAGGGCTCAGAGTCGAAGACGAGGAGGCAGCAGGGCGGCGAGGAGGAGAGGAGGAGGCGCTGCACACAGAGCTGCGCAAACCGAGGAGGCGAGGAGGTGGCGGGGCGGTAGGGGCGGCGAGGCGATGAGGAGCCAAGGAGGTGCGGAGAAGAGAAGAAGGCGCGGCGCAGGGAGCTGCGCGGACCGAGGAGGCGAGGAGGCGGCGGGGCAACGAAGAGCCGAGGAGGCACGGAGGAGAGAAGAAGGCGCGGCACACGGAGCTGAACGGATCGAGGAGGCGAGGAGGCGGCGGTGTGGCAAGGAGGCGTGCGGGTGCGGCCTGGGGGAAGAAGAAGGGAAGGGGCGCGGGCAGCCGGGCAAGGGAGGGTAGCCGAGCTATGCCCAGCACGACACGACTGAAGAATCTAAACCCGCCATTATGTGTTAATGGAGTTTTAGTGATTAATAACAAATCTATTTGTGAAACTAACACTCTTATAGATATACCAATTGTCTAGTCTCAGCTTGGATATAAAGGTGTGAATCAAATGAGGTATGCATTCCAAATGACAAATCCATTTATGAAACTAACACTTCTATTGTTATACCATGTTTAGTCTCAGCTTGGATATAAAAAGAAAAATCCAAACAGGTGTGCATTCATAATGATAAATCTATTTGTGAGACTAACTATTTTATTGCTATATCTCATGTTTAGTCTCAGCTGAATTTAAAAATCAAGAGGTATGCTTTCGACATCATATTCTTATATATTGTTGCATTCCTCAGATCCAAAATACAGGATGAACTCTACCAAAAGTCTAGCTTGAATATGTGCATATGGTTCCATTACATATTTGTGTATGCACACATTTAGGGGGAGTTCACTCTGTGTTTTATTGTTTCATTAGTATTGATCCATATTCCCTTTCCACATATATTAAGGATCTTTACTTTGAAACATATCCTTGAGTATATATAACTTGTGTAGTTAATATATTCATATGAGTATATGAGACTTGTGTAGTTCATATACCCTTTGAGTATATTCAACTTGTGTAGTTCATATATACCCATACCAATTTATTCAATTACTTGCAATTGAAGTGATTATTATCAATTACCAAAGAGGGAAAGATTGTGATATCTTGTCCTACTATTATAAGTTAATGGTATGGTGTGGTAATTAATGATAATCATATTGTGGAACTAACATTTTCCATGAGTTGGATAAGCAGATTAGGTTCCATGTTGATAAAGACTTTTGTCGGTGTTTTAGAACCGAACTTACGTAAAGATTGTTTGATTCGGGGGGTCTCCTAGAATGAAATCACGCAGAGAGATTGATATGGGTATTTTTATACAGGTTCAGGCCTTCTCCGGAGATAATAACAACCCTACTCCTGTGTGTGTATGGTATTGAGTGTGTCTCGTACAATCGAGAGAAAAGACTAAGGCTATTACAGAAGATAATATCTGACTGTCTTCCTGATTGCTTGTTCTCTCCTCCGATTGGGTTGTTCTTCTTCCTTCTATGACCGCTGCCTTTATATAGTCGTGAAGGAATAGCTGTTTTCTCCTGTTGATGAGACGCCTCATCAAATCTAGTAACGGACACATGTTTGCAGTAATCATCGGGATGGTTACTCCGCCTGGCAGTTACTTGTCAGAGATAATGGGGTATTATGTGTTATTATTTCGTATAATAACAGTGTATGTTGACCGCTTGAATTCCTTAATCAATTGGACCCACTAGCTTGTAGGTTTTATTGATCATAAGGTGGTCGCAGCTGACCTGGTCGTAGAAGAACTTACGACTATAAGGTAGTCGTAGCAAGACTTACGACTATAGGATAGTCGTAGAATGACTTACGACTGGGTATTGATCGTAGAAGAACTTACGACCATAAGGTAGTCGTAGCAGGACTTACAACTATGGGGGTGGTCGTAGAAGAACTTACGACCACCTGGTAGGCTTCTCCCTTGTAGGTTTAAGGGGTATGCCTAGGAACCACATGACATCATATTTACTTATAATAAAAATTACAGATAAAAGATAAAATGAGGATTATTAGATCCTCATCATCTAGCCCCCAAGCTTCAAGTGAAAGTAACTTACTTGGTGAAGGAGTCATAGATGGTCTTACGGCCACCAGAGGGTCGTAGAAAGGTGGTCGAAGAAAAAACTCTTCGACATTTGTGTATTACTTTGACCAGAAATATGCTTAGTCAAGAAGGTTGCTTACGACTATCAAATAGTCGTAGAAAACTCCTACAATCACGAGGTGGTCGTAGTATGGTGATAGGAAGAAAAACCTTTCCGATTAATATCTCATTTGGTCAAAAAGATCTGACCAAGAAAGTAATTTTGCTTGAGGTGTAAAAACGAACCTAATTTTCTTGAACGGACAAGTTAGAGAATCGCAAACGACTCCCGCAAGTCTGTCAGTTGGAGCAGTTCCCGAAGCGGTGGCAACCTTTGGAATGTCACGCCTTCAACCCAGGCGTACGGTTATAAATACTTACCGGGGGTAAAACTTGGGTTCCTACTTTTCCCCAAATCGCTCCCGCTGTTCATCGAGTTCTTGTCTTCTCCGCCACCAACCCAATCGTGACTTCTCCGAAGATCTTCCTTAATCCAAAACCTGCCCCTTCTGAGAGAGATGGCCGGGAAAGTTTCTGAGTGGGCTGAGTCGGAGATGGATGCGGTGAAGATTCAAGCCCTAGTCGACGCCGGGAAGATTACAGAGAAAGTTCTTGTGAAATGGATTACGGCGTTTGGACAGCATTGGCCGTCGGGGGAGACTGGGCAAATCCCCGTTTTTCAGGCATATTGTGAGTGTGGCCTTCGATTGCCCGCTCACCCCTTTCTCACACTCGTACTCGAGCACTTTAGGGTGGAATTAGTGAACCTTTGTCCTAATTCCATCACCATGCTAAGTGTATTCGTGTACTTGTGTGAGGCGTACCTGGGAATTCCAGCGGACCTCGAGCTCTTTCAATACTTCTATGGAATGGCTCGACAAACTGGGATTGCTGGGAGTTGTGGTCTGAAGCTCCATGACGGGAAGTCGAAGTAGTATATTCAGATGTTTACTCGGTCTTCGTGGCTAGGATGGAGGAAGAGGTGGTTTTACTGGAAAATCACCCAAGAAGACAGCCTTACTTTCTAGGGGAAGGCTGCCGAAAAGAATTCTTCATGGGATTCGACTCCCAAGGATATCAGCAGGATTGCCCCGTATATTCGAGCCATCAAGGACTTGAAAGAGGAGGGGCTGACCGGATGGCATGTGGTGAAGGACTTCATCACACGTCGAATTAGCCCTTTGAAGAAACGAGTACCTCTTATGTGGAGGTACACGGGGTCAAAAGACTCGACCAGGGACTACGAGGAGGGTAAGTAAATTTTCAACTTAGCTCTCGGTTTGGTCTTCTTCAAAATTATCTAAAGAATATTTTTATCTGTTTACACAGATCTTTCACAGGCAGAGATTGATGTTCGAGTCAAACTCGTTTGTGAGAAGCCTCCGCCACTCAGAGTGGCGGTTCCTCAAATCCTTGCGGTTTTATCCGCAGAGGAAAAGATAGAGCGCCTAAAGATAATCAAGAGTTGATTTGATCTTTAGGACTTCATAGTTGTAGAAAGAACTTACGACTAGATAGTGATCGTAGAAAATCTTACGATCAAGAAAATATCGTAGAAAAACTTACGACTAGGTAGTGATTGTAGAAAATCTTACGATCAAGGAAATGTCGTAGAAAAGCTTACGACTGGAGACTGGTCGTAGAAAATCTTACGACCGGTCAATGATTCTTCTTTTTCTGTCTTTCTTTACAGAAAGTAGGTATGGAAAACCGTCAGGACGACGAAGAGGTCGAACTGGTAACCATCGGTGTGGGGATGACAACAGACAAAGACTCAGCTCCTCCGACTAAGAAGCGTCGACTCACGAAAGTCGTCGACAAGGGAGGAGCAAGCTCGAGTTCTTTTATTTCGACCAGATCCTCTGCAAAGTCTGTGGCGGCTACAACTGCAGCAGAAGTCGAGGTTGAAGAAGCTGAAGCTGAGGAGGCCAAAGAACCTCTTAGGCGCAAAGCCCGCAAGGCCAAGGTACCCTTTTATTATGACATGAAAACTTTCGCAGTTTCCGCCACTCCTAGTTTTGTCAAGCAACTAGAAAAGGAGAACTGGAAGGACTTTATGTCTTTTGTGAAGGACAATGCTGATCCAGTAGAGCCTACAGTTGAGGGTAGCGCTACTCTTGGAGTGGTCGAGACTGATCTCAGCCATCCGGAAAGTCAGAAGACCAGAGAGATGGTTCCTATTCAAGATCCACGACTAGACGTGGTCGTGGCAGAGCCCATTCTTCAACTTGAACTCCGACCAGACATGGTCGTAGAAAAGAAGTCGAAGAAATCTTCCGTTGGGAAGATAACTCCTAAATTCCTGGTTAGGTCCAGGGTGCAGAGGTATGTGAAACAAACTAAAGTGTAAGAACAACATTTACCTTTTGCTTTTCACAACCTGACTTGCTTTCCTTTTGTTGATTTTAGCCCGACTCCTTCAGCCCCCGAGGATGCTTCTATCGAGAAGCCCATTGTCGCCTTTCCAGTAGTTGGAGAGATGACAGCGGAAGTGGTCGAAGGATCATCCATAACCCAGGTAATGGAGGAAGTCGTGGCCCCTGAAGTGGTTACCACAACCACTGAGGTAGTAGCTACGACCACCGAGGTGGTCGTGGAGACAGCAGAGGCAGCTATGGAAGCCTCTGGGCAAGGTGGTGATGTACCTAACCACCGTGCTGGAAAGAAAGTCATTGAAGACGTTCCTCCCGGTACCCAAAGAGAAACTGCAGTTACAGAATCAGAAGACGAGAAATATTTCAACTTCTGTGTTGATTTCTTTGGGCCTACTTCCATCGTAGGGTCTTTAGTTTTTAAATCTCGCGATCGAGTCCCTCATCCCAAAGATATTCCCAATAGAGGGGAAACTTTTGACAATGAGTGTCTTGAGAAGGTTTGGTGGGATCAAGTCGCGAAGATAGACGAGCTAAAGAGTCCAGCGTTGGTTACTCGATGTTTGCTCGGTCGACCATGAATGTAAGTATTTAAGGATACTTATATATGTGGCCTTCTCTTGCTTCTCACTGTCTTTCTTTTTGCAGAAAGCTCTGGAACAAATTGCCACTGTTGGTGAATATCACCGACAACTCATAGAGCTACGACAGGAAAAAGCAGAACTCTGCGAACAGGCAGAGAGGTGGTAAGTCACTATTATTTGTAGTCGTTTTAGAGTCTAACTACTTATACAGTGCCTTATGAGGCTTGTCGTGGAAAAACTCATGACTAGGTGCTAGTCGTAGAAAGACTTACGACTAGTTAAATAGTGTCCATGTCTACTTTTAACCTTTACAGATTAAATAGCGACGAAAAGACTTCGGCCGACTCGCCGATTATGAAAAAGAGGAGTCGAGAAAACTAGGGAAAAGGTAGGAGATCTCTTGAAGAAGCTTCAAGAGGCTAACTCTCAAGAATCGTAAAAGTGCAGAAGAGAAACGATGAAGTCTTGAACTTAAGACTGCTTATGTTGTTGATCTTTACCTAACTCTTGCTTCTTTTCAGAAAAAGAAGACGACATGAGAAAGCTTCAAAATGAAATCAAAGATAAAACTTTGGTTATCCACGAGATTTCTCGTATAGCCAAAGATGAAGATCAAGAAATCGATAGGCTAAAATCTCGACGAGCAGGTAAGCAATTCTTTACCTGTAGTCATTTACGAGTTCTTTTCCTTTTCTAACTCCCATTTCTTTTTAGAAATTGAGCTTGAATTGGGAAGACTTCAAACTAGGATCGAGAAAAACTCGATCCTTGACTGCATCGCTGCATTGCTAACGAAAATGCAAGGGACATCAAATTATGGGAGGAGCGACATGCTGAGACCATTGCTTCCCATAATGAAGAAATCAAGAAGTTAGATTCCCGACTAGTAGGTAAGGAATGCTTTTACCTGTGATTATTTTTTTTATTTTCCTCTAGGAGTTTATTTTTGCTTGACCAAACATATTCTTTTCAGAGCAAGTGGTCGAAAACAAACAACTCCGCGAGGCTTCGACTCGTAACCAACAGGAGATGAAGTCGATGAAGATTAATCTTCAAGACAACATCATGCTCCTGAACAATATACTTGGTGAGCTATGTAGTGAGGGAAAAACTCCTCAAGATGATACAATAGCTGCTCACCTAAGTACTATTGGGGAACAAGTCGGGACTTTGCAAGAACTGGTGACCACTCTGAAGGCCAATCAAGCTGAGTCAATCAAGAAGGCGGTCGAAGGTGCAGTAAGCTACGCATTGGCAAAACTTAAAGCTCGTGACCCCAACCTTAATGTACAACCAATTGAAGTCGACTTCGACTGCCATAAGGCAGAAGCAAGTCGTCTTATGGAAGAAATGCAACCCGTTGGCAGGAATGTCTCGGAGGAGATGTAACTGGGTTCTCCCTCTTCAGAGTCGTTTGTAAAAAATCTGTGAAAAACAAGCTTTTGTTGATGTATTATATACTCCATCTTGTTTCCTGCAAACCATCTTGTCGAGTAGTTAGTAACTCAAAAGATAATTAACGAAAGAAAGACTAAGAATTGAAGTCAAATTAATAACTTTATCCTAGCCCCCGACTATTTGCTTAGTTTGTTTAAACAAACTAAGTAAATAGTGTTAAAAAGGGTTTCTGAAAATAGAGAGGTTTGATTAACTCGTAGTTTTTGGTCACAATTGTCATGCACTGGTCGAAAAGGTGGGAACGAATCGACACTAGGAAGTTCCTTCTAGTGGGTAGGACCACGTGCAGAGAGGAAAGTCTTCGACTAGGTGATGTTACCATCTCCGACTAGCTTAATCAAATCGAGAGCGGCAACTTGAGTTAAGCAAACGTCTAGAGGACTTCAAAAAATTCATTCGCCCTTCCTTGGTGAACTCGATAAGTCTGTCCTAGTAGCAAAAGTAGGAAATTGAACAATGCTAGGAAGTTCCTTCTAGTGGGCAGGACCACGTGCAGAGAGGAGAGACTTCGACTAGATGTGTTTCTTTCTCCGACCAGTTGAGACGGATCGAGTACACCAAAGGCAGTTGAATAAATCTAAGAAGGTGCACTCTTGCTTAGAGTATTTTTTAAAATAACTGAAGAAATAAACTAAGGTGAAAGGAGCTGGCTTTAAAAATATTTCGACCAAATAGAACCCGAGCTCTTTGTATTGGCAGCAAAAGTGAGTAACGAGTCGATACTAGGAAGCTCCTTCTAGTGGGCAGGACCACGTGCAGAGTGGAGAGGCTTCGACTAGGTGATGTTACCTGCTTTTCGACCAGTGTAAAGAAAACTGGGTGTTTGGAATGTAGTCGAAAGATTATGAAAGCACTACTCAAAAGTAAGACAATAAAGGTAGAAAGAATCTGAGTCTTTATTGTCTGAATGGTTGGTTACACATAAAACTTGCGTAGCTGGTCGATGTTCCAAGAATTCGAGAGAACCTGGCCGTCTTCCATTGCCAATCGTACTGACCCTGGCCGAGTAACTTCGACCACTGTGTAAGGACCTTCCCACTTGGGAGAAAGTTTGTTCCGATTAGACTTGGATTGGCAGAGCCTCAATACCAAGTCACCTACAACAAGGCTGCGAGGTTGGACCTTACGATCGTAGTATCTGTGCAGGGCTTGTTGGTAGACTGCTGAACAGATTAAGGCCTGGTTTCTCCTTTCTTCGAGTAGATTAATGTCATCCGCTCGAAGTTGTTCCTGGTTGGAGTCTTTGAAGGTTTCAACTCGTGTTGATCGTATCTTTAGTTCCGGAGGAAGCATGGCTTCAGCTCCAAAAACCAGAAAAAATGGTGTTTCACCTGTAGCCTGGCTAGTAGTTGCACGAACTACCCATAATACAGAGGGTAATTCTTGTACCCAAGCCCCCGAGCGCTTGATGAGCTGGTCAAAGACTCGGGTCTTAATTCCTCGCACTATTTGGCCGTTTGTACGTTCGACTGCTCCATTGCTTTGGGGATGGGCTACAGAAGCATAACATAATATGGTACCCAATTCATCGCAAAATTCCTGAAATTTTGCACTCGAAAATTGCTTACCATTATCTGTAATTATTCGACTCGGTACTCTAAACCGAGTAATTACGCATCTCATCATGAACTGTTTTGTTTGCTTAGTTGTTATCGATTCTGAGTTAAACGATCTATTTTGTGAACGTATCAATAGCCACAGAAAGGAACTCAAAACCTCCTGGAGCCTTGGGAAATGGTCCTAGGATATCGAGACCCTAGGTCGCAAAAGGCCAAGACAGAGGTATCGTTTGTAATGCTTAAGCTGGTTGGTGTATTTGCCTGCTATGAAATTGGCATTGGACACACTTTTTTACCAACTCTTTAGTATCGTACAGGGCTGTTGGCTAGTAAAAACCTTGTCGAAAGGCCTTACCGACCAGCGTTCTGTAGGAAGCATGATTTCCACAGATGCCACCGTGTATGTCGTGAAGGAGTGTTAATCCTTCACTCTACGGAATGCATCGCATGAGCACCCCTTGAGTACCTCGTTTATAGAGGACTCCTTCAACCAAAGTATACATTTTGGCTTTTCGGGATAAGCGATCTGTCTCAGGATCGTCTTCGGGTACGGAACCCTTTTGAAGATACTCATAGATGGGAGCCATCCAGGTATCCTTGTATTCTAGAGAGGCCGTCTCAATAGGAGGTGTCTCTAGTTCTTCGACTAGGGACGACTTCTGGAGTTGTTCCAAGAAGACTCCTTTTGGTACTACAGATCGGGAAGAAGCTATTCGAGCAAGCTGGTCTGCGAGAAAATTATCCTTTCGAGGGATGAATTGTGCCTCAAAACCTAAAAAATGCTTTTCTAACTTACGCACTTCCGATAAGTACCGGGACATTGTCGGGTTAGAGCACTGGTACTCTTTCCCAACTTGATTCACGACTAGTTGAGAGTGTCCCCTCACGAGTAGTCGGCGAATCGAGAGTGCTTTCACAGCTCGTATGCCAGCTAGCAAACCTTCGTATTCTGCCACATTGTTAGTGGCCTGAAAGTTTAATTGTATGGCATACTTTAAGGTCTCTCCGTTAGGAGATACCAGACCACCCCACCCAAAGCCACTTAAAGTAAGCGACCGTCAAAATACATCGCCCATCGGTGGTCGTGGGAATCGTCTTGGGATCTGAACAAGTTCAGATTTGTCCATTCGGCGACAAAGTCTACCAAGATCACGATTTAACGGCCGCTCGGGACACGAAATGGAGGTCGAACTCCCCAAGTTCAATTGACCATTTTGCCATGCGTCATTGCTTCCTATTATGGAGGATCGCTCCCAAAGGAAACTCGAATTTACATAGCTATTTTGTGCGCTCAAAATAATGCCACAGCTTCCTCGAAGACATGAGGAGGGCATATAGAAGCTTTTGGACCCGAGGGTAACGCCCTTAGGCTCGCATGTAAAACTTCACTAACGTAGTAAATCGCCGCTGTACATTTTCACGTTCTACGACCAAGATTACGCTTCTCGCCTGGGCGTGGCAAATAGGTAAATTAAGAGCGCTTCTTCCGCCTCGGAGAAACCGTAATAGGAGCACTCGTAAGGTACCTCTTGACATCCTCGGCGGCATTTGCCTCGTTCGACCACTCAAAACCTTCGTGTTTCCTTAGAAGTTTAAAGAAAGGTAGTCCCTTTTCTCCTAGTCGTGCGATGAAACGACTTAAAGCCGCCATGCACCCCGTGAGTTTCGGACTTCTTTCCTTGTGGTTGGGGGCGATTTGGAGAATGGCCTTTATCTTTTCGGGATTTGCTTCGATTCCCCGTATAGATACTAGGAATCCAAGCAATTTCCCTGAAGAGATTCCAAACACACACTTCTCAGAGTTGAGTTTTAAGCGATGTTTTCTGAGGTTATCGAATGTTTCTTGTAGGTCAGTGATATGATTAAGTCTCTTTATGCTTTTAACGACTAAATCATCAACATAGGCCTCTAGATTTCGGCCTAGTTGAGATGAAAAAGTCGATTGCATCAAGCGTTGAAAAGAAGCGCCGGCATTTTTTAGACCAAATGGCATTTTGACATAGCAAAATATACCAAATGGTGTAATAAATGCGGTCTTTTCTTCATCGTCTGGACACATATTGATCTGGTGGTATCCAGAATATGCATCTAAAAGACTTAACATTTCACAACCTGCAGTAGAATCAACCAACTGATCGATGCGAGGTAAAGGAAAATCATCTTTTGGTCAAGCTTTATTAAGATCAAGAAGTCTCACGCATACGCCATTTGCCGTTTGATTTCCTAACCATTACAGGATTAGCCAACCACTCTGGGTGGTTGACCTCTCTTATAAAGCCTGCTTTAAGTAGCTTATCCAATTCTGATTTGATAGCATCTCGTCGATCAGGGGCAAATCTCCGTAATTTTGTATCCATTGAGCTTAGATACTTGATTAGTTCAAATGAGAGTTTAAGATTTGTTACTCTTGGTGTTTGCCGACACCTAGATGGCGTGGAGATGTCGTGCATTGGTGATCTTTTCAAAGAAGCTTGTGAGAAGACCTGGGCGGTTTGTGAGTGGTGTGGTGCTTGCCATCTCCGGAGTGGAGGAAAGAGCAACCCTAGTGGAGTGAGGTGTTGGTTCGTTTTGGAACCGGTCAAAGTGGTTGGACTTACCTCAGAGGTGTTGGCTTAATTCGTGGAGCCAGTCCAACTTGGTTGGGCTTACCTCAACGTGGATTAGGGGAGACCGGCAAGTCTCCGAACACCACGGTAAAACATCGACGTATCATCATGGTTTGCATTCTTGTTCTTTACATTGTGCAATTTATATTTCTTGTATTAAATTGCTTACATATCCTTGTATGATTGCAATTGTTATCAATAGTCTTATTGTTGTTGGTGCACTTAGTTGAACCTAGGTGATTTAGGTTTTGGTTGTGCAAAACCGTTTTGATTTTACTAGAAATCGGTTTTAGCCAAAAGAATTTTTAAAACTACCTATTCACCCCCCTCTAGTCGGCCTCCTTGATCTTACAACGACTCGAAAAATCCGGCCGTTAGGGATAATTTTAGTCGTTTTTTGACCATTGGGGTCTTAAAAAATAGCAAAAAAATTCAAAAAATCCTGAATTTTTTCTATAAATAGCCACCATCCCCCCTCATTCAGCACCCCTACATTCTCTATTCTCTCTTTGAAATTGTGTTGTGCAAATTCAAATCCGTGTTGAGCTAATTTGGCAAAATTCAAAAAATTTGTGCCAAAATTTAGAAATTTCAATTTTTTTGCAGTAAGTCAGCGAAAGAGGTACAATACTACTTTTGTAATACTTTTATTGTTAGTTCTTGTTATGCTAAGATGAAAGTAGCAGTAGTGTTAGTTTCGATTTTGCAGTTTTCGTTATGGATAGTCCTTACGACAGCTTTGCTCTTGGTGATTACGGACTTTCACCAGAGAAAATTGCGTCCATGGAGGCGGCTGCAGCTGCCTCAAACCAACCGGAGGTTTCACCGGAGAAGCAAGGTGGAGTTCCGTCATCAAGCTCCACGGTAGCTTCAGGCTCCACAGCAACCGGAGTAAAAGAGGTCGATACCGTCTACATCGGGAGTGTGGGAGAATTTCGACAGGACAACCAAGCAAGACGCAGCGGAAAATAAGGTACCATACGCTATTTGTAAAATTTGTCGCCATGAATTGTCTGCAAAGTCTACAGGTGGAACGGGATACTTGCTTAGACATGCTACAAGATGTCGAACCAAGCAAGGATTGGTGATGAGACAGATGCAGCTGCAATACAACCCCGATGGTACAAAATCTAGCTGGGACTATAATTCTCAGGTAGCCCACCAATCTCTTTGTCGTTTAATTGCTTCTAAGGATTTATCGTTAGGCTTTGGCGAGTCTTCTTCTTTCCAAAATTACATTAGGACTACATATAATCCTAGATTTTCCTCCTTTTCTAGACAGACAACAACTAGGGATCTAGTGAAATACTATAATGAACGTCGTAATAAAATAAATGAACTATTTAGTACGTGCGCATTTTCGGTGGCACTAACCTCGGACATATGGAGTGGTCGGGTTTGGGAGGATTATCTTAGTGTAGTTGCGCATTATATTAATGACGACTGGGTAATGGAGAAAAGGATTATAGCTTTGAAATTAATTGATGTAGCACACACGGGGGAGAATATTGTAAACTGTATTATTAAAGTCGTAGAAGACTTTGGTCTTACAGACAAAATATTCACAATTACTTTAAACAACGCCGCTTCGAACTATAGGGCTATGGACATTCTTACTCTAGTGTTGAGTACATATGCCGATTCCTTCTTGCTACATCAACGATGTGCTTGTCATATTATCAACCTTATAGTCAAATGTGGTTTGAAGAGGTTGAGTCCGTATAGTAAAGCTTTTCGCGATGCGATTTCTTTCTTGAATAATTCTAACGTAAGAATAGCATAATATATGAACTTCTGCAGGACGATAGGTGTACGTCCAAGAAAGTTCAGTTTAGACATGGAGGTAAGGTGGAACTCTACTTACCTCATGCTTAAGAATATTTTACCATACAAGAGCATTTTTTTTGTTTTTATTCAAACGCACTATCCTAGCACTGACGGTACTATACTATCAACTGAGCAACATTGGTTCGTTGCTAAGAAGATACTGTCGTTTTTAGAAATTTTTTATGAGGAAACTGTTGCTTTGTCTGCTCTCTACTATCCAACATCTCCTATCATTGTGCATACTATTTTACAGATTGCTATTCAATTGAAAATGTTTGAAAATGGCTTAGTTTTACGAGATGCAGTTGTTTCCATGAAATCTAAATACCTTAAATATTGGAGAGAAATCCCTTACCTATATGCATTTGCATTTTTTTAGATCCTAGGGCTAAAATTGATGCATTTGGTACTGTACTTGATCTTCTTAGTGATGCTACGGGGCTAGACTATACTGACTATTTTACAGAAATTCGTTCTCGATTATATGAGGTTTACCAAAGGTATGAAAATAGGTCCCAGGGAGTCCGTTCGCAACGACCTCTAGTAGCCTCCACCTCAAGTGGGAAGACAGATATGTGGGGTGCGATCTTCGGTGCCTCTTCCTCCAAGTCCTGGTCCAGGTCTTCTTCTTCTACACCAACGCCTACTCAGCCAAGACCCATAAAGAGCGGAGAACTATCTACCTATCCGGACAACGATACGGTGGATTTCAACTCAGAAGGCTTCGACATCTTGCAATGGTGGCAAGCCCATAAGTTAACATATCCTATGCTATCCATACTTGCATGTGATATGTTAACTGTTCCTGTCTCTATGGTTTTCTCCGAGTCTACTTTCAGTCTTTCTGGAAGAATATTAGAGGAGAGAAGAACAAGTCTCACAAGTGAGATGGTGAAGATCCTTCTAACTGTGAATGACTGGGAACAAGCTGATTCATGAACACAACACTCTGTGGAAAATTCAGAGTTATCGGAGGTGTTCGAAAATCTGTACTTAGACAATGACACCGACACATTGAACAAAGATGTATCATGTATGTAGAATTGTAGAGCTATAGGTTATACTCTTTTTCCTTTGTCAAGGTTTTATCATTTTGAGTTTTTACTTGGCGAAGGTTTTAACGAGGCAGCCAGTTGGACATTAATAAAGCTCCTTATTACATTTTCAATATGGTTGTATCATTTTTTTCAATTTTCATGTCTACTTCTGAATTCTACACATTTTTCTATTTTTTCTGGTTTTTTTTGTTCTGACGGGGCAAGCGGGCTAAACGGGCCACACTTGGCCTAATCTGGCCTTTCAGCCGACCCTAAGATGGCACGAATGTTCGACGGTCGTGCTCGCGCCACCCTACCCGTGGGCGATCCCAAGACGCACGAATAGTAGCCGGGCCGGAATGGACCGTATCATGCCAGGCCAGGCGGCCCGTTTAGCCAGGTCTGATTTGATATACGCCACGAAGGTGGCATTTAGAAAAATGTCACTTCAAAAGAGTAAATTTGAAAAATGTCCCTCTAAAATTTACCTTATTTGATATATGTCACTCCTGGACTTTTTTGCCCATGGGCCTCTCCTTCCTCCTCACCAGTCACTCTAAAAGTGGCTCTCTCTCTCTCTCCTCTCTCACTCGACGATTGCTGTTACCGCTAGGAGCTGGAGGGAGACGCACCTGGAGCTCGGGGACGACGCGCCGCCGTCAGATCTGCCACCTGGAGCTCGGTGACCAAGTGCTGCCACCGGATCCGCCATCCTGGAGCTCGGGGGCGATGTGCCTCTGCTGGATCCACCGCTTGGAGCTCAGCGACGACACGCCGCCGCGGGATCCGGCCGGCTGGAGCTCGGTGGGAACACGCCGCCACCGAGCGTCGCTAGATCTGGGCTCTTCAAGCTCGGGGACGACGCGACCGCCGGTGTTGGAGAGGGACGGCGCGATGGGTGAGTGAGAGAGAAAGGGGCAACCGGTGAAGTGGTGTCATCGTCAGATCTGGCCGCTAGCACCGGGAAGAGGGACAACGGAGCATCGAGAGAGAGAAATGGTGCATTGGTGGAGAGGAAAGGGGGGACGGCGGTGAATGGAGATGTGGACGGGAGGCGGCGTGCTCACTGGAGCAAGATTCGATGGCGGCAACGCGAAATTAGAGCAATGGAGGAAGAAGCAGGGTAGTATGGTGACCGGTGGGGAGGAAGGAGAAGCATAAGGGCAAAAAGGTCCAAGAGTGGTATATATAAAATAAGGTAAGTTTTGGAGTAGCATTTTTCAATTTACTCTTTTGGAGTGACATTTTTAAAGTAATATATATATATATATATATATATATATATATATATATATATATATATATATATATATATATGCCTTTTCTAGTAGTGCTGCGAGACACGTGCGGTGATTGTAACCCGCCGTGTTTGTATGGAAGGCGTATTTTGGGGAGCTCGCGAAGAAGCATGAGAATGACGCGTTGCGAGATTTGGGTCGAGGGTAGACGGAACTATCTTGAATCAATGGTAGACGGAACTATCTAAGTGTGCTTGGAGGTAGCTGACGAGTTCGCTCTAGTAGCCACGAGCATGATGCTTTCCCCCTCGTGGTGTTTTTTTTCACTGAATTTTGTTACTCTATATGACGAGGTTGGTTTTTGTTTGATTAGATGTGAACGGTTTTTCTGGCTATTTATGCGTTACCAGCAATTTTTTGCCGACTGCTTAAATGATCGTAGCACTTCTATACAAGTTATTTGTGCGCTAGAAAGCCTAGAATGATATGTTGTTCAAATCTTGGTCACCGGTTGGCTTCACAACGAGTGCCAACAAAAAATATATCAGCGTTACTTATCATTTGTGCATACCACAAACTAGGCAAGATTAAGTGCACAGTGCCCAGATCTCACATATAAGTAGCTTTATTTTCCTTTCTGGAACATGTTATCCAAAAGAAAAGGAGAAAAGAACTTTTGAAATGGCACAGGGCCAATTTACTCTAAGTTGCTTTGATGATGATCAGGCTTCAAAATCTCAAATTTGATCTCATGACTAAATTTGATCCAAGTTTTCAAGTACACACTCTGGTCAACTTAGTGCCTTGTACTATTATAGAAAAACATTTTCAAGTAGATTTGATTAAGAAAAGGTTTAAAGTTGAGCATCTAATGGAAGCTGAAATGAAAAGTACAGGGTTGAGATTGAACGATATACAATAGGGCCTAACTCAAACTTCCAATAAAAGAAGTGGACTGCGATAACATCCTCGATTTTTTTTTCTAAATAAATTAGTTTTAATCATTTTATAAAAATAATCCACATTTTATTTATTTTTACATAATTAACCAACCGTAGCCGGCCCACCAAGCGATTAGGTCTAATCGTGCGACTAGGCAACGTAGCTCAACGTCGTCCGTTGAGTGGCGATATACCTCAAATCGCTGGCTAATTGAGGGTTATTTTCGTAATAAATAAATAAAACGTGTGTTATTTTGTAAAACAATTAAAAATGGTGTATTTAGAAAAAAAAATCTAAAATTATGTAGTTTACTCTTGATCACCGTTCCAACCATCGTCTTCTCCGGCCACCCGCCTCAATCTTCATCTTCGTCAACGCAACGCCCCCACCAGAGCGCGCTCCCATCCCCTCATCTGGAACGACGCGGCGGCCATCGGCAAGGTTAGCATCTCCATCCTCCATTCCTCTCCACCCATCTATGATCTGTTACTACTTATTAGGTCACATTCGATTCGGCTCGCTCTTGTCCTCTCTGCAGTCTGCCCATCTGATGGCGATCGTGTTATTTGCTTGGTGGATTGGTGACGTTAGATTGATGAGTTCTTGTTTCGAACTGCGTGTTTGACTGGAGACTGATGTGGCCGTGCCTGATCGCGCAGATCATACGACGCCTTTGCTTGTGTAGTCCGCAAGATTCGATTCCAAAGAAAACTACTCAGAGCATGCACCGATACCTACCTTCAAGGTATCCATCGCTGATTGTTATCTAGGCGAGAGCTTGCAACAGCGTGTGGTGGTTTGGATTGGAATTGGCATGGTGGATGCTGGGGCTGACACTGAATAGTGGAGAAAATTGTACTTGCTGTTGTCTCTTGTGGAGCTTAAGGCTTGAACTTCTCATGTTGGACCCAATAACTGAATTCCACCCAACTATAGAATACCGGCCAATTCGGCCATCTGATCTTCAAGTGCTCGAGCGGATTCATGTCGATCTATTCCCTATAAGGTACAAGAACTGAATGGCACTGTTTTATCCTTGCTTAGGAGTGACTGCAAACTTACTTGCAAGTTGTTTTAAACTACCGGGGATTTCTTCTTCAATAGCATCTATTCCTCTAACGTTTGTTTGTTCTGTGTGCTTTTCCTTCTAAGGTACGAGAGGGAGTTCTTCTTGAATGTTGTCAATGGCCATGGCATCATATCCTGGGGTGCTGTTGACACCAGCAGATCAGATGGCCACAGGGATGAGTTAGTTGGGTTTGTCACCACGAGGATGGTTGCTGCAAAAGACAGTGAGGTACAGGAAATACACCTGAAAATCAGATTTTATTGACAAGCTTGTGGAGCTAACGATTTGCCTTTGCAGATTGAAGATTTGTTTAGGTACAACAGTTCGTTGAAAGACCTAACTCTTGTGTATATCTTAACGCTTGGTGTGGTAGATCGTTACAGAAACCTTGGTATAGGTTAGCACCTTTTGCCTGAACAACTTTTTGTGCAATTCTGCTAACTCTGACAATAATTTTCACTTGCAGCATCTTCCCTGGTTCAGGAGGTGATTAAATATGCCAAAAGTATCATCAATTGCAGTGGTGTATATTTGCATGTCATTTCATATAACCAACCTGCTATCAGCTTCTACGAGAAGATGCTATTTAGCCTAGTTAGAAGATTGCCGATGCTCTACTGCATTAAAGGACAGCATTATGTGTCATGGGCCGGTACTGTTCACACGACAGGGTTACTAACAGTAAACCCCCGATTATTAGGAAAGTTTATTATTTAGGAATATATCTATTAGGTGTTTGATATTATCTATTAGTTAGGCAAGTTATTATTGGATTGGATTGTTAGAGATAGGTTTTCTTAGAGATTATTTCTTAGGGGTCAAGTCAGGTCATCTCTATAAAAGGGGTAACATGTATCCATTATCAATCAAGTAAGAAAGATGAATTATCCTAGTCTTCCTTCCAAAGTTCTATCATCCAGTCTATAGTCTAATCTCTCATCCCACCAAGCCGACGCCGCCCAACCTTCTTCCTGGCGGTGTTTACCCTGTTATGAACTAATGTTCGTGACATTTGGTATCAGAGTAGTCGATCCCTTCCCACGACTTCTGCTACCATAGTTATGGCGACAGATCAGACCTGCCGCCGAGTCGTTGGCTATGATAAAGGGTAATGTCAACAAGATGACCATGAGTATCAGCGACAACGACAAGAAGATGGCGGCCATCTTTCTCGACATGCATGCCACTTTGGAGAAGATGATCGTGGCGACGACAGCAAAGCCTCCTACGGCGGCGGCGATGCCTTCAGCAAAGGTGGTGACGCCATCCTCGGTGGCGGCGGAGCTACCTCTAGCAACTGCAGCAGCTGCCGCACTTCCACGTCTTACTGTGACGCTGCCGGAGCTCACCGCGGCCCTACCGAAGTCCGTCTTGGACACTGTGGCATTGTCAGGGTTGTTGCCATGCCTGCCACAGCGACCAGTGAGTTTGCCGCAACCACACGTGGAGGCAATGATCTTCAAGGACTCATGTCGCTATCGCAACCTCTCGTCAACATGAGGTCACCTAGGGTTTCAGCCATGGCCGCCACCACAGCTCGAGGACGAGTTATCGCGAAAGGAGGGGGTAGTTGTCATAGGCCGATACTGTTCACACGACGGGTTACTGTTTACTCATGAACAGTAACGCCCCGATTATTAGGAAAGTTTATTATTTAGGAATCTATCTATTAGGTGTTTGATATTATCTATTAGTTAGGCAAGTTATTATTGGATTGAATTGTTAGAGATAAGTTTTCTTAGAGATTTTTTCTTAGGGGTCAAGTTGGGTTATCCCTATAAAAAGGGTAACATGTATCCATTATCAATCAAGCAAGAAAGATGAATTAATCTAGTCTCCCTCCCAAGGTTCTATCATCCCGGTCTATAGTCTAATCTCTCATCCCACCAAGCCGACATCTCTCCCTCCCTCGACGAACAGCTCGTCCTCGAGCTGAAAGGAGGGATAAGATTTCTTGAAATCCTGGACATCGTCCTAGGAAGTATCGGAGGCGGATGAATCCTGCCACTGAATCAACACTTGACACCTGTCTCGAGAAAGCTTGGCACGCAGCGCCTTCATAGGTGCTGGAATCACCCGCCCATGGAGGAGTGGCGGCATTGGGGTTGGTGACGTCGGGGGCACTCCGTCAAACTGCTTTAGAAAACCCACATGGAAGACATCATGTATGTGGGTAGTCTTGGGAAGGTCTAGCTGATATGCCATGCCATTGATCTTGGAGATGATGCGGTAAGGCCCAAAATAGCGGGGCCCAAGCTTCCCACGGCTGGCCCCGGGCAGAGATGCGGCCACCCGATGATGAAGGCGCAACCAAACCAAATTGCCAACGTCGAAGTGTACGGAGCGATGCTTCTGATTGTAGAACTTCTTGTAAAATTCTTGGGCGTGGAGTAGGCGACTCCGAACATTTGCCAAGAACAAATCTCGGTGCTGGAGTGCCTGATTAACCGCTGTGGTGTGCGCTGCTCCTGGCTCAATAGTCACAAAGAGAGGGGGGGGGGGTCGCGCCCATACACCACTCGGAATGGTTTCGTCTTGAGTGCTGAATGATAAGAAATATTATAAATAAATTCCGCCCAAGGCAGCCATCGAACCCACTGTTGTGGCTAGTCTCCAGTCATGCAACAGAGGTACATGGCAATGATCTTGTTCATCAGTTCAGATTGACCATCAGACTGCGGGTGATAGGCCGTACTCATGTTAAGACTGGTATCACATTGAGCAAATAAGTCCTTCCAGAAATTCGAGGTGAATACTGGATCCCTGTCCGATACAATGGAGGTAGGGATGCCATGAAGCCGGACGATCTCTGAAAAGAAGGCTTGTGCAACGGAAGAAGCTGAATATGGATGGGCCAAAGGGATGAAATGGGCGTATTTTGAGAACTTGTCGACCACCGTCAAAATGATAGATTTGCCGCCCACTTTCGGCAATCCCTCCACAAAGTCCATGTGGTCCTCCGAAGTCGCCATGTGGAGGTGTGGGCCGGCGCCGGGTGGGTTGGCACCATGCCACACTATCGCCCGTCCTTGCCACTGTAGGCGCATCGTCTTATGGTGGAAGTCCCAAGTGATGGGTCCTAGTGAGCCCAATCACTGGACGCCTAGTACGACGTCAAAGCCACCCAACGGAATCGTGAGGAAGTCGAGGACAAAATCTTCGTTGTCAATGGAGATGGGCGTTGCACGACAGATGCCGCCGCTTGTCACATGGTCGCCGTTTGCGACTGCCTCTGACAGTCCCTTGCGTGGCGTGAGGGATAACCCAACTCGCGTGACCAATTCGGCCGCCACGAAGTTGTGGGTTGACCCAGAGTCCACCATGACTAGCAGGTGGACACCGTTGATGGTGTGGGCAATTGCATCGTCTGGGTCTTGCGTATGCCAGTGAGGGTGAGGAGGGAGATGGTTGTCGCCACCTCAGGTTCCTCTTCCTCGCCTTCGAGTCGGGCTCCACTTGTAACGAAAAAAATGTGCTTACAGAGTTTTTGATGCCCCAGATGGAATTTTTCGTCGCAGTTGTAGCAAAGTCCTTGGCTTCGGCGTTCCTCCATCTCGGAGGGCGTCAGGCGCTTGAATGGGCGCGCGATGCTGGATGCCCTTGTTGATGTCACGGAAGAACGCGCCGCTCCTGATGCGTCGGTTGACGCAATGCTTCCTGCGGGAACGGAAGCTGAAGAGGTGGCGCCGCTAGCCATCGGGTTCGGCCGTGCCGACGTGGGTCTTAATGGAGCCGGTCTTAGCGCGGCGACCAACCCTCCTGTGTCGCCCGGTAAGTTGGCCAGGTGCTCGTAAGCCCGAGCCAGGTCCATGGCCTCCTCCAAGTCGCCGGGCTTCTGGAGCTCGACGTGGGTCTTGAGTGGTTAGCCCAACCTTGCCGTGAACGAAGATATCTCGCTACTCTTAAATCGGCCAACGCCGCTAGCTAAGATCGAAATGGCCCGATGAAGTCGCCCATCGTTGTGCCCCGTGAAGCACCGTTAACTCGCCTAGGGGATTGTGGTGGGTCGGTGCTCCAAATCGCTGAGAGACTAAGTCAATGAAGTGTCGACAGTTTGGCGTGCGCTCCATGCGCTCGAGACGCATGTACCAGAGCAGTGCCGCCCCTGTCAGGTGATACGTGGCCAGCCACACCTTGTCCTTGGTCGATGTTTGCTGAGCCCTGAAGAACTATTTGCAGCGGTTGATCCATAGGAGCGGGTCTTTCCGGCCGTCAAAGGTCGGGAAGGAGAGCTTGGTGTAGCTTGGTGGGTGCCGAGGGGCTCCTGCCCGGCCGAAATCACTTCGATTTGGCGAATGATATGGCCGGGGTGAAAACCCCAACGCCCCCTCCTGACCGCGCGCGTGTAGCGGCATGGCTGCGTCATCTGTGGCGGTTGTCGCCTCCTGGGCTGCCGCATCAGTAGCAGCGGCAACAGCAGAGGCCGCGGCATCCCGTTCATCCCGATCAATGATGCCTACTTCACTGCTCGGTTGACCCTCCATATGTGCCAGCCGTTGGTCGTGACGATGAAGCCGGCTCCTGACTGCTGCAAGTTGGCCGACATGGTTGTCTAGCCGCTCCAAAACCTCGGGTAGCAGCTTCAGTCTGTTACCGGTGTCTTCCATGAACTTGATCATCACCTCCGCCGTTGGCCATGGGAAAAGGAATAGCGGATGGCTCTGATACCAAGATGTCAGGTAATGATTTTTGGGAGCGTAGGCGGTAGGGCAAGATGAGCTCCGGCGGATGAGGATCCTGCCGGCCAGCCGTGAGAGGGAGATGCGGTTAGGGCAGAGGCCCTAGGCGCAAGGACTGTTCACGTAGTACTGTTCACGCATGACCAGTACCCAGCTCAAGAAGAAAGACAGACAGCTTGGTGAATAGCAAGGGATTAGAATATGATCCAATCCTTGCTTACTCTATTCATCTCACGTGACTCCCTTATAAAGGATTACAATAGAATTGCCAAAATAAACCTTCCTAATAGACTCTTGCCAAAATAAACCTTCCTAATAGACTCTTGCCTAAAGTAAACCTTCCTAATTGGAGACTTGTCATCTTAGTTCTGTAGAGCTAGCGCCTCCATGGCCTTGCGACGCCGGCCATAGACTTGGCCCCACATGACATTTACTTTCTTTCAATTTACTTGGAAAGCAACTTGCATTGTATGTTTAGGGCTTGATTTGTACATTTTAAAATAAGAAAATCGTTATGAGTAAATAAAGCTGTTTGTCTTTGTTCAAACTTTTAGCAGTTGTCTTTGTTCAAACTTTTAGCAGACTTTTATCTTAATTAATGTGAACTAAATTAAACAACCTTTTATAATCAAAAGTATAGTTTGTTTGATAAGATGAGGAGCCTACTGTGTGTCATCCAGAGGACAGACGAAGGGGAAACCTCAGTTGCTCCATTGCGTTCTAATTCCCCCTTGCATTGAAGAGGCCTCTGTATCCTTTATGGTGAGAAATGTTTGGTTCTTCTTGGTAACTCTTGTGCGATCTAATGATGGCATTACTAATGAGGTGCTTTATATTGTTGCGGGCTCACAGCCACCATAGTGCATGCTGAGACAGCCTAGAGTAGTGACTGTTGTTGTGCTCGAGTTGGTTAAATGCTGCAAAGGAGATGATGGGTAGGTGCATGGACTGTATGGAGTACGTTCGTAGACAAAGGCTGGCTTTGAGCTGGTGAAACTCCTGCTCAAGGAGGCATCAGTGTTGGAAACGACCAGGATCGTACTTTCCAAGGATGCTGTTGACTGTGAGCATTTGTTTTGCACTGCTGGATGTCTTGTTGACCAATTGGTGAGCTCCCATGTGGTTCTTTTAACAAGGAATAGAATGACTGGATACCACGAGCGAGGTTTTCTGTATTCGTGCTCTTGTCACTTACTAGTTTCAGATTTGCAAACTGTCAGTTTGATTTCTTCCATCATTGATCATGCCATTGTTTAGCTCCATCTAGCTTAGAATCTTACATATTTCCAATTCTTTAAGTGGTTTATATTGAAGTACCATTGTGAACATAGGGTAAACTCAGTTTAGAATGAAGAAATAATGTAATACTTACTGCAAGCTTGTAAATGGGATACCATATTGTTGATGTGAATATGTGATGCAAATAATAAGATTAGGCTCCACATTTTCCGCTGAATGTAGATCACATAATTCCATTCAAATGGGAACTTTGGTATTATGGGCCTCTTGCAAAGAATAGCCTGAGCTTTTGTTGCATCAGCTAGCCTTTTTACTCAGACTTGGAATCAACCTTCTTTGCATTGCGCTCTTTTGAGGCACCGTTGATGTGACCCCAAAGCCGCATCCCATTGAGAGTGGTCCAAATTATCGACAGTAAATTGTAACAGCATATAATCATCCAAGATACATAACCAGTAACACAGTGAATAACAATTAGAAGGGAATTCGCTCTAGCTTGTTTTGCACATCACTTTGGTTAGATGCCTTGTTCTTCTGAAGTTTGTTTGGGAGCTTACTCAGCACTCTTCTGCTAGTTGATATACTTTGTGATGGCCTCAGCAATAGTAGCTACACCACTGGTACTGACAAAGGATGCGTTGCTTGTGTGCTCGTCATCAACTTCATATTCAATGGTTGATCTTATTATAGATGTCTTAACTGTTTTTGCTATAATCTCTATTCGCACCAAGTATTTCTGAAAGCCATGATCTAGAAAGCCGCCTTCTGTTACTTTTGCCTCCTTGACTAGTTTTCATTGTCGACCTTGATGAACTTTTCTTTAAAAAAATCTAATCCAGGAGTCCCTAGCAATATGAATCACAAGATGAAAATTAATCGAAGCTGGGTGCATATGATACCAAGACAAAATAAATAAATAAATAAATAATTCTTGGCTAACTGAAGTGTATGTGTTCAGGTTCTAACCAGGAGGAAAGGTGACAAGCAAGACTATCCCAACGCCACCATCTCCTTCAACAAGCTCGACCTTTGAGAACATGTCAGGAAGCAATTGGGGGATCAACTGCCCAACAAGGAGGCCTCCATAGACGTCCCACACCTCGGCAGCGGGGAGGCCAGTCTCGAACTCATGGCAAAGGCTCCCTTCCATTGCTTTCGTGAGCTCTCTGTGGCCTTGATAAGGAATGCACAACACGAGTTCCTTGTAAATAGATATTTTGTGGAAGTTACAGGTCATTGTTGACTGGCTAAGATGTCACCCCTAAGAACATGACGAGTATGAAACTATGAATAGACCATTCGTAGTTAAAAAATTCTAGGATATATCTAATATAGTCAACCATTAGCCGCCATTTCGCTATCAATCTGAACTGTATCTTCTCCTGGTTTGGATTAATTGGTTCTGGCCATAACATACTGTATCAGAAAATTTTCCCCAGTTATGAAGGTACATGGGCCACGCAATACTTATGCATCACAATGGTTGATATTCATTCATATGATCAAACAAAATATCCTGATGTGTTTCATAATTAGTCTGATCTGGGTTCTCCCAGTCACTACTGCACATAACATTTGTGCAAGGAACGCAACTCTGGAATCATACATTCATTTATTTCTCTTGATACATTTTGCTCTGAGCTATTTCAAGAGCTGGTCTGAGCGATCTTCTGCTCCTTGATATACCCTGCAAATCTCTCAGCAGCTGCAGCCAAAGGTGCAGTACTGACCATAGATTCAAGCTCGGCGTTCCCATCGTCAATCTCATACTCAATAGTTGATCTTATTACTGAAGAGTTGGGTCCTTTCCCAATGATCTCGAACCGGATCATGTACGAGAGGAACCCGAGCTTCAAAATGTCGCCATCGATTGCTTCTGCCTCTTTGATATAATTTTCATTGTCAACTTTGATAAATTTTTCTTTGTATCCCTGCAGGCCAGGAATTCCTAGCAAGTGGCAAAACAATTACGTGTCAATTAACCCATCAACATCAAGATTCAAGAGTAGTTTCAGAATATTTTTTTGAAACAAGAGTGGTTTCAGAATCTCACCCGGAGGAAATGTCAGCTGCACGATGGTGCCAACACCGCCGTCGCCGCTGACAAGCTCAGTCTTGGCGAGGATGTGCGGAAGCAGTTCAGGTAATAACTCTGCAGCACGGAGTGTGCCGTAGATTTCCCATAGCTCAGAGGCGGGGACATCGGTCTCTAACTCATGACTCTGGCTTCCCTTCATCGCCCTGCCTTCAGCTGTGCTTCTCAATTCTGAGATGTGACAACCAGCGAGCTGAAGCTGTCGAGTGTGTGTATGACTGATCAACTGTATATATAGGCATGCCACGTGAGTACTCAAAAATGCTTTCTTTACTGGGAATCTCAAAGATTGAGATGCTATGGCAAGAACGAGGCAGTATTTTGGCTGGAGTTGTGGAATCATCCTGGCATTGTTTGGTGAGAGGAGATAAAATGAGTGCTTGGCAGGCCGGAAATGTACACATTCGACCGGCCTGGGCCCGCCAACGGGATTCCCATATAAGAAACTCGGCGTCATCTGATATGTTCTTGCTAATATCTCTGGTTTTGGAACCTTGCATTTGTCTGAAAATATTCCTTGTTTGTTTATTGCAGCGTCATTGGCATGAAATCATATGTACGTTTTTTCAGACCGAATTCATGTCTATACGTTGCTGTGATCCTCATGTGCTGCCGGCTGCCGCCTATGTAACTTCATTAGCCCGTGCCTCAATCTCCCATCATTTACTCGTTCAGTAGTGTCAAGAGTGTGTACTGACGATTACTCCCTCTGGTCTGAAATACTTGACGCTTTAAACACTAGCGTTAACCCAGTTTTGTACTACTCCCTTCGGTCTGAACGTCAAGCTTTTAAAACCGGAGGATATGTATGGCATAGAGTGGCCCTCAGCAGAGGCGGAGCCAGTAGGGGTGCTGGGTATGCACCGGCACCCCCAAAATTTCATAAAATTAGTAGGGATCAGTCATGAAACCATTCCAAAGCAAGATGACACACAGTATTAATAGTGTATATAACCAATTCGAGCCCCTATGCGATTGTATGCCAAGGTCCAAGCTCACCCATTCCAGAGCCCTAATAAAGCATGTATAAACACGTATGGAACATGAAGGTTTAAGCGTAGAGTAAAACATCCTTTATATTTTTCTCAAAGACAACTCTAGGAGAAACAAAAATGAACTTAATAAAAGTTTTGAATATATATGATGAAGCAAATTACGTATGACATAGAGTGGCCCTCAGTTTCTGTAGCAGTGGGGTTTTTTTGGCCGGCTCCATGTGTTTGGGTGCCTGGACATGCATCAGATTTTTTGCCGATTCATACGGCGACGACGTCGGACATGCAATCAGAGTGCGTTTTTTTTCCGATCCCGGGCCGTAGGAGAGCGGAAATGCAATGTAGCTGCGATTTTTTTTTGTCGATCCGTGTAGGATGCGAACAGGGGGTCCGGCCTCCTAGCGTGCGGACGAGACGGGTCCGGGGCCCTGGCGTGCTGATGAGGACACGTGTCGCCTGCCGGTGAGTCTGTGGTGTCATTTTTTACTTTAATCTCTGAAGTGAGCTAGATTTGGTATTTCGAGTCCAAACAGTGCCATATAAGCTAAAAACTCGTAGATTATGACCTCCGTTTTTTTACTTGACGCTTTTGACTTCTAACAGGCAAATTCCTTACTCCGTTGGACGATACTTAGTTTGAACTAATGGTACAGGACATTACTTGGTGTGTGCACCCCCAACACCGAAATCCTAGCTCCACCACTGGCCATCAGCGTCCGGCCAAACAGTCGCGAGGAGGAGAGGAGGCTGCCTCGTCATGGTCCGGCGGGAACCCCCAATCTCTAGCACCAGCCACTGACGTCCGGCCAGACAGCAACGAGGAGGAGAGGAGACTGCCGGGCTGTTCATTTTCAAACCATACCGGTCAACTTAGTTTGACCGGTATTCGGTATGGGAGTAGGATCAGTACGAGTCTCACCATCAGTGGGCCAAAGATGAACATTAAGCTCCATGGGAGTCTCAGCGATGTGCTGATCAGTAAGAGAAGCACGATCAAGAAGATCCTAGATATACTTTTCTTGGGATAGATAGAAGCCCTTAGGCATATAAATAACCTCAACCCCAAGAAAGTAGCGAAGAGGATCCAAATCTGACATGAGAAACTGCTCATTAAGACGCTCCTTGACAAAAGTGATGTACTGAGAATCATCTCTAGTAATGATCATATCATCAACATATAAAAGGAGAAGCGTTCGACCACAAGGCGAAGTGTGAATAAAAAGAGCAGCATCATGAGCACTGGCAGAGAAACCAGCTGCAGTGACAATAGAAGAGAAACGATCAAACCAAGCACGAGGGGCTTGCTTGAGGTCGTAAAGAGATCGGCGAAGGCGACAAACCATACCCTCAGGAACAGAATACCCGGTGGTGGCTGCATATAAACCTCCTCACGCAGCTCAACATTGAGAAAGGTATTCTTGACATCAAGCTGAGAGATGGACCATGCTCGAACAGACGCCACATCAAGAAGAGTGCGAATGGTGGTCATGTGTGCCATAGGAGCAAATGTCTCATCATAATCACGACCATGTTCCTGTTAAAAACCACGTGCCACGAGACGAACCTTGTAGCGCTCAAGAGAACCATCAAAGCGACTCTTAACCTTGTAGACCCACTTGCACGTGATAGGAGTAACACATGCGGGAAGAGGAACAAGATCCCATGTGCCCGTATACTCAAGAGCAGTAATCTTCTCTGCCATCGCATGCTGCCACTCTTGATGAACAGCAACATCACGATAAGAAGTCGGTTCGGCAAGAGCCGCTAAACAAAAGCGTGTAGGAGGCCGAATAGAGTGACGATCACGAAGAGCATACCGAGGAGGAGAGGCCGAAGAAGATGATCCATCAGAAGAAGATGGCGCATCACAAGAATCCTCAACTCGCGGACGACGAGTGTAGTAGAGAGGATAAGGAACAAGGCCAGGAGGAGCTTCTAGAGAGGGTGTTGGTGGCGAAGGAGACAGTGAAGGAGGTAACGGAGAGGCCAAAAGTTGGGATGGAGGTGTGCTGACTATGGGGGTGGCAGGAAAAGTCAGGAAAGAAATAGGCTCGACAAGAGATGCTGGAGTGGTGGAAGGAGAAGGGCGAGGGTAGGAAGGATGAGACTCATCAAAAGTGACGTCCTGAGAAACCTGCATCTGTCGGCCTACAGGATCCCAACAACGACATCCCTTATGCTCAGCGCTATAGCCCAGAAAAAAGCACTCCACAGACTGAGCGGTCAGCTTGGTGCACTTACGAGGGGCAAAAAGAACATAGCACACACACCCAAAGAGGCAAAGACTAGAATAGTCAGGACTCTTGCCACAGAGACGCTCAACTGGGATCACACCCTTAAGAGCAGATGAAGACTGAATATTAATCAGGAAAGTGGCAGTAGAAACAGCCTCAGCCTAGAAGTGTGGTGGGACAGCAGAATTAAGCATAAGAGCACAGGCTGTCTCAAGAAGATGACGATGCATTCGTTTAGCCACACCGTTCTGGGCATGAGCACCAAGGCAAGAAAACTGAGAGAGAGTACCCTGCTCAGCAAGAAAACCATGAATGACTCCTGACAAGTATTCCCTAGTAGAGTCAGCACGAAAGACACGAATAGAAGAATCAAACTGAGTATGGATCATGGTGGCAAAAGTCTTGTAGATGGATAAAACCTCACTACGAGATGACATAAAGTATATCCATGTGTGGCGAGAAAAATTATTAATAAAAATTATATAATATCGATGACCTCCTTTCAAGCGAAAGGAGCCGGACCCATACATCGAATGAACAAGATCAAAAGGACACCGTGACAGCGACTCCTTTGGAAGGATAAGGAAGTTGAAGCTGCTTACCAAGCTTACAACCTTGACAATTTAGAGAAACATCACCGACCACGCACCTAAAAGACCACGACGAAGTAAAGAAGATAGACACGACCCACAAAGATGTCCCAAATGATGATGCCACTCAGTAAAAGACGCATTGGAGGATGCAGCAGAAGCGGTGGCGACAAGACTGGCAGGGGCAGCGGAAGGAAGATGAAGCTAGTCAAGCTCCCAGGGATGTTGTGAGTCATAGAGGCGAGGGCCAGTACCAACCAGAGTCCCCATGCGTCGATCATGAACACAAAAAGAATCAGAATCGAGAATAACACGACAACCATGGTCGGTGAGCTGACCGGCAGATATGAGCTACATTGTTAGTTTGGGAACATGAGAAACAACAAAAATATGAAAAGAGAAATTCGAAAGAGTGCCTCGTCCTGCGACAGAAAGAGAGATATCATCTGTTGTCTGAACAATGATAGGAGCAACTAAAGGACGAATAGAAGTGAGACTGGTGGAGTCAGGTGTCATATGAAAGGAAGCACCAGAGTCAAGAATCCAAGGTGATGTACCTGGGGAAGAAGTAGAAGGTGATCTCTCACTAGAAAACTGTGCAGTAGAACCAACAGAACCGGACGGTGCAAGAGCAACCATACAATGCAGCAGTGTGAGAAACTCCTAAGAATCAGAAGCACCAGAGCTCCTTTGAGAGGAGGAACCACCAGTTCCCTGTGGAGGACGGCCACCACGACGTAAATCCTTCTTCTTCTTGTAGTAGGTATGCTGTACATGTCCATCCTTGTTGTAGTAAATGCAGTGTAGTCCCCTACCAACAGCAGCTGACACTGGTGAAGGCACCACTAGTGAAGGAGTAACGGGTGTAGAAACTGGAGGAGCTGCAAGAATCGAAGGAAACGACAGCAGACCCGCAACACGAAGGCGAATCTCCTTAGCACGAACAGCGGCAAGGGCCTCCAACAAGGTCACACGAGGGTGGCGTGCCAACAACTGAGCATGAGTCTGCTCATACTCAGCCCGGAGACAGGTCAATAAGTCATAGATACGATGAAGCTCCAAGTGAGACTGCTGACGTTGACAACACTGACATGTGTGGCAAACATCCGGTCCCAAAGAGTCAATCTGACACCATACCGCAGACAATTGGGCATAGAACTCGTCCACAGTGGTATTTCCCTGCTGCAGCGACTGCTCCTGACACACAACAGAAAGATACAACGAATCACCAGACGGCTCGTAGCGGTTGCGCAGATGTGTCCACATCAACTGTGCTGAAGCCAAACCGCTAGCAACTAGAATAGCAGAGGCACGGGCATCCTTATCAATCCATATATTGTAGGCAGCATACTGAGTCTGAAAAGTCTTCATGGCATCCTCAAAAACCTCAGATGCCTTTGTATGAGCGTCTTCGAAAGCATTCTTCGGGAGTACAGGCTCAACAGTCGGAGCAGGGTGAGGCGGACAAGGCAACTCGCCAGTAAGAAACTCCCAAAGACACTGACCACGCATGTGGAGGAGCATATGCTAAAACCAGTCCCGATAATTGAGACCACTGAAGATCACCGAGCAGTGAGGAATAGAAACAGTGCCCATTGGTAGGTGGCGCTAGACGGCGCGGCAACCAAGGCAATAGAGTCTAACAGACGACGCCGACGACGCAGACGGTTATATATATATATATATATATATATATATATATATATATATATATATATATCCCTCGCCCCAACAACGCCCTCCTCGCCCTTCTTGCCGCCTCCCTCCCCTCTGGCCCCTGGCGCCGCCACAGTCCTTGGTGCCCCTCCTTCCCCCTCCCATTGCCCCCACTTGCGTCGAGGACCAGCCGCCGCCGCCCTCGTCCACCTCCTCGACGGTTCCCGCCACCTTCCTCTCTTCTCCTCCCCCCTCAGTTCCGCCGCCACCTACACGCCAAGGAACCATGTAAGTTTGCCATGAGTCTTTCTTTCCGTAGGAAGATGGTGACAAGAAGTTGATTTGAAGAAAGTGCTCTGTAACTGACAATGGATGACATTTTTTGTTTTCAATGGATGAACTCAGATTGATAATGCTATGTATCGGTTTGGCAAATGGATAGCCTGACCTTGTTATTTTGCTTGTTCTCTGTAATTTTGCATCGGATATGTAATGGCTTTGTATGAATGAAGTATGAACTTTGAGAAAATGAAGTCTTTTGCTGGCACTTGTGTTCCTATGTGTATTGATGGATGAAATGAAGTCTTTTGCTGGCACTTTTGACTATGAATGTGAATGCTTGTGAAATTGTTGTACTGGGCATGCTTCCACTCTGCATACTTCATTATTCGCATGATCGAGGGTTCATTCACATAAGCAAAAGCTTTTGATCGATCGATAAAACATCATACCATCTGTGAGAACCTTCGGCTGTCACACATTGTTTTCAAGAGTTCTCATGTGATGTTGGCGTGGAGGCACAACAACTATAGTCGGCACAATATCATCTACAATAGTCTCCACATTGTCGGAAGAGGTTGGAGTGTCGCCTTCTCTGGTGAAACTTGATAGTTGACTGAGGCGCAGTTGAATCCTGTGAATGTGAAATGTGAATGTGAATGCGAATGTGAATCCTGTGAATGTGAATGCTTGTGAATTTGAATGTTGTGAATGTAAATGCTTGTGAAAATCCTGTGAATGTCTAACACTTCATTCATACAATTGTTGAATCCTGTGAATGTGAATCCACTTTATAATATCACCTGCAGATATTGAAAGTAAGGATGTCACATATGAGATACCATCCTTAGTGAAAACAACCCAAAAATACATGTACTGGAATCTTGTAGATAGGCATGCAGCATGCATCTCCAGCAATGATAAATTCTTTTCCATTAAAGAGAACTTTCGCAAGGTTTGAACTCAAGCATTAAATGTGCCAAGTGAAACAAACGATACACCTAAAGATTCAATGAGGACATGACAAAAGCAGATTCAGGGTGCTATTCACATCAAGACTATCGCTAACTATTGAGATTTTGTACTCTCCTGCGCTTTCCATGTTCTCCACATTGCAATGCTCCCGGGCAGCAAACACTTCTTTCTGAAACTCAGTGAAGACAGCGAACATGAAGACCTCACTAGCATGCTTCTCTATTGCTCAGGTAGTCTGCAACGCAGGCATTGTGTGTAACGTGGCATTGTCAGCTTCCAACTCATTATGACGTTGTTCTTCCACTGCATTAACAAATCTGATCCAAAACTCCACCAAAGTATTTTTGAATCCAATAAACCGATTGAAGAAAGAGTTAGAACTCTCTGACCTAGAAGTAGTGGTTCTAAGGATTTTCGTCAAGAATACATCTTTGAAGTAAGCGGGCACCCATGATGAGCGAATTCGGTACCAAGTAGCCAACCACTCATTGGATTCCAAACCAAAATCAGTAATAATGGAAGAAAATTGCTCCTCGAATTCCTCCGGAGTTTCTGAGGCCCATACACATGAGTTAATACGTTGGTACAATATAAGGTTTTCCCTCAGATGTGGTGGTACCTTTACTGGAAGCTTTTGCAAAATGTGCCACATGCATAACCTATGTGTGCTAGTAGGGAAAACAGTGGAAATTGCAGTCTTCATGCCAGTATCTTCATCGGTTATGATAAGCCTAGGTGCAACTCCTCCCATTGCTTTCAAGAATGTACGAAACAACCATACATATGTCTCAGACTTCTCATTGCTTAATAATGCAGCCCCAAACAAGACACATGCCTTATGGTGATTTACTCCAGTAAATGGTGTGAAGATCATATTATAATGGTTGGTGTTATATGTAGAATCAAATGACACAAGATCTACAAAATGGACATAATTTTTTTTGACATGTACTATCCACCCAAAATGCATGTACCAACCTACCCTTGTCATCAACAACATAATCAAAGTAAAAGGAAGAATTTATGTCATTCTTCCTACAAAGGTTGTCAACAAACATCTGAGCATCCGATGATTTAATACAGCTTCTAAGCTCTTTATGATAATTCTGCAAGTCTCTCCTTATACATCCCACATTCTCAAATCCACCCTCACTAATACGGAGATATCTATATGCCCCGCTTGTGCCAATGCCTCCTTTATGACATGTGATTAACGCATGCTTGGCTTTCTCATTTACTTTCCTATTAGACCTTATCAATTGTTGTTTGCTAGGTGATACCAATTCATGTGTATGTGACTCAACAAATGTCTCCATCCTAAACTTATTGTCGCTGGTGCATTTTACAGCTAAAATTGCCTCGCAGCCACACCTAGTTAACTTCATAACATATTTCATTTTCTTTGACACGACATTGTCCTTATCTTTCTCAGACCGGAAGCTTTCTCTTGAGCACATCCATTGCTTCCATCTTGTAACACCATTGACATCCGTATCTTGGACCAATCGGACTCAAACCCATTTGAATGTGCATACGTCTTGTAGAATTCCTCAACAGCGTCCAAGTCATCAAAAACCATCCCTTCAAATGGGTTGATAGTTGGGTCAACACAAGGTGTATAAGAAGAATCCTACAATGCAAATGATTAAGTGTCAATTATGATGGAATGACCGATAAAATCAAACACGTGCACACAACAAACTACGAATGGGGTGCCTCCGCTCTTTTCCGGGGTACCAAAATGAATTAATTGTTGGGGAGGTGAACTAATTTGAGCGACACAGTGCGCATCAAGGCTTACTTGTCCCGGCAAAGCCAATGTCACGCTCTCCTTGGCCATAGATTCCATGCCTGCTACGTTATGCCAAACACACAAAGCGAGAGTTAATATCGACAATGAATCAAACATAGAACTCCAGGAAGTAAACGTATCGCAGTTAACATCGACTCGAAGGGTGCGTTAAATGTATGTCGATCTTGAATTCTAAGTCATCTGCAGGTCCATGACAGCTCATCTCTGTAGTAATCGAAAACTAAAATTACGATGACTAAGCTCAAGTAATAACTTTGTAATGTCAGATAGGAATTATAGACATTTTCCTGAAGTTGATGATCAAGTTGGACTCATACTTGTTGGATTGATCTTGAATTCTAAGTCATCTGCAGGTCCATGACAGCTCATCTCTGTAGTAATCGAAAACTAAAATTACGATGACTTAAGCTCAAGTAATAACTTTGTAATGTTAGATAGGAATTATAGACATTTTCCTGAAGTTGATGATCAAGTTGGACTCATGCTTGTTGGATTCCTAACTTTTACAGCATCACGGACATCTACAGTTAATGATACAACAGTTATACCAGAGTAGCCAGACTGATGTTCATCATGAACAAACATAATGTCTCTTAAATAGTAACCTGTGTGGGTTGAAACTTAAAACCACCATAGGCTTCAAATCGCAGTCATTGGGATCTGCACTTTAACTCATGCATTCTTCTCAAAACTCAAATGAAATAATTATCACTATGATGCGTCCTTGGATAAAACTTCCAAAGAAGAAAAAAACCAAACGAACGGGGAAGGCCATGCATACCTTTTCTAACCGGGTGAGAGGAAGGCCAGGACCAGGGAAGGCGAGGCGTCCGGGAGGGGGCTAGAGCCTTGTGAGTAGGGGCTGTGGAGGGCGGTGGCGGCGGTTCGGCCGGGTGAGAGGAAGGCCAGACTGTGAAGGAAGGCGTCTGGGAGGGCTAGAGCCTGCCAGTAGGGGCTGAGGAAGGTGGTGGCGGTTTCGGCGGGTGAGAGGAAGGCCAGGACCAGGGAAGGCGAGGCGTCCGGGAGGGGGCTGGAGTGTGGTGGCAGGGGCTAGGGAGGGCGGCGGCGGCGGTTCGTCCGGGAGGGGGTTGGAGCGCGGCGGTTCTGCCAGGTGAGAGGAAGGCGAGGCGTCGTGATCGGCAGGGTGAAATGAAGGGGCATGCAGGGTTAAGTGGGAAGGGCAATTTCGCAAGATGTTCGGGAATTCAGGGGGTTTTACGCAAAACGGTTTAAGTGATTTGAAGGTCTCCCACCCACGTAGATCCGAGCCACACGAGCTAGATCGGACGGCCTGAGTTGGCATTAGCACCTTATCACCCAAATAGCCATTAGCACTAGATACGTTCCCTATATATATAGAAAAATGGTATGGTACTCCTAGGACTGGGAGTACATACTCCCACCTCTCATATACCACTTAAATCGTGTGATGATACCTCTTTATCAATTTGAGCACACTCCAATAATGATTATAAGATACTCCAAAGTGAGTTCCATAAAAAATTTCATCAAAGTTCACTTTTTATAGCAAAATTTGTGTATGTACTTCTTTTATATATGAAAAAGGTATATAGCAAAAAACAAAGGGCTCCAATGAATTTTTTTTAATCAAGTCGTATTGGAGTATCTTATAAGTGGTATTTAAGTATACTGAAAGTGATAACGAAGTATAATATATGAGTTTAAGTGGTATATTAGAAGTGGGAGTACATACTCCCAAGAGTACGAAACAGACGTCATATATATATATATATATATATATATATATATATATTTCTTTTTTCTTCTTTTGACCAAGCCGGCTCACGTAAAAGAGCCCAGAGCCCATTCGATCTGCTAGAAACACCGCGCATGGGGAACTAGGGTTCCCCAGTGGCGATGGCGAGCGGCGGTGGCGGCACGGCGTCGAGTGCCAGCGGTGGCGCAGTTGAGAGACCGAAACAACGCGGGCGGCGGTCTGGCGGCTTGAGCGCCGGCAGCGGATTGAGCGAGACAAGCACGGCAGCTCCCGCGTGGGAAATCAGGCGGCGACCAAGTTCGGGCGGAGGCGCGCGGCTCCGGCAGCAGCGCGACAGAGCACGGCGGATCTAGAGGCTGGCGGCTTGGGCAACGGGCGAGAAAGACGAGGCGCGGTGACGGCGGTGGCTCCCCAAAACGATGGCGACGGCTCCCCGAGCGGCAGCAGATCAGCGCCAATCGGGGCGACACCGATGGGCGACGAGGCGGCGGCTCTCGGAGCGGCGATTGCGGCTCCCCAAGCTGCGGCAGATTGGCGGTAATCGGGGCGACACCGACGGGCGGTTGTAGTCCAACAGAAGGAGGACGAGGTAGCGACAAGCGACAGGCAAAGTCAGGCGGCGGCTGGAAGACGAACCAGCGGCGGCTTGATAAGCAAAACCTTAGGTTTGCTTTGATACCATGTTATGAATAGCACTTGTATTCATTATGAGGTCAATGGGTCAATATATATACAAGTACAGATGTGACATATATACAGGTAATCCCATATATAATGGGGAAAATACATAGGAAATAATATACATCTAACAATTCATATGATCAAACAAAATATCCTAATGTGTTTCATGATTCGTCTGATCTGGGTTCTCCCGGTCACTACTGCTCATAACATTTGTGAAAAGAACACGACTCTGGAATCATACATTCATTTATTTCTCTTGATACATTTTGCTCTGCGCTATTTCAAGAGCTGGTCTGAGCGATCTTCTGCTCCTTGATATACCCTGCCAAGCTTTCAGCAGTTGCAGCCAAAGGTGCAGTACTGACCATAGATTCAAGCTCGGCGTTCCCATCGCCAATCTCATACTCAATAGTTGATCTTATTACTGAAGAGTTGGGTCCTTTCCCAATGATCTCTATCCGGACCATGTACGAGAGGAACCCGAGCTTCAAAATGTCGCCATCGATTGCTTCTATCTCCTTGATATAATTTTCATTGTCAACTTTGATAAATTTTTCTGTGTGTCCCTGCAGACCAGGAATTACTAGCAAGTGGCAAAACAATTACGTGTCAATATACCCATCAACATCAAGATTCAAGAGTAGTTTCAGATTTTTTTTTTTTTTTTGAAACAAGAGTGGTTTCAGAATCTCACCCGGACGAAATGTCAGCTGCACGATGGTGCCAACACCGCCATCGCCGCTGACAAGCTCAGCCTTGGCGAGGATGTGCGGAAGCAGTTCAGGCAATAACTCTGCAGCACGGAGTGTGCCGTAGATTTCCCATAGCTCACGGGCGGGGACATCAGTCTCGAACTCATGACTCTGCCTTCCCTTCATCGCTCTGCCTTCAGCTGTGCTTCTCAATTCTGAGATATGACAGCCAGCGAGCTGAAGCGGTCGAGTGTGTGTCGGTGTATAACTGATTAACTGTATATATAGGCATGCCACATAAGTACTCAAAATGCTTTCTTTACTGGGAATCTCAAATATTCAGATGCTTTGGCAAGAACGAGGCAGTGTTTTGGCAGGACTTGTGGAATCATCTTGGCATTGTTTGGTGAGAGGAGATAAAATATGGGTGAAATTGGCTATAGGACACCGTCTATTGTCCACATTTGCCAATGAACACCTAAAATATGTGGTTTAGCCAGAACGCATTAACAAAAGCTATAATTTTACCGTAAGACACCGAGCCCCATATTTTATCATTTCTGGGCCGGAGGGAGAGATAAAATTTCTGAAAAGACTAGAGTGCCCCTGGCAAACCCGATGTGATCGAACCCTAAAGCAACACTGTGACGAGCATCCCGGATCCATCCTTCTCCCCCAAGTCCATCTCCCTCACAGTTCTTCTCCCTCAAATCTCTCCCCGTCGCCACCTTTCAGAATCGGCTGGAGCATGTGCTGCTGAGGGCTTAGGGCTATCGGAGATGAAGGCGTCGGGCTCGAAAATGCGGCGCCTCAGGAGCACGGACTCCCTGTCGAAACCTATGCAGCTTTCATGGGTCCCCGACGGGTAAGGTTCTTTCTCATGCTTTTACTTTGGGATTTTATTTCACTTGTTGTGCCGATTTGGTGTTGATCTGGTGTGCGTAGTTTAGATCTGGGTTGATGTATGTCGATTTTGGGTTGTGCTCCGATGTTGCTATCTTCATTCCATTGTAATTTGAGATTTTATTTCACTTGTTGTGCCGATTTGGTGTTGATCTGGTGTGCGTAGTTTAGATCTGGGTTGATGTATGTCGATTTTGGGTTGTGCTCCGATGTTGCTATCTTCATTCCATTGTAATGTGTGTCGATTTGAGGTTGTGCTCTGATGTTGGTATCTTCGTTCCATTGTAATATGTGTCGATTTAGGGTTGTGCTCTGATGTTGCTATCTTCGTTCCATTCTAATATGCGTAGGATGGATTCGGGATTGGCATGCAGAGTAGCTGTTTGTGTTGGTTCTTATGTCGAGGTCACTGACGACGGTAGGCAAGAGTACCATGGTAGCCAGGACATTAACTGGGTTTTAGACAGGGATACTAGTTGTTTCCTTGACTTACTGAAAGATCTTGACAATGAGATGCGACATGGAAGTAACCAAATACTTGTTGTCACCATTTGGAACAAAAATTGCAGTAGATATATCGAGGTTGCTTCTGACTCAGCATTGCTTGATGCGTTTGACATGTATTGAGACATGAGGAGGCTCCCTCTACTTGTTATTGTATCTAGTTCCAATGCATGTAGGCAGGCAAATACTAGCAACCTATCTTGTGTCCAGCAGACCACCTCCTCACGGAAGACATTGCCATCTGCCCCTGATTTGCCAACACAAGAAAGCACAACTTGCCCAGACAATGAGCGAGGACCTTGCAAACCTGCTACTGCTGATGTAGACAAATGGGCTGAGGCTGAGGATGACTAAGAAGATTATGTGGGTGTGGATGCTGAGCGGCTTTAGTACAAAGATTTGATGTCAGGTGACGATACCTCAGACCAGGAGTATGTGCCAAGTGATGATGATCAAAGTGAGTCTCCAGTTGATGATGAGGCTGGTTGTTAGTCTAATGTTCATGTAACTGATATAGAGAATCCTAACATAGATGTTGGAGTTACTTTTGAGGATGGTCAATGCTTTAAGAAGTGTATAAGGTAATATGACGTGCTTAATGAGGTCGAACTTGCAGCTACCTACAGTGAGGCATCGAGGTACAAAGCACATTGCAAGGCCAATAAGTGCAAGTGGAGGATACATGTGTCAAGGCCTCAGGATGGAAGGACTTGGATGGTAAGCTTTCTGTATTTTCATAAGCTACCATGTTTATCTTTTGTCATGTACTCATGTCTAATGCTTTCCTTTGCAGATTAGGAAGATGCCATACAAGCATACATTTCCAAGCTCTAGCCAAGTAGAGAGGAACTGTATGACTACCAATGCATGGGTCAGGGATAGGGTTATTGCAAAGTTGAGACAAGATCCTACAATTGGTGCTACAGCTCTGAAGAAGTTTTTAGAGGAGAAATTCAAAATCAACATGTCATATTATGTTGTTTGGGATGGGAGGCAAATGGCACTAGATGAGATATTAGGCAGATGGGAGGACAGTTTTGAACATATTTTCTGCTTCAAGGCAGAATTAGAGAGGAGATGTCCTGGTAGCATAGTAGAGATAGAGCATGAGCGGATTGGCAACAAGATGAGGTGCAGTAAGATGTTTGTTGCCCTCAAGGCTTGTGTTGATGGATTCCTTAATGGTTGCATATCTTACTTAGGCATTGACTCAACTGTGCTCACTGGTAGGTGGAGGGGTCAGTTGGCATCTGCCACAGGGATTGATGGCCACAGTTGGATGTTTCCAGTGGCTTATGGAGTCTTTGAATCAGAAAGTACAAAGAATTGGCAGTGGTTAATGCAGAATTTGCACAAAGCCATTGGTTCACCCCCTAGCTTGGTGATATCTACAGATGCAGGTAAAGGCATTGATATTGGATTTACTAGGATCTTCTCTAATGGGATTGAACATAGGGAGTGTATGAGGTACCTTGTCAAAAAATTCCAGAAGATGTTTCATGGGGAGGTTTTTCAAAGGCATCTGTGGCCTGCCTCCAGGGCTTACAAAAGGGCCAACTTTGACATGCACTACAAGGTAATGGAGGAAGCAGCACCTAGAGCCATGGAGTGGATTAAGGAGAACCACAAGCATCTATGGGCTATGAGTATGTTCTCCACTATAAGTAAATGTGACTATGTCGCTGTCGACGATCGAGTCGCCGATCTTACGAAATAAAAAGAGGAAAATGACAGAGAGTTATTGGGAGAGAATGTGACTGCTCTTTATTGCTATGAACTGGCTATTACAGTGGGTGCCTTCGACAAGGCGGTGGACTAATCCTAATTACACTGAGCGTAATGCTTGCTATTCTATTAAAATCCAATCGTCTGTTGATCTTCTGAATTGGACTCGATCTCCCCTTCTGCCGCTTGCGTTCTTCTTTAAGTAGTTGATGAAGTGGCGGCAGTTGCTCCTAGAAGTGGCGCCTGTTGGGAAGTGACGCGTCCGGTCGGAGCGAGGCAGTATTTGACAAAGTATCAACCGTTCGGCGGTTGTGCATCCGTGAGACACACAACCGTAGGGTGGTTGTTGTCAGTGTCTTTAGATTATGAAACATCGCGTGGTATGCACCAAATATGACATGTGTTCCATTCATCACACGGTATGGAATATACCCGGAGTCAGATTCGGATGCCAGTTCAATGCTTCTACGAGTAGTCATTTAATCGGAGACTAGGTACAGACCCTCGTCCGACCAGGGTATCCTTGAAATAACCTCTGGAATCCTTACGACCACGGAGGTCGTGAGCCTTAGGGGTTACGATCATGAAGACACATGGTCTTTGATTATGTTTTAAGTAATACATCGAGAGTTTAATCCTCGTCAGCTAGCCCCCAAACTTTAAGTGAATTGGTCGTGCGAACACTATCTCCCGATGAAGTCGTACCGGGCAGACCCTCATTTAATGTCATGACACTCGAGGTGGTCTGTATTCACTTTAAAGTTGAGAAACTGTCTTGGGACCCGAAGAGTTTTTCTGTTCGTTGGACAAAAGGTTATGTCCGTTGGACTTTTTGGGTAACTCCCGATTGCGGTTAAAGAATTGCGGCTATAAAATATCTTAGCACGGGGCTTAGGTTTTTACGTCTCTTGCTTTCCCTTTTCATCTCCTAAGGGAAAAATCGCCTCTGACCTCTCTTTGTCTACAACCTTCTACGACCTCCTTTCTTCGCCCATCCAAAACTCCGCCATGTCGAATCATATTACCAACTGGTCGGCTTCTGATTTGAGCGAGAAGAAGTTTGAGAGCTTGGAGAAGATCGGGTTGCTTCCAGACAAGAACGTGATTTCTGGGTGATCGGCGGCCGGAGAGCATTCTCCGAGCGGTGAAGATGGAGAAATTCCTGTCTTCCTCGCATATATCGAATGCGGATTCAGGCTCCCAGTTCACTCCTTTCTTCCCAAAGTTTTGGAGCATTACGGAGTCGAACTGGTGAATCTTGCTCCCAATGCCATCGCCAACCTCAGCGTCTTCGTCTACCTCTGCGAAGCGTACTTGGGGATTCCCGCAACTCTGGATCTCTTCAAGTACTACTACAGGATGGCGAAGTCGGGGAAGACGACCAGGACGCCTAGAGAATGCACCTTGCACCTCCACGATGGAAAAGCTAATGAGTGCATTTCTATGTACTCAAAGTCTTCATGGCCGTCATGAAAGAAAAGCTGGTTCTACATGATGGTCACTAAGAAAGACAACCTTTACTATTCTGGTAAGAAGGCGGTCGAGAATCCAGAATGGCGCTCCTCTACGAAGGAGGGAAAAGTAGGGAGATGGGTTGAAGCCATCCAACTCCTTAATGTCAAGGGTTTAACCTCCTGGCATGTAGTAAATGACTTTTCCATGCGCCGGATCAGCCCCTTGAAGGCCCAAGCATATCCGATGCTTTGGTATCTTGGTCATGATGATGCGACCAAAGACTCTAAGGAGTGTAAGTCCTGAAGAATTTCAAACAGTTTGCTTACATTGGTCAATTATTTTTGTGATCCTAAAGTCTTTTGTTTATCCTTACAGCTTTATCTCCTGATGAGATCAAAAGCCGGATCAAGATGATTTGCGCCGGAGAGCCTGACAAGAAGGCTGATTTTCCTCGGATCTTAGCGGTTGTTTCCGCAAAAGAGAGAGCCGAGAGACTTAAGGTAAAAATATCAACCACTTTTCATCTTTATATGTTTTTCGATCGGTTTTACCATAAACCCTCTTTAATGTGTAGTTGGTCGGGCTGAGGATCAATGAGGCCACTGAAAGTTGTGAGCCGATTGACGCTCCGACCACTCCTACGACCACATAGAATGTTGGCCTTATGGAAGTAGGTAATCGAACAGAAATGTATATCCTAGATGAAGGATGTTCATCACCTAACTAACGTTGATTGTTATTTTAGGTGGTTGTCGTGGACTCCAATGTGGTCACCGAGGACCTGCCAGTTGCTACCGTGACAACTGATCTAGAGACCAACGAGACCACACCCTCCGACTCCATGGTTAGGGATCTTGTTCTCGACCAGTTATTTCTTTTGACCTTCCATTGGAGGACGTAGCGGATCTAACCAACCCCTCCGGATCAGAACCGGTAAAGTTGGTCGAAAAGAAGAGGAAGATGAGTGCGATAGATTTTGTGTCGGCGCGCTTCAAAATTAAGACCAAGAAAATGACAAGGTATGTATACATGAAATAAAGATTTGTGCAAGTAATTACCTCTGGTGTCTTTTTGAGTCTTGAACTTCTTTTTCTTCTTGTTGTTGTAGATCCTCTGGTATTCCGGTCGAAGACGACTAGAGCACCCTTCAAGAGGAAGCTCCTAAAGAGGTCGAGCCAGCCCCCGAGCAAGTGGCAGCACCAGCTCAAGAACCCATGGTGGCTCCGACCACACCTGCTGAAGTGGTGGTTCCAAACCCACCTGTGGAGGTAGTGGTGCCAACCCCACCTATGGAGGTGGTGGTCCTCGCGGAATCTCAGCAGGTTTCGACTCCTGCTGAGAGTTCTTCTCGCAAAGCCTCTTTTCCTCATCGCTTCCGAATGTTCAAGGATGAAGAGCTTAACGAAGCGTGGGGAAGAATTTCGAACCGACAAGCAAAGACGAGTGCCAACTCAATTTTTGCTGAATATAATGACATAGCAATTGAGGTAATCTTCTGCGACCACTTTTAATAGCTTTGTTCCCTTGAAAAAAAAAATACTCAAAGGAGTTTTGCCATGCTTTGTAGCATCTTGTGGAGAATTTCGCTATGGTCGGAGGACTGACCCAGCAAATAAAGCTCCTGGAGAAAAGGAACTCTGAATTAGAAAGTAAGCACCCTTTTAGTTTCTTCTTCTTTCATTCTTTATCATTTGGCTCATTTTCTTTTAACTAATTCTTCACTTATCATGTTTGATAGATTCAGAGAAGTTTACAGAAGAAGTTATGGCTAAAGAAGCCATAATTGCCAAGCTTAAAGAAGAATGTCAGAATAAGGACCGGTCGATCGAATACCTAACGACCAGGCATAAGAAAGTTCTTGACACCTTTGACAAGAAGAACGAAGGTAACCAGTCGTAAACTCGACCAGTTTGCTTCATTTTTCTAGTCGTATATACTTATCTTTTGGTTTACTCGTACAGAGCAAACTCAAGCATTGAGGCAAGCAGAAAAGACTCTTGAGTTCGAGCGTGGCAATGAGGCAGCCTTTGGGCAAAGCCTTGAAGAAATGGTTAAAGCTTTCAACAAGATGCTCTTCGATATGGGATCGGGAATGCAACTACCCAATCTAGGAGATCCTACGAAGAATATCAACTATCTTGGCCAACAGCTTGAATATCTAAGGGGTGTCCTTAAGACAACTCGGGAGAACCATGCGCAGACCTTGTTTAAACCTGTCAAGAATGGAGTTAGTTTTGCTTTGGCAAAACTAAAAAACCTCTAAGCTGTTGAGGAAGACTTCAACTGCACGGGAGTAGAAGCAACCAAAGTGTTCGAGGAAATGACACCTTTTGGACATAAGGTCGCAGAAGAAATGGAGGTCGGGTCTCCACGCAGCGATCAGTCTAGTGGCTCCGAGAAGTAGAAGAATGTAATATTTTAACAGTTGTACATAAAACTTACCCTTTATCATCAATTAAGTCTTTGTTTTGTCTTCTTAAATTCGCCAATTACTCATATATTTTCTAGCCCCCGACTGCTTGTATAGTAGGAGAACTTTACTAAAGAAGCAGTAAACCAAGAAAAATAAGTAATAGCTACGACCACGGTACAGAGCATATGCTGATTATGTTAAGAACATGATCTAAGTGTCACTAGAAAATCAATGTGGTCGGAACCAGCTTGTGATTTCGTCTAGTCTTAGGTTATTTCCATAATCGAAATACTATGAAGTACCTTGTGTGGATGGAAGATGTTTAAGACTTGTATTGATTGATAAGATGGTATGCAAATATGTATGCAAAAATTGATAAGTTAACTTGTTTATATATCTTATCCAAAACTGGTCATAAGGGTTGCTAAGAACTAGAGACTAAAAGAAACACTTCGCGAAAAGTGTCCTTGCTCTAGTTCCGACTGGCAGCGAGAATCGTAAGAAATGGACCGTCGCTAGGAAGCTCCTTCCATAGGGCAGGACCACGTGCGGAGAAGGAGAGATTTTGACTAGGAGGCTTTCCGTGTCCCAACCACTAGCCAAAACAAGAGTAGAACAGATTGTTGAAGGTAAGAAATGTAGTCCCCGAAATATATAGCATGTATAGTACTATATGTAGTTGCCTGTGTGATGCTCCTGTTACTCATATAATTCTTTAAGAAACGAGTGTTAGTCGCACGTGAGAACCATTGTATGAATGGTCACGACTAGAACCCTTACGGCTTTTGACTTGTATGTCGTAGCCATAAAGTAATAGAGATCCTTAGAAAGGATATCAAAAAGAATTTAGTCTTCTCCGACCAATGAGGCAACAATAGTATGCAAACCAGATGAAAAGACAGATATATAGACAAAATCATTCGTCAGAAAGTAAAGAAAATGCATCTTTATTAATAAATTGAAATAATGGAAAATACAATTATACAAAGAACTTACGCAGCTGGTCAATATTCCAAGAGTTGGATAAAACTACGCCGTCGACATAGCTAGTCGCATGCAAACCAGTCGGGTGACTTCGACCACGCAGTGTATGGGTCTTCCTATTTGGGAGAAAGTTTATTGCGATTAGCTTTGATTACGAATCGTCGTGAGAACCGGATCACCTCTGACTAAGTCATGCGAGGTTACACCTTCTGATTGTGGTACCTTTGCATGTCTTGTTGGTAAACTAGCGATCGTATGAGGGCTTGGTTTCATTGTTCTTCAACGAAATTGACGTCGTCGAGTCTTCGTTGAATTTGATCGTTCTCATTGAAACAATCAGTACGAGCAGAGTCTATTTTCAGTTTTGGAGGAAGCATTGCTTCAGCACCATAAACTAGAAAAAATGGAGTTTCACCGGTCGCACGGTAGTGCGTGGTTCAAACGACCCATATCTGAGAGGAGTTCTTGAACCCAAGCTCCTGACCGTTTGATTAACTGGTCGAACACTCGGCGTTTTATTCCCTACATTATGATACCATTGGCCCGCTCTACTGCTCAATTGCTCTACGGATGAGCAACAGAAGCGAAATGTACTTTGATACGTAGATCGTCGCAGAATTCTTGAAAATTTCTGCTAGAGAACTGGGTACCGTTGTCTGTGATTATACGACTTGGTATGCCAAATCATGTGATCATGTTTTTTGTGAGGAACCTCTTAGTGGCTTCAGTTGTTGTTTTAACAACTGGCTCGGCTTCTATCCATTTTGTGAACGTGTCAATCATCACAAAAAGGAATTCGATGCCCCTGGGTGCTCTTGGAAAAGGTCCTAGAATATCTAGTCCCTAGGTTGCAAAAGGCCAAGAAAGAGGTATGGTTTGCAAAGTTTGTGCCAGCTGATGTACTTATCGACTATGAAATTAACACTGTCCGCACTTCGTCATGAGCTCTTTTGCATCATGAAGGGTAGTTGGCCAGTAGTATCCTTGCCTGAAGGCTTTATCGACCAATGTTCTGTAGGAATGATGTGCTCTACAGACTCCTCCACGAATGTTGGATAGCAGCTTAATACCATCCATTTGAGATATGCATCTCATCAATACTCCGTGAGATCCTCGTTTATATAAGGTACTTTCGATCAGAGTGTATGATTTGGCTTTTCGTGCTATACAATCAGCCTCTACATCATCGTCACAAATAATGCCACGATGAAGATAATTGTAGATCGATGTCATCCATTCTCTACCGTGATCATGACGGCGCCAACCATTAACGATCTGTGGAGCATCCATGTTCTTAGGATCAATTTGTACGACCTCTAGTGGAACATCTATGTCCTCGGAAAGCTCGACCACCGAGGGTGAATCGAGTTGCTCGAGAAAAACTCCGGACAGGACAGGTGACCTGTTGAGGCCATCAGTGCCAACTGGTCTGCTAGAAAGTTTTCCTTTCTAGTAATGTGTTGGATCTGAAAACCAAAGAAGTGCTTTTCGAGTTTCCATACTTCTGCCAGATAAGATGACATCTTGGTACTTGAGCATTGATACTCTTTTCCGACTTGATTTGCTACTAGTTGAGAACCGCCTTTCACTAGTAATCTGCGAATCCCAAGCTTAGCGAGTACTCGGAGTTACGCGATAAACCTTCAGATACGCCACATTGTTTGTAGCAGGGAAGTTCAACTGGATGGCGTACTTAATGTGTTCGCCAGTAGGGGATATCAAGACAACTCCAGCCCCTGAGCCTTTAAGCATCAAGGAGCTGTCAAAGTACATAGTCCACTCATTGTGGTGTTCGTACTCGGACCCTTGGGTGGGTTCAAGGTTTGTCCATTCGGCAATGAATTCTGCTATTGCCTGGGACTTAATTGCTGTTCATGAGATGAAATGGAGGTCGAACGCCCCAAGCTTGACTGCCCATTTTGCTATTCATCCTGATGATTCCTTGTTTCTGCATCTAAAAAACTTAACAACTCACACCCTGAAGTGAAGTCTAAAAGTTGATCAATGCGTGGAAGGGGAAAGTCATCCTTCGGATAGAGGTTTATTAAGATCTGTGAAGTCAATACACATTCACCATTTCTCATTGCTTTTTCTAACCATTATAGGATTGGTGAGCCACTCTGGGTGGTCGACTTCATGAATAAACCCAGCCTTGAGGAGCTTGTCAATCTCCGACTGGATTGCCTCCTTCCGATCAGGTGCAAAACGCCGGAGCTTCTGCTTGACCGATTTTTTGTCAGGCTAGAGAGCTAGCATATGCTCGATCACCTCCACGGGACTCAAGACGCTGGTCGGGCCTTTGCCAGCGAATATGTCCTAATTTGCTCAGAGGAAGAAGACGAGCGACTCTTCCTATTTGAGGTTGAGTCCTGCCCCGACTAGTACATTTTGGTCGGACGCATCAGCGTTTCTTGACCCAGATGGAGTGTTGACGCCTCTCAGAGGAGCGCCTTTACTGAGTGGTACCTCCTTGGTCTGGTCGGAAGGCTTTGGCACCATCTTTGGTCTCGAGTGCTTGACCTGCATAGGTGACGGGTTAGTTTCCCTGGTCAGAAGCTCATCGACCAGTTCTAAGGACTTTCGATCACATGCATAAGCCATTTTGTGGTCTCCTCGAACCGTGATGACACCTTTCGGTCCTGGCATCTTCAGACTCTGATAACCGTAGTGCGTGGTTATCAGGAATTTTGCAAGAGCCGGACGACCGAGGATTCCGTTGTATGTGGTTTCGAAATCGACCACATCAAATGGAACCTTTTCTGTTCAGAAGTTGTCGGGCCTTCTGAATGTAACCAGTAGGGACAACAGTCCTATCGGTTTGGCGGTAGAACCAGGAACTATGCCGTGGAAGGCATATTTCACAGGTATCACCTTAGACATTGGGATTTGCATCTCTTCCAATGCTCCCGCAAATAAAATATTTAAAGAACTACCTCCATCTATTAAGACTCGATTAACTTTACAATTGTTAATAGTAGGTTCAACTACGATAGGAAACCTACCTGGTCGAGTCGACGGGATGGGCCAGTCTTCTTTGCTGAAGGAGATTACAGTTTTCGACCACCTGGACGGTTTGATAGTGATCGGAGACTCAGCAAGGTCCACCTCTCGCTCCATGGCCTTTAGATGACGTCTAGAATCGTACAAGGAGGATCCTCCGAAGATCACCTCCATCATATGTTGCGATGCCTGGTAGTCCATCTCTTCATCGCCATCTTTATCCTTTTTGGAGCTTGATTCTCCGAGTTCTGTTATGGAGGGAAAGGGTCCTTTGCCTGAGTAGTAATCTCTCAGCTTGCTTTGCGGGCTCGGCAGTCTTGCAGATCATCATGCCTGCTGACTTTGTGAAGTGGACACCACTTCTTATTTTTCTTGAAGTCAGTGGTCGGAGCCTTACCTTTGTTCCAACCAGTGAAATCTTTCTTGCCCTTGGCATATTTCTCTGGAATCGCAAGGACTTCCTTGTTGTTGGGCTTGCAATTCTTCTTATTCTTGAGAGACTTCTTGTCTTTCTTCTCCTACTTCTCCAGACCCGACAGGGGATTTTTATTCTCCCGATCAATGGCTTCATACCATTCGTTCACTTCGCTAGCAGCCGCGTATTTGTCTGCCATGTTAAAAAGCTCGACAGTTGTTCGTGGAGGATTTATTGCAATATCCTCCGTAAACCGATAATTTCTCAGCCCTGCTTTGAAGGCCTGGATGACAGAAGATTCTGCACTCTCTGGGATGAAATTTCGAACCTGACTGAATCTCTTGATATATTATCGAAGAGTTTCATTGGTCTTCTACTTCATTCGATGAAGATCATCCTCCTTTCCGGGGCGGTCATACGTCCCTTGAAAGTTGACGATTAAAGTATCGCAGAGCTGCTCCCAAGTATAGATAGATCCGACCGGTAGGTTAAGCAACCACGACTGGGCGAATCCTTCAAGGACCGTGTGCAAATATTTACCATTACGTTATCATTACCACCAGTGGCCTTGATGGCAGTAGAATAAATCTGAAGAAATTCTAATGGGTTCTGAGTCCCATTGAACTTCTCTATGTTGGCTGGTCGGAACCTATCCAGCCAACGAATAACTTGAAGACCTGCCAAAAATGCTTGGCATCCTGTAATGGAGTCGTGGCGCCTTATCAGAAAAGGAGTCGGATTATAGTCAGTCGGGGATCGTTTCCTTAGATTTGCATATCTAGGATCCGGTGTCCCAACCCAGTCGTGGGCGTTATGATAACGTCTTTGACCACCTACCTGGTTCCGATGATGCCTGAGATCGTCTGAATCAAGTAGTTGTTCCTCTGGGTGAGGAGGAGTGGCTGCTGTGAAGAGCCGTCTTCCCTCGTGATTTCCTGGTCGGAACCTACAAGGGGGTCTTGGTGTTGCTCGATCCTCCGCATGACCATGTTGTCCTCTACTAAAAGAGGAGCGCCCGGACGAGGTCATCGTGTGATTTTGTGAATTCCTCTGCTCCCGGTACATTTCTGTACGCCGCATGGTTTGTTGGAGGATCTCCGACACCTGACCTGCAAGCTGAACATAACTTGGAGTTCCTGCTAAAGCAGGGTCTGGATTATTCAAGATATCCTGAACTCGTTGCAGATTTTATATAGTTACCGATGGTCGTGGTAAATTTTCGCTTGCAATGGGCGTCCGATGAGTCGAGTTATCTCTCGACCTCCCGGATGGCCCTGCCTGATTCCTTACTCGTGAGGGGGTAGGAACAGGTGAATTAACTGATGCACATCCATCAGTTCGGTTGCCTCCGGTAGTTGGTGCTTGAGCACCCGTACCATTTCCACCAGCAGGCGGTGGCAAGTTAACCCGTGGAGGACTGTGCATGGCGTCTGAATTGGTATATCTGATTGTGTTAACTTCGTGGCGCCAACAGTGATCTTTCGAGGAACTCCCGTCGTACCTAAGGGAGAGCCTTCCAGCACTTCTGCAAGGAGCTTCCACGATGGAGAGCGGTCGGAGATTACTACCTCTAGCGGGCTTTGTGGTTTACTTAGCCTGATCCGACGTATTGCCGATCGTATGCTGAGTTTTACCATGCCCACTTGGCCAGCGATCGGTGATAGCTTCATCAATACCCTTACCAGATGTCGCTTGGCCCCCGGAATACGTAGGAGCCGTTGGCGAATACTGGTCGCCCAGGACAATATTGAGAGTACCTGGACTCTCTGGTCGCCGCGCTGGGCTTCCATTGTAGTTTCTGCTGGATTGACCGGGCTTGTAGAGGCGTTCGGACGTTCCGAATTGGTCAGAACGAGCGGTTCCCCTGAGAGCACCGTTGTTAGTAGCCGTGTATCCTCATCCATCTAGTCGATTTCGTCAATCTCTGTGATTGGCGAACCGGCAGAGGAGGAAGAGGACGATGACATCCCATTTTCTTCTAAGGCGTGGATGCATGCGTCCATGTCGAGGTTAGAGTAGTTCGCCAGGTCGAACTAGTTTTCCTCATCCCAAGTCCCCGCCATATTTGCATGAGCGATAATGCAACAAAGAAAGTGGATGGGGAATGGTTGAGTGGGGTGATCTTCAAGAACTCAATGCCTTCTTCCCCACAGATGGTGCCAGTTGTCGACGATCGAGTCACCGATCTTACAAAATAAAAGGAAGAAAATGGCAGAGAGTTCTTGAGAGAGAATTAGACTGCTCTTTGTTGCTATGAACTAGCTATTACAGTGGGTGCCTTCGACAAGATGGTGGACTAATCCTAATTACACTTATCGTAATGCTTGCTATACTATTAAAATCCAATTGTCTGTTGATCTTCTAAATTGGACTCGATCTCCCCTTTTGCTGCTTGCATTCTTCTTTAAGTAGTTGATGAAGTGGCGACAGTTGCTCCTGGAAATGGTGCCTGTTGGGAAGTGACGCGTCCGGTCGGAGCTAGGCAGTATTTGATAAAGTATTAACCGTTCGACGGTTGTGCATCTATGAGACATACAACCATAGGGTGGTTGTTGTCAGTGTCTTTAGATTATGAAACATCGCGTGGTATGGACCAAATATGACATGTATTTCATACATCACACTGTATGGAATATACCCGAAGTCAGATTCGGATGCCAGTTCAATGCCTCTACGAGCAGTCATCTGGTCGGGGACTGGGTACAGGTCCTCGTCCGACTAGGGTATCCTCGAAATAACCTCTGGAATCCTTACAACCACAGAGGTCGTGAGCCTTAGGGGTTACGACCATGAAGACATATGGTCTTTTATTATGTATTGAAGTAATACATCGAGAGTTTAATCCTCGTCAGTCACAAATAACATTGCAGAGACATTCAACAGCTGGGTGAAGCATGAGAAATCACTCCATGTTATGGAGTTGATGGATAAAATCAGGCAAATGATCATGCAGAAGATGTGCACAGGAGAAACCAAGTTGACAAGCTGCAGGGATTGATAATACCCCATATCATCAAAGTCCTCAATGCAAAGAGCAGAAACCTGCCATTCAAAGTGATGAGGATTAAAACCTCTATGTATTACTTTAATACATAATAAAAGACCATACGTATTCATGGTCGTAACCTCTAAGGCTAACGACCTCACTGGTCGTAAGGATTCCAGAGGTTACATAATAGGTACCCCGGTCGGACAAGGTCCTGTGCCTAGTCTCCGACCAGGTAGCTGCTCGGAAAAGCTACGAACTGGTATCTGGATATGACTCCGGATATATTCTTTATCGTGTGATGAATGGAACACGTGCTGTATATTCCAAACCACGCGATGTTATATAATCCTAAGACACTAACAACAACCACCATACGGTTGAGTGTCTCACAGACACTCAACCGCAGAGCAGTTGACACATTATCAACTGACGCCTCGCTCCGACCAGTCGCAATGCTTCACCAGGGACGCTTTCTCCAGGAGTAACTGCCACATCTTTGGAAGTTATTTAAGGGTGGAGCGCAGAAGACAAAAGGGCGATTTGAGACAAGCAAAATAACAGCATCAGATTAGAGCAACGCAATCAGCCTTAGATTCGTACTTTAAGTCTGATTGGTTAGCATAGCAATCACCGTACTCAGTGTAATTAGGATTAGTCCCCAGCCAGGTCGTAAGCACCCTCTGTAAATCCAGTTCATATCAATAAAGAGCAGTCCCGTTATCTCCTAGGAGATCTTTGTCATTTTCCTCTATTTTATATCGTAAGATCGGCGACTCGATTGTCGACAGCTGGCGCTGTCTGTGGGGAAAAAGACGCAAGTTTCCTGAAGAAACTTTTTCGCTCATCAAATCCTTGCCCATTCCTCATAATTGTTCATGCGGCTATGGCCGGAGTTTGGGACGAGGAGAATCGGTTCGACCTGGCGGACTACTCTAACCTCGACATGGAGGGATGCAGCCGTGCCATGCAAGAGAACGGCATGTCCTCCTCCTCCTCCTCCTCCGCCAGTTCGCACGTCGCCAACGTTAGCGACATCGACCGGATGGATGAGGATACACCACTACGACAAGTGACGTTTCCAGAGGAACTAGCCATCCTGACCAATTCGGAATGGCCAAAGCCCTTTCCATGCCTGGTCCTTCCGACCGGCGAAACCGGTGACGAAAATTCAGCACCGCAACTCGAGAATCTCTATACTCTCGATAAAATCATGGCTGAAAGGTACTCACCTATGGCTTCTGGCAATTCTAGGGGCCAACCAACACCTGGTAACAGTGTCGATGAAACCTCCACTAGCCGTAGGCCAAGTGGGGATGATAAGACTCAGCATACGATTCGCGTCCGCCGGATCAGGCTAAGCCCACCAAGAAGACCTCAGGAGGTGCTCATCTCCGACCGCTCTCCGTCGTGGAAACTCCTAGCAGAAGCATTAGAAGGCTCTCCATTAGTTACGATGGAAGCTCGTCGCAAGATCGCTGCTGGAGGCACGAGGTCAATGCGATCAGAGATACAAATCAAGATGCCTTGCACTGTCCTACACACTCTGCCACGCCACCACGTGCTGGTAGAGATGATACGGGCCATCAAGCACCAAATGTCGGAGGTAACAAAACTAATAGACGTCCATCAGTTGACTCGCCTGGCTCTGCCCCACCAATAGTAGCTGATCGGACGGAACAAGCCAGGAAGTCGAGGGGAGCTTCAGATCTTCGAACACCTACTACCAGCATGAATCCTCCAAGACCTTTGGTAATAGTACAAAACCTGCAACGTGTCCAGGATATGTTGAATAACTCTAAACCAGCTTTAGTAGTGACCCCAGATTTTGTATGGCTCGTTGGTCAAGTATCAGAGATTCTTCAGCAGACCATGCAACGAACGGAAGGATGCTGGGAACAGAGAATTTCACAAAGTCAAACCATGACTTCATCTCAACATTCCTCCCTCAATAGAGGGCAGCATGGTCGTATCGGGGAACAATTGATACCAAGGCCTCCTCGACGGTTCCGACCAAGCAGTCACGAGGGGAGAAGGCTATTTTAAGGGGCCACTCCCTCACCTCGTCGAGAAGAGCAATCGCTTGGACCAGACGATCTCCGACATCGTCTAAATCAAGCAAGCGATCGAAGGCATCATACCAATGTCTACAACTGGATCGAAACACCAGAGCTCCAACGTTCTAATCTTAGGAACCGGTCTCCGATCGATTATAATCCGGCACCTTTCCAAAGAAGGCGCCATGAATCGATTACAGGTTGTCGAGCCTTCTCTGCAGGGCTCCAAGCTGTACGTTGGTCAAACAGGTTCCGACCGACCAACCTAGACAAGTTCAATGGGACTCAGAACCAATTGGAATTTCTCCAAAATATATACCACCGCCATCAGAGCTACTGGTGGTGATAAAAATGTGATGGCTAACTATCTACACACAGTATTCGAAGGGTCTGCCCGGTCGTGGTTGCTTAACCTACCGGTCGGATCAATCTACACTTGGGAGCAACTTTGCGACCTTCTGATTGCAAACTTCCAAGGCACGTACGACCACCCTGGAAAGGGGGATGACCTCCACGAATCCGGCAAGGCTCTAATGAGACTCTCCGTCAATACATCAAGAGATTCAGCCAGATTTGTAATTCCATACCAAAGGTTGCAGAATCATCTGTCATCCAAGCCTTCAAAACAGGTATAAGGAATCGATGGTTTACGGAGGATATAGCAATGAACCCTCCACAAACGACCATCGAACTTTTCTACATGGCCGACAAATATGCCACCGCTAGCGAAGCGATTGAGTGGTGTGAGGCCATAGATCGGAAGGATAAAATCTCCCAACCTGGCTTGGATAAACCAGAGAAGACAAATAAGAAGGCTCTCAAGAAAAAGAAAAACCGCAGACCCGTTGATAAGGAAGTCCTTACGATTCCTAAAAAGTTTACAAATGGTAAGAAAGACTGTACCGGTTGAGGCAAAGCAAAAACTCCGACTGAAGGATACCTGAAAAATAAGAAGTGGTGTCCACTTCATCAGCAGGCAGGGCATGACTTGCGCACCTGTCAAGTCTGGCAGAAAAAGCTGGAGGATTACTATGCAGGTAAATGACCATTCCCCGCAATACAGGTGCTCAGAGAAACAAGTTCCAAAAAGGACAAAGATGGCGACGAAGAAATGGAGTACTAGGAGCCTCAGCATACGGTCAATATGATCTTTGGTGGGTCTTCTTCGTACGAGTCAAGGCGTCATCTAAAGTCCATAGAGCGGGAGGTCAACCTTGTCGAGCCTTCGACCATCATCAAGCCATCAAGGTGGTCGGACACTGTAATCTCCTTCAGCAAAGAAGACCGCCCCATCCCTTCGACTCGACCAGGTAGGTTCCCTATTGTTGTTGAACCTACTATTAATAACTGTAGGGTTAATCGAGTCTTAATAGATGGTGGTAGCTCTTTAAATATTTTATTTGCGAGAGCTTTAGAAGAAATGCAAGTTCCCAGGTCAATGGTGAAACTAGTCAAATATGCCTTCCATGGTATAGTTCCTGGCTCGACCGCTAAACCGATAGGGCAAATTTCCCTACCGGTTACGTTCGGAAGACCTGACAACTTCCGAACAGAAAGGATTCTGTTTGATGTGGTGGATTTTGAATCCACATACAATGGAATCCTTGGTCATCTGGCTTTAGAAAAATTCTTGATAGCCACGCACTACGTTTATCAAGGTTTAAAAATGTTGGGACCAAAAGGAGTCATCACGGTTCGAGGAGAACAGAAAATAGCTTATGCATGTGATCGAAAATCCTTAGAGCTGGTCGATAAACTTTCGACCAGAGAGGCTAACCCATCTACTGTGCAGGTCAAGCACTCGAGGCCAAAGATGACACCAAAGCCTTCCGACCAGACAAAGGAAGTACCACTCGACAGAGGCACTTCTCCGTAAAGCGCCAAGCTGTCACCTGGGTTAGGAAACACTAACTCATCTACCCGAAAGATTCTCGTCGGGGCATGACTCGACCCCAAATAGGAAGAGTCGCTCGTCTCCTTCCTTCGAGCAAATCAGGACATATTCGCCTGGCAGACGTCCGATATGCCTAGAGTCCCCCAGGAAGTGATCGAGCATAGGCTAGCTCTCCAGCCTGACAAGAAACTAATCAAGCAGAAGCTGCGGCGTTTTGCATCTGATCGAAAGGAGGCAATCCCGTCAGAGACTGACAAGCTCCTCAAGGCTAGATTCATTCATGAAGTCGACTACCCTCAATGGCTCGCCAATCCTGTAATGGTTAGGAAAAACAATGGGAAATGACGAATGTGTATTGACTTTATAGATCTTAATAAAGCTTGTCCGAAGGATGATTTTTCCTTTCCACGCATTGATCAACTTGTAGACTCTACTTCCGGGTGTGAGTTACTAAGTTTTTTAGATGCGTATTCAGGGTGCCACCAGATTAATATGTATAAAGAAGATGAAGAGAAAACTTCCTTCATCACCCCATACGGCACTTAATGCTATGTGAAGATGCCGTTTGGTCTCAAAAATGCTGGTGTAACTTTTCAAAGGTTGATGCAGAAAACCTTTAATCCACAAGTAGGTCGAAATCTAGAAGCCTACGTTGATGATCTGGTCGTAAAGAGCATTAACGCTGGCGATCATGTTCACGACCTACAAGAGACTTTCAATAACTTGAGAAGTCATAATCTCAAGTTGAATCCGGAAAAGTGTGTGTTCGGAGTTTTCGCTGGAAAACTGCTCGGTTTCTTAGTCCCGGCTAGAGGTATTGAAGCAAATCCAGTAAAAATATCAGCCATCAACAAGATGCGCCCTCCGACCATGAAGAAAGAAGTATAGAAACTAACCGGCTGTATGGCAGCGCTAAGTCGCTTCATAGCAAGGTTAGGGGAAAAAAGATTACCTTTCTTCAAGCTTTTTCGAAAACATGGAAGTTTCGAGTGGACTAAAGAGGCAAACGATGCCTTTGAAGAACTTAAGAAGTACCTTATGAGCCCCCCGGTCTTAGTTTCTCCAAGGTCGAGAGAAACATTGCTAATTTACGTAGCTGCAACGCCACAGATAGTTAGTGGTGTACTCGTCGTAGAAAGGGATAACATCCAACGACCAGTATATTACGTAAGCGAAGTCTTGCATGGACCAAATGAAAGATACCCACGGGTACAAAAGTTGCTCTATGGTCTCCTTATGTCTTCAAGGAAACTAAGGCGTTACTTTCAGGCCCACAAAGTGGTCGTACCAACTGAATTTCCCCTTGGTCAAGTCCTTGGAAACAGGGAATCACCAGGACGAATGGCAAAATGGGCGGTTGAGGTAGGGGCGTTCGACCTCCATTTCATCTCACGAATAGCAATCAAGTCCCAGGCAATAGCAGAATTCATTGCCGAATGGACAAACCCTGAACCCACCCAAGGGCCCGAGTACGAAGACCACAACGAGTGGATAATATACTTTGACGGTTCCTTGATGCTCAAGGGCTCGAGGGCTGGAGTTGTCTTGATATCCCCTACTGGCGAACACATCAAGTACGTCATCCAGTTAAATTTTCCTGCCACAAACAATGTGGCAGAATATGAAGGTTTACTAGCGGGACTCGGCGGCTCGTTAAGCTCGGATTCACAATTTTAGTGAAAGGCGATTCTCAACTAGTAGCGAATCAAGTAGGAAAAGAGTATCAATGCTCAAGTACCAAGATGTCATCTTATTTGGCGGAAGTACGGAAACTCGAAAAACACTTCTTCGATTTTCAGATCCAACATATTCCTAGAAAGAAAAACTTTCTGGCAGACCAATTGGCACAGATGGCCTCCACGAGGTCGACCATCCCGCCCGGAGTTTTTCTCGAGCAGCTCGATTCGCCCTCGGTGGTCGAGCCTTCTGAGAACATACATGATTCCTTACAGGTCGTACAAACCGATTGTGAGAACATGGATGCTCCACAGGTCGTTGACGGTTGGCGCTGTCATCCGCATAACATAATTCCAGAAGATGATGTAGAGGCTGATCGTCTAGCACGAAAAGTCAAATCATACACTCTGATCGAACGTACCTTGTATAAACGAGGATCGCACGGAGTGTTAATGAGATGTATATCTCAAACGGATGGCATTAAATTGCTAACCGAAATCCATGAAGGAGTCTGTGGAGCACATCATTCCTAAAGAACACTGGTCGGTAAAGCCTTCAGGCAAGGATACTATTAATGCCGCCCTTCATGATGCAAAAGAGCTCGTGACGAAGTGCGTACAATGTCAGTTTCATAGTCGATAAGTACATCAGCCGGCATAAGCTTTGCAAACAATTCCTCTTTCTTGGCCTTTTGCAACCTGGGGATCGGACATTCTGGGACCTTTCCCAAGAGCACCCGGAGGCTTCGAATTCCTTTTCGTCATGATTGCCATGTTTACAAAATAGATTGAAGCCGAGCCTGTTGTTAAAACAGCAACTGCGGTCGCTACGAGGTTTCTCACAAAAAATATGATCACACGATTTGGTGTACCCAGTCGTATAATCACAGACAATAGTGCCCAGTTCTCCAGCGGTCAATTCCAAGAATTCTGTGAAGAACTTGGTATCAACGTTCATTTTGCTTCTGTTGCTCATCCGCAGAGCAATGGAGCAGTTGAGCAAGCCAATGGTATCCTAATGCAGGGGATCAAACGCCGAGTATTCGACCAGTTAATCAAACGGTCAGGAGCTTGGGTTCAAGAACTTCCTTCTGTATTATGGGCCGTTCGAATCACGACGATCGTCGGTTGGTGAAACATCATTCTTCTTGGTTTATAGTATCTGAAGCCATGCTTCCTCGTAACTAAAACTTAGCTCTGCTTTCGGTGATTGTTTCAACGAAGCGTCGAGAATGAGCGATGACTTGCGACATCAATTTCCTTAAGAACGCAGCGAAACCAAGCCCCGATACGATCAGCAGTCTATCAACAAGCCATGCGAAGGTACCATAGTCGTAAGGTGCAACCTCACCGCCTCGCTGTAGGTGATCTGGTTCTCAGAAAAATTCAGAACCAAGCAAATCGCAACAAACTTTCTCCCAAGTGGGAAGGACCTTACACTGTGGTCGAAGTCACCCGACCAGGTTCAGTACGACTAGCTATGTATGATGGGCAAATTTTGTCTAATTCTTGGAACATTGATCAATTGCGTAAGTTCTATGTTTAATTATTATTATTTTTTACATTCTTTCAATTCTTTTCATTTAAGTAAAGATTAGTCATTCCTTTATTTATTTTGATGAGTGATATTGCTTATATATCTGTACCTATACTCTGGTCGTCTACTATTGTTGTTTAAAACTGGTCGGAGAAGATAACCTTCTCTCCGACATCCTTTCCAAGGATCTCTGTTACTCTATGGCAACGACTTCTAAGTCATATGCTGTATGGGTCCTAGTCGTGAGCATTCCCTGAATGATTCCCACACGCGACCACACTCTTTTCTTAAAGAAATATACGAGTAACCAAAGCATAATATAAATAACTTTATATAGTGACTCATATGCTTAAGATTATGAAGACTATATTTCATCATTTCAAGATTCTGTTCTACTCTTGTTTAACTACTGGTCGGGACACGGAAAGCCTCCTAGCCGAAGTCTCTCCTTTTTTCATGACGTGGTCACCTTGCTGGAAGGAGCTTCCTAGCGGCGGTTCTTCTCTTCGATCCTCGCCGCCAGTCAGACTAGAGCTTGAGCACGTTTCGCGAAGTGTATTTCATGTCTTCAGGTCTTAGCAGTTCTTTCGACCAGTTTTGGATAATAGATATAAACAAGTTCACTTATCATTTGTTGCATACATTCTTACATATTTTCTTTTCTCATCAAAGTAAGTCTTTTTCCGACCATATACTGCTTTGTTTGGTGTTCCGATTATTACAAAACAGATTTACAACTAGTCGAAATCATACACTGGTTCTGACCAAATTGATTTCCTAGTATTATTACGATCAGTTTTATCATATAATCAGTATATGCCTTGAACGCAAATAGAATGGTTGAGACTTCAAGTTCTCTTTTCTTGGCTTACTGCTTTTGTAGTAACGTTCTTCTACTATAAATCAGTCGGGGGCTAGAGAATATATGAGTACTTTAAAAAGTCAAAAGGATAAACAAAAGACTTGCTGATGGCAAAAAGGTAAGTTTTATACATTTCATAATTCTTATATTACAATGTCATACTCCTGAACATCTCAAGACTAATTGCTGCATGATGCAGATCCGACTTCCATTTCATCTCCAACTTTGTTTTCGAGAGGTTTCATTTCCTTGAGAAACTTGTTTGCTTCTTCAGGCAAGCAGTTCAAGTCTTCTTCAACGGCTTGGAGAACGATGGAAGGGTCAGAAGGTTTCAGTTTTGCTAACGCAAAACTAACTCCCCTAGCCACGCCTTCTTTCATAGTCTGGGCATAGTTCTCTTGAGTAGTCGTGAGCAGACACTTGAAATCTTCTAGAAGTTGGCCCAAGTAGTTCATTTTCTCTGTTGAATCTCTTAAGTCAGGCAGACTTGATCCTGATCCCATATCAAAGATCGTCTTGTTAAGTACATTGATCCTTTCATCAAGACATTGCACAAGAACTGCCTCCTTATTCTGCTCAAATTCCAGAGCCTTCTTTGCTCTGTTCAGCGCTTGCGTTTGCTCTACACGAGTAAAACAAGTAGTAAGTACAACATGATTAGAGAAGGTTAATAAGTCAAGTCTACGATTTATTACCTTCAATTTTCTTGTTAATAGTCTCACTTTTGGTCGTCGCACTCGCGATCGACTGATCCTTAGCTCGACATTCCTCTTCAAGCTGGGTTATTCTCGCTTTATCAGCCACAACCCCTTCTTTTATTTTCTCTAAATCTATCAAATATGATAAGGGAGAATAATTAAACAAAAGAAGAACAAAGTACTGAAGAATAAGAAGGGTTAAGAAGAAAGTTCTTACTTTCCAATTCGTAGTGTTTTTGCTCCAAGATCTTAATTCGCTGGGTCAATCCTCCGACCACAGCAAAATTCTCAACCATGTGCTACACAAATAGCATTCTTCTTTAAGTTTCCTGTAAACTTTTTAAAGAGAAGCTATGAAACTGGTCATAGATACTTACCCGGATTGCCACGTCATTATAACCGACAAAAATGATATCAGGACCTATCTTGATTTGATGGTCCGATATTCTTCCCCATGCCTCGTCAAACTCCTTATCCTCGATAAATCGGGTGCGAAAAGGGAACTTGTTAGGTTGAAATGGATTACCAACAGTGGTCGGGACCTGTTGAGGGCCTTTAGGGGCATCTACCTCCGCAGAAGGAGTTAGAATCACCACTGGATCCTGCTCGATCGTTGGCATCGACACCTGCTCGGGGGCTTCCTCAACCACTTTATCCTTAGGAACTTTGCCCTGAGGAGTGTTTTGAACGAGGACTTCCTCGGGTGCCTGGTCCTCAGGAACATTCTGGTCGGAAATGACCGGAACGCCAGAAGATCTGTACAAAACGAAGAAGGGAAGTTCAAAACTCCAAATCATCAAAAACTATTAAAGGTATGCCCTTATACAACTCTTTCATTTGTACATACCTAGTTGATTTTTTTGGTTTTGACCTTGAAACACGGTGGAGTGAATTCCGTACCGCTAGCCTTCCTCTTCTTCTCAACCAATTTTACCGATTCTGAACCGGCAGGGTTGGTTAAACCCCTCACATCCTCCAACATGAGGTCGGAGGCGATATTCTCGACCATTTGGTCAAGGATAGCGTCCCTGACCATCGGATCAGACGGTGTGGTTTCGTCGACCTCCAGATCAGTTGTTTCAATAACAACTGTTAGGTCGTGAACGACCACTCTGGATACTCCTCTGGATCATTACTACCATAGAAAGGAAGATACGTATACTCACGATCTGCCATGGTTAGTACCAAAGCAAAGAAAAACTATATATGTAGATGTGGAAGTTTTTATTTGTGGAAATCACTCAACCTCACATTCTCTTACCAACCGAAGTTCTTATGCGTCCTTGATGGAATTGAAGAGCCGCACGCACTTTGGTGACGGTGGATAACACAAGGTGATAGTTTAAGCAAATTCAATTGCACAAGCATTGTTAGACAATGGCTTATTTGTGGAGCTTGGAGGGAAAAGTATTTACTTATGCAATCTGAAATTTCTAAATATTGTAAAGCTAGGTAACAATCCAAACTAGAATTCAATGCCTAGTTGCTGATCTTATGATATAAGCGAAGAACGAAGCAACTCACACGCAAAGATGATGGAACTTAGTGCAATCAAAGGAAAGAGCTAATATATTAAAATATAAGTGATGAAAAATTAGCCCGTATTGCATAAGTTATGGAGAGACGCTAACTAATTGCTCAATGATATAAAATAGAGCACAAGATTGCTCAAAACAATGAAACAACGCAATCTGAAATTTCTGTCAAAGATAGGGTGTGCTCACAGTAGTGACCAGTCAAGCAATTTTGTTGTTTTTTTCTCTTCTTTTTTTGTTTTTTTTTTGTCACCAGACCAATTGTCTTAAGAGCAGCACTTAAAACCCTATTTTCGGCTATGAAATAAAACAATTCAGATGTGTGTAAGGTGTAAAAGAGCAGCCCTAAAGGAAATCAAATAGGTAGTCTCGATTAGGAGCAAAGTATTCGCAAAAGATTGAATTGGCTTATAGGTGTTTTTTTTCACAGAATACTGTAGCGAGACGGTTATTGTAGCGTTCTGCCTCGCGTACTGCACAGGGCCCTGCAGTCCGATCGTTTTTTTTATTGGAGGCGGCGGACTACTAGCACACGGCAGAAGGCAGAAGCACGGTCCGCCGGTACTGTAGCGCATGCTACAGTAGCGATGTGATTTTTTTTCTCCGTGCGATTAACAGCGGTGCCTACTGCGACTGTAGCTATTAAAGCACTGTTTCACCGTTCGCACTGTAGCACACTACTGTAGCAGATTGATTTTTTTGTCTTAATGAACACCGGATCAAACAACGCAAAAGAAAACTATGATCAGCAACTAAACATAGTTTCTAATGGATTAAAATATAACAAAACTCACAAGAAAATTCAGATCAAACTATGGGCTAAATGATTTTTTTGTGGCTTTTTGTGTATAGGATAGAAAATTAAATCTAACTACGGGTAAATTGATCCTACCGTGGTAACCGATGCTCTGATACCAAGATGATACGGGGGATGCCCGATCTTCACGACGTAGGATCGTTGATAATTTTGGATCCGTACAATCTGACGAACCGATGACACCAATCACTGTCAAAACAGCAACCTGCGACAAAAGTATTCGTCCAACCACATGCTCGTGATCCCGTCTACCTGACCACACAAAGTAGACGTGTCGTTGCTCCTGCAAATCACAAGGAATCACAAGAACAACGGAGTTGAGAACGCCCAATTCCCCTCTAAGTTGTGCTAATATTAAACCCTAGACAGAACAAACGTATAACTCTCTCTTAAAATAATAGATTCATAATCCTGATCCCCTCTACATTGAGTCGGTCCTAGACCTTTTATACTACGCACCCTTGGCCTCTGACTGAACAAAAAAACACACGCACACAACGCAGCCGATTACAACTCCTCACCACGCACGTACTCGGATTACATAAAAGAAACGGCAAAAAATCAGATTAGGAAGGAAAAGGTACGGTTTCCTTTTTTGCATTCACACGTCTTGACACAGGCCGAATCCTTGCTTTCTTTCCACCTTTGTTTCTTTCCTTCCAGCACATCTCACGTAACATGCATACATGCATTGTATTCATGCACCTTTGTTTCTTTCCATGTATGCGCCATGCATGCTGGCTTCACGTCACACACATGCATGCTTGACTTCAAATCTTTCCATGCATGCTCTTGCATGTGCCAACAATTGTGATTTGATGATTCGGTTTCCAAGTGTTGCATGCATGAGCATGCTTCGGTTGCATGGTGCTGCATTATTTGTACACGTCATCAAACACAGGTTTGCATTAGCAGCAGCATCTTCTTTTCTTCAGTCTGATACAGTCTCCCATACTTCTATACATATAAAACTGTACACACATAATATGAGACTATTAGACAGTAACATATATTCATTAAAATCAAGACTAAAATTAATTATGAGCGAGTTCACCTGTTGGTTAATTAATTTAGCTCGTGATTTGCTCCGACATGGTGAAATTTCTCAAAAGGATGAATAGTAGTCAGAGGGGGCTTTGAGGTCAGAAAGAAAATAGAGGTCGGAGATGTTTCTTGGCAAAGAACTGAAGGGGGTTGAAGGAAGATCTGGAAACGTAAAAGCTCTAAAGCCCAGCAATGGAGATTTTATAGCTTCAGATCTTTAACTGCAATTGGGAGTTATCTAAAGTCCAATAGACAAAAACCTTTTTGTCCAACGGACAGAAAAACTCTTTGGTTCCCAAGGCAAGTACTCAACTTAAAAATGAACACATACCACCTTGTATGTCACGGCATTAAATGAGGGTCTGCCTGATACGACTTCGTCGAAAGAAAGTGTTCACACGACCTATTCATTTAAAGTTCGGAGGCTAGCTGACGAGGATTAAAACATCTATATATTACTTTAATACATAATAAAAGACCATACATCTCTATGGTCGTAACCCCTAAGGCTAACGACCTCACTGGTAGTAAGGATTCCAGAGGTTACATAATAGGTACCCTGGTCGGACAAGGTCCTGTGCCTAGTCTCCGACCAGGTAGTTGCTTAGAAAAGCTACGAACTGGTATCTGGATATGACTTCAGATATATTCTTTACCGTGTGATGAATGGAACACGTGTTGTATATTCCAAACCACGCGATGTTATATAATCCTAAGACACTGACAACAACCACCATACGGTTGAGTGTCTCACAGACACTCAACCGCAGACAAGGTAGTTAGAGTCGAGATCCTAAGTTGGATCAATTTGCCTTCGGTAGGATCGAAATCGTAGTATCGAATCGTAGAATCGGTGATTATATGGAATTATAAAAATACACATATTTAACATCTATACTATAAGTTTGTATGATTCTTATATGGTTTACCACTTGCATGTTCCTTAAAAGCAGCTAGATGTACTCCAGGAATAAAAATAGCTTATCATTATCAAGCTCAAGATTGCTCATGACATAATATATATATATATATATATTTGTACTAGCATTACCACACTGATACAATATTTTGCATGCTCCTTGTTTATTTATAGTTTTATTCTCAGAAATTAATATCAAAAAAATTTGCTCTAAAACAAAATATCTACAAAGCCTGGCCTCTAAAAACAATTGACCTAAGCCTCTACGAGTAGGATCGACAGTGCGATTTGGATCGACAGGCTGTCGTGGGTTCGTAGAACCGTAAGACTCTAAGAGTAGGATCGCGATCCTAACTACCTTGAGTAGGATCATATCGACAGTGCGATTTGGATCGATAGGACGTCATGGGTTCGTAGAATCGTAAGACTCTAAGAGTAGGATCGCGATCCTAACTACCTTGACCGCAGAGTAGTTGACACATTACCAACTGACGCCTCGCTCCAACCAGTCGCAACGCTTCACCAGGGACGCCTTCTCCAGGAGTAACTGCCACCTCCTCGGAAGTTATTTAAGGGTGGAGCGCAGAAGACAAAAGGGCGATCTGGGACAAGCAAGATAGCAGCATCAGATTAGAGCAACGCAATCAGCCTTAGATTCGTGCTTTAAGTCTGATTGGTTAGCATAGCAATCACCGTACTCAGTGTAATTAGGATTAGTCCCCAGCCAGGTCGTAAGCACCCCCTATAAATCTAGTTCATATCAATAAAGAGCAGTCCCGTTATCTTCCAGGAGATCTGTGTCATTTTCCTCTATTTTTTATCGTAAGATTGGTGACTCGATCGTCGACACAAAGTCTTCTATATTCATAATTCATAGGAGAGGTTGGTGGCACCTGTAAAGACTTGACTACTTGGAGGCATAAGTTGATCTGAATGCTAAGGAATGCAGCTGCATGGAGTGGCAGCTCACTGGACTACCTTGCACTCATGCTATTTGCCTCATCTTGTTCAAGAGAAAGTGAAGAACTTAAGAGATATATGCATGAATACTATGTGTGGACAAATTCAAGGCAGCATATGCAGGTTTAGTGATGCCAATGACAGACCGGCATCAGTGGCCTAGGGTTGACTTAGGATTCAGGCTGTGACCACCTATACTCAAGAGGGCAGCAGGAAGGCCAAGGAAAAGAAGGTACAATGGTTGTGAGGAAGGAGGTTCTGGCAAAAGGAGAACCAAGTGTAAGAGGTGTAGACAGTTTGGGCACATGATGAATACATGCAATGAGCCTGTTGATGACCCATATGCTCCTCAACCTGCACCCCCAAAGCCAAAGAGAAAGAGTCGCAAACTAGCTAAGAAAATAGTCGCTAGCAATGAATCAGATGCTCCTCCAATCCTCTATCTGGAATACCACAAAGTTCCTAGTCCACTAACAAGGACGTAAATCTTGTGTCCTCCAATCTTGTAAGGTTCTTACTAGTTTGTAGATGTCTATACTGCATTGTAACATTTTATTCATCAACAGCCAGAGCAGTCCTGGGAGGCTAGGCAAGTGAATCTGAAGAGACAAGGTAATGGGAACATTGGCCCAATCTTTCGATGAGGATGATACACTTGATTTGGCGGAAGCTAACTCTCACGATCCAGGCTACAACCGTGCGATGACCGTTGCACCCGCAATCACTGAACCAACTTCACGTTCATTATCGACCTTGTCGGTAGCAAGATCGACCTGACCACGAAGGTCTTTTCCTGCATGCAATCAAGAATCAAGCAAGAAAAATAGATGTAGCAACGAACTTGCTGAATAGGAATTGAGGAACAATGATAGATGTATTGAACAATTTGGGGTTCCGAAGACAAGGTCTGGTTGTACTAAACGCACAAGCAAACGATGTATAAAGTAGCAAAGCTAAACTTTAATCAACAAAAACCCGCCAAACCCTAAGGGTGGTGGACACTATATAAAGGGGAAGGCTGGATTGGCGACCGCCTCACGCACGACCTAATGTCGATTCTATCTCTTAACTCCCGTATCACACAAAAAATTCTTTCCTAATACAGTTATGGAAAGATTACAACCGATTCCAACTAAAAGATATATTCTATAACTTATCTACGACCAAACTGGTCGAAGACTTGGTTGTGGGACTGATCCTAGAGTGGTCTTGAGGAAGCCCTGGGGGAGGTCCTGGCAGAAAGGTCCTGTAGGGAGGTCCTGGCAGAAAGGTCCTGTAGGGAGGTCCTGGGAAGGTCCTAGAGGGAGGTTTTGAGTGGTCCTGATGAGTCCACGTGGGTGCTCCTAAGGAGGTCATGAGTGGTCTTGATGAGTCCGCGTGGGTGCTCCTGAGGAGGTCTTGAGTGGTCTTAATGAGTCCATGTGAGTGCTCCTAAAGAGGTCCTCGAGGAGGTCCTAGAGAGACCTCCGGGGAGGTCGCGGAGGACCTCCTGGGAGGTCGTGGAAGACCTCCTGGAACCTCCTGGGAGGTCGTGGAAGACCTCTTGGGAGGTCGCGGACCCTCATCTCCCGTTAACTTGCCTCCCGATCCTTGATTTCTAAGTAAAATAATATCACTTTCTTTAGGCAGCATCATAGAATTCATAGAATATGGATGCACTTCGAGAAACGAAGTTACCTGATAATTTAGTTGGTGAGCACACGCTCTAGTAATTGGTCCTTGCATGTCAGAAGTAGTAGGGGTGGTTGTATCAATGAAAGGGATGTCCTCATCATCCTCCCCTTCTTGAATTCGAGTCGTCCTCGACTCCAGGTCATCTTCTGCTCCCAAGTATGGCTTTAAATCTGCAATGTTAAATGTGGGACTAACCTCAAAATCTGCAAGTAGATCAAGCTTATATGCATTATCATTAATCTTTTCTAATACTTTAAAAGGACCATCTGCACGAGGCATGAGTTTAGACTTTCTCAATTCAGAGAATCATTCTTTACGCAAGTGTAACCACAAAAGATCACCAGGTTCAAAAGTAACATTCTTGTGTCCCTGACTACCAGCAACTTTATATTTAGCATTCATAAGTTCAATGTTCTCTTTAGTGGTCTCATGCATCTTAAGAATCAAATCAGCACGTTGTTGAGCATCAAAATTTACCTTCTCCGAAGTTGGAAGAGGCAACAAGTCGATAGGTGCACGAGGTATGAAACCATAAACAATCTCAAAAGGACATGTTTTGGTTGTAGAATGCAACGAGCGATTATAAGCGAATTCCACATGAGGCAAACATTCCTCCCACATTTTTAAGTTCTTTTTAAGCACAGCCCTAAGCATAGTAGACAAAGTTCTATTGACTACCTCAGTTTGTCCATCGGTTTGGGGATGACAAGTAGTGGAAAATAACAGCTTAGTTTCCAACTTAGCCCACAAAGTTCTCCAAAAATGTCTAAAAAATTTAGCATCACGATCGGAAACTATCGTATTCGGAATACCATGCAAGCGAACAATTTCCTTAAAGAACAATTCAGCAACATTTGTAGCATCATCACTTTTATGACATGGTATAAAATGAGCCATCTTAGAGAATCTATCCACGACAACAAAAATACTATCGCTCCCCTTCTTTATTCTAGGCAGCCCTAAAACAAAGTCCATCAAAATATCTTCCCAAGGTGTGCTTGGAATAGGAAGAGGCATGTATAAACCATAAGGATTAAGTCGTGACTTAGCTTTTTGGCATGTGGTGCAGCGGCCAATGAAGCGCTCGATGTCATGCCTCATCTTTGGCTAATAAAAGTGTTGGGTCAGAATGTCCTCGGTCTTCTTCACACCGAAGTGACCCATCAATCATTCTCCATGCGCCTCCTGTAACAACAAAAGATGAACGAAGCTAGCTAGAATGTATAGCTTGTTAGCACGGTACACGAACCCATCATGCATCACAAATTTATTCCAGCCCTTTCCCTCTTGACAATTGAGGAACACATCGTTAAAATCAGTATCATGCACATATTGCTCATTTATTGTCTCTAATCCAAAGATTTTGAAGTTAAGTTGTGAAAGCATGGTGTATATCCTAGACAAAGCATCAGCTATTACATTGTCTTTGCCCTTTTTATGTTTAATGACATAAGGGAAAGACTCAATAAACTCAACCCACTTAGCATGTCGACAGTTCAGATTGGTTTGACTTCGAATATGCTTCAGAGATTCATGATTAGAATGTATTACAAACTCTTTGGGCCATAAATAATGCCGCCATGTTTCCAAAGTTCGAACTAGAGCATATAATTCTTTATCATAGGTAGAATAGTTCAAACTAGGCCCACTTAATTTTTCACTAAAGTAAGCAACAGGTTTTCCTTCTTGGATTAACACACCACCAAGACCTATGCCACTAGCATCACATTCTAATTCAAAAGTCTTGCTGAAATCAGGAAGTTGAAGCAAAGGAGCGTGTGTCAACTTATCTTTGAGAACGTCGAAAGTTTGTTGTTGTATGGTACCCCAAGTGAAAGGAACACCCTTCTTTGTAAGCTCATTCATTGGTGCAGTGATGGTGCTAAAATCCCTAACAAAACGCCGATAGAAACCGGCGAGCCTGAGAAAACTCCGCACTTGTGTGATCGTTTTAGGAGGTGGCCAACTCTGGATAGCGACGATCTTGGCTTGATCAACTTCAATGCCCTGTGGAGTAACAACATAGCCAAGAAACGAGACCTGATCGGTGCAAAAGGTGCACTTCTCTAGGTTACCAAATAAATGTGCATCACGTAAAACATTAAAAACAGCACGTAAATGCTCCAAATGTTCCTCTAATGAATTACTGTAAATCAATATATCATCGAAGTATACTACCACAAACTTGCCAATGAAAGCACACAAAACCTCGTTCATTAATCTCATGAAAGTGCTAGATGCGTTAGTTAAACCAAAAGGCATCACTAACCACTCATACAGTCCGAGCTTAGTTTTAAATGTTGTTTTCCACTCATCTCCTAACTTCATGCGAATTTGATGGTAACCACTACGCAAATCAATTTTAGAGAAAACAGTAGAACCACTTAATTCATCAAGCATATCGTCTAACCTAGGAATAGGATGACGATAACGAATGGTGATATTATTAATAGCTCTACAATCTACACACATGCGCCACGAACCATCTTTCTTAGGAAATAATATGACAGGAACAATACAAGGACTAAGAGATTCGCGCACATAACCTGTGTTGAGCAATTCTTGTACTTGGCGCTGAATTTCTTTCGTCTCCTCTGGGTTGGTCCTATACGGCGCACGGTTTGGCAGCGATGCACCGGGAATCAAGTCGATTTGGTGCTCTATTCCTCGAATAGGTGGCAGCCCCGATGGCACCTCCTTCTGAAATACATCAATATATTCCTGCAAAAGGTTAGCAACAGCAGGGGGCAATGATGGAGGCATATCCTCAAAAGAGAACAAAGCATCCTTACATACCAAAGCATAGCACACAGAGTAATAGGGCTGCAAAGCATTGATTTCAGATTTGGTTGCAAGCAGAACAGGATCCTTTAACTTAATTTCATCTTTTTTAGCACTAGGTTTCTTCTGTGATTGATCGACAAAGTCATTCGCAACAATCTGATTTTCAGTTTTACAACTAGTCTTGTCATGCTTAGCTCTCTCTAATTCATCTTTTAAAATAGTCTCAAGTGACATGGGCAGCAAGCTAATCTTCTTCCCTTTAAAAGTGAGAGTATATCGGTTGGTTCGACCATGATGTACAACATCTCTATCATATTGCTAAGGTCTACCTAGCAGCAAAGAACAAGCTTGCATAGGCACTACGTCACACTCAGCATAGTCATGATATGAACCAATGGAGAATTGTATTCTTGCAACGCGGGTTACCTTTAGCTTACCGCAATTATTGAACCACTAGATGTAGTAGGGATGGGGGTGTTGTTGAGTGGCCAAGCAAAGCTTCTCGACCATGTCTATGCTCACCAAATTGTTGCAGCTTCCCCCGTCGATGAGCACACAGCACGAGCAGTCCTTGATGACGAATTTTGTTTGAAACAAGTTGTGGCGCTGATTCTGCTCGACACGCTCCATTTGTGCACTAAGTACACATTGTGCGATGATGCTCAAGTACTTATCTGCGATGTTAGCGGTGATTTGTTCCTCCTCACGATCAGAATTATTATCGTTTCCTACAGGGTCAGCAAGCAAAGTATGTTCTTCTTCTATGTCACTAGCAGAAATGTACTCACCATTATCCTTGATCAAGAGGATGCGCTTACTAGGATAGTCCCTCTGCATGTGTCCAAAGCCCTTACAGTGATGGCATTGAGTCTCGCGTGCTTGTCCAGTTGATGCCACTGAAGATGCACCCGATGCAGGGACCGAATGGGCTGTTTTGCTTGCCTCGGGTGCTTGTGAAGGTGTAGGAGAGGCCGTTGGACGTTGGAAATTGTTTGATGAGCACGGGTCAGCAGCACGGTTGGAGGTGGCAGCGGGAGTACGGTTCTGAAATTGACTTGTACGACCTGCAAAAATACCTCCGGAGCTACTCTTTTGCCTGCTATGACGTCCCTGCACTTCCCGTTCAGCCTTATAAGCAAAGTGAAACAAACGAGTGATAGAATTGTAATCCTTATAATCAAGTATGTCCTGTATCACACGGTCCAGCCCACCTAAAAATCTAGCCATTTTAGCATCTTCGGTTTCCTCTATACCACAGCGAAGCAAATCAGTTTGTAATTCTTGATAGTATTCCTCAACAGTTTTACTACCTTGATTCAAATGGGTCAATTTATTCAACAAATCACGAGCATAGTATGAGGGAACAAAATGATGACACATAGCTCTTTTTAAAGCCTCCCAGGTGGCAGGTACGTCATTGGGATTAATACAGCAATATTCACTCCACCAAACACAAGCAAAGTCTGTAAACTCACTAGTAGCAGCTCCAACCCTCCTATTCTCAGGGAAATCATGGCAAATAATTTTTTGTTCTACTTGTAACTCCCAAGTGAGATAAACAACATGATCATATTTACCAGCAAACGGAGGCGTAGTAAATTTAATCTTAGAAAAAATAGTATCACTTGCTTTAGGCAGCATCATAGAGTTCATAGAATATGGATGCACTTCGAGAAACGAAGTTACCTGATAATTTAGTTGGCGAGCACGCGCTCTAGTAATTGGTCCTTGCACGTCAGAAGCAGTAGGGGTGGTTGTATCAATGGAAGGGATGTCCTCATCACAAGGTATGGGAATGATAGGCATGGATGGGAGAAGAAGGAATACTTTTGTTTAGTAGAATGTTATAGACATGTAATCCACTGAGTTTCAGTGGCTTTTGTAATGACAGCTAGTGCATGTACTTTTGGAGTTGAACCTGTAATCCAGTACTTCTGGAGTTGAACATGAATTATGGACATCTCAATATCTCATGTAAGCCAGTACTTTTGGTATGTAATATCTCAATGTTTAGTTCTGGTATGGTTCTAGCAAGGTTCTGGCATGTCAATATTGAAATTTTGCCATTACAAGCCAGAATATTGTCAACAAAATACATAATGGATTCCTCATTGCATAGACCATTTCAGCATTACAAGCCAGAATATTGTCAACAAAATACATACTAGGTTCCTCATTGCATAGACCATTTCAGCATACCATATTATCAACAAGATAGAGTGCCATGCCTAACATCTACATTATGATATTCTTAACATTAACATCTAAATCTACTTCTTAAGAGACACTACCTGGATAGCCACAAGGAGGAAGACAATCGATCAACCAAGCATCATCATTCTCTCACGCAGGCGACGGTTCTTATTCACCATAGCCACATTGCCAGCCATCCCAAACCTCAGTCCCTTCATATCACCATACATTCCGTTGATGGTATTCCTCATCGCAGTCAAAACGAGAGGAATTGCAACAATGGCACCCTTCATTTCTTCCATGGTCTCCTGGGCCTCACTAACGGCCACCTTCAACTCATCCAGGAGGGCTTCTATGGAGGCCGCCGCCACCGGCACTCAGGTCATAGCATCATCAGGACTCCCAATGTCAAAAGAGAACAAACCATTATCAACCAAATAGGCTTCGTACATATCTTCCCACATGAAAAACTTGCAATGGTTCGAGAGCTGAAATCAACCAATGTACAAAACCAAGCAATTGAATCCGTCAAATTCCAACACAAATGCATAACCAAGTATAAAAAAAACACCAAATACTACCCACATTTTCATTCTTCGGGCACTTGAAAAACTTTTTGCCCGGATTGGAGCTCGTCCGGGAGGTGCGCTCCACCACCGACGTCCGCAAAGGGCACTACACGAGGGTCTACTAATCATGCAAAGCGTCTTTGGGCCTCACGACGCCGAGGAAGAAGACCCACAGAATGAACCACCGCCATGCTGCCGCCGAGCAACACTAAGAGACAACACCAAAGCAAAGACGCCGAGAGAGAGAGAGAGAGAGAGAGAGAGAGAGAGAGAGAGAGAGAGAGAGAGAGAGAGAGAGAGTCCGGTCGGGTAAGGAGCGGCCTAAATGGTCCGTCTCAACCAAGTCCGACCGATGGACACAAAGGACAATTCGCATGCTTTCTCTCTCCCCTCCGGCCCAGAAGTGATAAAATATGGGCTCGGTGTCTTATGGCAAAATTACAGCTTTTGTCAGTGCGTTCTAGCTAAACCACGTATTTTAAGTGTCCGTTGGCAAAGGTAGACAATGGACGTTGAGTAGTTGGCATGCTGGAAATTTACACATTCGACCTGTTGGACCCGCCAACGGGATTCCCATATAAGAAACTCGGCGCCATCTGTTCTTGCTAATATCTCTAGTTTTGGAACCTTGCATTTCTCTGAAAATATTCCTTGTTTGTTTATTGCAGCGTCATTGGCATGAAATCATATGTACATTTTTTTAGACCGAATTCATATATATCGTTCTGTGTGATCCTCATGTCTCTTAAATTGCGCCTATGTAACTTCATTAGCCCTGTCGTCAATCTCCCATCATTTACTCGTTCGTAAGTGTCAAGAGTGATGTTACGACGATTACTTTATTCCAAAGGTTCGATCTCAACTATCAAGCGTAATGCGACTACATGTACCATATCTTTGTGTAAGCGGACATCCTGTACAAAAATACGAAAAATATTTGAGTGGTTCGTTGCAGAGATTTGGGGTCTTCTTTTGATTGATTCTTAAGAGATTTGATCTAAGGCTCTAAGCTTAGCAAGACCACACAGTGCTCGAGGGCTTCTCTAATTGGTCCATCTCGAAAGTCGAAAGTCTAGCGCCAAGGAGCAAATTCCTTTACTTCTTCTCCCTTTCTTTGTAAAACTAAAATAGCCAGCATCTCCCGGAGTGCTCCATTCACCGCACGGACCAGGTTGACCGGCCTTTCAGCTCGACGACGCGCGGTGGTCGCTGGCAGCGATGATATTGACGTGGTGCGCGGCGGGGTGGAGACGACGGAGCCGGCGGCTAAAGTGATCTACGTTCTACGGTAATGCGTTGTCACACCAGCGGCGGATCCAGGATTTTCAGGATGAGTGTTCAAAGTTACAAAAATATTGATCAGTACAGTACAGAGCATAAAGATCCACAATAGTAATAATAGAAGTACTAATAGTTCGTACAGAGATAACATCTCAATTCTCAAATAATTCAGGACCACAATCTCAAATTCTCAAATAACATCTCAAAGAAATATCTAGTTATCTACAATTCGCATACATACAAGATTGAAGATTCAGGACCACAATTAGGGATTTGTTGCCATTTGGGGAATTGGGATTTCATTACAGCTCTGCTGGCTCGCTCGCTCTGTCTCAAGGCGGGCCTCAGGGTCTCGGAACTCGGGGAGACGCTGAGACGACCAGACAGAGACGGGGAGTGAGGGAGTCGCCACACGGCCATAGCGGCAGTCGCTAGTCGGCCAATCAGGGTCGGAGGCTCGAAGTAGAGAAGCGCACCTGGCCCGGTCGCTCAGAGCCTCTGAGCTAGCAAGCAAGCTGCCGCAGCACCCCTCCGCCTCCAGTCCTCGACTCCTCGGTCCTCCCCTTCTCTGGTTCTCCCCATGAGCCACCACACACACTGCACAGTCGCCATCGCCATCGCAAGCGCAAGGACCATGGAGCCACAACCCATAAGCGCAAGGATGAGGATGGTCGATGGAGATTGGAAAATTGAGGTGAACTACTGCCTGTTGGTTGCGATGTGAGAGACAAAAGATTAGGATTTAGAAATTTAGGGTTTCGTTTGACGAAATGGGTTTGCCAGTTGGCCGCTTGGGCCTTGGGAGTTGGGTGCATCCGGCCGTCCGTGACTGAATGCGAGTTGGGCCTTGGGAGTTGGCAGATTGGGCCATTCATTCCGGTGCGGTGAGCGTGGTGTGGTGCATTGCGTTGATGCGAGACGGCGAGACTGAGGACGTTACACGCTAAATGAACACAACTTCCGGTGTATACATGTAATATACCCTATATATACTGAGTTTTTGCCCCAAAATTTTGGGTGTTCAGCTGAACACCCATGAACCTAGGTGGATCTGCCCCTGTGTCACACGGAAAGGACGACCACAGCAGATCTTTGGACCGCCATCCCCACGTCCAGGGGCGCACGTGCTCGGCTCGATTCTTTGGTGTGTTAATTTGAAACTTCTCGGCCCACTGCACGGCTCAAGGGAACCCCGATCTCCCAAGACCGCCACCGACATCCGGCCAGACAGCCCGAGGAGGAGAGGAGGTTGCCTCATCACGGACCACGTACACGCATTAGGCTGGGCCCATTAGACATTAGTCCTCCAGGACCTCTAGTCGTCCTCACGGGCTCGGCTCACGCTTCAATCCTCCCCGGTCCCCACTCCCGAGCTCCAGAGCTCCCTAACCCTAACAACGAGGCAAGGCGCAGGGGCACAGTGGTGGTGGGTGAGAGCGTGAGGCGAGGCGTGGACGGCGGCAGGCGAGGGTGCGCGGTGGCAAGGTCCTAGGGGCCAAGGCGTGCGGCACGCGGCGGGCGGGCGAGGTAAGGGCGAGGGTGAGGCTGGTGCGGCGGCGGGCGAGGGCGTGTGGCAGAAAGATCCTAGGGTGTGGCGCGCGAGCAGCTCGCGTGTGTCGTAACCCTAGTGGCGTAGGCGCACGACAGAACTGGCGAGCGGGCGCACGGGAGCCATGAGCAGGCGTTGGCGCCTCGACCCTTGGCGACCTTGATAGCTCAGTGGCACCTTCGAGCAAGAAAACGAGGGCGTTGGCACGATGCGTTCAAGCGAGCGGGCGGGTGGGCGGTGGAGTGGCACCGACGGTTGGGGCCTTGGGGTCTTGAGCCTTGAGGTCATGAGGGGTCCAAGGCTGGAAGCCCTCCAATTCCAATCGGTGGGTGCGTCGAGGCATCGAGAGATAGTTGGGGGGCTTAGGGCGGCGGATGTGCTGCCGTTCAGCGGACCTGAAGTGGAGCTCCCAACACGTCATCGAGAAGGCCAATGAACTCTGCGCACAGATACCTTTGAGTTATGGTCTATGCATCTACTCTGTGAAAAAAGAAATCCATGAATTAGTATCCTCCTCCCAATTCAACAGAACTGCCTTGGTTGACATAGTTTTTGAGCAAATGTTTTATTAGCGTAATATGCACAAGAAGTTTTTGAGATCATTTGGAGTAGGCTCATTGTCAATTCCATGTTCCAACAGTGTGGAATATTTGACATATATGGTTTGTGGTTACCTTTCATGATGAAGTTTGTTTCTCATCCTAGCTGTATCTTAGCGTTTCATGATTCACACCTATTTTGCTAAACAGGACCCAAAGCAGAACTCCAAAACTGGTCTCAATAACAAAATTTGTCATGAGTGATGATCAATGAACGAGGCAGAACTCCAAAAGAACTTGACTGTGATAGAATTAGTGTGATTGCAGTATAGTTTATGTATAATTTTGCTGTACCTAAAATTTAGTCCTAGATCCACCACGCTGAGCGAGCGAGGCAAGCGGTCGATCTTATGGGCTTTAAGTGGATCGGTGGTGGAGTGCGACGGAAGGTACGTGCCCGCCTCCCTGTGCCACCGCCGCGCCCTGTGATCGAGAATCGAGGAGGCGGCCGTGGCGTCGCACTTACGCCCGCGCGCTCGATCGCCAGGTCGCCACGCCGAGCAAAGAGTCCTGCGAGCCACCGGGAACCGGCTTCTCGACGTGGCGTGGCGACGCGACAAGCGCGCGCGAGCCTAAAATTCCATTCCGAAGAAAACTTTGGTACTATGGGCCTCTTGCAAAGGATAACCCGAGCTTTTGTTGCATCAGCTAGCCATTTATCCGAAGACTTGGTATCAACCTTCTTTGCATCACTCTCTCTTGAGGCACCATAATGTGATCCCAAAGCTGCATCCCGTTGAGTCATCCAAATTATAGACCATACTTTACTATTCATGACAGTAAATTGTAACAACAGCATATAAGTAACCAGTAGCACAGGGAGTAACAAACAATTATAAGGGAGCTCGCTCTAACTTGTTTTGCACATCACTTTGGTTGGATGCTTTGTTCTTCTGAAGTTTGTTTCGGAGCTTGGTCAGCATTCTTCTGCTCCTTGATATACTTTGTGATGGCCTCAGCAATAGCATATATGCCACTGGTATTCACAAGGGATGCGTTGCTTGTGTGCTCGTCGTCAACTTCACATTCGATTGTTGTTCTAATTATGGTTGTCTTATCTGTTTTTCCTATAATCTCTAATCGTATCAAATATTTCTGAAAGCCTCCTATTACTTTTGCCTCCTTGACGTAGTTTTCATTGTTGACTTTGATTAACTTTTATTTTAGAAATTCTAAACCAAGAGTCTGTTGTAAAATTAGCTGTTTTATCAAATATTCATAAATAATTCCAGCAGCAATTATCATAATTAAAGCATATTTCCAGCAACATATAAATGATAAAAAATGACATATAAACATGTGATTTCTTCATGTCAATTAAATAGGATAATATGCTCAAAAGATATGACTCGAAAACATACACAATCAGCATAATGCTCAGATTTAAATATTTGTTTATTTGCTCTCAGATGTCGAGTTATACAAGATGAAGTCTTGGCCCTCACGACACTCGTGTCAAAGTTTAATCACAAATTTAATGTGACAATCACTCTGAAATAAATTAGGCTTTGAGCTCAAAAAAAATCTTGCTAGTGTAATTAGTCACTTAAAGCAAATCATCAATTCTGAATTCACTAGACAGCAGGTAATTGATTCTACCACTCAAGATACCAATTGTCAACAATGTATAACAGTAACCGAAAAGGATCACAATGAACAGAAATTGAACAGAGACTGAATAATAATCACAATGAACAGACAAGCATGTATTTCATAACACAATAAAAAGACAACAAGTAATCTACAAGCTTAAGACCAATTTATATTCAATTGTCGTATTCAATCTCATTTTGGCATCAATTCATCATCGAGCATAAACTGAGCCAAAACATCACTAAGCAAAGTCTCACAAAGCCACCGAGTAGATTAATCCAAACAACACAATCTGAACCTTCAACTAGCACGGCTCACTTATGCAAAGTAATGCAAAAAAATAGAATTGCAAACTCATGATGCGGATGATTCTCAAAGCCACCGAGTAGAACTGGACAAGTGTAAGATCGAGGAGACCGACTAGAGGGGGTGAATAGGTGGTTTTAAAAACTTCTTTGGCTAAAACCGAGTTTTAAGCGGAATTGTAAATCAATTCGGTTTTGCACAATTAAAGCCTAAATCAACTAGTCTTTACTAAGTGCACCAACAATATGAGACTATATAAATGATAGCAATTATACACATACAAGTAAGTAATTTAAATATAAGGAATGTAAATTGCACAATGTAAAGAACAAGAAATCAAACCACAATGACACAACGATGTTTTACCGTGGTGATCGGAGACTTGCCGGTCTTCCCTAATCCATGTTGAGGTAAGCCTAAACCAATTGGACTGGCTCCACGAATTAAGCTAAACACCTCAATTCCACTAGTGGTAGCTCTTTCCAGCTCCAGCCTTCACAACATGCCGGGCCTTCTCACAAGCTTCTTGAGAAGATCACCGGTCCACGACGCCTCCACGTCGTCTAGGTGTCGACAAACACCAAGAGTAACAAGCCAAGCCCCTTGCTTGACTCTCACCACGTGCAACGAATGCACAAGTTCAAGTGGATACAAAATCCACCTCTAGATGCAACACATGCAACTAGAGACCTCTCTCCTTGCTCACAAGGTGCAACACATGCATAATTGAGAGGAGAAGCTCACACTAGCTCAAGAGAGTGAAATAGGATGCCAAAAGTTGTCTTTCAACCGACCAAGGTGGGTATTTATAGCCCACATACAAAAACTAGCTGTTGGGAGCTGAAATCAGTAGACTCAGACGAAATGCGGTCGTACCGCAATACAATGGGCGGTCGTACCGTTTTTGACTCAACGGTTGGAAAGGGTGCATTAACGGCTCAAAAACTAGCCGTTAAAATTTTAGTGCGGTCGTACCACACTCACAAGGGCCAGTACTACCGTTCTGGATGATCGTACCTCTCTTTTTATGGCGATCGTACCGCAACCCAAAATCAACACAAACGACACTCGGTAAAAAGGTTATAACTTTTGACTTCGATGTCAGAATTGAGTGATCTTGGACTCTATAGAAAGCTTATTCAGAGGGCTACACAACCCACCTATTTGATTGATCTCAAACACATTTGATTGAATCAAAAAGCACAACTCCAAGAGCTACTACCATGGTCTAAGTCCAAAGAAATAGCAATAAGCAATCTTAGACCATGCCAAGGGAAAATGCATGAATCCTAACAATTTATAAAACACATTTACAAACTTGGATCATGCCACAAGGAGTAGGTACATGGACTTCAACTATTTGTAAAACACATTTGCAAAGTAGTCACATGCTACAAGAATTAAATGCATGAGTCTCGACTATTTGCAAAACACATTTGCAAATAATAGCATCATGCCAAGGTGAGCTAGAGCAAACGAGATTTAGCAATCAACACATAATGAGACTTAAGCTACTAGACAAGACCCCTCTTAATAGTACGGCAACCTATACTAGAAATCCGGTCTTCCAACCAAACTCCAAGACCGGTAAAAGACTAGGAACACATCCTTAGCCCTAGCTAGTCATACCTTCGCATTGAGCATCTTCTTGAAGCTTGATGACGCACATCTTCACTTCAAGTCCGGGTCATCGTCTTGACATGCATCAACCCATGATGCATGCATCCTTTACTTGACCTCCATCAATACATGACGAGTCTTCTCTAGACTTGATGATCAACTCATGATCATCTCCTCTTCAAGATCTTGATATGCATCAACACATGATGCATCCTCTTCTTGAACCTTGCCTTGATGACGATCAACTCATGATGTCATCCGAAGTCTTCATCACCTTGGAACATAACATATTTATCCAACTCATGAAAAATGTTAGTCCCACAATGATTAACAGTAATTACCAAGATATACCTGCAATAAATGCTTCTAAACAAGCCATCGCAGAAAGGTGCGGTACTACCGTCAACTAGAATCCGGTAATACCGCTCTCCAGTCGTACCGTTTCTCATGTGCGGTACTACCGATCATCAAGGAGAGGCATCGAACCAAAATACACCTCTACTATTTTTATCATACCGCTAACTAGAAATCGGAACGACCGCAATGCAGTAGTACCGCAGCAAGAGCCGGTCGTACCGCATTAGCAATTAGCTGGCTGAGACGTTCAGAATGCGATAATACCACCAAGGAATGCGCGGTCATACCGCTTCAAGCGGTACTACCGTCAGTTAGCCTCCGGTACTACCGCACATCGGTAGTACCACTTACCAAATGCGGTCATACCGATTTCCACTGAACTTTTTCAGAAGCTTTTCGAAATGCAATGCATGACTCCTTTGTCTTGAGCCATGTCAATCTTTTATCATCTTTGCATTTCCTTTTCATGTCATCATTCAAACTCTGGGATTAAGCCTTGAACACATCTTAGCACACACATTAATCCCACAACACAATTGCAAATAATTGAATATAAAGTAATATGAGTATATATGAACTACACAAGTTTTATATACTCAAAGGATATGTTTCAAAGTAGAGATCCCCAATATATGTGGATAAAGAAATATGGATCAATACTAATGAAACTACAAAACATAGAGTGAACTCCTCCTAGATGTGTACATACACGAATTGTAATAAGAACATATGCACATATTCAAGTTAGACTTTTGGTGGGGTTCAACCTATATTTTGGATCCGAGGAATGCAATAATATATAAGAATATGATGTCGAATGCATACCTCTTCGATTTTCACCTTTTAATCCAACTGAGACTAAACATGAGATATAGCAATAGAAGTGTTAGTCTCACAAATAGATTTGTCATTAATCACCAAAATACTCCATTAACACATAATGACAGGTCTAGATTCTTCAACAAGACACCCGAAATGCACTGTCTCAGAAAACCAATCGTCCCGTTGTACTGCGAATACTAGATGAGGTTGACAGAGATACAATGACAACTTCACAAACCAGAACACACCAGTGTGCGAAGATGAGATACAGAGAATGCCGCACAAGACCCAATCGAGGATGCACCGGCCGAATGCACCCACGGAGCACCAAGGAACAAGAAATCGAAGCCCTTCTTCCACACCAAGTCAATCCAAGGCCGGCCGAATCCCACCTCCAATTGGCGCAACATCAAGCCCTCACTGCACCTCAACAGAGAAGAGGAGGTAAGAACCAAGATGCACAAAATAGGGGAAGGACCCGGTCCTCACCGCTGACAACGCCGGGCTCAGCCACGGAGGCGCAGTGGCTCCAAAGCCTCAAGAACTGAAACCAAATTGAGGAAGAAGAAGTACCAAAAGAGGGGGAGAGAGCTCACTGCTTTTTGGGTTAAGAAGAGAGAGGATAGGAGGCGCCATAAGAAGAGGCCACGACGCTGCCGTCGCCACCAGAGAAGGGGAAAACCCCATCCATGCGCTCTGTGGTTGGAGACAAAGTCTCCAACCCTTATCTCCTCCAATATCCCCATGACAGGTGGCCCCTACCAATTTCTTTTCTTTTCTATTTTCTTATTTTATCTAATTGAGAAATTACAAAAATAGCCCTCAAAATACAACAGTAGCAATATGAACCGCCAACATTAAAATTACTTGAAGCATGGTACCAAGCTGACGAGGATCTAATAATTCTCAATTAATTAAATTGTTTATCTGTAATTGTTATTATAGATAGCAATATCTTTATGTTATTCGTAAGGATATCCCTTATCATTAATAAGAGAGAAGCTTAGCCGAGTGGTCGTAAACCATTTTACGACCACCCTATATGGTCGTAAGTACTTCTACGACTACCAGTCGTAAGATTTCTTACGACCACATCATGATCTTAAGCCTTATTACGATCACTTCATGGTCGTAAGTTTACGACGACCAGGTCATCTACGACCACCCTATGGTCAACAAAGTCTACTGACATGTGGGCCCAATCGACTAGGGACACTTATGTGCTATGCTTAATACACAAAGTAGTTAATATGTGTTGTTATTCTCTGGGATAATTGCACGTATTAAGTCTCTGTCTCTAACATAACTGCAAGGCGACATGGGAGGATTAGTCTCTGACAATAACCATCACTGAACGTGCATATTTCATCAAACAGTAAGACCCTAGTTCTAGTTATTTCTTCCCTGTTGTAAAACACAGTCAATACAGTACACATGAGTAAGGTTATTATTCCCTCAGAAGAAGACCCGAACATGTATAAAATCTCTGTGTCTTTTTCTGTGTGATTTAACTCAAGGAGAGTCCACAGCATTTATTCGTAAGATCGATACTAAACCATCGACACAAGCCAAAATAAATAATTAAATAATCCTTGGCTATTTATGTGTACAGGTTCTAACTAACCAGGAGGAAAGGTGAGAAGCAAGACTGTTCCAACGCCTCCATCTCCCTCAACAAGCTCGACCTTTGAGAGCATGTTAGGAAGCAATTGGGGAATCAACTTCCCAAGGAGGCCTCCATAGACATCCCACACCTCGGCATCGGCAGCGAGGAGGCCAGTTTCGAACTCATGGCAAAGGCTCCCTTCCATTGCTTTCGTGGGCTCTCTGTGGCCTTGATGAGAAATGGAATGCACAAAGCGAGTTCTCTGTACAAGGCCAGTATATTCATTCATATGATCAAACAAAATATCCTGATGTGTTTCATGATTAGTCTGGTCTGGGTTCTCCCATTCACTGCGCATTACATTTGTGCAAAGAACACAACTCTGGAATCACACATTCATTTATTTCTCTTGATATATTTTGCTCTGAGCTATTTCAAGAGCTGGTCTCGAACTCCTGGCAATGGCTCCCTTCCATTGCTTTCGTTTCGTGTGCATTCAGTGGCCTTGCTAAGGAATGCACAATGCGAGTTCTCTGTACATAGATATATAGGCTATTTTGGATGGACTTATTGAATCATCTTGGCTTTGTTTTGTCAAAAGAAATAAAGTACGGGTAGTTGGCACTTGGCAGGCCTGAAATGTATACATTTGGCCTGCCAGGACCCGACAAGGTGATTCCCTACAAGCACTTGGTGCCCTCCGTTTCTTGCTGACATCTCTGGTTTGGAACCTTGCATTTGTCTGAAATATTCCTTGTGTGTTTGTTGCAGCTTTCGTTAGCATGAAATCGTGTCTATATTGCTGTGATCATCATATACTGCCGGCTGTCGCCTATGTAATTTCATTAGCCTGTGTGCCTCAGTCTCCCATCATTTACTCGTTGAGTAGTGACAAGAGTGATGTATTGAAGATTAATTGTAATCTTGTATTCCACTGATTATTGTTGTTGGAGAAGGCCTCCGTGCTACTTCGAGCTGACACATGGACGGATCAACTCTGGACGAGGTCCAAGGACCGACCCCGGATAGGGTCCGGGGGCAAACCTCATCGAGGTACGACACATCTATGGACCTACTCTGGAGTCTAGACAAGGTTTGGAGACCAACCCCGGACAGGGTCCGAGGGCTAACTTCGCTGATGTACGACACATCAGCGAACCCACTCCAGACGAGGTCTAGGGACCAACTCAGATGGAGTCCGGGGGCCAATCTCGCCGAGGTACGACACATCGGCAAACCCACTCTGGATGAGATCTGAGGACCAACCGTGGACAGGATCAGAGGACCAACCTCGCTAAGGTACAACACATCGGCGAACCCACTACCGACAAGGTCTGGAGACCAACCCCAGACAAGGTCCGAGGGCCAACCTCGCCGAGGTATGACACATCAGCGAACCCACACCAGACAAGGTCTGGGGACCAACCCCAAACGGGGTCCGAGGGCCAACCTCGCCAAGGTGCGACACATCGACGGACCCACTTGAAGGTGGCGAGGCCCGCTTGGCGAAACAGACAAAAGTAACCCCGAGATGAACTAGGTACCAAGAGCAACGATGTAACTTCGCTTGGCTACCCCTCCTACTCTATAAATAGGCTCTATGTAAATAGGAGAAGGGAGGCTATTTTGTAACTTCGACTATACATATGCAATACATCCATACGACTACTTTGTGTATGATTCTCGTGGAGTCCCTTTCACAACCTCGGCGGTCAATACGTCCGACCGAAGGTGCCAGAAGTTTACTGTATGATCTCGTATCGACGACAGTTTGTCAACTCGTCATCTAACCACTGTAATGCATGTACATGCACCATATGCTGTATAACTACAGTGTAAGTCAGGCTTGCTGTACAAAAATACGAAAAATATTTGATTGATTCGTTGCAGAGATTTTGGTCTTCTTTTGATGATTCTAGAGAGATTTGATCTAAGGAACTAGCAAGGTCACACGTGTTCGAGGGTTTCTCTAATTGGTCCATCACGAAGGTGTAGCACTAGGGAGCAAACTCCTTTGCTTCTTTCTTTTTCTTTGTAAAAGCAATAGTAGCCACTAGCCAGCATCTCCCGGAGTGCTCCATTCACCGCGCGCACAAACCAGGTTGACCGGCCTGTCAGTTCGTCGGCGCGCGGTGGTCGCCGGCAGCGGTGGACGGAGCCGGCGGCTAAGGTGATCCACAGTCACGCGTCATATATACGGATAGTCGGAGAGGATGGCCACGGCGGATCATTGGAGTCGGACCGTCATCCCCGTGTCCGGGCGGGCGAGCTCGCGGCTGGGTTGATGGCGCGTTGGGCTGAAACTCCTCAGCCCTCTCGCACGGCGGTCCGCTTAGGCAATAAGTGGATCATGTGGTGGGTCGGAACCAGGGTTCAAAATTTCGTACATAATTTGCCGAAAATCTGTTCTATCGTTCACCCTCAGTTAAAATTTAAACCGGCAAAAAAATCGGATTCATATGAATTTTATCAAATATGACATTAAAAAAACCCGGCCTTGATAAATGCACTTTTTTTTGTATCTTTTTCGTTTTGAATTAAAAAAAATCCAAATTTCAACCGAAATTTTCCCGTTTTGGGCCATATTGCTCCAACTAGTGACCTCCGGTAAAAAAAACAAATCCGATAATGGAAACCCTGATCGGAACTGGGAAGAGACCGAGTTGGTGGTGGCCTAGTCCTATTGGATAATTCAGCCGAAATTTTCTGATTTACGGCCATATCGCTCATTCACTCCTACCGGTGACCTCCGGTAATGAAAGCCCTGGTCAAGACCGGGAAGGGACCGAGTTGGTGGTGGCATGGTCCTGTAGGATGTACGTGGACATTTCACTGGCGCGGTGGAACTGATTGTGCCACCTAGGATGCAAACGGGATGGGTTAATCCCGAGTGGTCATGTGCCAAGCCCAGCCCGGACCGAATTCGAGAAGAGCATCCGGTAGCTGGCCGGATTCGGTATCGGAATCTATCCGTCCGAACAGTATTGGTCTTCGGATAGCGAGGTATTATCCGGCCGAATATCCGGCAACGAAACTACCTTGTCCCGGTCCATGAAACTCCAGCGCACCAGCCCACTAGGCCAGACCACACGACACCGCCGCCTCCGCCCGACGCCTGTTCTTCCTCTCTGCATATCGTGGCCTCGCGGCCCCTTTCCCGCCGTTGGTCGGATAAGCTACTTTCCCGAGGTGCCCGACCCTTCCACATAGCGACCACTACTGGCCGTTGAAGGTAAGAGGATGAGGCGGACATCCATCCATCTTGCAACCGCCGTGAACTAGTGTTGGGATTCTTTGATGGAAGTAGCAGCTAGTGCCGGGATCTGGATAGAGAAGGGACATGATGAATGGATCTGGATGGGAGTTGGGAGCAATGGGAGTGGATAAAAATCGTAGTTCACTGACAGGTGGGAGCTCCATCGTAGTGGGCCCATGTGTCACTGACTTTGAAATAACAATTTAATACTTGTTATTTAGACGAATTTTGACACTGCTTATGTCAAACTTGAGGTGCACTTAGGCCTTGTTTGGATCATAAGTTTTGTCAAAACCAGTTTTCTCAAAACAGTTTTTAGCATTGTTTTAGGAAAACTCTGTTTGGATCTTGTAACTAACCCTCAAGATTAGCAAAACTGGTTTCTCATAATCCAATATATTGGGTTTTGGGGAAAACAGTCCGGTCGTTTTTGGAAATCCACTTTACACAAACTTCGGCGCTTGCGAAAGGATCTTCAGCGACGCTAGCGTAAAACAAAAAGTCCCGGGCGACACAGGAAACAACAATACGCACGGAAACAACAAGTCTAGGGCGACCCGCGGGAATCAACAAAATTGAGGACGCTGCGCGCGTAGTCCTCCCAGCCGCCGACGCGGAAACAACAATCAGATCAGAGATACACATCAGGGAGACTGCCGCCGCCAGTATCTTCCAGCCGCCGTCGCCTGGAAGTCGCCGCCGCCGCCAAGCCGTGATCCTAGACGTGTCTGCGTGCACTTCACTCAGCCTATAGGTAATATACCTTGTTGTACATCCATCTGTATACTGAACTGATGCATGCGGTATATTTGTTGTTTCAATGCATATATCTCCTGGAAAGATCATTATGGCACGATTTATTACTTGCATGGCATACATCTGTCTAGAGTCAATCAAATACATCATATTGATAATAATTAACACACCATTCGTGGGAACTTACCGTATGTCTTTTCTTTCCTGAATCTTAGGCCACCAAAATTTTCCACTGTGTCCAACCAAGTCTGCAATGCTTGAGTCATGCGTTGAACACTGCAAGCATTAATTCATTCTTAGTTCAGATGCTACAAGGACTTGAATTAGGACAAAGTTGAATAACACTAGTACACAGAACATAATATTAATTAGCCAATAATCCAGTATCTGTACTAAGAACCGCGCGTATTCTTGTTTCCTGGTGTCCTACCAAGTCTGCACTACAGGAGTGGTACCAATTCAAGTTCTGTGTTCTAAACATGTTCTATAGCTGGAGTGGTAGCAATTGGTACCAATTGCAGATCTAAACATGTACTGTGTACTAGTCCAGCTTTGCTTCTGAATGATCAACAAGCAAACGGTGCCCAAGCAATGTCCCAACATCAATGGCTTCTGAAGTGCTTTCATCAGACAATCTCAATCATATTGATCTTATGTCCCCCACAGCAGGCCCACCTATGATTTTGCCTTCTGCCTTTTTAGTGATCCATTAAGGCTTCCCAATTCAGTTGTTCGCTTAGTACTTTCTGCATCAGCATACTTCTGAAGAAGTTCAACAAGAATCAACAAATTAGAACCTGAACTTGTCCCATAGGTCCCATACATATATATCATAGGGATGGAAAGCAATTACTTCCAACTGATCATATTGTTCAGTTTAGTTTCAATTAAAGCTACACCCCCAGAACATTTGTTATGTCATATATTCTACTCTTTTGAACCTAAAGAAATTCATTAAATTACAAGACATCAAGGCACTACACTCCTCCAAAGTCTCAGCTGCTTTATTAAAATCAAGCGTTATGTCTTCTGCTACATAAAGTAATTTGAAATATCTGTTTTTTTAGAGAAATATGGATGACCAGGTGCCAACAAAAGTTAAGAAGGAGAATACAGAAAAAACATCCATAAAGCGTCACATATGGAAAACTTCAGAGGACAAACTCCTCCTCAATATACTAAAGGACCAAACCTTAAATGGTGGGAAGGAAGGAACAGGCTACACAAAGAAAGCATGGCGTGAAATATTAGATAAGTTCAATGATTCCAGAGTTGACAAGCTTGAATTGCAGCAATTGAAAAATCGTCATAAGTACTTCCGGAGTTGCTACGCTACAATGAGCAAACTTCTAGCACACACCGGGTTTGGTTGGGATGATGATGACAAAATGATCAAAGCTTCTAACGAACATTGGGAGGATCTTATTACGGTATATCCGAATCTTAATAATAATATATTCTTGTAGTTGCTTAAGATTTGGAAATAATGCACATTTTTAACCAATACATTTACTAATTGCAGAGAGATAGCTCAATTCAAGAATATCACGAAAAAGTGTGGCCTAGTTGGATAGATCTTCAAGAGATATGTGCTAGTTCAACAGCATCTGGAGTTAATGCTATATCTAGCAAAGGAAAGGGTGCAGTGGCTGCAAGCAAATCTAAGCTAATTGATCTGAATGAGGATGCTGAAGTACACGACATTGATTCACCTGAAAAAGATGTTAGCCCTGTTGTTCATCCACAGATAACTGAGAAACCCCCAAAACTAGGAGAGAAAAAGATGAAGTGCGTTGATGCTAATGGAGGTGGAGCCCCCGATAATCCTAAAGGGCAAAAGCGCCACGGTGATGATGTTTATACTCGAATGGATCGTCTTGCGCAGGCATCGATGAGCATGGTTGAAATGAAGAAAATATAGCACAACAAAATGAAGCTTATTCGGTGAAAGCATGTATGAAGGTGTTATATAGTATGAAGGATCTTGAGTCAAAGAAAAACTAAAAGTCGCAAAATCATTTTCAGATGCCGATCAAAGGCGATTTTCATTGAGATGGATGACGAGATGCTGAACCGAATGGATACTCGATCTTTAGCTTAGTTATTGATCTCGCTTATCTTTGGCATTGTATAACTTAAGAAAACAGCTTCCATTCGCTTGTTTTTAGATTGTCGTACAACGCTTGATGCTACTTTCATTTTAAATGCTTCATGTGCTTGTGCTTGATTATTGATTATTTCACTTTGGTCACATCAAAATATCTTTGTTTCCTCACACCATTAGTTCATTTGTTTTAAATTGTGCAGACATGTCGATGAGGAATTCTCGATTACGAGCAAATGCTTATTAGCAATATTTCTGCAGTGATGTCATTGTTTCGTGACATGTTTTTCACAAGAGTTTTCAAAACTCGTCAGAACACTTCGAGTTAATCGGTCCTCAACGAACAAGAGAATTGTTGGAAGGACATCCAATCAGATTTTTTGATCAACTTCGTGTTGATAAGCACACGTACTACTTGTTACGTAATGAATTGTGTGAGAAAAATTTACTGAAGGATACACTACGGATGGCAGTGGATGAGCAACTAGTGATGTTCTTGCATACAATTGGTCACAGTGTTAGGAATCGTGTTATGCAGGATAGATATCAACATTCAGGAGAGACAATTAGTCGACACTTCAACAAAGTTTTAGATGCAATTAATAGTTTGTATGATGTTTATATAACAGACCCACCCAATGAGGTTCCACTAAAAATTAGAGGCGATCCAAGGTTCTACCCATATTTCAAGGTAAATGTTCTAGGTCGATTACTTTGTCCATTTTACATTCTACTTAACAAAAATTTGCCTGCAGAATTGTATTGGAGCAATTGATGGGACGCATATTGAGGCAAAAATCAAGCCTGAAGAACAAACTCCTTTCAGAAATAGACATGGTTTTCCCTCTCAAAATGTAATGGTCATAGCTTTCATTTGACATGACATTTACATATGTTGTCACGGATGGGAAGGGTCTGCATCGGATCAAGCAGTTCTTAGATGGGCTATTACAAATGGAGGTTTCTCTGTCCCAGAAGGTACAAGGACAAAACGAGTGAACTATTGCAGTTACCCGTTATTTATGGTGATATTGTTAAGGTCATAATTATTAATTTTTGTAGGTAAATATTATCTAGTTGATTCCGGCTACGCCAATACTCCAAAATTTATTGCACCGTATCGTGGGGATCGCTATCATATTGGTTCTTTTCGAGGAAGCAATCGGCGATATTCTGGTCAGAAAGATTTATATAATCATTGTCATGCACAGCTACGGAATGCGGTTGAACGCACTTTTGGTGTTTGGAAAGCTCGTTTCCCAATTTTAAAAGTAAAGGGTGGGATTCCTTATCCATTCGAGACTCAAGTAAAAATCGTTATGGCTCACGCATAATCCATAACTTCATAAGGAAGGTTGCACGAAATGATGAGTTGTTTGGGCTTTATGAGCATGAGGATCACAAGCGATGGTGACCGTGGTGATCAACAAGTAAGAAGTCAAACAAATATACGAGATGATGAACGAGTCACGCCGGTGAGCAAATTCGAGCAAGCATTGCTCAACAGCCAGTGGAGTAATCATCAACAAATATACAACTCAACTAAGCCAAGATGATTAATCATTATATTATGTGCTTTGATTTTATTTGGAGGACTACAAATGATGATTATCATTTAATCTTTACGACTTTTGTTCTCGATTCAAATATTTGCCATTTGTCGTTGTTCTATTATTGATATTTTTGGACATTTGATCTGTATTTTTAGTGTGGGCAAGCTCTAGATTGTGATAGATGTGGATGACAATGCTACTAACTGCTATATAGGCCATACATAGGCGAGCAGTGTTAGTCTATTGGAGAAAAGATAAGAAGAGTGATGTCTATTGGAGAAAACATAAGAAGAGTCATTCACGTGTTACTTCGTTCAACTGGAGAGTAACGTGGATCATATGTCATTAGATACAGAGATTTCAACAGCAGTAAGCACATAACTACACTAACATAACAAGATGTTAGTCAACTTTGAACACAAATTACTCATTTGAACACAAATCACTAACATTAACCTGTTATAGGAGGCAACTGACAAAAGTTAGGAATGCCTTCATTTTCAATAACAGAAGAGCAGAATTAAAGACCGGGTTAAAATTCACGGCCAAAAAGCCCAATTCATTAATTCAGTTTATGCTCTCTTTTTTGCAAATTGTTCAAGTAGCCAAAAGACCTATTCTATTAGAACATGGGGGCACAAACACCACAAATTCAATGTTTGATTGCTCCAAGAAATGCAATGGCAGATAAATTAGAAATACTCTTATAGTTGTGATGGCCTTACATCCGCATTTGATGCGTAAGTCGATGATCTTCATATATAACTCGAGTGATGACATGTTGAAAACAGAAGTTGAAGCTTGTATACATCAAATTTCTCCCCATACCCTATTAACAAAACACAAACACACAAAATTAGCGATGTACAAAAGTTTGGTACAACAGTGTAAAGTATAGTCGAATTTGGTCAAGTACCGAACAAAATGGAAAAAATCTTGAGGAACATGCTTTGTGTTGCCGGTGGATCGATGGCTACAAGCAAGACCTCCAAAGAAGTGCTTGATGGCTACATCAAATATACCAAGGACTCCATACCACCTAATTCATACTATCACTATCGGTGATAGTTTAGAGAACGAGGCAAGGTTAAAATGAATATACCAAGGACCGCATTTTAAGGAAGAATGCTCAGATTCAACACGGATTCAATCAACATCTATAGCATTACTAAAATATCACCGTAGTGAAGAAATTATTAAACACCGATCGATATGTAGTAACTATTGCCACCAAGATACAGCTTGATCACGAAGTGTGGGGTGTCCTTGAGCGTCTTGAGCGAGTTGAGGAGGCGGCGATAGGAGGCAACCGAGGTGGTGATCTGGAAGACGCAGCGCGTGGCGTGGGGGCCCTCGCTTTCTGGCGCCCGCAGCTCCCGACTCAGATCTGCGGCTCATCGCCGATCCCCGCTTCTCAGAATCACGCCGTGGCTGCAATGAAGGTGGTGGAGAGCTCGAGAGGAGGCGAAGGGAATGGAGAAGATTTGGCCGGGCCGACCTCGAACGTGGGAGAGCTCGAGAGGAGGCGAAGGGAAAGGAGAAAGGAAGAGAGAGCTCGGTTTGTAGCAATGGCGGAGAAAAAATTAGTAAATTCATTTTGAATTTTATCTTTAGCCAAACACTACATTGAAGAAAGCTTGTTTTAATTTTTCAGATCCAAACAAAGTAATCCATAAAATCATTCTAACAGAATAACAACTTAAAACCAGCTTTTGCTAAAATTCTCCTAAAACTGGTTTTCTTAAAACCTATTTCTTATTCCTGAGATCCAAACAAGCACTTAGGGCCAGAGGGGAGGGGGCTGGCGGGGCCTATACCCATGGATCAAGCAAGTACTCCCTTTGTTCTTAAATAGATATCGTTTTTAGAATGTGTGCAATTAATATTTTGAAAATTTGTCCATTAATTCCTAAAAAAAACTATTTAGTTTTGTCACAATAAATTTATATGAGTAGATTTGTCATTGAAAGTACTTCGATAGCATTATATTTTTATAATTTTTGGTAACATATAGTTACAAAATGTAATGGTTAAAGACATGTATTGACGACCGTGTCAAAGTTCAAAACAACAAGTAAAAAAGAACAGGGATAGTATGCACAAGCTAGCTAGCAAGTACCAATGACTATGGGATAGTTCATGTACTAAGCTGCTTATTAGCATTACTAAGCTCCTCTACAAGCAATCAAGCACAAGAGACTTTGATGCCAGTGCACACTACTGTCCTAGAAAAAAAACACTTATTTAAACCGGAGATAACACATATTTGTCAATGATCTAGTATCGATCTTACGAATGAATATTTGGGGGTAGTCTCCAAGAATTAGAACTACGCAGAGAATGACACAGGGATTTAGACAGGTTCAGGTCTTCTTCGGAGATAATAATAACCATACTCATGTGTTCTTGTATTGACTATATGGTTTACAATCAAGAAGAAGAATAATAATGCCTAATGCCTCCTCCTCTTGAACCTCTTTTCTGTCTGCTAGTTTTAGCCTTTATATAGCGCATGGAGTGGTGGTAGTTTCTCCAGGCCAAAAGACGCCTCGTCGTTTGGTGTAACCCGCATGTTGATGAAAGTTATTGTCAGAGTTATTGTGACATCCCAAACTTTGGTTTGTGTTTCAAATGTATGAAAGTGCAAGATTTTCAAAAACTTTTGTTGAAATTCTTGAGTTTGCACTTGGTTTCCTAAAGTTTGCTTTAAATTTCAAACTTTTGACTTGAAAGGTAGTTTCTTTTTTATTTCAGAAAATTATGTGTATAAAAGTCTCTGAAAATGATTTTGTAAAATACTATATTAATTGTCAAGAATTAATATAAATTTTTTCGAATTTTTAGAAGTTATTTTGACCTAATCAAAATTCTAACCAAGTTACTAATGCAGATTTAGAAAGGATTTTATTTTAGACCAATTGAATATGAACAGTGGCCGAAATGATTTTTCCTAAGTTCTAGTTGAACCTTAGAACACCCACAAAAAAATTTAGAATTTTATTGCTATTTTTAACAGCCTAGTCAAACTAGTTTTATTTTTAGTCAACTGAAATCAAATCCTAAACCCTCTCGCGTTGACCGTCCAATTTAGGATCAACGGCCCGGATGGGTCAGAGCCGTTCGGACCGTCCGAACGCACCCTTTCACGTGGACCTTCTGATTTAAGATCAACGGCCCGGATTGATAGAGCCGTTCGGACCGTCCGAACGTCCCTTTCACGTGGACCGTCCGATTTGAGATCAGCGATCCGACCTAGCCCTCTTACCTGGCGTCCCTGGCAAGTGGGCCCCGGTGCACAGATCTTCTTCTCCACGTCGCCGCGCCCTCGCCAGCTCGCCGTGGGAGATGCCCGCGGTTTCGCTCGTGCTCTCGTCATCGCCAACTGCGCGCCCATGGTTGTGACGCGTGCCCAAGCCTCGGCCGCATCAACCGCGCTCGCCCGCATCTCCCGCTCCTCGCCCATGCCCTGGCTCGGCCTTAACTTCCCCGGTCACCTCATGTCGCTCAACCGTCGCTCTCGCTGTGCGTCACGCCCCGAGCGTATCACCTCCGGTTGCATCGCCCTCTCCGGCTATTTAAGGCCCTGCGAGCTCTCTGACCTCCTTTCCATTTCCCTACCTCCCTCTCCCATCTTCTCTACTTTTCTCACCAAGCCGAGCGCTTAGAAGCTCAAGCTCTGGAGCACGTCCGCGATGCCGCTACCACATTGTCGACATTCTAGTGCCGCTTTCTTTCACCTACTCGCGACACTTCGCGTTCTAGAGCACTAAGAAGTTTTCGCCTAACCTAATTTGCCTTTTCATCCTCGGGAAGCATCGGATTTCACCTTTCTTCTCCATCTCCAGCAGTAAGCCTCTTCTTCACTGCCGCAGTACCTCCGATGAGCTAGACTTCAATTCAGCCCGCCTTAACCATCTCTGGTTATTACTTAAGCTTCTCCTACCTCCTTTCCCTTTCCCCTTTGCCTAGGTTGAGCTCCCCTCATTGAAGCACCGCCGCCGCCACTGCTCGTCATCGCCGGACCAGCTCCGACGAGCCCTTTAACCCTTCTCGACTTCGGTGAGGTCCCTGCACCCCACTGGTAGTGATGCGCGCATTAGATCGCTAGAAGCACCCTCGTGTTGCGATGTGCCATTTCAGTCGAAACCTTCCACCGCCAAAGCTCGCCGCACCGCCGCTCCAGCCCATCTTCGGCGAAGTTCTGGCCACCTTTAGCTTTGTCTAGCCTTCATGTTTCCATTTTGGCCCTCGACCGGTGCAGCCATAGCCTCTCTCGCCGGCGACGCACCCGGTGAGCTCACGGCCAGGAGCTCCTCTGCTGGTCGGAAATCCCGACCACACTGTAGCGCATAATTAATTTGCAAATCTCGGTTGTTAGGGTCTAAGCAATAATTGAGTTGGCTTTAATGATCGTAGTCTTAGACTAACGTGCGGGCCCCGGGAACAGAAAACTAATGCTTTTAGAAATTCCGAATTGAATTAACTTTTGCACTGTTAATTCAATTAACTTCAAAAATTCATATCTATTTCATTTTAACTCCAAATTGAATGAAACCAATTTTGTTGGTTTCCATTCTTTTTGTACTTTAACATGGAATAGGTTTTAAACATGTTACTACCATAGAAAATGTTGGTGTTAGAATTAAGTTCCAATTAGGATTATTTGTTACACAAAAAATCTTTTAAATTGGAAAATTCTTAGAAAATTCTGTTTAACTCCAAATAAAATGAATTTTGTTTCTAAATTTTTCTAAAATTGTACTCTACCTGCTGAGTGAGTTTGATGCATGTTGGATGAATTTGAAGTTTGGTTATTTTGGTGTTATTCGTTCTTATTCGTTCTTTTGCTCGATCGATAGGTTTCGACGATTCTATTGAATACGAGAGTGATCCTCGGCAGCAAGTGGATTATCTTCAGCAAGACAAGCAGTTCTCCTTTGATGCACGTTGATCCTATTACTTGCACATGTTAATATTTTAATTTCAACTGTATGTATGCATGCTATGTTGACAAGTTATTTCTATTCGCGATAGTTAACCTGAATAGTTACTTGAACTGTAGGAAAATATTCATCCTTTACCACTGAGCCTAGGTTATTATCCATTGTAATTTAGAGCTCGTTGGATGGGCTGTAGTCACTTTATATTTAGTATACGAGTGTTGTCGCTTAGCCGTGCTTAGAACAGTAGTTTGGGGATCATCGCTTTGGCAATGGTCATTACAACATCACTTTAAATACTTGAGTCAGGGTACTCATGATTATATCATATTTAGAAAAACTAAAACTGAAAATAAAAAGAATTTAGATTTGGGCACATTGTTGATGGTGTGATTATTGGGTGTGTGGTTGTGTGCCCAAATCAATAAAGACCGAACATCTTGTTACACTAAACCAAGTATTATTACGTGCATCCACATGAGGGTATTGGGAACCCCTCTTGACTTAGTATTTTGGCGTGTGTTAGCTCCGAGTCGTAAGTGGTAGGTGTGTGTGTTATGATAAAAAGAGAAATGTGTCTATGTGTGTTGGGTGTGCGGGAGTGGAATCCTGTCTAGGTTCTCCACATCGAGGGGCATTGTAGTTGTCCAAGGCTTTACCTCTATAGGGTAGTTGATATTCGGCTTTACAATGACCCCGACACAACGTATGGGTTCTATCCATACGGGCGGCTCATAGTTAATATACAATATTGGAAAACGTCTCGTGGGACTTAGCCTTGACGGCATACCTAAGGAAGTGTGCTCTATAGCTTGACAAAAAGACGGTCTGACATGTGGATAAAGTTGTACACCTCTGCATGGTTTAATCTTTTCGAAAAGCCAAGTCCTTGGTTATGGACACGCTTGGGGAGGTCTTTTGAGAGTTAGACTATAACATTTTGATAAAACTTGAGAATTAGTGGTACGAATGGGTAGTTCGTGCTATTGATGTGGTGGCTTTGGGAAGTCACCTCTAGGATATTAATTATGTTTATAATTGTTGACACAATGATATTTGAACAATTAAAATCTCTTTTAACAAATTGCCTTCAATCTATTACACTATTGCAAATAAAATGTGGCTTTACGCTAAAAATAAACTCTATGACTATCTCCATTGAATTAAGTCTGCATATAGCTATGTATAGGTTTGTTAATCATAAGTCTTGTGAGTACATTTTTTGTACTCAACCGCATTGTCTATTTGCTGCAGAAGAGGTTGACCCCCAAGGGGTTGACGTTTGTGAGGCTAACTACACTCTCGACAACTAGCTTGGGCATTTCCGGTCAGTTGCCTTGTGGGTAAGGGCAGCCGGTTGGCTTTTGGTTTCAGCCATCTTATGGCAGGTGTTTCCACTGTAGACTTAACTCTTTTGTATGGAACCTTGATATTTGTGTAATATATTATAAATTATGAAAACTTCGGTAATGTAAGAACTTGTGTATGGAATTGATACTTAATTTTTGTAAGGTGTATGTGTATTGTAGTTCTTGGAAGTACATACACAGCGTGGAAATTTGATTTATGATGCTAGGACCATTGGAAAGGTTAAGTATTACAAATTAAATCGCCCAGCGACTCTCACAGTTATGATACCACCACGTCGTCTGGCAGTTATTGTCAGAGACAGAAGCGTAATGTAGTTATTCCAGAGAATAACAAATAAGATGTTAATCGCCTGTGTCCTAAACACAACAGAAGATTCCTCGATTGATTAGGCCCACATGTTTGCAGGCTTTATCAATTACATGGTGGTCGTAGTTGACCTGGTTGTAGAAAAACTTACAACCACAAGGTGATCATAGCAAAGCTTACGAGTATGAGGTGGTCGTAGAAAGGCTTATGACCACCAGTTTAGTTTCTCCCTTATTGATATAAAGGGGTATACTTAATATAAGTACAAAAATACTGTTATCTATCATAAGAATTACAGATAAATAAATAGTTAAGGATTATTAGTTCCTCATCAATATTAAAGAGAAGCACGACATTTCAGCTACTCATATTCTTATAAATTATCATCTTTCTCGGCTGCTTCGCGGAATCATCGTAAACTGAACTATGCTACTCGGCAACCACAAGGCGATTGACATCATGTTGCTATGATGAGGCAATAAAACAAAGGGGCGATTAAGCGAGAATCGAGGTACTGGTTTTGAGAGAAAAAATTACGATGAAGCTCAGTTACGATAAAATCATTAACTTGTATGACAGTTTAGTAGTTGTAGAGCTAAATATAAGCTAATAAATATAGGATTAATTCCTTATACGCCCTTGTAATTTTGCGAAATTCTTGATTATGTCACTGACATATGGGGACAAGGCCCACATGTCAGTAAAACAAAAGTGATATATAAGGGATGAGACAAACTTTCGGTGGTATATAAGGAATTTACCCATAAATATAAGGTATGTGACTATATGTTCGTGTTTTGTGGCCCGCCCTATGCCTAATTCCTAGCTCCGCCCTTAGTTCACTAGGCTATTATGTCGTGTCATAGTTGTGTTCACCATATACTCATGTTTAATAGTTGAAGGCTTGAAGGGTATTATCCGTCTGTAATATTCGTTTTCGATTCGAGCCCGCCATGTACCTATCCCCGACTGTACTGTGTCCGGAACTCCGAATACTCCAAATTCATATTTGTTTTCGATCGACCGTATCCAACTCGAATCGAATATATATATATATATATATATATATATATATATATATATATATATATATATATATATATATATATATATATATATATATATATATATATATATATATATATATAGTACATACTCCCACTTCGGATATACCACTTAAACAAATATATTATACTTCTTTATCATTTTCAGATACTTAAATACCAATTATAAGATATTCCAACGCTGCTTGATTGAAAAATTTTCATTAGAGCCCTTCGTTTTTGCTATATACCCTTTTCATATATAAAAGAAGTATATACACAAATTTTGCTATAAAAGGTGGACTTTAATGTTTTTTTATGGAACTCACTTTGTGGTATCTTATAATCATTATTAGAGTATACTCAAATTGGTAAAAAAGTATCATTATACGATTTAAGTGGTATATAAGATGTGGGAGTATGTACTCCCAGGAGTACCATACCATTTTCATACACACACACACACACGTACACGTGTGTGTGTATACACACACACGTGTGTGTGTGTGTGTGTGTGTGTGTGTATATATATATATATACACACACACATATATATATACATACGTACGTATATATATATATACATGTCACACACACACACACACACACACACACACACACACACACACACACACACACACACACACATATATATATATATATATATATATATATATATATATATATATATATATATATTGATAGATACACATATACATACATATATATATATACACACACACACATATACATATATATATATACACACACACATACATCCATATATATAGATAGAGATATATATATGTTAGAATACGGTACGAGCAATATCCATCCAAATCTTCCCCCACAAAAAAAAATATCCGTCTGAGTTAGAATACGGTACGAGCAATATCCATCCAAATCTTCCCCCACAAAAAAAATATCCGTCTGAATCCGATTCGATTGCGACTAGTGTCACACGGTTAGGACTCAGGAGCAGCGCGTCGCCCTTGCGCCTGCACGCTCGATCGCCAACGCCGAGCCATGGATCTGCGAGCCACCAAAACGGCTTCTCAACGTTGCGCGGGCGATGCGACAAGCGCGCACAACTTGAGCGATCACTCCTGTCGGGCTGACGGCCCGGACGCCGTGGCGGCCGTGCAAATACGCTACCTTTTTAGTAGGGGTGCAATCGGAGCGGATAATGTCATATACCTCTCATCCTGTATTCTATTCCGTATTTTTTTCCTCAGAATCGGAGTCAGACATGGATAGTGTCGGATACCTATTTCTCTATCCCTTATTCGCTCCGCGAGCCTTCGGTCGGTTGGTCGGACGGATATTATCCTCTTATTTTGCACCCTACGTAGGACATTAGACGGTAGAGATGCAATCAGAGCGAACACGAAGAAGCTAATTACTGAGATGTTGAAGAAAAAATACTCAGTATCCCCTACCTGATCAGATACAATAACCCACCTGTATGTTATTATATTTCTAAGTAAAAGTCACAACAGACTTTCGTCATATCATCTGATATACGAATACATACGGACATATATCGCTCATCTCGTATCCTATTCAACATTTTTTTCCTTGGAGTTGGAGTCGGAGTCGGATATGAATAGTGACGGATAACCATTTATCTCTTCTGTATTCACTCGGTAAATTTTTAGTCGGTCAGAAATTATCCGCTCCGTTTGCGCTCCACTTTTTTTTTAGAGTGGGCTGGAAAGGCTGCGATTGGGTGGTTTTTCCACGGGAAGTGGTCAGTGAGCGGAGGTCTTGACTCCTGACGAGCCACGGACAACCAGAGAACGTTCGGCGTTGTTGTATGTCAGCATCGGAGGCAGAAGGCCGGGCTGCTCAACACTGAACTCAGTGCCGTGTACTCGAAAATCATCAGTCAAGGTAACAACTGCCCTTTTTATTTTCTGTGGATATTCTAAGTGGATTCTTCACCAAGCTAAGGACCAAAACATTTGCTGAAACCTCAAGCAGCCAGTAGCCAGTAAGAATGATAATTAAGAAAAATCAGAAGCAACTCTCGAGAAGAAGCAGCAGCAGCAGTAGACAGTAGTATATAAATACATCATGGTCCTTCACTGCACATATATAAAGGGGTTTTTTATTTCCTGTCTCGAGAGACCAAAACATCGACGTAATTTGTACCACGTATTGGAGCCATGCAAGGACACTCGGAAGGTTGATCAACCCTCACCATATTTGGGGGCTGCTTGTGCCACGCTGACAGTACAGTTGATGCCAATCGTGCCGTCTTCCCATCTTGCTTCCATTAACATCTCACTCGAGCTTCGCTACCTTATGGAAATCAAAATAGCTAGGCAACATAAAATTGGTCTCTATCCTTTGCCTTAATATTCAAAAGGTAGGTTTCCTTAAGAATTAAAAAAATGTTATCTGACAGAAAAATTAGGTGGTTGCTTGTTTCGGGCCTGTCTACGTTACTTCCACATCAGGCTAGCTCCAGACTATTGTGGTCGATCCTGGCTGAACTGAAATTAGCCCCAGATTTAAGAATGTATTTTTCTACCGACCAGCCATGCCGAGAATTAAAATCTCTAAATATTATTTTATTTAATTAAAGATCGCACGTTCTTCGTAATCGTAACCCCTAAGACTAACGACCCCCGTAGTCGTAAAGATTCCAGAGGTTACATTGTGGGTACCCTGGTCGGAAGAGGTCCTGTACCATATCCTCGACAAGATGACTGCTCGTAGCAACAATGAACTGGCACTTGGACCTAGTTCCAAGTACATTCCTTCTGTGTGACGAATAGAATATCTGTCTTAATTCCTCCAATCCACACGACGTTTCTGGCTCTGTCACTGATAATAACCACCGTATGGTTATTGTCTCCACTAGCATCAACTGCTCGTCAATTGATATCTTACTAACTGCCACCCTTTCTCCGACCGAACGCAACAGTTTCAGATGGCGCCTCTTCCAGTGATAACTGCCACCACTTCGTCAGTTATTTAAAGGAGAAGACAACCGGAGGACAAGGAGATCACAAGACCGAAGGAGATCACACAACAACTGATTCGATCAAACCTAAGGCATCTGCATCAAAACAGTTAGATTCGAACAATACACACAGTGTAATTAGAGCTAGTCTAGCGTCTTACTCAAGACATCCCCTGTAAAGATCCAGTTCATTGTAACAAACAGCAGTCTTCATTATCATCAAGAACTATTAGCCATTTTTCTCTATTTATTTCGTAAGATCGTCGGCTCGATCGTCGATAAGCCACTTGTTACCTGCCTTGCGACATGTACAGATCGACCTCGTGTGAACTGATGCAGGAATGTATCTGATCTTACGCGGAGAAATCTCTCGAGCAACTGCTCCCTTTGACTTCCAAGATTCACAAACTAATCAATAATATAACAGCACAGCAAAATATAAAATAGAAACCGCAACTTTGCAGTACGTACGAATGACTGCATTGCTACCTATAATTTATAAATGCAGCTCGAGAACAGGGTTGCCTACCATCTCTTCTGAACACTGCATCACGGCAATCCTAGCTAGTACTGCATCACGGTGATCCTAGCTAGTGGCACAAGCATTGAAAACAAATGGGGAGATCGCCGTGCTGCTGCCACGACGCCGGCGTGAAGAAAGGGCCGTGGACGGAGGAAGAGGACAGGACGCTGGTGGAGCACATCCAGAAGCACGGCGGGCACGTGAGCAGCTGGCGCAGCTTGCCCAAGGCCGCCGGGCTGAACCGGTGCAGCAAGAGCTGCCGCCTCCGGTGGACCAACTACCTCCGCCCCGACATCAAGCGCGGCAACTTCACCCACGAGGAGGAGCGCCACATCATCCGCCTCCACGCCGTCCTCGGCAACAAGTACGACCAAGCTACTGACCACCATGTTCCATGCACAGCCGCCGCCACTGTTTCCCGTTGCTTTTGCAGTAGTTGGTGCAAAATCTTTTCAAGATTAATTTGTGTCATGGAGTAACATTTTATATAATTTATCCTACGTTAGGTGGTCGACGATTGCGACGCACCTGGAGGGCCGGACGGACAACGAGATCAAGAACTACTGGAACACGCACATCCGGAAGAAGCTGCTGCGCATGGGCATCGACCCCGTCACGCACCAGCGCCTGCCCACCGACGGCGCCCTAGGCTCCCCCATCCTCCCTCAGGCGCTCCTCTCGGCGGCGAGCAGCCTCGGCAGCCTGGACAGTGCCCTGAGGCAGGTGCAGCTGCTGCAGCAGCTGCTCCAGGCCAACGGCTCTAAAAGCAAAAGTACTAGTATCATGGCCAACTTAGCTGCAGCAAATGCCATGTTTAACTCAAGTAGCATTATTCCAAACTTCCAGGACCAGATAAACATATTGTCTCGCGCAAACTATCAACCAGGTTATCTCTGCAGTGTCTCGAATTTTGCAGAGCAAGACGTGGTGCAGCAACTGAACACTACGGCTCCAGGGATGAGCTCCTACGCAGAACCGACTGATCAGTACTGTAGCAGCGCTGCATTCGCATCTGTAGCTGATCCACAGGAAGTGGCAGTGGCTGTTGACCGGCCGGTGCAGGATTATGCAAGCTTGGAGCCCATGGAACTACCGAATCTATGCTCTCTGGATAGTGATCCTTTCTGGAAGGACATGCTAGAGAGCAGCTTCAGTTTATAAAGTTCTCTCATGCTTGGAAAAGGATGAAAGTGCTAGCTGTACAAAGTCTATAGTATAAACCTCTTAACTTCATGTTATAATCAAATCATTGATGTAATGGTATACTTCAGAGTTCAGACATCATTGGACTTTATGTATTGATGTGTGATTCTAGCTTGTAATGAATTTGGTTGACTTTGTTCAGTGAAGTTGGAATTTGTTAGTTTAAATCTTTTGATATGGGTGTTCTTGGGGGAGAAAATCAATCATTTGATGAAATTATAATGTCCGTAATCAGCTGATTAACGCGTCAACAAGTACGACTGCACCGTCCGGCAGGCAAGGACCATCGGCGAATAAACTCAGATGGTGAAGATAACACAGATGAGATTTGAGGCTCCTGTAACTTCTTACGAAACGCTTAAGTTAGTTAATTTCCTCTCCATTTCTACAGGGAGATGTGGTTCTTAACATTTTTAACTTATACTTTTAGCGCTGCAGTAAGCATACTACTTCTAATAAAAGAAGTCATATTATGTTCTTATAAACTGTTGGCCGCTACAAGTAAAAAAACGACATATACACATGCATTTGTTGTTAAGAAAATTTGAACACTACAACAAATGTTCTTAGTAAGGACAATAGCATTTGGGCAGCTATAAGATAGGGGGAAATCCATAAACATACCATAATTCACATACCTTTTCAATTTGTCATATCTCATTTTCGTTTATCTTGCATCATATAGGTTAAGTTGGTTTGCAAATACCCCCTAAGTCGCATGTTCACAGTATTTTCTTGTGGTTATAATTATCTTTGACACTTGCTTCAATGATTTTAGTACTTATTTAAGTGATTATATTACTTGTTTCAATAATTTGAGTTAGCTCGCTAGCTGCAATACACGATTTCAGCATTAAAGTATTAGCAATGAAAAATGGTATATTACAACCACCGAAATCACCCAGATAATTGAAATAAGTATTAGCATCATTAAACCAAGAATTGACACCACTAAAATAAGTGCCAAAGATAATAAAACAACGAGAAATAGTGCTAACATATGGTCTATGGGGTATTTGCAAGTCAACTTAACTTATAAGAGCAAAGTAAATGATAATTAGATATGGGGGAAAGTTGAAAACATATGTCACTTATGGGGGTATTTATGGATTTTTCCCTAAAAGACATTACAATTGTACGGCTACTAGAGCGTTATATTAGCTAAAAGCCATACATCTCATACTATTCCATTTTCTTAAAAAAAAAACTGTCTCGTGCACACGAAATAGTTAATCTTAGGATGATTTAATTAAGATGATCATCAAATTACTTCTACAAAGATATGAACGTAGACATATATAACACTACGAATGACCAAATCTTACACTTTGAACTCATGGCATATGAATGAAAGACTATATTACTATGGATTTGACATTAATTTGCAAACGATTAATTGTTGCAGCATCTTATTAATTAAAATTATGCTCACGATCTTAGAATGATGATACAATCGGCAATGGTGTTGAGGGTTTATCGAAACACTCGTTTTCGGTGAAATTCGGGTTCTGTCACGCAGTAGGCGGTTAGACCGACCTTGGTGACGGTTTGATCGGCCACTTGTGGCGATCAGTCCGGCTAGCACTCAGGCCTTCTGGCTGGCGGTCAAACCAGCCGTGGGCGGCGGTCTGACCGGCCAGAAAGGTGTTGTCGAATTTTGGAGTCGGGCCAAAAATAGAGGGTATGTAGGCAAGAGATGGGATTCTTCTTCACTTAGTCTCATAATTTTTAGAGCTTTGAGTCAAAAGTTCAATTCATACACGATGAAAGCTAAACCATTTATTAATTTAACACATCAGAGTTTACATAGACCGCATCGGGTCAAGTTTTACAATAAGGGCCGAACAGGCCAAATGATTATATTACAAAAGTAGCGGAAGCGACAACAGAAGCAAAAGGGTGAGAACACATCTCTCCATAGGCAAGCGACTGGGAAAACCCATGTGCGTCCGATATTACTGAAAGCATCTAGGCCCCTAAAAATAGTTTTGGTAATTAATGATAATACGTGAATATGGGATTAACATATTTATTGAGTATTTACAAGGTTAAGTCCCATTAGTGAATTTGATGTCTTGAAGATGCATGCTAAAGGACAACATGAGGATCTTTTGGATAAAAGACAAGGTACAAGTAGTTCAGGATCCTTTTTATATTTTACCGGTCTTAGGAGAAATGGTTCGAAGACCGGATTTTAGGTTAAATACCGTGCTATTAAGAAGGATCATGACTAGTAGCTTGATAGCATGTTCTTGTACCATTTGGATCAATTTAGGATCATGCATGTATTTGAATTTGAATTTGAAAGCTCTCTATGCAATTGACAGTACAAACGGTAGTACCGAAGTTTATGTATGAACTACCGCTTTGCGTATGACCACAGATACTTCAAGCAGATTACTGCAGCCGCTCGGACCGTCCGAAAGTGACATGATCGTGTGGTTTAAACGAGTGGTCCGAACGGCCCAATCAATATGGGCCGTCCACGTAATTGGTCTGATCGTCACAGCCAACTGGTCGCTAAAGCGGTACAACCGGCTCTTGGTGCGGTACTACCGCATTGCGGTCGTTCCGAATTTTATTTGGCGGAACTACCGTGTGTCGTTCGAACCGTCCGAACAACACCTGATCGTGTGGCTAAAACGTGTGGTCCGAACGGCCCAATCAATTTGGACCGTCCACGTATACAGTCCAAACATGCCTGTTAACCTATTTGCTGAGCGGTACGACCGCAACGTGGTTGTTCCATTTTCTAGTTGACGGTACGTAAAATCCAGAGAGACTCCATTTCGATTGAAACTGCAAAACCCTTAGAACGGTAGTACCGCCGTTGTTTAAACAGTACTACCGCTCTACGGTACTTCCAAAAAATGGAGCGGTACATATTTTTCAGAGAGCACCATTTTGGATTTTTTGTGAAACGGTAGGACCACCCTTGTGAGCGGTACGACTGGGCTTAGTGGTATGACCGCATGATAGTTGGCGGCGAGATGCACAAGCAGACTCAAACGGCTATGTCGAGGGAGTTAATGCTTCATTATAGCCGCTTCTGGCAATTGGTAGGATGCGAGTAATCGCCCTTAGCCGCGGTAATCTCGCATTTCATTTGAAAAGTTGGGATTGCTCTCCTAACGGTTGGATTTGGTTGTGGGGGTATAAATACCCCACCACCTGCTCAAGGATAGAGTGCTAGAGTTCATTTATCATCCTTAGAGCCTTGAGCATCCCCTCAACTACTCAAATACACTTGTGCATTCATTATGAGGTAGTTAAGACAATTCAAGTGCATTTACTCATTCTAGTTGATCCATTTGCATTTGAGTGCCGTCAAGCAAAGATCGTTGGTTTATTACTCTTGGAGTTTTGCTGAACTCCTAGACGGCTTGGCGGTGATCGCACAGTGATCTCTTCAAGAAGCTTGTGAAGAGGCCCGGTGCCAAGATTGTGAGTGGTTTGGCTTAATTCGTGGAGGCGGCTTGATTCGTTCAAGCTTCCTCAACGTGGACTAGTGAAGACCGGCAAGTCTTCGATACAACGAGAAAACATCGTTGTCTCTATTGTGGTTAATTCTTGTCTTTACTTATTCCGCATTTACAATTCTAGTATTTATCTTGTATTAAATTGCTTAGCTAGAATTGTATCTAGTTTAGACATAATGCATAATTGGCTTAAATTGTTAATTTGCTAAAAAGCTTAAAAAACCTCCGATTCACCCCTCTCTAGTCGGTTATCCTTGATCCTACAATTACCCAAAAAAAACTCAGATAATATAGGATGCACGCAAGCACTGATAGAGTCAGCTGGACTGGGGCGAGATCTAGACTAAAAGAACTAAACTACTCATCATTATCTCCTGGGCCTCCAACTTCTGGATCCTCGTAGTATGCGTAATCTTCAGGATTTCCTGCTTCTGAGGGTTTTGGGGGGAAAGAGTGAGGATGAACACAACTTCTGTGCTCGCGAGTCAACACACAAGATGCAATAATAATACATGCAAGGCTTAACAAGGATGGCTCGGGTTCTTTTATTTGCTAAAGTAATGTTTTCAATTATCATAATTACAAATTCCTATCACTTAGCATTTTAACCAAATTGCATTTTATTAAAGAGAGTAATTGTGCAATATTTATATCAGCAGAGGTTCCCTCCGTCGGAAACTCTACCTTATACTTCTTTTGATTGGGGCTATCCCCACTTATTAACACCACTAAGTTCGACGACCCAGGAAAAATTCAATCTCAAGGCTAGGAGAGCCCACCACATTTTTTATACCACCCACAAAGGTTTTTAAAATAGAACTAACTCTAGTTAAGTTTCCATGTCCGCCTTTGACCGTAGACGAGGCTGTTTAAACAATTTAGACTCTGCAAAGGTTGTACACTATACCCACAAGAGATAATCATACTCGTTACCCCATATGATTTCGTAGTCATGTAGTTGAGCAATCGTCACAGTAACCTTTCAAAGTATCTCGCCTCTTCCATCATCTCACCCAGATGGGCTACACCCACTTGCGGTGGGTCCCATAAGTTGTGTGGTATGTTCACCATTACGACTTAGCGTAGCTGGCAACTTCACCCTTCCTTGGTGTTCCATTCAAGCTGGATCGTATCCACTACTTGCACTACCTTGCTCGGCCACTAGTGAGATGATTTCCAGGGTTCAATAAATCTACTAAGCCAAGTTGCACTTTGTAGACTTATGGTTGTACTTGTTTTACACGGGAGGTCGTGACAAGATTAAGTCCTTAGGGGTTACCTGGGCGGTTCATTCCATACCATTCACAACCAACATTTTTTGGCCTACATTAGCACCCACCATCATACTGTCCATCATATCATCCGCCCAAATAGTAACAACAAGTTATTAGGGTTTTTGAGGAGCAAAATACATCAACTCAACCATCTCAGTCATTTACCCACAATGACTGCCCAAAACCACTTTCATATTTAAAAGATGATGATTAGGACATTTAATGTCCCGATACTTAAGCAAGACTAGTATGTCGCTTAAGTACAACCTATAACTAATAATTATCACATAGTTACTAGGGTGACATAGAATAATGGATTCAATTATCAAGGGATAGCATAATAATTAATTAATCATCAAATGGGTATTTAACTACCTTAAGCTTTAATATACATTTGCTTAAAGAATTAAAGCATGCAAATTTTGGTAATTTCAAGGAATATAATTTGCATAAAATGTAGGATCAATATGATCAAAGCATTGAATCGCCTTGGTTAAAGGCAAGAGAGTCTTGATATTCTTGTGGTTGGTCAAGTCGGAGATCTCCCGCTTCTTCGAATCCTATTCAGATGAACGTACCCGAAAAAGGCACAAACAAGCAAAGAGAGCAAATAAATACTAAAGAAATAATAAATGAACTCCAAATGAAATAAGACCAGTGTCATTTGCAAGATCTTGAATTTACAAATTTTTAGAAATAAATTTCATAATTTTTGGAGCTAGAATGAGGGAGAACAGAGCTTCCAAAGTCTTGCTTTTGAATTAAATCAAGAAAATAAAAAGGGAGAGAGAGAATTGGTGCACCACATAGTACATGGACCAAGTCCATGCGCATGGGTCCATGGGTGCACCGGAGGGTTACTGTGGTTGGGCCCACTTGTCAAAGAGAGAGGGAGAGGGATTAGGGCCAATGACATGGGGGGGGCACTCAAAGCAACATTAACCCATCCCCATTCCATTCCTTCTGTCACAGAGAGAGGGGAGCAAAGGGAGGCTCGGGTGGCAGGGAGCGGTGGTGGCGCCGGCGAATGGAAGCGCTGGCAGTGGCAGCCCGTGACAGGTTCCCCGAGGACAGGGAACCCAGGTGAGGCGGCAACGCCGGAGAGGAATGGGTGCGGTGGTGGCGAGGCAAAAGGCGGCAGCGGGCGCACGGGAGTGGAGGCTCGTGGCGGCACCGGCGGCGGGGTGGCGTCCGAGAGAGGTAGGGCACACATGGGTGGCGCTGGAGGTGGGAAGCCGCGGGGTGGTCAGGCGGCTCAAGGGCGGTGGTGGCAGGGCGGCAATGGGCGAGAAGAGGGAGCTACTGTGGCGGCGATCTCGGCAAGGGAAGGAGAGGGGAGGTGGGGGATGGCTTCCTCAGGCCTTGGGCGAGCGCGGTGACGGGTCTCCCGAGGGCGAGGCTCATTGGAGCAGCTGAATGGCGGCGAGGCGGCGCGGCCAAAGACGGGAACGGCGGCTTGTGCACGCGGTGGGAGAAAGGGGCAAGGACGCCGGGGCTTCTTATAGCTGGGAGGGGATGGCCATTGAGGCTCGCACGGTCCCGAGGTGGCCGGCATGGGTGGAGACGCGACTGGGCAGGCCTTGCTGACGAGGGCAGCGTGGGGCGGTGAGGACTTGGGTAGGAGCTGGGCGCCAGAGGCCAAGGGCAGGTGGCAATGGGACTCCGGGCGCGGATGCACATGGCGCGGTGACGAGCGGGTGAGTGAGATGGGTAGGCGCGCGCGGGCAGAGCAAGAGCAGGGCAAGCACGCGGTGACGCTGCCGCGTCTGCATAGGCACATAGGGCGGGGAGGCAGTCTTGATGGGGCGCAGCTGACTTCAAAGGGCCGGAGCAGTGGCGGAGGGGACGGAGCGGCACGGAGCGAGCGGGAGCATAGGGTGGCAGGGGGCGCTCGTGCGCGGTAGTGAGCATGAGGGCAGCGTAGTGGGCATAGGTGGCATGGGCGTGACCCAGCCGGGGAGGAAGAAAGCAGGGGAGGGAGCTGGGCCGAACGGACCGAAAGGAGGAAATAGGCCAGCCAAAAAGGGAGAAGGGAGGTGGGTCGGGGCCCCAAGGAGGACACGGGCGGAGCCCAAGAAAAGAGGAGGGGCAAAAAGGGGAAGGGCCCAAATTCGAAAAAGGGAATTCAAATCCGAATTTTGAATTCGAGAATTGCAAGAAGGTTCGAAACTCAAACTTGAACTTAGATAGAGCTAGAGGATTTTGAGAATATATGCTAATTTGAAATAAATTTTGAAAATCAAGAGCCAAATTGTAGTTACTATTTACTGTTTTGAAAACGGGATGTTACACTGTGCACCTCCTAACTCTTGTAGTCTAGAAACCCTAATTTGTGTTTTAGGGATTTTGGAGTAGTTGAGGCTAGGGTTTATGAGGGATGGATTGATTATGTACTCAAGTGTTGAGCTTTTATCCTCCATGGGAGAGTGACTGTAAACCAACTCTAATCTCAAATCAATCCAAGCAAGATTTCTTCAAGATGAGTCTATTTTTGTTCTTGCTCTCTCTCTCTCTTTGATGACTTTTGGATTTTTAGTGATTCTTTGGTTTTCCTTTGGTTTCTTGCTAGGATCTTCCTTACTGTGACATGCGGGAATGCATCTAGGATCATCTTGATCTACTCTTACCCACGAGCAAGTTTTGGGATCCAAGTTTGATTTTGCTCGGTTCTTGTGCCCTCCTTTCCTCATCTATGAAATTTATGGAATCTTTGCTTTGATCTTCCCGATCGTCGACCTTCCTGATGAGGTATGGTTGAAATTTGAGGAGATTTGGATCACCAAATAAAAAATTGAGCCGATTTGTGACTTTGAGTTCGTGTTAATTTTACTATTCATCGGGCTGGAGGTCAAACCGCCCCTGGTGAGAGGTCCGACTACCAAGCCAAAGGTCAAATCGCCCAACCTGAGAGGTCTGACCGCCCAACTCATGTTGATTTGAGTTTTTTGTGATTTTGGTTAATGTGCTTTGGGGTTTCGATTGGATACAATACAAGTCTTTCGCTTTGTTTATACATTGATCTTCATAGCTCTCATGGTTGAGTTGAATCCGATCAAGATGTAAAAGAGATAGTGCTCCTATTCACACCCCTCTAGTCGCCATTCCGGTCCAACAAAAGACATTTTAAAATTTAATAATGTAGGTTAACAAAACATATTGTAGAAAATGCTAGTTGTCGAAATTTATGATGCTACAATGGGTATTACAACTATTACCCTGTTTATCACAAGTATTGGATTAGTTGGAATAGTAAGTTGCTTTGTGGGGGGTGAAGGAGATGGAGAGGGTGACGGCCTTCTAGAGTCGAGATGAAAGTCTGCACAGACAGTTTATGATCTCCCAATCTCCGATCATATAACGGCATCGATCGATTACATCTTAGGATCGAGTGCCTGTGCTAATTCTACACAGGTGATGACATCGTCAATGACTTGACACCCTGATCCCCACATTAGCAACAAAAGGATCACCATTAGTTAGCAGTTGGGTAAGTAAAAGGTTTTCCCCAGGTTTGAAGCCATTGAGTGTGCCAAAAAAAACATGAAGGTTGTGAGTGCTCATTGAGTCATTCTGAATGTAGACTTTTAGACCTTTTACGAAGTCCTTCATGCCGTTTCAAAGGACAGTGACTGATAAGCAGAAAGTAAAACGAACTCTTGACTTTGTGCTTGTTGTGCCAAGTTAGAGTTATCCAATCCATTAATTTCTAGTAAAAAAAGAGGTACTGAATTATTAACTTGTTTCAGACATTCAGTCTAAAACTGATCTTCAGTCTTTTCTTTTTCCGTGTCAATTATCGAGGTACTGATGATATGTATCAAGATCGACCACTCTCTAGAGTAAATATGATAAAATGACGAGGTGAAACTAAATCTAAATCTAATTCAGCTGAATACTACTTTAGAGTTTGTGCACAAAGTCCTTGTGATTTCTTTTTTGTAGAGCAGTCCTTGTGATTTCAGTTTACAGGAAACAGATGGCTGCTTCCAGAAAGGAATTAAAAAGTTTGCAGCAAGGTATAGGCCCGTTCAAGCAGAATTTTTCCTTAGTTTACCGCCTCTCTCCCCATGACGGATTTCTAAATGTGTAGTACAATACGTACGAATTCTAGGCGTGCAAGGAATTAAAAAGATTGCAACAAGGTATAGGCCCGTTCAAGCAGAATTTTTCCTGAATTTACCGCCTCTTTTCCCATGACGGATTTCTAAATGTGTAGTGCAATACGTACGGATTTTAGGCGTACAAATGATGGCATAATGATGACACTTCTCGACGAGAGACGGAAGGAGCCCAATCGTGAAAAATCGTTGCTGATGTGCTTACTCATGCACGAAGACCACGAACAGTTAAATGCTTATGAAAGTGAGCTCGCAACGGGGAAGATTCTAAGCGAAGCTAACCTCCCTCTCACTAAACCGACATCACCTTTCCATTTCGCCGGGCAAAACAATAGTAACTGACCGATCAGTTCGTGCATAAAGGGCACCGTATTTGACCGTCGTTTGTCCGGTCGTTAACGCAAAGGGGGTTGTGCTCACCGCATGCAGCTGAAAAACGTAGGCGCGTGACGCACGGCTCGCCGGCGAGGTTTCAAGCCGCGTTTACCGAAGCGACGCCGACGTGCAAACTAAACCACTAGGCCACACATACCGACTGTCGGATGCCTCGGCTGCGCCGGGAATGTTTTAAAGAAACGCATGCGTTTTTTCCGTCGAGTGATTGAGGTGAAGTCCTCGGCTACGACTTGTTCCGGATGTGCTTTTGATTTTAACCTGCAGAATCTGACAACTGCTACCTGCCAAAGAGAAAGGCTGGAAGATTTTTAAGATAAGGCACGCGACGCTGATAGTCGGAGACATGTTTTTTTCCCTCGAACGGGTGGATCACGATCATCTGTATGTGCATTTAGTAAATTGGCACGCTTTTTATATGTAGTAGCAAAAGTAGCTTCCACTTGCATTAAATTATAAAAATAGTACCACGGTAGGTACCTTCCACACTCTCAGTTCACGGAAGCCACCAATCGTGCGTAGCAAGGATGTGCGTGCCCGCGGTGAAAATATGTGCACGACATTCTACCGCAGACTGAGAGCACGATAGGCAGGTGGCCTACCGCGGACTGAGAGTGCGATAAAGAACAATATCATTTAGCTAGCCTACCGTGATGCTAATTTTATTATTTTGGATGATGAGCTACGTTTGCTATTCCGTTTCAAAAAAGTTTACACGAGTCCAGAAAACACTCTCTGTACGCATTCGGAAAGCCCAATAATCCCGGATTGTGCCCAGATCTTGCGTGGTTCAGTGAATCGGAAAGGGACGGCAAGCCGCCGCCCACCCCCCAGCCTACGGCCCATTAACAGCCTGTGATGCATGTCGGCCTATTAATGTGAAGTAGTATGGGGCCGAGCGAGGCGCCCGCGTGATTTTGTAGGCTGTCGGCTGTTCTTTCTTTCTTCATTCCTTTCTTTCTTTTTATTTTCATTTTAGTTGCTTTTTTTGTGCCGAATTTTGCAGTAGGTTATTTTTTTACGTTTCCACATTTTATTTTATTTTCGCACCATCGTTCTATTTTTTTTTGTTAAGCTAATTGATTTGCCTTGCCTTACTATTGGAACTAGAGGTGGCTAGATGAGCCAGTCGGGTCGACACGAGGCACGACACTATTGGCTCGTTTTAGGTATGGCATGGTTCGCACTGTTTATAGGTCGGACTGGTATGGCATGATAGGCAGGGCCGTGCTTGGGCCACGCCCCCGGCACGGCATGCGCAGTGTCAGGCCGTGCTAGCCACGGCACGAGTCCGACACGACTTATGTGGCCCAGCTACGAAGAGGGGAGGGCGAGGGAAGGCCAGAGGAAGGGTCATTTGAACATCAATAAAACTCTTTATTATATTTTTAATAAGCTTGTCTCTTTTTTTTTACCATTTTCATATGTATTTCTGAATTTTACACATTTTTTTGATTTTTTTTGGACATTTGCTAATTTTTTTGAACTTTTGTGCCTAACATGCTAAGTGAGCCGGACTTGGCCCGTCAGCCAGCCAACCGGATTAATGGCGCACATGTCACGAAGGTCGCTCGGTCGTCTTCGGCTACCTCGTCGGCACGTGGGATGGCACGACATGACCCGTTTAATCTGCGGGCCAGGATGGGCCGTGTCAGAATGGGTCGTGCCAGCACAGGCCCATGCTGTGCCGTGACGGGCGGCCCATCTAGCCTCCACTAATCTGAACATCATAAATAACCTATTGGAACATTTTCGATGAACAATTGGAACATTGAAACTAAACGCGTGAAACTTCATCGATGAACTGTTGGAACATTGAAACCAAACACATGAAATACAGAACTTTAATAAGTGGAACATCGCCGATGAATTATTAGAACATCGAAAACAAATGTGTGGAACATTTCATTTTATCTACCAGAACATCCAACACCCATTGATTCATTCCCCTTACCCAATTCAAAAGATATGTGCTGTAACATCGTCCATGATGTCGAACCCTGGGCTTTGAATACCCAAAGCCCTCGTGTGTGTACCGAACTAGTCCTATGGTCAGTGGCTAGTACACACATCAACAACATTGATATTCACTTCCATATACAATCTATCTATTTATATCTATACTAATTGGAGGCTCTCTTAGAAGCCCCTATATTAATCCTAGGAGGTAAAAATGTAGAAATTCCCAAATTAATCGGAGAAAAGGAAAAAGGCTAGAAATTCCCACGTTAATCAGAGAAAAAAAGGAAAAATCCTAACCATCCATATGGTGTGAATAGCTTTTTAAAGGGTTAAGATTTATTTATAAGCAAATGACCTACAGTTCTCATGAAATAATTGAATCTGAAAATTATACAAACATCTATTGCCCTTACGTATGTGGTATAAACGTGTAGTATTACAATCTCTCTCTCTCTCATATGGAAGTAAATCAACTATCGAATAATCCCTACACTACGGGAGTTGATTAAATGTGTCTCCTAATTAATCCACTCTACTTTGTCTAAGAATTTTATTATAGCTAATAACTTACTATTACATGATACATGTGTGTATGTGTACGCATGGAGGACATAGTGAGATAGCCAATAACATACTATTGTATGATATGTACAAAGTTAAAATATACTAAAATTTATAAATAAAATTAAGCATGAATTTAATGCTACCTATATGTATTCTAATTGGATACTTTCCTACAAACCCCCACGTTAATCTTTGGGGTAAAAAAAGCTAGAAATTCTCATATTAATCGAAAATGGTAGAAATTTCCGCAATAATCAAAGGAACAAATATCTCAGTCGTCAACCTTTTATGAAGAAGCATGGTCTATGGCTAACATTAAATACTACACTTAATCCATGTTGATAAATAGAGCTTGGATAGTGTTTGAGTACATAGCAATGAATTATGAATGCCCGTTTCAACAAAGAAAGATATTCTCTTTCCAAAATTTAACATGTCCCTGTGAGTAGAGCTCTCTCCAAAACACAGTTTGCTGAATAAATTCTAAAATAAAATTGGAAACAAATGCAATTTTGAAAATTTAAGAAGTAGAAATGAAAAAATTGATGACAAGCATTATCGAATTCAAAGTAAATATTTACATAAATTATTACCACTAAAAAACAACTGATGTTGCCTATGGGAATGCACGGGTTGTGACTAGTATACATACAACATGAAACAAATAGGGCATTAAACTTAAACATTTACATAGCAAGTTTACATTGCACGACCGACCGACCAAATTAAAGCTCAAGTATCAAATATAACAGCGGAAGCATGGCAATTAAAATCCAAAAGTCTAGCGGTGTGCCCATCCATACCCTCAGGCAACCGACAAGGATAAGACCCTAGCAAGACCTGCCGTCGTACCCTCCGGTACCAGGTGCGAAGAACACGTTGTCCGGAATCGGTTCATCCTCATACTTTGATCAACAATTTAAGCAAGATTGAATATATTTTGTACTCAGCAAGACTTGTAGTGTATCACAACATAATATAAATGCAAGGCTATCAAAGAATGAGGATATATGCTACACGTTATTTTCAGCATTAAGCAAGTTTAATTTACAATATCGATATGCAATATGTTGCAACGGAAATTTTAAAAAGCAATTGACATATAATGAAATAACAAGTATCTAACTTAACAATAGTAAAATCACAACTCTCCTTGGTTGCGATAATCATTTCATTCTCAGCCATAGATATGACACTCATGTCAACAATAAAATAATCCCATCATTTTACAACAAGACCGTTTTTGCAAAAGTAGATATTATACCCGGCGAAACTACACTTAGCACGCTCATGAACGCGAGCACGACTATTTAAATAGATTTACACTCTACAGAGGTGTATAACTTTACCCACACAATACGAGTTCTCTAGTTTGTTTGGCATCTGTCGACACCACCGCTCACACGTTAGTAAGCGGTCTAGAGTTCGTAACGAAGTCTTTACATCACCTAGTCCTAACCTTGCACTAGCCCGACGAATGAAACACCCTCACTTCACCCGGGTACCCCTATCTCAGTGAGGCATTCACTGTTGTATCGGCAAGCTTTATTCCCAACACCTCGGTGAAGGGAGCTCCTTCGAGCAAACCTACCTGGATATGCTCGTACTACTGCGGTCTACCAACATGTAAGGCTAGACCTAGATAACTTAATTAGCTAAGACCACCCCAGTTCAGCCGTGTGGTTGTACGCTTACACTTAGGTTGGATTGTAAGATCGAGGAGACCGACTAGAGGGGGGGTGAATAGGCGTTTTAAAAACTTCTTTGGCTAAAACCGATTTCTAATGCGGAAGCTAATACAAATACGGTTTTGCACAATTAAAGCCTAAATCAACTAGGTTCACCTAAGTGCACCAACAATACAAGTCTAATGATAAGAGTAACAATTAAGCATATGACTTGTAATCAATTCAATTAGCAATATGAATAGCACAAAGCAAGCAAGCATTCATACACAATAAATAAGCAATTTAATACAAGGAATATAAATTGCAATATGTAAATCACAAGAATGCAAACCACAATTGACACGGCGATGTTTTACTGTGGTGATCGGAGACTTGCTTGGTCTCCCTAATCCACGTTGAGGTAAGCCCAAACTAATTGGACCGGCTCCACGAATTAAGCCAAACACCTCGATTCCACTAGTGGTAGCTCTTTCCCGCTCCGGGTAGGTGAGCTCCAACCTTCACAACACGCCGGCCTTCTCACAAGCTTCTTGAGAACATCACCGGTCCACGACGCCCCACGCCGCCTAGGTGTCAAGCAAACACCAAGAGTAATAAGCCAAGCCCTTGCTTGACTCTCACCACGCAACGAATGCACAAGCTCAAGTGGATACGAAATCCACCTCTAGATGCAACACATGCAACTAGAGACCTCTCTCTTGCTCACAAGGTGCAACACATGCACAATGGAGAGGAGAAGCTCACACTAGCTCAAGAGAGTGAAATGGGATGCCAAGGTTGCCCTCCAACCGCCAAGGTGAGTATTTATAGCCCACACACAAAAACTAGCCGTTGGAGGAGAATCTGCTGAAAATCGGGAAACCCGGCCGATCATAGCATAGGGCGGTCCAGTCCGGCCTCTGAGGTAACGGCTATAAAATAGCCGTTAGATGCAATTCGGTCAGTCACCCTCACACAGGTCCGGATCGACCGACCTCGATCCATCCCGGCCTTCCGTGCAAGAAAATCGAAAAATACGCCTCGAAAATGTTGACCGGCCTTACAAGGGCGGTCCCCTGAGCATGTGGGCGGTCATCCACAGCATGTGGGCGGTCATCCGGCCTGGATTTCAGCACAGAGACACTCGGAAAAACGGTCATAACTTTTGACTCGATGTCGGAATTGAGTGATCTTGGACTCTATGGAAAGCTTATTCAGAGGGCTACACAACCCTCCTATTTGATTTGATCTCAAACACATTTTATCAAATCAAAAGCACAACTCAAGAGCCACTACCATGGTCTAAGTCCAAAGAATTAGCAACAAGCAATCTTAGACCATGCCAAGGAAAATGCATGAAACCCAACAATTTGCAAAACACATTTGCAAACTTAGATCATGCCACAAAGAGTAGGTACATGGACTTCAACCATTTGCAAAACACATTTGCAAAGTATAGTCACATGCTACAAGGATTAAATGCATGAGCCTCGGCTATTTGCAAAACACATTCGCAAATAATAGCATCATGCCACGGAGAGCTAGAGCAAGCAAGATTGAGCAATCAACACATGATAAGACTCAAGCTACTAGACAAGACCCCTCTTAATAGTACGGCAAACCTATACTAGCAATCCGGTCTCCCAACCAAACACCGAGACCGGTAAGAGACTAGGAACACATCCTTAGCCCTAGCTAGTCATACCTTTGCCTTGAGCAACCACTTGAAGCTTGATGACGCACATCCTCACTTCAAGTTCGGGTTCTTGACTTGAATGCTCACCAACACATGATGAGTTCTTCACTTGACATTTATCAACACATGATGAAGCTTCGCTTCGGGATCTTGACTTGACGCTCATCAACACATGATGACATCCTCCATCCCGAAGTCTTGATATGCATCAACACATGATGCACCCTTTACTTGACTTCCATCAACACATGATGGGTCTTTGACTTGATGATCAACTCATGATCATCTCCTCTTCTTGAACTTGATACACATCAACACATGATGCATCCTTTACTCCAAGCTCTTCAATATCATCAACACATGATGTTTTTCTTCACTTCATTCTTCGACTTGAACATCATCAACACATGATAATTTCCTTCATCCCAGTCTTGACTTGATGATAATCAACTCATGATGTCATCCAAAGTCTCCATCCTCATGGAACATAACCTATTCATCCAACTCATGGAAAATGTTAGTTCCACAATGTGATTGTCATTAATTACCACAACATACCATTAACTCATAATGGTAGGACAAGATACCACAATCTTTCCTCTTTGGTAATTGATGACAACCACTTCAATTACAAATAATTGAATGTAGATTGGTATGAGTATATATGAACTACACAAGTTGTATATACTCAAAGGATATATGAGCATGTATGAGCTACACAAGTCTCATATATTCATATGAATATATTAACTACACAAGTTATATATACTCAAGGATATGTTTCAAAGTAAAGATCCTTAATATATGTGGAAACGGAATATGGATCAATACTAATGAAACCACAAAACATAGTGTGAACTCCCCCTAAATGTGTGCATACACAAATGTATAATAAGAACATATGCACATATTCAAGTTAGACTTTTGGTGGAATTCATCCTATATTTTGGATCCGAGGAATGCAACAATATATAGAAATATAATGTAGAATGCATACCTCTTTGATTTTCACCTTTATATCCAATTTGAGACTAAGCAATAGGTATATCAATAAACATGTTAGTCTCACAATTAGATTTATCAAAATGAATGCATACCTGTTTGGATTTTTCCTTTTATATCCAAGCTGAGACTAAACAATAGATATATCAATAAGAGTGTTAGTCTCAAAAATAGATTTGTCATTAATAACCAAAACTCCATTAACACATAATGGCGGGTCTAGATTCTTCAATCTCCCCCTTTTTTGTGATTGATGACAAATCCTTGATCAATAACAATATTTGGATATAAATCATCATAAGATAGGAATTTAAGCTATTTAACTATATCCATGCATGTCACTAAGCAATTTGAAACTTCAAGCGTTATGCATATGAGAATGACATGCATGAAAAGGTGAAAATACAAGAGAGAATCCAAATATGTTGCATTGATCATATAAATATTCTCCCCCTTTTGGCATTAAACACCAAAAAAAACCAAAACAAATTCAAACCAATATAAAGATGTTGCAAAAGAAAGAGCTTGGCAATTGAACTCATTTTATTTTGAGCATATAGCATTCTCCCCCTTTTGAGATCGCAAAAAATTTCCACAAATTCCTCTTTTATGGCTGAAAAGAGTAAAACACTTGAAATGAGTTATATTTGAGTTTAACTAAAGGAGATGATATTTGGAACACATACTCATCCACTTGAAATTTTTCAATAAACATTTTATGAAAGACCAAGCTGATACCAATTGAAAAATATTCTCTCCCTTTTGGTATGAAATCATAATGAGCATATGAAAGTGCATGGAAGCAAACTCTGAAAAATCTGAAATAAATCATGGAGCTAGTCCTTGAAAATACACACACTTTTCATTTTGGAAGGCTTAACCAAATGTCAACCATTTTGAAGTTGTGAAAAATCACAAAGTTTCAGAAATCTGAAAATTTCAGGTTTTTCAGATCTTGACATTCCATTTAAGCTTCGAAAGATAGCTGAAAAAATGCTAAAACAGTCCCAATAAATCTGAGAAAATTTATCATAGAAGATCAACTATAGAGGACAAAAAGTCATCATTATGTCTTCCTCAGATTGTGAATCCATTTGGAGATACAAAATTCACAAATCAGCTCAAAACAATGCAGAATTCTGAAATTTCAGCATTTGGACAAAGAGAGAAAAAGTCAAAACTTTTTCAAATCAAGTCGAAAAGATTTGAAATTCTTCAGAAATTAACTTTATACTCCTAGGAATCTTTTCCAAAAATAATTTTTGAAAAAGGAGTCTCCATTTAAAAGATATGTCAAATTTTGCATTGAAGGCATGAATTTTGCTTAACGAGAGGAGAAAGGTAAAACATTTTCAAACGAGGTCCAAATTCTTTGAAAATATCCAGATTTGAACTTTGGACTATTTAAAAAGTTTTCCAAAAAGAATTTTTGAAAAATGAACTTTCTTTCAAAAGATATGGCAAAATGCACTTTGTAGGCAAATAGAGAGAATGATTTTGCATTAAGGGCTCAAAATGCAAACTACTTTGAATTCCGTGGAATTTTTCACTTCCTTGGCCTTGTATGAGTTATAAATACTATTTCAAGCCAAGATACACAAAGAAATCCGGCTCAAATAGCGAAACTCACTATATGCAAGAACATGTCATTTCGGGTTAACACTAATTTTTCGGCGAACTTCAAATCAATATAACTTTTCAACGGTTGGTATTTTGTAAAAACTTTGATCTAGAGAAATGTGTGAAATGACCAAACCTACGAGTTTGGTATTGACAACTTTTTCAAAAACTCAATAGATTTTGATTTATGAAAATATGTCATTTAAATCAAAAACAAGATCACACAAGATCATTTTGAGGCCAATTTTCATATTTTGTTTCTAAAATAGGAATTTTTACTTCAAAAGCATTGGAAAACATTTGAAATATATATTTAAGTACTCTTATCTAGTTTTTCACAAATTTGAATCTTTTAAGCAAATTTTTTGACTTTTGACCAAAGAAGCTCTTTAAAAAGCTAAATTTGCATATCATTAACAATGTCACTCCAAGAATACCAAATGAAGCAAATGAGAATGAAAACATGCATTCACAAGATCCGTAACCATTTTGGACAAAATGCAAATTAGTTTTCCCATATAAGAGTTTACCCATTTTAAACAAAGACTAAAACATTTTTCATTTTTGCTAAGAAAAAAATTCCTTTCAAGAAAAGCTCCCCCTTACACAAAGGTTGCTCTTGAAGATACTCCTTTGACACACAAAGGTTCTTTGATATTCTTCTCCTTTGACACACAAATGTTTTCTTCTTGACAATACTCCTTTGACACACAAAGAGTTTTCTTCATCCAATTCATATCTTTGCTTTTGACACATAAAAGCTTTCTTCATCCAGTCCATATCTCCCTCTTTGTCATCTCTTTGAAATATATCCATTCAAAATTCATAATGACTTCATCCTGTTCCATTTGATCCTTAATTTGCATCCAAAATCTCTCTCTTTGATATTAAGCACAAAAACATTCTCCCCCAGTGTCTTTATATCTCTATGAAGATTATTCTTGAAAGATAGTCCTTGAACTTTAGTTGTTGATACCATGAGTCGACGATACTTGTTGGTAATACATGTAGATACCACTTGTAAATAATACTCGTAGATACCACTTGTAAATCCACATGTTGATACCACTTGTAGAGAACATGCGTCGACAAAACTTGAACTCTCAAGGTGCTTGAACTTTTCTTGCAAAGATCTTTAAAGAAAGCATCCAAAGGAAAGAGAGAAAGAGAGAATCCACTTGAGAGAAAAGATGATACCAATAATTAATTCCATTTGTAGACACTTGGAGAGATACCACTTTTTTTTTAAAAAAAAAATCATATATCGGAGGTATCAGAGAGAGCTTGGTTTGAAAAGATTTGATCGGCAAGAAATGAAATAGATATCACTTGATACCACTTGAAGGATATTACAAGAAGGGGTAAGATGATATCATTTAAGAGAATACCACTTGTAAAAACAAGTAATATGAATCCCATGCCGAGGTCAAGGTGATCAAAAGGTGCTACCACTTGAATGATAAACATATCACAATGCGATCAAAATGACATATGGAGTCAACAAAGTATATGAGGGTAGCTTGTAAGGATAACAAGGATCAACTTGACTTGAGGGAGGCAGCCAAAAAGGATTTAGAACTGAATTGAATCTTGCCGATGTCAAGATGATTATAAGAAGCTACTATTGAAAAGAATACCACTTGAATAATTGCATTTGCAATCAAGGACAAATAGTAGTGAGTAGCTTGCAAGGATTGCAATATACATCTTGACTTGAGGGAGCAAGGAGTGGTCGCAAAGAATTGAAATCGACAAATATGATCAAATCAGCCAAAATCTCCAGTGTCCGGTCGATCGGCGGCAAATTCACTGTTAGACCGGGACACGCGGTCGACCGGGAATGAATAATATCGACCAAGACCGATCAAACCGACAGAATTCCAGATCTGAAAATGGGAGAAAAGATGGATTTGTTGTACATTGCTCCAAATTGTCACACAAACATCCAAATAAAGATATTTGGAGCAATTCCAACTAATATAGACTTTAGAAATCCAACTTTCAAATAGTTTTTATAAATTAAGCTTTAGTTTTCGCAATTGAAATAGTATTTTCGATACATTTCACAAAAAGAGCCAAATTGAGCAAACAAAGATATTTTGAGCATCCAATTGTATGTATGAGTCATGAATACCATTATGGACCTATTCATGTGAATAATTTTGGCTCATATGGCGAAACTCACTTAAGTGCTAGAAAGTGACCACTTAGGTCAAACTAATATTTTGGACGAGTTTCAAAATCAAATAACTTTTGTTGAGTTGGTCTTTTGGAAATCTTTTGAATACAAAAATGTTTAGAATTGCCAACTCTAGGATTTTCATGTTGGGACAATTGTCAAATTCTTTTTAGAATAGATTTTACACAAAAAATCTAGTTTTGGTCAAAAACATGATTCTAAGATCTAGAATTTTGGGTAGAAACTCATTTTCATTTAAAATATGTTTTTCTTGAACAAAAAAAACCTTTGCAAAACCTTTGAAAAGCATTTTTATACATTTTGCAACTAGTTTTTCAAAGTATATACTACTAATTTCAAAATTTTGACTTTTGGCTAAATGGCTCATTTTTTAAAAACATAACTAGCACTTAATTTATTTGGGCACATTTAGGGATGTGATATACATGATCATGATTTAGTACTCCCCCTTAATGTGCCACTTCTATCTTGCTCAAGATTTCAAGAAACAAGATTTAGCACAAGAGCAAGAACAACCCTTTTAAGATTTTTATATGAATGCAACCTACACAAGGCATAAGGGCTAGATACTTCAATGTAAATACTTGTTACCGAGATGGCATTGGTTTATGATATGAATTGATCTTCCTCAAGCTTGGCTCTATATTTTGCATATGATGGAATCCACCTTTTTATGAGTGAGCCAAACCTCCAATGCTTCTCCAAGTACCTATTTAACATTTAAGCAACTTTTGGTACCCACACTTGGTTGGGTCCTTGAATGTTAGTCATAATAGATTTGGGCACCCAAATGGCCCTAACAATAAGCTTTGGTGAACTAACCATTCTAGCAAACACATTGCCATACTTATCCTTCCTAAGCAAATAATCATTATTATAAATAGTTGGCTTAGGAGTGATACCTTTGGGATATTCCTTACTAAAATGTCCTTTCTCCCGGCAATTGTAGCAAGTAGGGCTTTTGCTTCCCCTTGATATCTTCTTATCTTGCTCAATTCCGGTTTGCCTCTTCTTTGATGACATTGACTTGTCATCCATTTGATTTGGGCACACCGAGGCAATGTGACCATTCTTCTTACATCCAAAGCACTTGATATTTTTGAATTGTCTTCCATTTTGCTTTGGGATGCTCTTCAACTTCTTCTTGGTGGTGAAACCAAGTTCTCTCTTTTCATTTATCTTGTTTGGGCATACGGGGGCAAGATGTCCCTTTTGATAACAATCAAGACATTTGATATTCTTCGTGTGTCTTGCATTGTGCCTCATCTTGCTATTCTCCTTCTTCTTGGGAGTAAAGCCAATACCACTCTTATCTTGTAAGCATATTTGCTTGCTCAATATTTCATCAAGAGTGGCCTTCCCTTTGTAGCTTCTTTCCAAATCAATTGTCAATTTCTTGACTTGGGCCTTGAGCTCATTATTTTCCTCTACAAGGTTAGTATCACAAGACATAGAAGTAATAGAAGCATCTATATTTGAGCAACAAGGTATATCAATTAAATCATCACAAGATGTGGATATATTAACTTTAGATGAATTGCATGAGATAGGAGCAATACAAGGCAAATCATCTAATAGATCACATGTAATCCCTATATCCACTTTAGAGCTAGTATAACTTTTAAGAAGGAGGGTTTCATGTTCATTTTTTAAAACATCATAATTTTCTTGAAGCAAGTTAAATTCTTTCTTCAAAGCTTTGAACTTTGAAACCTCCTTTCCCATAAAAACATTTTGCTCTTCTAGCATATCAATCAACTCATCATATGAAGGCTCATCATTATCATCATCATCATTTACCTTCTTTTTACCTTTTGCCATAAAGCAATGAGGCGATGTTGATGGAGTTGAGGATTCATCATCGTCGAGCTAGAGGTTGAGCATTCTTCTCCGACGCCCATTCTTCTATGCAATCATCACTAGTGGAAGTGGACCTTTCATAATATTCTTGAAGATGAGTCCACATCTCATGAACATTCTTGAGATCGCATATGGCATCAAACACATCTACACTCAAAGCACTAAATAAGGCGTTAATTGCTTGAGCGTTGAGATGTAAGCATTTCTCTTCCTCTTTTGTTGGAGCAAATTGATCCAATGGAGGAGAAAAGCCAACATCTACAATCCGCCATATATTTAGGCCCATAGCCTTAAAATAACATGACATGCGGATTTTCCAATGAGCATAATTTGTGCCAACAAATAGAGGTGCTTCACCAAGGTGCACTAAATCTCTAGTCGCCATCCTTTACTCTCTAGACGGTTAAGTCTAATAAATGAGAGACCAAGCTCTGATACCACTTGTAAAATCGAGGAGACCGACTAGAGGGGGGGTGAATAGGCGTTTTAAAAACTTCTTTGGCTAAAACCGATTTCTAATGCGGAAGCTAATACAAATACGGTTTTGCACAATTAAAGCCTAAATCAACTAGGTTCACCTAAGTGCACCAACAATACAAGTCTAATGATAAGAGTAACAATTAAGCATATGACTTGTAATCAATTCAATTAGCAATATGAATAGCACAAAGCAAGCAAGCATTCATACACAATAAATAAGCAATTTAATACAAGGAATATAAATTGCAATATGTAAATCACAAGAATGCAAACCACAATTGACACGGCGATGTTTTACCGTGGTGATCGGAGACTTGCCGGTCTCCCCTAATCCACGTTGAGGTAAGCCCAAACTAATTGGACCGGCTCCACGAATTAAGCCAAACACCTCGATTCCACTAGTGGTAGCTCTTTCCCGCTCCGGGTAGGTGAGCTCCAACCTTCACAACACGCCGGGCCTTCTCACAAGCTTCTTGAGAACATCACCGGTCCACGACGCCCACGCCGCCTAGGTGTCGGCAAACACCAAGAGTAATAAGCCAAGCCCCTTGCTTGACTCTCACCACGTGCAACGAATGCACAAGCTCAAGTGGATACGAAATCCACCTCTAGATGCAACACATGCAACTAGAGACCTCTCTCCTTGCTCACAAGGTGCAACACATGCACAATGGAGAGGAGAAGCTCACACTAGCTCAAGAGAGTGAAATGGGATGCCAAGGTTGCCCTCCAACCGGCCAAGGTGAGTATTTATAGCCCACACACAAAAACTAGCCGTTGGAGGAGAATCTGCTGAAAATCGGGGAAACCCGGCCGATCATGAGCATAGGGCGGTCGGTCCGGCCCTCTGAGGTAACGGCTATAAAATAGCCGTTAGATGCAATTTCGGCCACCGCCTCACAGGTCCGGACGACCGGACCCGGTCGTCCGGGCCTTCCGTGCAAGAAAATCGAAAAATACGCCCTCGAAAATGTTGACCGGCCTTACAAGGGCGGTCAGTCCTGCATGTGGGCGGTCATCCACAGCATGTGGGCGGTCATCCGGCCTGGATTTCAGCACAGAGACACTCGGAAAACGGTCATAACTTTTGACTCGATGTCGGAATTGAGTGATCTTGGACTCTATGGAAAGCTTATTCAGAGGGCTACACAACCCTCCTATTTGATTTGATCTCAAACACATTTTATCAAATCAAAAGCACAACTCAAGAGCCACTACCATGGTCTAAGTCCAAAGAATTAGCAACAAGCAATCTTAGACCATGCCAAGGGAAAATGCATGAAACCCAACAATTTGCAAAACACATTTGCAAACTTAGATCATGCCACAAAGAGTAGGTACATGGACTTCAACCATTTGCAAAACACATTTGCAAAGTATAGTCACATGCTACAAGGATTAAATGCATGAGCCTCGGCTATTTGCAAAACACATTCGCAAATAATAGCATCATGCCACGGAGAGCTAGAGCAAGCAAGATTGAGCAATCAACACATGATAAGACTCAAGCTACTAGACAAGACCCCTCTTAATAGTACGGCAAACCTATACTAGCAATCCGGTCTCCCAACCAAACACCGAGACCGGTAAGAGACTAGGAACACATCCTTAGCCCTAGCTAGTCATACCTTTGCCTTGAGCAACCACTTGAAGCTTGATGACGCACATCCTCACTTCAAGTTCGGGTTCTTGACTTGAATGCTCACCAACACATGATGAGTTCTTCACTTGACATTTATCAACACATGATGAAGCTTCGCTTCGGGATCTTGACTTGACGCTCATCAACACATGATGACATCCTCCATCCCGAGTCTTGATATGCATCAACACATGATGCACCCTTTACTTGACTTCCATCAACACATGATGGGTCTTCTTTTGACTTGATGATCAACTCATGATCATCTCCTCTTCTTGAACTTGATACACATCAACACATGATGCATCCTTTACTCCAAGCTCTTCAATATCATCAACACATGATGTTTTTCTTCACTTCAGTATTCTGACTTGAACATCATCAACACATGATAATTTCCTTCATCCCGAGTCTTGACTTGATGATAATCAACTCATGATGTCATCCAAAGTCTCCATCCTCATGGAACATAACCTATTTATCCAACTCATGGAAAATGTTAGTTCCACAATGTGATTGTCATTAATTACCACAACATACCATTAACTCATAATGGTGGGACAAGATACCACAATCTTTCCCTCTTTGGTAATTGATGACAACCACTTCAATTACAAATAATTGAATGTAGATTGGTATGAGTATATATGAACTACACAAGTTGTATATACTCAAAGGATATATGAGCATGTATGAGCTACACAAGTCTCATATATTCATATGAATATATTAACTACACAAGTTATATATACTCAAGGATATGTTTTAAAGTAAAGATCCTTAATATATGTGGAAACGGGAATATGGATCAATACTAATGAAACCACAAAACATAGTGTGAACTCCCCCTAAATGTGTGCATACACAAATGTATAATAAGAACATATGCACATATTCAAGTTAGACTTTTGGTGAAATTCATCCTATATTTTGGATCCGAGGAATGCAACAATATATAGAAATATAATGTAGAATGCATACCTCTTTGATTTTCACCTTTATATCCAATTTGAGACTAAGCAATAGGTATATCAATAAACATGTTAGTCTCACAATTAGATTTATCAAAATGAATGCATACCTGTTTGGATTTTTCCTTTTATATCCAAGCTGAGACTAAACAATAGATATATCAATAAGAGTGTTAGTCTCAAAAATAGATTTGTCATTAATAACCAAAACTCCATTAACACATAATGGCGGGTCTAGATTCTTCATGGATACACCGGCATTCGGTCCTTAATCGATCCGGAGGAGGATCTCCCTATCTACTTGCGAGATACCCTTCTCACGATCATTAGCCCATAATATAACTCGCCCGCGTCAAAAACTAAGTTTTCCATTTTTTTTATACCAAATTAATAGAGGTAACCCCTCTAGTCCAACACTTCAAAATCTCCCAAATCCATACACAATTTTCAACGAGTGTTCAAATTTAATGAAAACTAGAGCCCGACTAAGTATCTATTCAATATCTGTAATCGAAATACCCAAATTGACATCATCTATTCTCTAAACCATGTCCTAAAGGCTACAATAGTAAGGATATCAACATATCAAGGAGGATCATGCATACAATAGGAATTTAAATACCGTTCCCCACAAATATAACAATTTTAGCCAAACATGCATGCATGCATAATAGATTTTGCAAAACGAAATACAATAGTTGAAATAATGGGATCAACATGGTAAAAGGAGGTGCTTACCATGCTCTGGTTGCTCAGAGAATGAGGGTGCTTGATCGTCAAGAGATTCGTTCGCGTTTCCGACGTCTATTTGAAAAGAGCCAAAAACAAATAAAAAATAGTAAAATAAATTCAACAGCAAAAAAATCCTTTTTTTTTTGCATATTCAGACATAGCATGATTTTATATGAATTTATAAAAAAATAATAACCCAATTTGGAGTTCATATACAAAAGTTATTAGTGTTTGAATTTGGTTCGGTTTGAAAAAAAATCCTAAAAATAAGAAAAGGGTGACGCCAAAAGCGTATTTTCCGAAGTTTACACTTGTCAACAGCGAAAGTGTATTTCCTTTTGAACTGAAAGCGACTTTTCCATTTTTACATTTTTCCTAAAATCATTTTCTTACATGTGAGTCTCTCGGTTTTTAAACATGTTTTAATACAAGAAAAAATGAGTGGGTCTCGCATGTCAGTGACTCATTTATTAAACCACGTTTAAATTAGATTTTTTTATTAGTTTTTCAGCTGGCCCCACATGTCAGTGACTTACTAGCCTTAACTATAGTCATTAGCACTAATCAAACCTTAATCCACTGGTGGGGCCCTCTGTTAGAGAGAGAAAGAGAAGGAAGTAGAGTCGTGCACGGTCGAGCACGAAGGCGAGCTTGCTCACGGCGAATGATGTGATGAACGGCGACACTGAGCGGTGGAACGGAAAGATGGTTGCATGGTGATGCTTTGGGTGGCAGCGGCGACAAGGGAGGTGGCCGGAGACAGCGCTACGCCGGCGAGAGGCGGCGAAGGCTCTCGGGCTCACAATGGCTTTCGTGTGGGAGACATCTCTTGGGTTCATGGCGATGCTAATGGGCCAAGCACGGGGACCTAGGATCGTCGGAGGCGAGCCGACGGTGTTTTTCGCGGTGGTGCCGTGGATAGTCCTAGCATCAAGGGCTTAAACTACTCGCCCGAGGCGAATTGAAGTGTGTGTGAGGTTCAGGGGCTCACCAGAATCACGTAGGTGATGATGATGAGGTCGGAGACAACTTGGGGTGGCTTGACGGCGATGAGCGGTGGCAACGCTCTATGTCGATGGAGATGCTATAAGGAAGCGTGCATCAGCTCGCGGGCATGCTAAAGATGGAAATGGACGAAGGAATCGACTAGGGACTCACCGGGTTGGCGAAAATCAATGGAAATGGCGGCGGCAACCTGAAGTGGGAAAGATGGTGAGAAGGTTTGCTTACTTTCGAGATGGCCTCTGTTAGGTAGGGGGAAAGTAGGATCAGAGACTGGAACACATGAAGACGCACTAGGGTTGGACCCAAACTTACTGGAACGACTGGAACACGTGGCTTGGTTCGGCCGTGCGCGCCGGAGACGAAGAGAGTGCGATTGCTCTACGGAATTCCCGGAGCTATATTGAGCAAAGGAGAAGGATGAGTGAAGCTCAAGGAGCAAAATGACATGCACGTCGTGGGGGAGAAGCTCACCAGAGCGACAATGGTGTGGAGGCACGCTCACTAACGTCGAGAACGATGCGTACGTTCCCGCGAAACCAACGAGTGATAACTCGAGTTTGCGCCAAAATGGAATGGGGCGAGCTGAGGAATATGACGACACAGGTAGGGATTTAAGTATAGAATAGAAATGCGCGAGAAGGACGACGAGAATTTGACGGCCGCGGAGAGAAAACGGCGGCAGGGATGGCGTTCTGGCGACGCGACGGGAGTTGGCGCGATAGTGTGATGCAGAGCATAGTGTGGAGGCGATAGGGTCAGTTGGGTGCAAAAACTGTGGACGGCGGTCACTTCCCGTGGGCGAGTGGCGAAGCAAGCGCGAGCGCGCTGGCGCGCGGAGATGAGGGCGAGGTGGAAGATGAAGTCTGACACGCGGGCCCGGCGCATCAACGAGAGGGAGAGCGGGCGTGCAAGGTGGGATGGCACGGGCCTCTGTGGCATGCGAAGGTGCTGGGCCATGATGGTTTCAACCAAAAAGGCGAGCGGGAATGGAATTTGGTTTGATTTTTTGAAATAGGCTCGAAACTTGACGAATTTTTCAATATAACAGACGAGTTCCAAAAATTGTAAATTTTTTTGTTGAGTCTCCTAACGTAGTTAAGTTCCTTTTGTAAATTTTCCATAATTTTATATGTTTTAAATATTTCTCGAAAATTCTTTGAAGGATACTGTCTGTATACAAATGCATTATTTAATTTGAGAAAAAAAATTCAAAATCGTGCTCAAAATATTCCCTCATTTATTATAAGTACAAATATCCCAAGTTAGGGATGTTAGACACGAATTAGTGGAACATTTGAAACTAATGCGTCGAATATTCCATTTTACCTACAGAAACATCCAAAGTTGAGGGCTGGATGGATGTTCTACCATCACGTTTGTTCTGTTCCACTAATTTTTGTTGTTTGTTCCACGGCATATGTCATCATCACTGAGGCGATATATATGTAATATTGATCTTATTTTGTAGAATTCGTCTTAAGGAACACGGTGGTTAAAATGAATTGTGAAACAGATACTCAGTTTGAAAGCTACATGATTTTGAATGTTTGAAACAAAAAAAAACAAAGAAAAGGTTACAAAGCATATCAATACATCCAGGAGGATTAAGCAGCCAAACACGTCGTCCATCCTCAAAAGAGCTTGCTAACTTAGCTAACCTATGAGTATCATAGTTTGACTCCCTGCCTTCATGCCGGATCAACATCTTCCTAAAACTACAACTACGAACCTCAATCTCATTAAGCATAGCCATCTAGTGACATTTAGCCTTCCTCTTGAAGTTGTTGACTGTTATGAATATTGTGTGTATATTGAAGAGGCCCAATGGGCAATATATATAGAGTGTACAAGGGTGCAGATAAGGAAATACAAAAGGATTCCTATCTCTGTATCTATCTCTAACATATCTCTAACACCCCCCTCAAATGCAAAGCGTATGCAATAGCATTGCATTTGAAGATGGTTGACACTAAACTATGAAAAATCAAAAATCCGAGTCTTGGTAATATCGTCGTAGCATGCAACTCTTGAAAAATATGTCGAGTATCAAAACATCTCCTCCATCTGGGGTCGTGTAACAGCCCATAAAGTACAAGGTGCAAATTTGAGAAAGTCGATCATGCAAGAACATGACGAAGAAGATGATGAAACCGATGAATAAAGAGAGTCACAAATCAAGTCGAATAGGAATAGGTGGAAGCATGACAAAGGCAGATCGAAGCCAAGACAACGGCGAAGAAGCGCGCCATGGCCTTAGAAGCTTGGGGCGGCGGTTAAGAAAGCGGCGGCATCAAAAATGACTTCTACGATCTGCACGCGGCTCAGAAAGAAGAGCGGGAACGGCGACTGCTGCCATGCATAAGGCAATTCCTATACTTCTATGACTGACAATAAATTTGTGGACTCGCATGGTTTAGACGAACTCAAAAGATTGAGTTTTACGGATTTGGATGGACGCAGCGGAAGAAAAAACTGACACAAAGAAAGAAAAGACGTAGCAGATACTAGCAGCAGATATGGGTAGCATAGAAACCGGGTGGACTCGCTCCACGCGTTGGGTGCCCAACTCGCGGAGCACAGTCTCCCATCCTGATACAACCCAATCACAACCGAAGAGCCATCCAGTCACAATCGCATCAAACTCCAACCACTCAGCATCAAACTCCAACTTCTCTCGTTTCTCATTCTCCACGCCTAGATCCGGGCCAAGGAAGGCGTAGGCGGCGCAGTGGTGCGGGCCGAAGCAGTGGCCGCCCTACAGTAACCCTAAACCTAACATGGCTCTGATACCATGTTATGAATATTGTGTGTATATTGAGGAGGCCCAATGGGCAATATATATAGAGTGTACAAGGGTGCAGATAAGGAAATACAAAAGAATTCCTATCTCTATCTCTATCTCTATCTCTATCTCTAACATATCTCTAACATTGACCACATCCAAACGATCAGTGACGATGCAGATTCTTTTGAGATTGCAATCTTGCACAAGTGACAAGGCTTCACAGTAACCCAACTCCTCCAAGGAAGTCGGGTCTTTTAAATCCTCCCACACCCTTGCATTCGCATAAATGAATTTCCCTGTTTCATTTCTGCAGATGGCCCCAACATCACCCTTCTTCCCTGAGCGAGATATAGCTACGTCAACATTGATTTTAACATACTCAGTAGGTGGAGGGAACAATGTTTGTGTTTTTTTCTTCAGCTTTATGAACTTTCCCATTTAAGATTTTAGCTGCCACTGGTCCCAAATCAGACAAAAAAAATTCTGAATGAAACCATAGGTACTCAACAGACTTTGGAATACTTCATCATGGATATGGGTGCCTTCCTTCTTGCATGCTAGATAGCCCAGCATGTCACCAGCAACTTGATAAAATCTACATCATTCAAATTTCCCCTCATGAAAAATAGCCATTCTCTGGTATTGCCAATGTTCAGTGAAGCAATGGCACTCGTCGGATCTTCATCAACTAGCACGCATATGCATTTCGCCAATGTACAGTTTAGCAGTGCATGGTCCCATGTATCGTTATCTCCTCCACAAATTCTGCATTTCGACGAAGTTGCCATATTGCGATGTTTTTTGACCCCTTCTGTAGGGATAGAGTCACGGGCTAATCGCCAAGCGAAAATTTTGATTTTGGATGGTACCTGGACTCCCTGTAGTGATTTCCAACCTCGTTAGTGCACTTCTGTGGATGATCCATTTGGTCTTGCTTCCAACCAATCTTCTCTCTGTTTCTTCACTTGAACTAGCATGCGATACGCAAACCGAACTGGAAAGGTACCATTCCTCTCATAGTATCATGCCCATGAGTCGTCCAGGTTGTAAGAACTCAAAGGAATGTTGAGGATAATTTCTTTACCCATATCCCACAAATATTTATTCAAAATATCCTGCTTCCAAACATGAGTAATCGGGTCAATGAGTTCAACGACTTTTTCTGGCGGTGAGACATCTTTTCCACAAATTGGTTTGAACATCCAATCCCTCGGCAGCCAGTTGTGGTCCCAAACACTAGTACTTTTGCCATTGCCAATACGTCTAATAAGGCTCTGCTAAAAAATCTCCTGACCTTCAATTATAACTCGCCATGTTTGAGACGATCGGCTGCCCAAAGCTGCATTAAGAAAATCTCCATTCAGATAATAAATAGCTTTGAGGAGACGAGCAGCTAAAGAGCTTGGGTCCTGTAGAAGCCTCCATCCCTGCCTTGCAAGAAGAGCAAGGTTAAAGAGATTAATATCCTTAAAACCCAAACCTCCCATGAATTTTGGCGAAGACAGAATATCCCAATTGACAAATGTGTCCTCCTCTTACCCCTTTCAGAACCCCACCAAAATTGCTTAATTGAAGAATTTAAATGATTACACAAACCTGTTGGGAGTCTAAAACAAACCATTGAGTAGGTTGGAGTTGCTTATGCCACCGATTAAATCAGGTCTTCCTTTCCTCCTGCTGACAATGTTTGCCCCCATCCATCCTTGTACTGTCTTCCATCTTTCGATTTTCCTACATCAGTTGGAAGACCGAGATATCTCTCATTTAGGGATTCATTGTGTACTTGCACCTTTTGCTTGATCAGATTATGAATTTGTTGTTTGCAGCCTTTACTGAAGAAGATTGTTGATTTTGATAAATTAACTGGTTGGCCCGATGCAACACAATAAAGATCTAGAATTTTTTTAATAGAGTTTGCCCCTTCATTTGTTGCTTAAAACAAAGTTTAAAAGGAGGCTATCATCAGCAAATAAAAGGTGACTTACTGTTGGCGCCCTCCCATTAACTTGGACCCCTTGTAGCTGCTGAAGTGATTCTTCCATTTTTATACAACATGAGAGGCCTTCAGCACACAGAAAGAAAAGATAAGAAGATAATGGATATCCTTGTCGAATTCCTCTGGTTTGTAACGTCCCGTTTTCAGACGGCAAATAGTGTTTACTAATTTGGAATTTTGGTCTTCCTCCGTATTTCAAATTACCAAGTATTTTCGAAAATCTTATAGCTTCTTTAAGCTCGGGTTTGTGTTTCAAATATCCTTGAATCCTAAAATTCAAATTCAAGTTTGAATTTCTCCCTTTTTAGTTTTGGCCCTCTTTCCCATTTTACCTTTCTTCTCCTTGGGCTCAGCCCATTTCTTTCTCTTGGGCTCATCACTGTTTTCTTGGGCCGGCCCAACTTCCCTTGGCCTTTTTCCCCTTGGCCCGCTAGCCCCACCCGGCCCTCTTCTCCTTCGGCCTGCCCTGGCCCGTTTCCCCCCTTCTTTCTCTTGGCCCAACCGGCCATTTCCTTCCCTCGGCCTAGCCTCTTTTCTCCTTGGCCCGGCCTGCTCCCTCCGGCCTTTTCTTTTTCACCTGGCGCCCACGCCTCTGGTCTTCTTCTTCCTTTGACCAAGCGCCCGTGCGCTCCTCTCTCTCCCTCGTGCGCTCTGGCATTTGCCCACGTACCTGTAGCTCCATGCCGCGCCTTCGTCAGCGCCCGGCCAGCTCGCCCGGGTCTCCTCCGCCACCTGCCCCGGGTCTCCTTGGTTGCCGTCGCGCACGCGCCATGATGCCAGCATCACCTCCATCCCTCTCGCCTTGTCCCGTCGTCGCCTGGCTCCTCCGTGCGCCCGCGTCAACCGCTTGCACCACCCTCGTGCTCACTGCCACGCCTTGTCCCCTCCACCACCTGCTGCAAGCCGCCGAAGTCGTCACCCGCGTGCCAACCCGGCCCTCAAAGTCGCGCTCTCTGCGCACGCCAGCCACGAGCGCCCATGAGGGGCAACGCCCACGCTGCCCCTCTGGCCCTCTGCCACCACCAGCTTCCGCCCGCCTTGTCCCGTCACTATTCGACGCCCATGCCGCGCCATGCCTCGGGACCAAGCTCCGGCCCTCAACGGCTCCTCCTCCCGGCTACAAAAGAGGCCCCTGTGCATCCCTTGCTCCTCCCCATGTTCACCCTCCTCTCGCTGGTAAGCCCCCAAGAGGAACACCAGAGACACCGCCAAGACTCCTCCTTCTACTTAACCGCCCCATTACCTGTTCTCCGCCTGAGCCCCTCACCGCTACGCCCCCAAGGGACCTCCGCCTCCCCCTGTCGTGCTCGATTCGCCGCCGAGCAGCTCCATCCCTGCCACCGCCTCGCCGATTCGGGCCGCCCCGAGCACCCGTTCAACTTCTCCACCTCCAGGTGCAGCCGGTGCGCATGCCATCCCTTCCCCAGCGTCGCCAGCTTGCCCGCTCCTCCGCAAGCCCATACGCCGCCGCCGCCCTTTTGCGCTAATTGCCGCCACCGCCGCCTCCAGTGGGGCCACCGCCCTCGTGGAACTCCGTTTCACCCACTCACTGGTCGCCTCACGCCTCCTCCCACTGGCATCGCCACCGCCCAACACCGCCCAAGCGCCCCCTCTGCTCCCTTTTCTCTGTGCCGAGTGAAAGCAAAAGGGGAATGAGATTAAGAGGGCCCCACCTGCCATTGGCTTAACCCCCTCCCTTTCTCTTCCAAGTGGGCCCGCCTCAACACTGTTCACCGTGAGGCCATGGACCCGTGCGCATGATCTCAGTCCATGCACTGTGTAGTGCACCTCTCTCTCTCTCTCTCTCTCTCTCTCTCCCATTTTCCAATTTAATTCCAATTCAATCTTCGAAAGCTCCGTTCTCCTCCGTTATAACTCCAAAAATTATGAAATTTATTTCTAAAATTTTGTAAATTCAAGATCTTGCTAATGGCATAGGTCTTGTTCAATTTGGAGTCCATTTGCTATTTCTTGTGTATTTATTTTCTCTCTTTGCTTGTTTATGTCTTTTTCCGGTACATTCATTCGATTAGGATTCGAAGACACGGAAGACCTCCAAGTTGATCAAGCCCAAGAATATCAAGACCCTCTTGCCTATAACCAAGGCAAGTCAATGCTTTGATCATTTTGAACCTTCATTTTATGTAAATTATATTCGTTTTTAAATTACCAAAATTGTATGCTTTAATACTTTAATCAAATGTATGTTAAAGCTTAAGGTAGTTAAACACCCATTTGATGATTAATTAATTAATATGCCATCCATTGATATTTGATTCCATTATTCTATGTCACCCTAGTAACTATATGGTAATACTAGCTATAGATTGTACTTAAGCGACATGCTAGACTTGCTTAAGTACCGGGGGATTAAAATACTCCAATCATCATTCTTCAAACATGAAATGATTTGGGCAGTCATTGGTGGTCCATTGACTGAAATGAATGAAATAATTTGGTTTTACTCATCAAAACCCTAATAATTGCTAGTACCACATCTGGGCGGATGGCAAGGTAGTAGGTGCTCAAGGAGCACGAGAGTGGTTGGTATGTGGAACGAACCGCTCAGATGGATTAAGGACTTAGTCTTGTCATGACCTCCCGTGTTAAACAAGTACAACCACAAGTCTGCAAACTGCAACTTGGCTTAGTAAAATTATTAAACCTTGAATGTATCTCACGGGGTGGAGAAAGGGAATGCGCAAGCTTGCGGTACATCCAACTTGAATGGGTGAAGTTTCCAGCTGTTGTGGGTAGTCCAAAGTCCAAACTACGCCCAACGTTGCGGTACAACGATCCCGCGCAACGTATGGGCGTAACCCCATATGGGTGAGATGACGGAAAGAGCAAGGTAGTTTGAAAGGTTACTGTAACGGTCGCTCGACTACATGACTAAGGAATCGTGTGGGATAACAAGTATGGCTATCTCTTGTGGGTACAGTGTGCAACCTCTGCAGAGTCTAAACTGTTTAAACAGTCGTACCTACGGTCAAAGACGGACATGGGAACTTAACTTGAGTTAGTTCTATTTTAAAAACCTTTGGGTTTGAATGAAAAATGTGGAGGACTCACCTAGCCCTTTGTTGGATTTTACCTAAGCCTTCAAGCTCAGCGGTGATAATAATTGGAGGTAGCTCCAATCAAAAGATGCATATGTAGAACCTCTACTGAAATAAACATTGCACAATTACTCTCTTTAATAAAATGAAATTTGTTAAAATGATAAGTGGTAGGAATTTGTAATATTGAATAATTGAAAATATTGCTTTAGCAAATAAAAGAACCCGAGCCATTTTTGTTTAGCCTTTCATGTATATTATTGCATTGTGTGTTGGCTCACGAGCACGGAAGTTGTGCTCATTCTAGCTTCTCTCCCCAAACCCTTCAGACAATGAAGACCAAGGAGACTACGCTTTCTATGAAGGCCCAGAAGCTGATGGATAAGGAAACGATGAAGAGTAGTATAATTCTATAGTCTAGGTCTCGCCCTAGTCTAAGTGGACTCGTTGGTATTTGCGTACAACCGATATTATCCAGCTCTTGGTTAATATCTGTTGTACACAGGTTGCTCCAGTCGCTTGCCTGTAGTGAGATGAGCTCCACTGCCCTTTTGCTTCCGTTGTAGGTTTCGCTGCTTTCATGAAATGTAATCAAGTTGGCCTTGTTTGGCCATTTTGTAAAACTTGACCCGACGTGGTCTATGTCACTTTGTGTTGTAATATATTTGAATGTTTTAGTTCACGCCTTGTATGAATGATTCAACAATGTGCTTGTGGGTGCTATCTACTGATCCAGGGAATAGCATAGCGTTATCACAGAGGATTTGGATTCTCGGAATCCTAGTCCGACATGGTTGAACTGAATTGTTGTAGTTTTTCGCCATTAAAGAGTACCGAGTAGGAAACTGATCGAACACATTTCATAATAATTGAGACCCATTGCTGATTAAGCCCAATTTTTACATCATCGCCTCCAAGAAAAGACCAAGATTGTTCGTAGGAGTGAATGGAGATTTGTCTTTCGATATTGTTCGTAGAAGCCAAAACCAAGTTGATCCGATGCTACCGGACGGCAAACTTCACTGAAACGGCGAACACCAAGCTTTTCAAACTTAACTTTTCTGGCATACGAAGGACAACCCATCTCATGCTACGTATATTTCCACGATCGACGTCGAATCCAAATGGTGTTGCTTATGGCTGTGGGGCATTGTTGATTCTTTTCACGAGTAATTTGTTTAAAACCACGCATAATCCGTTAGAGCTATCGCAACAACACACTTTTAAGAATCGATTTCAAGGAATCATACTTTGTTTTGCACAAACGTTTCACATAACCTAAAAATCTCACGGCGACTGGGCCTGGCCATTCTTAAATCAAACTTAGAAGATTGATCATTTGCTTATTGTCATCCCTGATGGCCAGGACCGAACTTCAAGTTAATGGAAGTATGGCACTCTGAAAATAACGCGATTATGTGTCTCGTTGAACCATCTAATTAACAAAACTAACATTTATCTTACATTACCCTCTTAATAAAATGGTAACAATGGCGCCATCATTACTTGAGTGTCAACACAAAGGAGAGCGTGCTCACAACATGCACTTGGAAAATGCAAGCCCATGATGCGTTAGTTTCACCTGTTAGGTAGATCTCCCTTTTGGAAAGAAATTGTTACCCACTAACCGACTTCTAAGCTAAACGATATGCTAAGCATCGTGTAGAAATTAGGATTCCAGGGGTGTTAATAAAGCCTTAATCTATTTGGTCATCTTATTTGGAACGACACAGATGAGCTTACCTCGAATCGAAGGGCCACTGGAAACCTCTTTTTCCAAGACAAAGGGACGATTTTTCATGCACGTCACTGATTGAAGTCTTGGATTGGTAGTTTGAGCAACTTTGGAGGAGAATTGATCTAGACATGCTATGCCTTTTTGACCTCTGAATCTTTTCCTGGTCGATTTGTGTCACCAGAGGGCCATTGAATTTTTTTAATTCTTTGCGGAGGTGCGTTGAATATGTGACTTGCTGATCGAGCCTCCCCAAATTCCTCCCACCTCGCTTTACTCCGTTTGGTCCTCTTCCTGCTTCTTCTTCTTTCACCATCCCTTCCCCGAATCGGGAGAGATCCCCCGTCTTGCCCAATCATTCCCTACTGTGGCGGTTTCAAGCCCACTGGCTACGGCCTACGAGTACCTTAAACCTCCAATGCTCAGAAAGACTGGTGATGCCCGTGCGGTAGGCCAGTCGGAGCATCGGACACAATGTAGGAGATGACGCCATCCGCGCAAGACGTCGATGGATGTCCGGCAGGTGTAGTGACATGAACGACACCCACCGATTTTGGTCTCATCTGACATCAAGGCTACCTCAAGACCACCTTCATCTTGTCCGACGAGGCACCTCTAAGCAGAAGAATCCAAGGATTTAGTTGTAAATTTTTTTGGTTCAAGGTTCTTTCCGTAATATGACGGTAGATGTACTCAACTTTTGTGTTCACCGATAATGCCAGAGTTCTTGGCCCTTTGAAAAAATATTTGTCGAAGTGAGTGACACTTTTTTTTTACCTTTTACCGATGCTCTTGGTGGGTCAGCACTGAGTAGGTCTTATAGGGTAAAATTTGGAACCCTTGATTTTGTTTTACATTTCTCCATTGTGTCCATGATATATTCAAGGAAGTTTTCGGTTGATTTGATGTCTGAATGATCGTGCCTAAGTAAGTAGTACTATTAGTTTAAACTAGATATTTACCCCTACACAAATTCATAAACCTATGCAATTTAACACCCATTTTCCAAAAATACTGGAATCACTATTATAAACTTTGTAAATAATAAGAAGAGAAAGGACCATTACAAAACATGAGGAAAAAAGAAAGCGCTACAGATTTCAGTTCACGGGCCTCCAGGCCCACTTCCGGCCCGTCGGGTATTGAGGCCCAGATTCTTGCGTGTGGGTTTGCAGCTCATGTCCATCTTAATAAACCTGGCCTTTGTTGGAAAGATCTCTCTGCCCCGCCTCTGGGCCCATGTTTATTTAGCCCCAACATAGCCGCCACGTTAGACCCACATGTCAGTGTCCTCAACGCCTCCACAGCTCAATGCCACCCTCTCGTAGGCTGTGTCTCTGTCGCTCGGACCCACATGTCGGACACTGCCCAATCCTTTATGGCTTTATGCTTCTCCTCTCCAGTCTCCCCACGCCCGCCGCTCGAGTTCTGAAAACCCTCCCCCCTTTCGCGCCGCCGCAAAAACCCTAGGCTCCGACTAGGGGCTGAGATTGGCCTCGGACCGGTTAGGCAACGGCCCAAGACCCGGAGAAAATAGTAAGGAGATATCTACTATCCAAATCTGTAATTTTTTTTAGTTTACAGTGGGCTGACCCGAGTTTTACTGTCCGACCCGAGACAAACATCCCCAGGCCCAGCAGCCGGCACAGCCGAGCAGCCCAGGCGCCCAGCGCCTCCTCTCCTCTCCTCACGCCAGTCAAGCATCTGCCCAATAATGCCCTAGCCGCCTTCCCCCTTCGCCTAGCGCAGCCACCAGCCAGTAAGCAGTCTGCACTCCGCAGTAGCGTTCCTCTCCGGCTCTCCGCCGCGCAGCCGCCCCCCGCCTCCTCTCCGCGACTCCGCCCCTCCGCCTCCTCTCCGCCGCGACTCCGCGCCCCCCCCCCCCCCGGCGAGGCGCTGCACCAAGAGGAGGACGTCGACGACTCCCCGCCTATTTTGGTCGTTCGGTGGTTCGCTGCTTCGCTACGGAGGTATGCATGGCCGGCCGCTTTCTGCTCTTCTTCTCTTCCTTGTCGAGCACTTGTCGATGGGTTGGGTATGGACGACGACGTGAGGTGGGTGTCTGCCTGTCTACCTTACTCTGTTCGACCGCAAGTTGTTCGATGTAATGCCTCAGAGAAGTAGTAACCCGCAGCATTGCGCCGTTCCTGCTCCAATTAGTGCTACTGCTCACTGCTCAGCATTAGTAAAATTTCGGATTTATTGCACGACTGATTCACATTTCATAGGGATGAATACAAAGACTAGAGGGTAAAAACGATATACATGGTGATTCAGGGATCTGTTCTGGTTTCAATGTGGTGGTCTTTTTGTCTGACTATTGACAGACTTATGAATCATTAAAGCCTGAAATTTCAATTATTAAAGAGCCCTCCTGTGATAGTTGAACTTTGCTGATTCTCCTCTGTTCAGTGTATCTCTGGAGGAGTGAAGGTTCAAACTCCAAAGGTCAAAGGGTTTGTTGATCTGGAGATGCATTTTTCTAGAGATCAGCTGATGGTATGAGTATGAGTATGACTAATTGACTATGATTCTATTAACTTTCTATTTGAATATATTTGATGTACTAAAATTACAAATACACGATGAAGAGGACTAAGACATGCTGAAGTGGGGAAGATATGATAGGCTCAAATGAACCAAATCTTTGTTAATTAAGCAGAAATTACATCGTGCTAGTGGTATGTTACATTCCTATTTTTTTGCTATGTTTTATCTATTTTGTCGTATCGTTAAACATGGAATTCAAATTTTATTTGGATTGTGCATTACTTTTTTTATGCCTCGGTGTTGATAGTATTTGACGTTAGTTTTGGGCCCAAGGCCTTGTGAAATCCTGGCTCCGCCACTGCTAGGCTCCGACGACCCGCCGCCGCCGTCCCCCCGCCATGGATTCGTCGCAGGGGATTAAGAGGAACTACCGCTGTGACCGCTCGTTGCAGCAGTTCTACACGGGCGGGCCGTTCGCCCTCGGGAGCGCTCCCGGCGGCGAAGGCGACGCCAAGGCGTTCCTCGCGTGCGCCTGCGGCGGCGAGGTGCGTGTAGTATCGGCCACAGACGCCTCCGCCATAGGGGACCCGCTCGATGGCGACTCCGAGGCCATCACGGCGCTCGCGCTGTCCCCGGACTCCCGCCTCCTCTTCGCCGCTGGGCACAGTAGGCTTATCAGGGTCTGGGATCTCGCGTCCCGCTCCTGCATCCGCAGCTGGAAGGTGAGTCTTCAATTTTTATGTGTTTGTGCCTCTCTCGTGTACTGCTTCCTGTTTGAAATGTTGCATCCTGATGGTAATGTCATGGGGTTATGTGGTGAATTCGATCATAGGGTAGCAATTTTATGTGCATATTAATTCAAGTGTAGGGTAGCAATTTTATGCGCATATGATTTTGTGTAGGGTAGCAATTTTATGTGAATATCTCACGTGGAGAGCATAGCTCAGTCGACGTTTTCTTTTACGATTTCACATGATGTGTTTGTACCTCTTGATTCATAAGATGTTCTTTAGTCTCGAGAAGGTATTTCGGTGTCTATTCACCCACCTGCTTGCACAGATTGTTATAATGCATGCAGATTTTTATGGTAACTTAAGGTTTTAGAATGCTACATCTTGCATCAAGAGCTGTGCATCAGTTCCTGTTTCATAATGTTTGTTAAGTCAGATAGAATGGGGAACTTTACAAATAAATGTTAACATCTTCCACAAATAAAAACTGTTCATCTCACTATATTAGTGCTTTTTTTGTTCCTCAGTATAGGCATGCGAGATAAGCTCATTTATTTTTTTTATGCTGTACAGGGACATGATGGCCCTGTTATGGCCATGGCATGCCATGCTTCTGGTGGGTTGCTCGCAACTGCTGGAGCAGACAAGAAGGTGTGCGTGTGGGATGTCGATGGTGGGTTTTGCACGCATTTCTTTAGAGGCCACACAGGTGTTGTGACGACCATTATGTTCCATAAAGATCCAAAGCGCCTTCTGGTGAGTACAATTTTGGAGACAAAAGAACTTTGCTTATATGTGAATAGGATTAACTGAAAGTGGCTTTCGAGCTTATTGGTTTACCTGCACTGGGCTGTATTTGGTTTTAACGATATATTCCTTTCTTTCTGTTTCACCACATCTTCATGGTATTTTACTTGTTTTTAATAGTTAATACGACCCTTATTTGTTGGATCTCTAGTTATTTTCAGGAAGTGATGATTGCACAGTGCGAGTTTGGAACCTTGAAAGCAAAAGGTGTATTGCTGTGCTGAAAGAGCATTTTTCAGCAGTGACTTCATTGGCATTATCTGAAGATGGCCAAACATTGCTCAGTGCTGGGAGGGATAAGGTATGGTTGAAACGTTTGAATCTGTTCCATTAATCATATAGGCTCATGTCTGTCATATAGCATGCCTATGTTTTTAAGTTACATGTTCATATTTCTATTTGTACTAGCATATACTTTCAAGATATCATGAGCTCCATTGTATTTGTCAGCACTAGACAGTGAAAAAGTTGTGTGTGTGTGTGTGTGTGTTGGGGGGTGAGGATCTAAAAGCAGTCAGAATTGATTGGAATTTGGAACTGCTTGTTTGATCTGTGAATGCATCTATTGCATAAAAATGCACACCAAGAAGAATGTAAATTCCTCTGCAAGTAAAGTGTTCTTTACAGTAGGTGCTATACCATCATTCTAGTTTTCAACTGTTAATATTCACACAAAATTTAATGAAAAGCACTTGGGGGCTAGGTACTGTCATGCTTTTTATTTGTCTAGATAATTTCATAATTCTTCTTGGCTAGCATTCCAATATTCTTTAATACATATACTGCCGTGCATTTTTCTGTCTGGAGCTACCAGCAATTTTGAGTGTGTATGGAACATCTGCAGGTTGTGAATGTGTGGGATGTTCGTAAGTACAGCTCAAAGAAGACAATACCGACATATGAAATGATAGAAGCTGTCTCCTTCATTGGACCAGGAAGTGGCTTCTTGGCTTGTTTGGGTGTTGAACAGGCAAATTTTAAGGGAAAAACAAATGGTTATTTTCTTACAGTTGGTGAACGTGGGGTTGTGCGCATCTGGTGCTTGGAAAGGTATATTAGTCTTGCATGTACAGTTTTTTTGATACGTTGCGTATCTCTGGACTACATGAAATCAATGTTTTTTCTTGTCATTCCACAGCGCACTTTGCGTATTTGAGCAGCAGTCATCCGATGTAACCATTAACTCAGAGAATGAGGAATCTAGAAGGGGGTTTACATCTACTATTTTGTTGCCAAATGATCAAGGATTGCTCTGTGTCACTGCTGATCAGCAATTTTTGTTCTATTGTTCCACGAGAACTGATGAAGGGACCTTCGAATTGAACCTGTATAAACGGCTAATAGGTTATAACGATGAGATTCTTGATTTGAAGTTTGTTGGGGAGGAGGAACAATATCTTGCTGTAGCTACTAACTTGGAGCAGGTGAGCTACCCCTAAATAATCTTAGTACAGTTCTTGTGGACTTTTGTATTTCAACTTTCTCAAACCATTTCATCCATATGCAGGTCCGTGTTTATGATGTTGCGTCAATGTCATGTTCTTATGTGCTGGCTGGCCACACTGAAATTGTTGTTTGCCTGGACACTTGTGTCTCTGCTTCTGGGAAGACACTTGTTGTAACTGGGAGCAAAGACAATACTGTAAGTTGTGATGTCCTGTCCTGAAGATACTGCTGTTGAATTAGCATATCTCTCTCCTGGGATGACTCCCATACTGCTGAGTGCTTTCCTCTGTTGCTTTTCCTATTTTGTGTGTAACCTTTTGTATTTCACAGGTGAGGTTGTGGGATATGGAAAAGAGAAGCTGTATTGGTATTGGTAAAGGTCATTTGGGAGCTGTTGGTTCTGTTGCTTTCTCAAAGAAATCGAAGAACTTTTTCGTTAGTGGCAGCAGGTTAGTGTGAAAGCAATGGCTGTTCCATTTCCTCTATAGCAATATTCAGATCCTCTGTGATTTTTGTATGCCTACAGCGATGTTAAGATCGTGACTTCTCGTTAGAATAATGTTTCTCTGACATATCATTATATCATAGTTATAGTTATTTGTCATTCTTGGGAATATTTGAGATGCCATGTTTTGGTTTTGTTTTGTTTTGCATGTGCATGGATGAGTGGGTGGGTGTTCTGAGGAAACCTGGCTTTGCCTTTTGAAATTGAGTTATTAACTTATTATATGTACCAGTGTAGCTATTCAATTGCTCAAGTAGTCGTGGGAATGTATGTAGGTAACTTGAGACTTCCTTGGTCATTGCCTCATTGGTATTAGAGAAGAAGGATTCTACATCTTTGCATCTGTAGAGTTTGGAGAACTTCATATGTTTAGACAGGTTCATCTTTACTAATTTTACTTGTGGATCTAAACACTTTGTAGTGTTCGATCGCTTAAGACCAAATCCTGGAATGAGCAGAGCTATTCAAGACTTCAGTCTTGAGCATAAGTTCCAACTAAAATGATAGTTCCCTTTCTTGTGTATTTATTTCTAGTGTTTTACTGCTAACATTCTTCTAAAATAAAATTGTCTTATCGTTAGTGACCGGACCCTCAAGATATGGAGCTGGGATGATACACTCAGTGATGCTGACGATGAAGTTCCTCTCAAAGCAAAGGCTGTTGTCGCTGCACATGATAAAGATATTAATTCTCTGTCTGTCTCACTTAATGACGGCCTTGTTTGCAGCGGTTCTGAGGTGAAATTGTAGTATGTTAATTTCTCTTACAGATTCCTTTGGCTTACCTCATTGGACTGTCATTAGATCTCATTACTTGATTCTGTAGGACCGTACTGCGTGCATATGGAAACTCCCTAACCTAGTGTCCTCTGTTGTCCTTAAAGGGCATAAAAGGGGCATTTGGTCAGTCGAGTTTTCTCCTGTTGAGCAATGTGTCATAACATCATCTGGTGACAGAACAGTCAAAATATGGGCTGTTGCTGATGGCTCATGCTTGAAGACATTTGAGGGTCATACATCAAGTGTTTTGCGAGCTTCTTTCCTTTCACGTGGAACCCAATTTGTTTCTTGTGGTAATAAGAAATAAGCACATTTTTGAGTTATTTTTTGTGGGGGGAACTCTGTTGACTCTGTTCTTGTGATGCTCCTTAATGTAGGAAGTGATGGTCTAGTGAAGCTATGGACAATCAAAACAAATGAATGCATTGCTACTTATGATAAGCATGATGGGAAGGTATGCTATCTAGCTCTCCCCTATTTGTCATTTATAATCCAAGCTCAGTAGATCAACCTCTTTGTACCACATTGCGGTTACATCATACATGGTTTCTTCTGTATGTCACAGTGCGATCTCTAAGGGACATTGACAATTAAAAACTACGTATTGAACTGCTGTTACCGTGTTTAAGAGAATTAGTAATGAACCTTGTTCCATCGAACAGAAACTGCTGGTGTTCTGGTTCATGCTAGAGTAGTGTGATAACGTGCAATTTAGCCCCTTGCCAGTTGCCACCGTATTTTTCTGTTTATTTGAATCTTGCTTGGCTTTATTAACCAGTTCCTCTTCGGACAGAGTGTATGATATTATGAAATTGTCTATTATCTACTTCAGTATCTAACAGAAGATTTGGCATAGTTAATTCGGAGTATCACTGATGCACAATATGGAAGAGGTCTTTTTTTTGGCTGAATGCTTAAAAAGGGCTTGCCAACTGACTGTCAGTAATTCAACAGGTTTGGGCACTGGCTGTTGGCAGGAAAACTGAGATGCTTGCTACTGGTGGAACTGATGCTGTTCTTAACCTTTGGCATGATTGCACCATGGAAGATAAGCAGGAAGATTTCCGCAAAAAGGCAAGTGTGCAATATTCTGTTATACTTTCAGTATAGAGCTTTGCAAGCTAGATTCTTGCTTTTGTGTAATTTGCTGGGCAAACAACATTGAATACATGATCTTTAGTCCTTGTAAACAGATGTGGCCTTGAGTGTGTTGAACTTTTGGTTGTTGGTAGATTCGATAATTGATATCCTGGCCTATAGCATTCTTTTTATTTTTAAAAAAGTAATATTATTCTTTTTATCTGTTGACCATATCCTTGGTTTGTCACATTCAAATCAGCTTGTAGACGTTTCCTTCTACAAGGCTGCCTCTGTTTTATGGCTCTTGGGATCTATCTACAACACTTATCTGCATTGACTGTTTTTGCAGGAGGAGGAAGTAATAAGAGGCCAGGAATTGGAAAATGCAGTGTCAGATTCTGACTATACAAGAGCAATACAACTTGCATTTGAACTTAGAAGACCACACAGGCTTCTTGAGTTATTCTCACAGCTTTGCAGGTACTCATCTTTGATTGGAAGTCACTTTGCTTTTCTTTAATAAAATTTGATACATCGTTGAGTGTGCAGGAGAGCTGATCTGGAGAACCCAATAGAAAAGGCCCTTCTTGCTCTCCCAAAGGAAGGGCTTCGCGAGCTTCTTGAGTATATCCGAGAATGGAATACAAAGCCCAAGTTTTGTCATGTTGCACAGTTTGTGCTTTTTCGGGTATTGAGGAGCTTGCCTCCCACGGATATCCTGGAGGTATTTGTTTTTCTCTTTTTCTAAGACATATGACAAACTGTTACTCTTTTCATGGGATATTTGATATTTCCTTTGTTTGTGCAGATAAAAGGCATCAGTGAGCTCCTTGAGGGCCTTATTCCATATTCGCAGAGGCATTTCAGCAGAGTTGATAGACTGGTACGAAGCACATTTTTGTTGGACTACACCTTGACTCGGATGTCCGTTGTAGATCCAGATATAGATGCAAGTATAGCAAGAGACGATACAAACGGCTCATCAGTGGAGAACGGTGAAATTGCGCAGGCAGAGCCTGCTTTACGGGTAGCACAGGAGAATCTGGAAAAGCCAGGCAAAAAAAGAAAATCTAGCAAATCAACTAAAAGTGGCAGTAAGAAGGTGAAGGTTGCTTCCAATGGCGACAGTAACGATGTTTCTGTCGAGGCTTAAAGAGTTAATGATACCAGTTCTCTTATTCACACCACCAATTTTGTAGCTGCTGTTGTACCTGCCATTGTGCAACGCGAATCATCTTTATTTGCTTTATGACAAGCTCTGTGCAGAATGTTTTCTTTGCTGAGTTAAATAGACCTGACTGCTTCAGGGCATGTACGAGTTATCTGTTCCAAATTCTGGAGATTAAGGTTAACCTTCGGATTTCACACGTTACAGTCCTCGTTTGCCTTTTGTTTTCCATGTGTATGATACGGAAGCAGTACCCAGCAATAATGTTGCTTGCTCCACTTGTAATTGTTGGATCCGCGATCTGGATGTCGGCTCGCTGCATAATTCCCGTCCTGTCATTTGGCAGAAGGTATTTTTGCGGTTGGGTGGGTTGTTCCAGCTTTTGACGTGGAATACTTTGTGTAGCTGTCGTGTTCCTCGTTTCATATAATTGTTTTTGAGAAATATAGAAAACGCTACAACATTTTTCAGTCAACTAACTGTACAACTTTTGCCTATCCGATTTGAGTCATCTAACGCACCTGATCTACCCTTATCTCCACCTTATCCTTTTGTTTTCCCCTTCCTCTTTTTCGACTCATCTCGATCCAGATTCCTCTACCATATTCCTCTCTCTCTCTCTCTCTCCCCTCTCGCTCGGATCCAAGGTGGTTGGCTGCGCTCCTCCATGTCGCTCCTCCCCGGAAGCTTCATCCCCGACGACCCTCATCCTAGACAGCTTCATCCCCGCCGTCCCTCTCCCCAGTCCCCATACGCAGCACCAGGTTTCCCCGTTGGTCCACACCAATGCCCCCTCTCAAACTGCTACAGGTTTGTTCAGATGTGTTTCCTCCTATATTTTTATTTCCGTGCTTGATTGTTGAGGCAAAACATGGAGAATATTTGTTTAGCTCAGAATTTTTCTGTTCCCCAATTCACTTTGTTGTTCGACCAAAAGTCCAGATTTCTGTATTTTCTAACAATACACTCTTTTTGAACAGAGCGAGGTGAGTGGAAGCGTCTATCGGAGGAGGGCGCGACGATGGGTGGGGAGGTGAGCGGCCACAACAACCCGGTGAGCACGAAGCCATGAGCGAGCTCGGTGGTAGGCGGGAAGGCCAACGACTGCGACGTCCCGATGAGCGCAGAGCTGTGGTGACGAACGGTCGCGTGGCCGTAGGTGAGCACGTCGGGATTTTTTGCTCTTGTTTGATTTTTTATGAAACTTGTTGAAACTTCTCAAAACATGTTGAAATTTGCTGAAACTTGTTGAAACTTGAGTTACAAAATCTGAAACTTGTTGAAACTTGCTGAAAATTCTTGAAAGGTTTTTATCTGAAATTTGTTGAAACTTGAGTTCCAAATCCAAAACTTGTTGAAACTTCTTGAAACATGTTGAAACTTCTTGAAACTCTTGTCTGAAACTTGAGTTCCAAAATCTGAAACTTGTTGAAACTTTCTTGGAATCTTCTACAAATACGTGAAACCCACTGTAAACTTTTTTAAAAAATTCAAAAGGCTTCTTGAAACTTCATGAAACTTCTTGAAACTCTTTTGTGTGAAACTTGTTGAAACTTGAGTTCCAAAATCTAAAACTTGTTGAAGCTTTCTTGAAAACTTCTAAAAATCTGAAACGCATTGAAACCTAGTCGAAACTTCAAACTCAAAATCTAAAACTTTTAAGCAACTGAAACTTCACGAAACTACGTGAAACCGCTATACCGTTGAAAATGCATTCCAACGGTATAGCGTGGGCTAGCAGCTCCCATTGTTTTTTAGTAGTTCCTCAACATAAATATGGGGAAATAAGTATCTTATGTTTTTTTAGCAGAATAAGTATCTTATGTTGGTTACTACTTCCCTGTTCCTAAATACATGTCGTTTTAGAATGCGTACAATCAGCATTTTAAAACTGACCATTAATTTCTCGAAAAAATATTTAGATTTGTCACTAGAAAATTATATGAGTAGATTTGTCATCAAAACTACTTCGATATTATTATATTATTATATATTTTTTGGTAACATATACTTCCTCTAGTCACAAAAGGAAGTCGTTTTGGATAACATGTAGTCAAACTTTATAAACTTTGACTATCAATATATTTTGGGGAAAATTGGCTAAAGGAATCACAATTTCGTGTTATTGGCTGTAGGACACCTAAATTTTGTATATTTGCCGAAAGACACTGCAATTTTGTGTCACATTACTAAAGGACACTAATGCCATTAAAATAATATATTTGGCTGGATGTGGAGAGAGAAGGCCAGTGAAATATCTGTTTTGCCCTCACTCGTTCCAGGGGGCTGATTCAACCAAGTTCATGGAGCTCGGATCGCATCAGCATGGGCATGGTCTGCTTCAGTCGGGTGGTCTAGTTCAACCAATTGCACACAGTGACTGGCCTAGCACTGTTCTTCTTCTCGGCCCAGGCTGGAAAAGAAATGGAGAGGCGCAAGGTGAAGGCAAGCTATGGTGGCAAAGCGACGACGACGACGGACGCAGGGCGTGTTCCCGGATGCTACGAACTCGATGGCGGCGGCGGTTAACACGTAGGTGGACGTAGATGGTTGGAACATGACGGCGACAGGGTCACTAAGCACGGAGAAGAAGATGAAGGGAACGACGAGCTCCGACGATGAGGGAAAGTTGTAGCGCGCGTGGCTTGTTCCTGAGTATGGAGAACTCATTTTTGAGGTTGAAGGCGGTGGAGAAGAAGCCAAGAATGCTGGCGACACCGATGGCCATGGCGGCTCGGTGAAGGACGGTGACGATAGTCATCGGCGGGCGAGATTGAAGAATAAGATGAGGGCTAGCTCTAGTGTGACAAGACACACCTCGTGATGCGGTTTTTGAGGCAAGAAGATAATAGAGAGGATTGGTCGACAGTGGCAGTGATGAGGTTGACGCGACAACAGGCGACGATGGCGACTCCGATGGTCTCTCGGCACAGCAAGTGCACTGCTAGGACCGCAAGGAAGTCAGGAACTCAGGGTTGAGATCAATTTGAAGGGAAAGACAGAGGTCATGATGAATTTGGGCAGATCACCCGGGTGCTTGAAGAAAAGGACGGCCCTTCGGGTGACTTGGAAATGGCGATGACTTCGGCCATGGTGCTGTCGACCTTGGGGTGGAAGGAGGGAAAGGAAGGCTAAGGTGGTGTCATTGAGCTTTATAGTCACATATGAGATGGGCGAGGCGAGCAACGACGAGGTCCTTGTCTCGTACTCCTCTCCCTTGCACTCGACACACATGGGTTGAGGTGGCGACACAGTGACGGCTGGGGTGATGTGGAGAGCATCAGAGGTTGGTGGGGGGCGGTGGTGTTTCATCCATGGTGCGGTGGAATCGCTAGTGGAGAAAGGATGACTAAGAAGAAGAGGAGGGCATGGAGATCACTTTCTATTGTTTCTCTCTCTAAAATAGCTAGAAATGATATTTTAATCGCTTGGTATCCTACAGCAAAGTGACACAAAATTAGAGTGACTTTCGGCAAAGACATGAATTTTGAGTATCCTACAGTCAATGACACAAAATTGTGATATTCTGTAGCCAATTTTGCCATATCTTTTTGAATATTTAGAATGAACAGCTGAAAGTGATGTGTATAAATTTGTCTCAAAGAGTACTTTCATAATATTATAATTTTAGTAGGTTTTATAAATATATTACAAATAAAAATGAACGGTCAAAGTTGCATTTTAGATATTATGTCAATGTCCGAAACGACTCCTTCTATGACTGGAGAGAGTAGTTAGAAAAAATAATGGTCAAATGCGTGTATCGGAGACAGTGTAGATATCCAAAACGACAAGTACAAAAGAACGGAGGTAGTAGTAGTTTGTACTGCATAGTATGCTTTAGTTGTCATGACCTTTTGGGTTGCCACGAGTCACGAGTACTACTGTATGGGTGTAGTTGCCACTTGCCAGTAGAAAACTAGAAAGAGGCATTTGATGATTTACCACTATGAAATAGATGCATTTGGGGATTTACCACTTGATGTCTCACTGATATGTAGCTTTAGGATCTACATGTATCAGTGAGACATGAAGTGGTAAATCCTCAATAATTCCAACTTGAAATTGTGGTACCTAGTTCACCGAGAGAAGTTACTGCCATTGCTTGTTGTTGTTTGAATTTACAGGAATTCCAAGAAAAGATGCTTCTAAGCCTATCAACATTGGCAGGAATACGATGCTTAGATGCTAGGCAACAATCCATGGTCCCTAACTTAAAACTCGAGCTTACCAACTTCACCTCGCCTCCTCGAGGTGGCGCTCCCATTCTCCCCTCCCTCCTGCTCTCCTTTGCCCGGGTGTCGCTACCGCCGATGCTGCTCAAGTGCCGTCACGGCTCCATCCGCTCCCGCCCGATTTGTTCCCCTCGCCCCCTCCTTCCCATCTTCTTCCCCTCCCTATCTCGCCTCCCCTACTCTCTTACCTCATCTCGATTCATGGGCTGCGATGGTCGATGATGGAGTTGAAGGGGACGGTGGCACCGGCAGCGAAATTTTGGCTGGCCAACCTCACACCGTCCTCGCTCACCGTGATCACCTCCCTACTAACTCTGGCGCAGCCGTCAATCCTCGGGTTTCTTTTCAAACATCGATGCCTCGGTCTGCTTGGTCATGGCCGGCCTGTGGGCAGGATGCCATCACGACCAACTAGATGCCAGAGTGTACCACCTCCGTTGCCTCCAATCACCCCATCAACATTGATTTTGATGGAGGCCGGAGGAAGTTTGAGCATTTCTATTTTCCTTTGACTGACATGAGCTTCAGATTGATCTCTGAACATGCGATTACCAATAAAAAACTTGCACACTGGTTATCATTTGAAGTTAGTTTTTATGATCCATTACAACTTTTCTGGTTGAAGTATATCTTTAGTGCTATTCTCTGTTTTTTTCTTGTTACTAAGTAAAAGTGTTTCTTGTAGAGTTCAATTAATCATCTAGATGAGGTCTGGATGAAGCCAATACGTTTGGTAATCCCCTAATCCTCCTTGCTTGTAATTGTAAACATGTGCTTATTTGAATTTGTTCACTTCATTTGTCCTTTGGTAATAAGAGGTAGCAAATAAGTTATTTCCCATGGCAAGCATTTCTAAAAGGATAGCAGATTTTGCAAATGAAAAACTTAATTCAGTTTTGGAAGTGATTCCAGTCGCTGAATCTGCTACACTGAAATGGCTACACCTGAAGCACACAAGGTTTGGTTCATGCTCTAATCTCTTTTGCGTATTCTTGTGTTTATTTTGAACTACTTGTGGCGTTAGATGATTCTTGAATAGAATTGCTTTGAACTTCATCATAAAGTCAACCAAGTGATCTCAGTGAACTTTTGGAAACAGATAAAATAAAGAAAAACCAATGCGCTGTTGTAAATATGAAAATTGGCAAATATGATGAGTAGGATATGCATGTGTCTTAATTATATATTGGCTTGGAACATACTCTAGTATCATCTCTGTTTAACTTTTCTGTTCCTTATCAAGCAAAGTATAGCCCTACCTTTTTCTGTTTGGGATGAATTGTATTTTCTGAAGGATGGTGGTTTAGAAAAATGATCTTCTTCAGTAGCAGATGGTCAAACTTTGATGTCACTCTGTTTTGCTTTGTGCACCAAGGTTAGTGGTTACTGATCTGCAACCTCTTAGTCTGATTTTGTGAATTCTACTAGCAACATGCAAAATTGTATCTTACTTGCTAGAAGCATTCCCTTCTCTGACATGTATTTGCAATATATGGTAGTCTACCACAAGCTGCCATTACGAGTGTTTATTGGGGATCCCTGAAGTGAGGGTCTATTTGTATCCATGTGCCCAGCAGTTCTGTTCCTGAATGTCTGTAGTTGTGTGTGAGTTACTAATTGATTCCTGCCTGCCATATGTACAGGGCATCGGACTACGGTAGGGCAATTGATTCATGCCTTCCTATTGGCATGCAGGGCATGGGTTACGCTGGTTCAACAATTACAAATTTGTTCCTGGACCTTTTGTGTTCGTCTCAGGAATCAGGGGTTTGCTTCTGCAAATTGCTAACTCACTTGGCTTCTTATAATTTTGTGTTGTGTTATGCAGATTTGTGGAAGATGATATGCGATGACGAGCTTTACTGCCAAAATTTAGCATCGTTCTAATTGATTAGCAAGGTATGCTATGTTCGATCTCTTTTTGTATGATTAAGCCTATTGAAGGCATTTGCTTTTCCTCCTAATTGTGGTTATACTCATAACACTTGCTGTAGTTGTCAACAAGTGGCTCAACTAAAAGATGCAAGGTTCTATTCGTATTTTTCCGGTAGATTTTCGTCTTAGATAGGTAGAAATATCCTTTAGAAAATTTAAGTTGCTAACACCGTATGTTATATTGCTGGCTATATTTTGGATTTGACCCATTTTTGCTGGCATTAGTTGTCAGTGTTATGAATATTATGTGTATATTCAAAAGGCCTAATGGGCAATATATATAGGGAGTACAAGGGAAGGGGGGGGGTTGCCATATACAGATAAGTAAATACAAAAGGAGTCCTATTCTAACACCCCCCTCAAACTCATAGTGGATCACACACACTGAGTTTGGAGAAAAAAATATAAATGTTGTGCCATAGTCTGTGGCTTCGTGAAGAAGTCATCAACCTGTAACTCTGATGACACAAACTGTAAAGAAAGTACTCCCTCCTGCACCTGTGAGCGAGTGTATGAAGCATCCACACCAATGTACTTGGTGAGCTCATGCTTCACTGGGTCCCGACCAATACTGATCGCACCTGTACTGTTAGACAAAAGAGTCGTAGGTCCCATACAGGCACTCCAAAATCTGCAAGTAGCCACCTCAACCAAGTAACCTCGGCTGTCACTGTTGCCATAGCTCTCAACTCAGTCTCTGCACTCGAACGGAAAACTGCAGTCTGCTTTTTAGTCTTTCAGGCAATTAGGGAGGAGCCAAGAATAACATAGTAAGCAAAAAGAGAACGACGATCAGAAGGATCACTAGCCTAGGTCGCATCGGAGTACGCTTGAAGCTGTAGTGAAGTAGAGTTAGGGAAAAACAAACGACGAGAGATAGTCCCACGTAAGTAGCGAAGAACACGAAGAAGGTGACTGTAGTGAAGATGGGTAGGACGAGCCATGAACTGACTTAAGATATGAACAACATAAGCAATATCAGGACGAGTCCTCACAAGATACACCAAACTCCCAACAAGATGGCGATAGCGAGTAGGATCCTCAAGAAGATCACCATCAGTGGCACTAAGCTGTAGGGATAGCTCCATGGGAGTCTCAGCAGTGTGAGTGTCAGTCGGACCAGACCGATCAAGAAGATCATGGACATACTTCTGCTAGGAGAGGTAGTAGCCCTCAGGCATGGAAGAGACCTCAATCCCAAGGAAGTACGTAAGAGAACCAAGATCAGTCATCAAAAACTGCTCACTGAGATGCTTCTTCACATACATGATGAATGAGGAATCATCACCAGTGACGAGCATATCATCAATGTACAAAAAAAGCAGTGTCTTACCCCGAGATGAGACATGGACAAAAAGAGCAGGATCATGGGAACTGACAGTGAAACCGATAGCAGTAATCACTGAGGTAAAACGTGCAAACCAGGCACGAGGAGCCTGTTTGAGGCCATAAAGAGCACGACGAAGACGACAGACGTGCCCATCGGGAATAGAATAACCAGGTGATGGCTGCATGTAGACCGTCTCATGAAAAACACCATTAAGAAAAATATTCTTAACATCCAGCTGAGAGATAGACCACCGGCGAACAGAAACAACCGCAATAAGAGTGCGAACAATGGTCATATGGGCAACAGGGGCAAAACTCTCATCGTAGTCATGACCGTACTCCTGCTGAAAGCTGCGAGCCACAAGACAAGCCTTGTAGCGCTCGATAGTACCATCAGACCGGGTCTTAATCTTGTACACCCACTTGCACGTGATCGGACGAGCATGCATAGGTGACGGTACAATATCCCAAGTCTCCGTACGTCGAAGAGCATTAAGCTCCTCTGCCATAGCGAGCTATCACTCAGAATAAGGAGCAGCCTCACAATAAGAACTAGACTCAGTGGCAGCGAGAGTATGAGCTATCGGAGCAAATCCAAGATGAACAGGAGGTCGAAGGGATGTTCAGTCACAAAGGACATAACGAGGAGCATCATCAAGAGGATCGGATGTGGGTGTCGGCAAGATACCAGGATAGGAGACAGGTGAAGGACAAGGATGTCTGGAGTAGTGAATATCAGAGAAACGAGACGGTGGTGCTGCAGGAACAAGAGGTGGTGTTGCAGGAGGCAGCACTGGAGGTGAAGGTACAGAAGGAACCACTAGAGATAGACTAGGGGAAGACTGTGATAGTGGAGAAATGAGTGAAGAGTGAGAAAGAGACAACCATGAAATCGACTCAACGGTGGAAACAGGAGGAGCCGAATCTCGATAGAAGAAATGTTGAGATTCGTCAAAGACAACATCTTGTGAAATCATGATCCGTCGAGCAGAAGGATCCTAACAGCGATAACCCTTATGCTCAGAACTATAACTAAGAAACACACACTCAACTGACTGGGCTAATAGTTTAGTGCGCTCACGAGGCTACAGCAGAACAAAACAAGTACAACCAAAAACACGAAGGTGAGTGTACTGGGGGGCTTGAGATTAGATACACTCTATAGGACTGACACCCTTAAGAGCAGTGGAAGGCTGCATATTGATGAGATATGCACGGAGAAACAGCGATCTCGACCAGGCGTGGTGGAACGTGAGAGGCAAGGAGAAGAGTGCGGGCAGTCTCAATCAGATGACAATGTTTGCGCTCAGCAACCCCATTCTGAGCATGGGCACCAGGACAAGAAGACTGGTAAAGAGTACCCTGCTCAGAAGGAAACTATCGAAAACCGCCAGAATAGTACTCGGCAGCAGAATCACAACGAAAAGTACGGATGACAGAATCAAACTGAGTACGAACCATCGTTGCAAAGCTACGATAGATCGCAAGAAACTGACCATGATTAGACATAGGGAAAATCCATGTAAAACGAGAATAATCATCAATGAAGATAACATAAGATTTATGCCCGCCTTTAGAGATAATAGGTGTAGGTCCCCATACATCTGAATGGACTAAGTCAAAAAGGATGAGAAGATAAGGACTCACTAGAATGATAAGGACGTTGTAGCTGCTTGCATAGCTTACAACCCTGACAAAACATGGCTGTGTCAACGGTAACACATCCAAGAACACCCTGCCGAACTAATAAAGAAAGATAGGACCCACACAAGTGACCTAAATGGTGATGCCACTACGTAAAAACTCAAGAGGTGGTGGTAGCAGTGGCGGTGGAAGTAGACGCAGAGGTGACAGGAGCAACTGAAGTGGACGGAAGGTGGAGGCGATCAAGAATGTAGAGACCCTGACGATCCCTACGGCGCTGGCCAGTCCCAAGTACCGTCTCTGTCTGTCGATTCTAGATGAAATAGGTGTGAGTCAAAACCAACCCTATAGCCAAGATCGGTGAGCTGACCTACTGAGAGAAGCTGCATGGTAAGCTAGGGAATATGGGAAACAATTGGAACAAAAAAGCCAGTGGACAAAAGAGTGTCCTGACAGCTAATAGACAGAGGAGTACCGTCAGCTGTCTGAACAGAGATAGGAAAAACAGGAGGTCCTACTGAAGTGAGAGATATGGAGTCCGGTGTCATATGGAAAGAGGCACTAGGATTCAGAACCCAAGAAGTACCTAGAGAAGACGTCTGAGCTAGACTAACAGAACCTGCTGAGCTGTGAGAAAGTTGCTGAAGTATAGCCTAGCAGAACTGCTGAACAGAGTTACCTCGCTGAGAAGGTCCTGACGTGCTAGTCTGTCCTCCCATCGAGGAGGGCCTCTCTACCCCCCTTGGATCGTCTAGCCCCACGCGCCTTGTTTTGCTTTTTTCGCACCGCACAACGCTGATAGTCGTGCTCGAAGTTCTTACAATAATTTCACTGAACCCCAGTTGGTGCAAAAACAAGAGCGGAAACAGACACCTGAGGAGCGACTATAGTCGAAGTAGAAAACGTTGGTGTAGTCGAAGAAGAAGGGGTAGCAAGCACAGCCGGAACAAACTGTGCTGCTAACCCGTGGTGAAGCTCCTCAACACGAAGCGTTGAAAGAGCCTCGGGATCGCTTGCGTGGTGAAGCGGCTCAGCGAGCTTGAGTCTTGACAGCTCAAACTCGGGCGAAGATAAGAGACGAAAGTCATAAAGGCGAAACGACGTGATCCGCCTTTCAGACTTTATGACACTCCTGGCAGAGCGAAGAAGCGAGCTTGTCCAGCTGGCGCCAGAGACTGGCCAAGACTCAGAAGAAGTCATCGATGGAGGAGTCCTCCTAGCGAAGCGTCTCCAACTCACACTGATACGAAAAGAACTGAGCATCGCTGCTCTGTTGGTATTGCTCGCGCAAGTACTCCCAGATCTGACGAGTGGCACGTAGACCAACAATGTCTGGCTAGATAGAGTCATGGACGCTGACCACCAGGATGGCTCGAACACGGGCCTCGTCAGCACACCAGCACTCAAAAGCGTCTATGGCATACTAAAAGGCCTCATCAGCAGCAGCAATAGCGGCCGCTGCCTCCTTCTTGGCGGCCTCATCTTCTGTAGGAGGTGCAGAAGCTGGCTATCGGGGAGAAGGATGAACTGGCGATGGCGGACAAGGTCGGACACTAGTGACATGTCCCTAGAGGCGAAGACCATCGAGCGTGATCTCCATGAGTGAAGACCACAAACTGTAGTTTGTCCTATGAAGCTTGGTTCCTGAGAATGGGATTGCAGCTGATAGAACAGAAGCCATCGGTAGGAGACGCTGGACGGTGCGGTGACCAAGGCAACGAAGTCTAATAGGCGGAGCGGCGGTTAGAGCAACGTTCTTTCTTTTTTTTTTGATTTTTTTGGGCCGGCTAAATCGGCCTGTAACTTAAAAACCGAAACCGGCGTGCAAGAAACGCAACACACGAGCGGGGGAACTAGGGTTCCCCTACTCCCCTGCTGGCGGCGGCGGCGGCGAGTCCTTCTCCTCGGCGACGGCGACTAAGGTGTCGGTCGCGGCCGGGCGTGAGGCGGCGAAGACGCGAGCGAAGGCCTTCATGATCGGACTTCGGTCTTGGCGGCGAGGGGCGTTAAGTCGAGGTGCCGACGGAGGCGGTGGCGAGGTGTTAGTCGCAGCCGGCGAGGCGGCGGCGACGCCACGCTAACGCGGCCGCGCCTAGACGGCCCCGTCTGGATCGGGCGATGGCGGTGCGGCCTCGGGTCGACGTAACTTTTAGCGCAAAGAACGGCAGGCGCGCGGCGCGCTGCCCGGAGGCGGCGACTCATGGGCGTTCGGTCGGACGGCGACCAAGCGGCAGCAGCGTCGGCGGTAGTCGTCGGACGACAGGATGTGACAGCGAAAAGAGCTAGGTTAGTGCCCTAGCTCTGATACCATGTTATGAATATTATGTGTATATTCAAGAGGCCCAATGAGTAATATATACAGAGATTACAAATGGGTTGTTATATACAGATAAGAAAATACAAAAGGAATCCTATTCTAACTATCATTCTGAGAACTTGATTGCCCTACCTACTGCACAGTTGTTAGTTTGGCACACAGTTGTCAGTCATCAGTGGTTTAGATGTATTTTCTTAAAGGGTGTCATAGTTCTATTGTCATATTATATTATATTATATTTATTTATTTTGTTTGTTGTCACGTAGATTACGATTCCCCCTATCACTATCCATTTTTTAATGTTCATCGACCATGTATGTGTCCCAAACTCCTTTGGATTTCAGGGTTCTGGGTTACCCACGATCGTCCACTTGATTCTTCAGATGATTTACTCTGGTGTATGTTCATGCTCAACACAGTTACTTTTTTCTTATTTTCCATTGCTTGGACATATTTGGTTTCTATGTGTTTCTAAGATTCTGCCTACTCTTGTTTGACCTATACAGTCGGTTATCTTTATGATATTATGTGTTTTTTCAACTGGTGGTTTCTATTCTTGGTTTCTTTCAAATCCCACTCTGGATGCACCGCTGTTTGGCCATTCTTACGTGTCTATCGTTATATGTTTTTCCTGTCAACTGATAAAACAATTAGCGAGCATCAGCTATCCCTAGGTCTTAATACTGTAGCTGTCCATGAGTTAATCAGTGAACAAGATGTTGTGCAACTTGTGATTTCCACTGGGACTAATAGTGTGCAAGCTATGAACCCCGATGAACCCACTCATAGAACTATTACCTCAACACCTACATCGAAGAGATCAGATAATGTAGGAAGTCAATCTACCAATGTAGCTGGTGCTAACCTCACTGATGTCATTGTTTCAACGCTGCGACTGCCTACGGTGTCTCTATCACTAGAGGAGATTACCTTGGGCAAACAAGTAAGATTTTTTTACATACATTCATAACACATTTTTTATTTTAGGTTCATGTAATATAGGTATCCATGTAGTTTATCTATATCGTTGATTCAATAATCTCAGATGCTGAGACAAGCGCCGGCCAGGGATCGATCCCTGGGTCTCACGGCTAGCTGTGCTGTGGCACAGTGGAAGCTATGCAGAGGCACAGTGGTACAGGGGAGTTTTAGGCTCCTAAAAGCCCATCACGGTTCGAGCGTTGCTCCCGTGGACGTCTCGCAGAGGAGGATGCTCTTCTTCTTTAAAGCAGTTCGGATGGGGAAAAATCCCGAACCTCAAAAAAAAAAAATCCTAGATGCTCAAATCTTTGTGTGTTTCCCTGCAGGAAAATGATGTTCTTATTGATGCTACAACTATGGCAGCACAAGGTATCACAAATTGATCCTTCATATTAGTGTTTTCTCTGTTTTATCCCTTTTCCCGCTGGTTACACCATGTTTTGTCATAGTTATATTCATTTCTGCTACAGCTTGGTTTCACCTCGTCATCTTTGCCGAAATGGGTACCTGAGCCTGCTGATCCAGCTCTGTTCGCAACCAAAAACAGCAAAAGGTATATCATTTTTATTTGTTCCCATCATATTCTTGGTCATAGCTTCATTTATTAATATAGACTGATTACATTTTCCACACGAACAATAGCGAAGGCATTTCAGACAAGCCAACGACTAAAAGGAAGCTTTCTTTTGATCAGCAGCCGTCCAAGAACTAGAGCAATCTTGACACATGTAATGTTTTATGTTAACCATGGTTATATCACGGATTCTTCTTTATCATATAGTACTCATCCAGTATTATCACATCGTGGATACGTACTCCTACTTCTTATATACCACTGAAATCATATGATGATATCTCTTTATCTATTTAAGTATACTCCAATGATGATTATATATGAAAAAGGGTATATACCAAAAATACAAAGTTGATGTAGTTTTCTTATGTGTGTGTGTATATACACACCAAAGTACTCTACTTGAACTACCCATCAGAAGTCTTCCAGGATGCTTTATGTTATCGCACTTGAGGCTCTCTATGACCAGATGTTTTATTACACATGGTATCAACCTATATTTTGTATCAGCAGGCTGTATGACAAACTCCATACTTTACTAGGCTCATGACTATACTCAGTATACTAATTTTATGGTTTATATATCTCATCAATGTATTCATATCATTTGCCCTATTTCTAGGAGCGCGGCGTAGCGTGCTACTCTTTCTAGTGAGCTGGGCTTTATCTTCTACTCAAAACGCACACCCAGGACGTAAACTACAAAAGCTATGTAACTGCTGTCCCTAGCTTTATTCAGGTAAAATGAACACAAATCGCGCTCCAAAAAAAAGCAATCTGTATGTCATACAAAAATGCCCTACTCAAATCAAGGAAGCAAGAAAGGCCACATGCCCACAGGAGATGGGGTCTCAAATCTGAACTTTGAAAGCAACACCTCGTCTCTTTGTATAAGGCAAATTGCAGAGTTAAAATTTTAACCTGGCAGCTGATAATTTCAGGTGCAGTCCAAAACTTGGTCCACCGTCACCATGTGAGAGCCACATCAGGGCCAGTAAAGAATTCCCTGCTCACTGTTGAGATCCATGGCTGGTCCACAGTCACCCAAGGGAATGTACCGGCTCTGACACCTAATACTACAAAATACCCTCTCTGCCTCTGTCCAACGGCTGGTAAAACGTGTAATTTTTTAGTCTCACCAGCAGTTGGACATGTGAACAGGAGCATGGACCTCCTCGCTGTTTTTTTTTAAAAAATTGTACACCATTATGCTCCAGCATTCTTGATGAAACGGACATCTCGAAGTAGACCGCCACCGCCTAATCATACAGTCACACAACGGATTTCACATTTCTGCATTTGGACGCGCAGAAAGCCAGCTGCCACCTCACAAAGAGCTTGCTTGGGATGGCTATAGCTTAAGCCATCCCAAATAATGTGTTTTTCCGATCGTTTTTACGTGAAAAAGCAAAAAGCTGGCAACCACCGGGGGTAGCTTCTCGCGGCTTTCCACCACCCCCTTTCCGAATTTGACCCCCAACTTGCATGGTATTTACCCGCTTTTGCCATTCAATAAAACCACCTCCTCCTCCTGCCCCAGATAGCCCCCACTTTGCTTTCTTCGCTCCTCTCCTCCCACGCCCGCCTCCTCCTCCCCCACCGCCCACCTCCTTCTCCTCCCCTGACGACCACCTCCTCCTCCTCCTCCTCCTCCCCAGCGCCTCCTCCTCCCCACAGTGCCTTCCTCCTCCCTCCTCCCCTAGCGCCTACCTCCTCCTCCCTCCCGCCCTTCCTCCCTCTCCCTCCTCCCCCTAGCGCCTACCTCCTCCTCCCCAACGCCTTCCTCCCCGATTCCTCCCCCCCACAGCGTACCTCCTCCTCCCTCCCTCCTCCCCAGTGCATACCTCCTCCTCCTTGGCCTTGACCTCCTCCCCATCTTTGTAAGATCGAGGTGGCCGACTAGAGGGGGTGAATAAGCGTTTAAAAACTTCTTAGGCTAAAACCGATTTCTAATGCTGAAGCTAATACAAATACGGTTTTGCACAATTAAAGCCTAAATCAACTAGGTTCCCTAAGTGCACCAACAATACAAGTCTATTAATAAGTATATCAATTAAGCATATGACTTGTAAGCTAATCAATTCTAGCAATGATGAATAGCACAACGAATAATTGCAATCATACACAATGAATAAGCAATTTAATACAAGGTATATAAATTGCACAATGTAAAGCAAGCATTCATACACAATGAATGTAAATGCAATAGTAAGGCACAAGGATGCAAACCACAATGGACACGGTTATGATTTACCGTGGTGAATCGGAGACTTGCCGGTCTCCCCTAATCCACGTTGAGGGAAACCCAAACTAATTGGGCCAGCTCCACGAATTAAGCCTTCCTCCAAGGTAAGTCCAACCACTTGGACCGGTTCCAAAACGAACCAACACCTCGCTCCACTAGGGTTGCTCCTTCCTCCTCTCCGGAGATGGCGAGCACCACACCACTCACAAACACAGGCCTTCTCACAAGCTTCACTTGAGAAGATCACCGACCACGACGCCTCCACGCCGCCTGGGTGTCGGCAAACACCAAGAGTAACAAGACTCCAACTTTCACTTGAACCAATCAAGTGCCAAAGCTCTATGGATACATAATCCACAACCTAATGCAACACATGCAATAGGATTTGCCTCTCCAACCTCTCTAAGTGCAACACATGCACAAATGAGTGTGAGAGGGCTTGCACTAGCTCAAAGGAACTCAATGGGGCACCAGACTCTCCCTCACACGGCCAAGGTGGGTATTTATAGCCCACACACAAAAACTAGTCGTTGGGACAAAGTCTGCTTGAAAAAGTTAGGAAATCGAACGGCTGTCGTTATGGGGCGGTCGTCATCGCTTCTTCCTCTAACGGCTATAAAACTAGCCGTTGGTCACCAAATCGAACGACCGCCAACTAAGGCCGGTCGTATCAAGAACAATCGAGACAACCGCACAAACACTGCGGTCGACGCTCCACAAAGGAGCGCCAAATGCGGCTAAGTCCCACGAACAAGCGTTTCGGAATTTTACAATCAAGACCAAGAAAGCGGTCGAACCGCATCGCGGTCGTCACGCCTAAACACTGCGGTCGTCCGCTCAAGGGTTTCTCAAAACAAAGATGAGCAACAAATGCATCTTCTCGGAAGAATGAACCGCTAACAAATAATCGGAATGACCGGCCTCCGGTCAGATCGCCAAGATACGCCGTACTACCGCTTCCACAAACAGAGCAACACATGCTCAATAGGTGCGGTCGTACTCTCGCATAAGAGCCGGTCATACTGCATGTGTGATCGTCAGCTTTTACACGCTTGTTCATCCGATCTTCCCGAGAAAACACAGATTGCATTCGCTTCAACTCAAATTGCAAAACACATTTGCTAATTTGATGCGCAATGCACACAGGGCTTAAGTGAGATTCTCAACAAGTTGCAAAACACATTTGCACACTTTTAGAATCACACCACAAGGAATAAGGTACATGGACTTACACCATTTGCAAAACGTATTCGCAAACTTAAGTCACATACTACAAGGATTAACCATGAGCCACAACTATTTGTAAAACACATTCACAAATATTGGCAACATGTTAAAGTGAGCTAGAGCAAACACAATGAGCTATCAACACATGACAAACTCAAGCTACTAGTCAAAGACCCCTCTTAATAGTACGGCAAACCTATACTAGCAATCCGGTCATCCAACCAAACACCAAGACCGGTAAAAGACTAGGAACAAATCCTTAGCCCTAGCTAGTCATACCTTTGCCTTGCGCAAACACTTGAAGCTTGATGACGCACATCCTTGCTTCAAGTCCGGGTCATTGACTTGATATGCATCAACTCATGATGCATCCTTACTTGACCTTCATCAACACATGATGAAGCTTTACTTCGGGATCTTGACTTGATGCTCATCAACACATGATGACATCTTCCATCCCGAGTCTTGATATGCATCAACACATGATGCACTCTTCACTTGGCATCCATCAACTCATGATGGGTCTTCACTTGACTTGATGATCAACACATGATCATCTCAAGTCATCAACCACCGAACATAACCTATTCATCCAACTCATGGAAAATGTTAGTTCCACAATATGATTATCATTAATTACCACAAAGATACCATTAACTCATAATGGCGGGACAAGATACCACAATCTTTCCTCATTGGTAATTGATGATAACCACTTCAATAGCAAATAATTGAATAGAGTTTGGTATGAGTATATAAGCACTATATAAGTTATATATACTCAACATGAGTGTATACTGAACTACACAAGTCGTATTAACTCAAGAATACATGAGCATATATAAACCGCATAAGTCTCATATACTCATATGAATATATTAACTACACAAGTTAAACATATTCAAAGATATGTGAGTACACATGAACTACACAAGTTATGTTCTACTCACATATAAGTATATATAGACTACACAAGTCTTATACACTCTTATTAATAGATTAACTACATAAGTTAAACATATTCAAGAATATGTGAGCACACATAAACTACACAAGTTATGTTATACTCACATATAAGTGTATATAGACTACACAAGTCATATATACACACTTGAATATACTAACTACATAAGTTATATATATTCAAGAATATGAGCATATATAAACTACATAAGTTATATATACTCACATGAATATATTAACTACACAAGTTAAATATATTCAAGGATATGAGTATATACTGAACTACACAAGTTATATATATACTCATATGAATATATTAACTACACAAGTTAAATACATTCAAGAATATATGAACTACACAAGTCTCATATACTCATATGAATAAATTAACTATGCAAGTTAAATATATTCAAAGGACATGTTTCAAAGTAAAGATCCCAATTGTATATGGACAAGGAAATATGGATCAATACTAATGAAACCACAAAACATATATTGAGCTCCCCCTAAATGTGTGCATACACAAATATGTAATGGAAACATATGCACATATTCAAGTTAGACTTTTGGTGGAGTTCAACATATATTTTGGATCCGAGGAATGCAACAAGATATATGAATACAAAGTAGAAAGCATACCTCTTTTGATCTTTATATCCAAACGAGACTAAACATGATATAACAAATAGAAATATTAGTCTCACAAATAGATTCATCATTATGAATGCATAACTGTTTGGATTTTCCTTTTGTTTATCCAATGAATTGGATTTGTCATTAATCACATGCATGCCTTCATGATTATTACCTTTATATCCAAATAAGACTACACAATATGTATATCAATGAAAGTGTTAGTCTCACAATTAGATTTGTCATTAATCACCAAAACCCCATTAACACATAATGGTAGGTCTAGATTCTTCAAGTGCCTTCCTCCCTGGCTACCTCCTCCGGTCCTCCTGGTGCGTACCTCCTCCCCCGGTTCTTTCCTCCCCGACTACCTCCTTCGGTCCTCCCGGCGCGTACCTCCTCCCCCAGCTCCAACCTCCCTGACGCCCTCCTCCCCGCCGGCCTCGCCTGGATCTAGATCCAGATCTGGATCTGGATCTCGCTCGTGGCCGCCGGTCTCCTCCTCCCTCCTCCCTCCTCCCATGGCCTCCACCCTCCTCCTCCCTCCTCCCGCGCGTACCTCCTCTCCCGGTGCCGGCTCTGTATTTTTTTCCTTTTTTCGATTAAATAATTGTTGCTAAAAAATAATCCTGTTGTACGATTGTAACGATGTAAAGATCTATTGTAAATGAAATAATTGATGTATTCATTATTCACTGTAATAATTGTGTGTAATAATTACTTATTGTAATAATTGTTTGTAATAATTATTTGTTGTAATAAATGTTTATTGTAATAATTATCATTAAATACGCTAATTGTGGTTTATTGCATTGTTTGAGGTATATTACGTTGTTTGCGCTATGTTGTCGTTAATCGTCGTTGAATGCAATCAATTGCGGTATTCATCGTTCATTGCAATTAATTATCGTCAATTGCAGTAGTTGTCATTTCTTGTGGTAGTTCTTGTCAATTGTGATAGTCGTCGTTAATAGTTGTCAATAGTCATTAGTTGTCATTAAATGTTGTTAATTGCGTTAAACGACATCAAACAAGCCATTCCTGTCCTCATTGGTATTTCAGACATTTCTCATCTCGGAAGCTACAGCCAACCTACTTAAAAGCTAGATAGTCAAACATCAAATCTCTGCAATCCAATTTGACCCTTTCACAAATTGCTCAAATTTCTACAACAGAGCTTTTGCCAGAAAGACCAAATAGCCCAAGCGAGCAAAAAAACAAGGGAAATTTCGATATATGCGCCACTGCTAAGTGGTCGTATCAGAGAAATGTCACCGCTTATTTCGAAATTCGAAAGATGCCACTGCAAAGCTTGGAACATCCTACAAATGCCACTAGTATACATATTCTATCAGTATTGGACCAAATTGCCCCTACATTCTCCTTCCTCACTCCTCACAGTCTTCTTTATCAAATTTTAGAGCTCCACGCGCACGCCGCATCTCCCCTCAGCCTCTTCTCCCCTCATGGCGTCACCCCCCCCCCGTCGCTGGCTCCCTGCCGCCAGCCCGCCGCCACCTTGGCTTCGGCTTCATCTCCCCAGAGGACGGCGGCAAGGACCTCTTCGTGCAGCAGTCCTCCAAGTCCGACGGCTACCGTAGCCTCAACGAGGGCGAATCCATCGAGTTCGTCATCGGCTCCTGCGACGACGGCCACACCAATGCCGTTGACGTCACTGGCCCCGGCGGTGCCCCACTCACCGGCGGCTCCCGCCCCAGCGGAGGCGACAGTGGAGGTGGCTTGTGACAACCTGATTTTCAGAGCATTTTTTTTAAAAAAAATCAAAATAAAAAGAACCATTTTGTTTTGATGAGAATTCAAAGCTTAACCTGAAATTTCAGAATGGATTTAAATTGACTAACTCAAACTTCAACTAAAATCTCTTGATGGTTTGTTGAGTTGTTGGAGTTTTGGTGATCTTCCTTTTTCTGTCCAGGTTTTGTCCATCTTTGGACCGGACCTCCTTAGGTCTAAACCTTCCTCAAATTCATTCCAGCTCGCTCTCTGTATCTTTTGAACACCACTGTGTCCACTTGGACTTACCTCCGTTGCTTTAATCCTTGAAACTCTCTCTGGAAGTTGTCTTCGGCGCCAACTCGGTAGTACCGCCGCACCTTGCGGTGCTACCATTTCTCAGGATCTCCCGTTACCTTTGTTGGACCTCCCCATGTCCTCTACGATCTCCTTCTTGTTTATTTGGACCTCCCTGTGTCCTCCAGGACCCCCTTCTTGTCTATTTGCACTTATATCGCTGTGAATCGTCCGATTTGCATTGGACGGTTTGATCTTGGTGAGATGTTCGGATGGTCCGAACGTCCCACCTTCTCTGAGCCCTTAGATCTTGGCTGGACGGTCCGATTTGCAGAGGCGTTCGGACGGTCCGAACGTCCCAACCATTTTGGACCGCCCGATTCAGTTCAAAGGCTGAGATCTAGCGCTAGCTCGGATGGTCCGAACGACCCAATCATTTTGGGTGGTTCGATTGAAATCCAATGGCTCTCGCTTCTCCCGCGTCCTATCTCGCTATCGCCCACCTCCCTCCTTGTAGATCTGGCCGTTAAGACCTCCCCCTTGGAGAGCTTAACCGTCCAGACCTCCCTCCTTGTAGATCTGGCCGTTAATACCTCCCCTTTGGAGATCTTAACCGTCCAGACCTCCCTCCTTGAAGATCTGGCTGTTAAGACCTCCCCCTTGGAGATCTTAACCGTCCAGACCTCCCCCTTTTTGCAGATCTAACCGTTAGGACCTCCCCTTGGAGATCCTAACCATTCAGACCTCCCCTTTTGAGATCGTGACCGTTCAAGACCTCCTCCTTCGATTAGATCCTAACCTTCCTGACCTCCCCCTTGATTCAATTCAACCGTTAGGACCTCCCTTGTGGGTGAGGACCTCCCCTTAACCTCTGCAGACCTCCCCATTTGCATCTGTTCTTGGCCGTTGGACCTCCTTTTTGGAGATCTAACCGTCAGGGCCTCCCCTTGTTCTCTGCGGGACCTCCTCAAGGTCTCCGCAGGACCTCCCTTTCAGGTCTTGGTTGTCCCCACTTGGCAGTCACACTCCCAGTTTCTTTACCTTTGACTGTGTCCTCGGGCAGGGAAGTCTTCACCGCATTTAATGCATGTTGTATCACATTAAATGCTCTCACCTTTGCAGTACTCATGTCATACCGATTGTCACATTCCTTGCCTACTCCCATTGTCCTCTTTACCAACTCCTGTTGACCACTATCCTGGGTCATGTACATTTACTCCAACTATATATAGTTGGGGTAGCCCTCCTTTCTCACTTTCTTCCCCATTTCTCCTCTCTGTCTCAACCAAGCACTCCTTAGACCTCCTCCAAACAGTTCTTGGGCATCCTCTCTCAAGCCCCAGGACCTCTCCAGCAAGCTCATTGGACCTCCTCTCGACCTCCCATCCTCTCTGTTGGTTTTGTATCTAAGTTTATTTGGAGTTCTTTGGATCTTGCTTGAGCTGTAATTGAATATTTGGTTTTCGCGTGTAGATTGTCAAGAGCGTGGAGAGCCCGAGTTCTATGAGGGAGAGGAAGAAGCTCAAGAATTTGAGCAAGGCAAGTTACACTCTTGATCATGTTGCACCTAATATTTCAAATTACTTATGTCGTTTTCAAAGATGTATGCATGCTTAATTCACTAAGATATTTCAATGCATACCTTTAAATTCGAAGCTATGCCTACTGCTTGGTATGACCACTATCCATGTTGAATCAACCCCATTGTCACTCTAGGTAAATCTGGTTCTTGCAATAGTGAGGACCCGAAGCTTTTAAAGAAAATGAAATGCTTAGTCTTGCTTAGACCAAAGTCTTGATTTGGGAGTTTTGACCAAAAATATCACTTAATCAAATAATTTGAGCTGTGGCATTGGTGTGCCATGGAGATTTCGGCCATGACATTGGTGTGTCATGGATGTCTTACTTATGGCCATGGCATTGGTGTGCCATGGAGAATTGAAAAGCAAAATAAATGAAAAATGGTTTTGATTTGGGCGAAGCTGGTTGTTTGGTTGGTGCATGTCTATGCACGGGGGTGGTGTGATCTGATGCCCCAGGGTTGAGGTTTGTCGCCCAAGTCGGTTAAGAACCGGTCTTTGAGACACTACTTGCTAAGCCTATAATGGGCTATGCCAAAATTGTGCAACCACATGTCTCCAGTGTGGGGCGTGGGATCTGGCTAATTAATTTACAAAGCTCTATCGTGGTTCATCCTGTTGATGCGGTGGGTTGTCATGTTACGACTGTTGCAGTCCCACCTGGCATAAAAGGGGGCACCCCATTAACCCGGCGGGTTTCTATCCAAAGGGGGGGATCTGCGAAACCTTAATGGGGGTGGACTGCGTTGGAGAAATGCATTGTAAAGGCCTTGTCATGTGCTCTAGACCTCTCACCAAAGGAAGTGTGAGGTGGTATCGACGGATGCCAAGCCAACTAGAGAATTCATGTCATGTGGGTAAAGTGTACAACCTCTGCAGAGTGTAAACCTATTCGAATAGCCGTGTCCACGGTCATGGACATGCTGGCAATGTCACTCAAAGTTAGCTCTTGGTTTTGGTTTTCAAAAAGAAATATTGACACTGGTTTTGGTGGCTTAACCAAATTGGGTTTGGGCGGGAAGCCATGTGCAGGAAGGTATCCTTCACCATTTCAATGATGAATGCTATCCAACTGAAAATGGATTTCACAAAAATGAATTTTAACTATTGTAACCTGCCTTGAAACTTAATGCTTGTATTTGAAATAAAATTGGCTTTATGCAAAACAACCCTAATATGCTTTCTTTGATATATCTCTATGCATGTTCTTCTGTTAATTGACGGGTGTAACTTGTGAGCACGGTCGTTGTGCTCACTCTTACTTGATTCATATATTGAGCAGATGAAGACTCCTATGATGATGAAGATGATCAACTCAATTAGGCCGCGCCCTCCAGCCAATCACCTGTGGTGTAATGAGTGGACAATGTTTTTTTTGTTTTCCGCTGCGTTTGTGTGCTCTCGGTTGCTGGAGCTTGTAAGCAACCCTTGTAATCAAACCTTCTTTTGTTGTTAATAAAGTTCTGTGGGTGCTTTTGTTATCACTTGCTTGATGTGAGAATTGGTCGATGATCCTTGGGGACCAATTCGGATCGCAATGGACTTTAGGCTTGTCCTCAAGCCCCACGACCTCCTCGGGTTGGTTCCTCTCGGACCTCCCTCGAGTAGCGCGTGGAGCTTGAGGAGGTCTGAGGTCCAACGACCTCCTCGGGTCGGGACCCCAGACCTCCGGGTGGTCTATCGGACCTCTCGGGAGGTCTGGAGGTCCTCTCGGGATGACCTCTCGAAACATCCTGGGGGTTCCTTTTTGGACCTCCCAGGAGGTCCTGAGGGACCTCCCGGGAGCGCCCTGGGCCGGGTCGTGACATGGCTACGGCGGCGGCGGCGGCTACGGAGGTGGCGGCGGAGGCGGCTGTGGGTGCTACAAGTGCGGTAAGGAGGGCCACATGGCCAGGGACTGCAGCCAGGGCGGCAGCGGCGGTGTGTTGCTCGTGTGAAGAAGAAGAAGATGTCGTAAGAAGAAGCAATATGGATGGCCGCTGCCTCTTCCCGACCAGATCCACTCGGATCTGGCCCAAGCAAAGCCACCGTGCTCAGTCGCTAGTCGCTGGTCGTGCGTGGAGAAGTGGGAGGCGGCGAGCCCACCCGGAGCTCGAAACCACCGCTGCTCGAGCTAGGCCGTCGCCACCGACTGCATCGCCGCCTCCCTCAACTGCCACATCACCGCCTGGGCCTCGTCGGCTCCACCTCGCCTTCACACTACACCGCCGCCGCATCCGGTCACCTGCAGCCCAAGTTATTTGTTTGTGTGTGTTCGAGAGACAGCCATGGATGGCATCTGGTCAGCTGCTCGATGGTGACATGGGAATCGAAGAAGACGGGAGCAATAACGTCAATATTTGTGAAATATGTAGATAAGTCGTATTTCTATGAGAAAAAGATGTTTGCAGTGATATCTTTTGAATTTCGAAATAAACGGTGGCATTTCTCTGATACGACCACTTAGCAATGGCATATATCGAAATTTCCCAAAAAAAAACAAAGGTGGCAACTCTTGCGAGCTACAGCCTCCCCGACGATTAAGCTCGTCCCTTGCATGGTTATCTTATTGGTAGTAACCAATCAAACAGCTTTGATCTGTAAAAAAGTTTTTTAAAAGCGGGTAGGATTAGTCTGACCGTGGTGATTTTGACCAGAACCATGTGCATAGCAGTGGGGTGCTCAGTAATTAAACATCAAGGCACACAAAAGTTGAACTGTGATAAATTTTCCATACTGGAACTACTCATGAATGTTCTACAGTGCCTACATAAGAAAACTACATCAACTAAAGAGTGAATTCTGAATCTTTGCCAAATACTTACTAGTGAAAGATGTTCCATAGGAAGCATTTCTTCTCCAGTTTGATACTGTTCAGTACGACAAGTCCACAAACCGCTACTTTCTTTATGTGAAATCTGCAAGTTTTCCACAGTTGAGCATTATCTTTCTGAAATATTTGATCTGTGGTGATCATGCGGCACATGCACTGTGGAATTTTGTTGTTTTTGTAGTACGACTGTTAATGTCAGTGGCAGTTAGCGGTTAGCGGAGTGCGCGAAGAGTGGGAGCTCGCAGGTGGTGGTGGGTACCTGTAAACCAGCACATGGGGAGGCCGGCGCAGAGTCAAATGAAATAAACGAAAACAAAACCACCATGAGCTTAAGCCTGGATCTCTCACTCTCTTTCATAGCTTCCATGTGATGTGGTCTTGGGGAGTATTAGGACAAATAATATCATCAGTCAACTAACGTTCAGGAAAATTTCAGGTTCAGATATTCTCAAGATCATGTGGTTCCATGATTCCATCATGGACTGAAACGGCAGAAATGCAAGCACAGCCATTTCTTTCTGACGTTACATAGCGCGACCTCTCACCTTACGGCATATATAATGATACAGACAGTTGCTGTCTATAAAAAATTTTCTATGTCATCTGTAGACAGCACTAAAGACAGCTCATACAATGGGTTGTGGTGATACAGTCGGCTACAGGATTGTAGATAACACGCAATCTTTTAATGCTTTTATTGGTTCTGATGTTACAGTCGGCTACAGGATCGTAGACAGCACATTTCTCTCTCTTTATTCTCTTTCATTCACACTAACTTAAATTCTACGTGGCAGATGTTATAGACAGCTGATGTAAGCCTATTGTACATAACCTCAAATCAAAACGAGCGTGCTGTGAATGCATAGCATTGCAGGTACAAGATTAATAGCCAACAAATTCATCACTGTTTTTGGTCTGCGAGAGCCCAACACAACTAATTCTGCAGTTAGTATCCTTCAGTATAAATGAAGGGAGTTTTGAGGCTCACTTAGGCACGCCACGTCATCTCTTTTTTTTTTACCGTCGGATCTTCTTTCCTCCGTCTCTCGGCTGTTGAATCCACGCGCGTTTGCTCCGCTACCGCGCAATCAAGCTGCCGATCGCTCCACGCGGCCCCACCCACGTGCGTGAGTCCTCAAGGTGCTGCGTCCAAACCGATTTACTTTCTCCCTCCGTCCCCTACCGCGGATCCCACCAGCCTTCCGATTTGATGTTCAAGGGTGCGTGTCCAAGGACACACAGAGCCCACTAGTTAAGATAAGTCAAGCGATAGAGTGAGAGCGTAGAAAGCTCTCTCTCTCGGCTCTGCTGTTGCTGATGGCAAGCAAAACTTAAACATCACAAACCACATGGCCGTGAAGCATTTACAATGGCGATGTGGCCGACCTCTCTCTCGGTCCCAATCGAAGCGCTGGTCAAACAAAAACGCGCACCTTGTTCCCACACCACGCGCCGTCAGCAAGACCAAACGCCAAAGCCAGTGAGACAAACGGACGGTTTTTAAAAAAAGCACAACTCTGTCAAAATTGGTGGAGGTTACACTCCAATAATCCAGTTCCATTACTCACCTGATTAAAAAAAGAAACCAGACTTACCAACGTGATTGTTGTTTTATATTTCTAGATTAAATGTCACATCGACTCTATTTGGTCCCTGTACTAGTAAGCTAGAGTTTATGGAATATGGATAGTACTAGTATAAGCTAAGGTGGACATAATCACTTTGTTTTAGGGGAATTTATGAAAAAAAAGTCCAAACTATTTTCCCTTAGCATAAAACATAATATTGTCGTCCAGAAAAAATATTTAAGAACACATAATACACAAATGAAATTAGCTGGACCAAGTAAGCTATAACCGGAACCATCTTTTGGTGGGGTGGTGGAATTGTGGGTATATGACTTTATAATTTTTTTATTTAGTCTTTTTTATTAATATTTTAAACTTAACCTCTCGTAAACTTTATTTCCAATTCTAACCCCTTTGGCCACGCCACCTCGGCGTGGCCAAACCGTTCTGTCATACCACCGGGATCAGCGTGGCACAACCTACCACGCAAGCCCTCGTCTGTGCCCCATACCAGCGTGGAGGGCATATGTGGCAGTTGTCACGCCCACAATCTTGGCGTGACAAGCCTACCTTATCACGCCATGAGACTTAACGTGACAGTGGTGACTTAGGTGCGGCCGCCGATCCAGTTCTTCATTTTCCCCCACGTTCTCTTTCTCCTTAGCTTCGTCTCTCCTCCCCCAAATCCTTCGTTGTCGCAGCCGGCTTCCGCAGGCCTCGTCCTCCTCTACCGTCAGCCCCTGCGCGCACCGCCCTCTTCCTTCGCCACCCGCCTCCCGTGCCCGATCCGTGCGGCCCGGGCCACTGCTGCAAGACCTCCTCCACGTTGGCCTCCTAACGCCGGCCTCCTTCCTACGTGCACCAATCTCCTCCTGCGTCGGCCTCCTCCCTGCTTGCATCTTCGGACTGGTGGAGGTATTAATCGATGACCATCTCCCTCCACTGTGATTTTTTTTTGTTTTGCTATTGACAAATGTGTCATTTTTTTATCGATGTGTGATTGTATAATAGAAAATCGCAAATTATTGATCTAGAAATAATTTGTGCTGGCAATGCTTAGGGTGAATTGTGCTTATAGAGATATGAGAAAATTCAGGTTATGACGTGATTCCTGTTTTTTAGGGTGATTTGTGCTTGCAGAGAATGAGTTTTGTACGGTAGGACAAATTCAATGCTAGGATTATTCCACCTAATTAGGTTTTAGGATCGTAATGTGCAATTAAACAAAATTAAGAAGAGGATTTAGCAGCAAGTTGTACTGCAATTAGCAAGAATGCAGAATGTTGTCCATTGAACATTTTGATGATTTCAGATCATAAGTAGGAAAAACCCCTCTAATGGTAGTATGGTCATAATCTTTGAAAATGATAAATAACTAAGGTCATGTTTCACCATTAGTCACTTGCAGAGGCACTGATAAATAATGAAGTTTATATTTTTATCATTGCTAACTAAAGTGTTGAAATGCATTTGGAGAGTTTTGCTATGCCTTGTTTGGTTGAGATATTAGGAGCAAGGACGTATCATGTTCTAACCCCATTTGACAAGTATAGTCCATCTATTCAGTTGTTACATTGAGGTAATTTTGCTAGAAGGATACAATGGGATTAAATAACTACATCCAATTATCAATAGGCCAATTTCTACGCACTTCGGCTATTTTTCAGAGGATTGATGAACTAGTTCTTGGTCTGCTTTAGCTGTAGCCCTGTTTCTTGCACTAGCCGTGCGTTGTCTACCTCCTGCACGTACAATGGGAAAAAATAGTTTGTATATCTTGTGTCCAACACCAACACCTAATACATAATAGTAGTAAAACAAAAAAAGTGACATAAAAATAAGGTATGACGAACAGTATGTCAGACCATAACAAGATAAGGAAACTCGCAAGGCTAACATTAGGAAGCTAACATGTGCACGTAATATGCAACATAAGGAAGCTAACCATATAACTTGTGTCATCGTCACTTATTGTTGGGTATGGCCACTTCGAATGAGACTGCCATCTAGCTTTCAATGCAAAAGTTGTATCTCCTGGAAGCTTTCCTGCCCTTCGGTTGCGAAGAATTTCTTCTGTAATGTCGATCAGCTTCTCTTTGTAACCTTGCAATTTGCAAATGATAATAGTGATCCATCAACATGTCCATATATGTAACATGACGAGATGAACTATTGCGTTGGACCAAAAAGGCGACTAGAGGGGGGGGGAGGGATGAATAGGAGCACGCTCACTTTTTCACTTTAAATAGATTCAACACCAATTTCACTCCAGTAGCTATGGAAGCTATGAAGATCAATCTACAAGTACGGAAGACTTGTATTGAATCCAAACCAAAACCCCAAAAGCAAAAGAACAACACGGAGCTCAAACCCTAAAGGGGCGGTCTGACCTGCGTTGATTACGCGATCAGACCGATGGGTGGTCTGACCGTGACAAAAGAATCGGTCTAACTGGGTCCATCGACCGCGATCCGAGAACAGTCGGACTGTGTTCGACATAGAACAATGAAGAAACGACCCATGTTCAAAACACAAATCGATCTAACTTTTGATTCACACGGCCAAACTCCACGAAACTTGAACCACACCTTCTAAAAGATATTAGAAACCTATTCCAATCAAGGATCGTAGAGATCCATGCCAAGTTCCTATCTTTTTCAGTTTGAACAAAGTGTGCTCCAAAACCAAGCCAAATACGAAATGTGATCTAAAGACTTGCTCGTGAGTGATTGATGATCAAGATGATCCTAGATGGGTTTCCACATATCACAGCAAGTTAGATCACGACAAGAAACCAAGTAAAAACTCGTGGATCAAAGAAAGACTCAAAATCACCAAATAGAGAGAAGGAAAGCAAAGAGACACATCTTTGAGAAACTTTCATTGGATTGATTTGATATGGTATTGGTTTACAGCCACTCCATCAATAGAGGACAAAGACTCAATATATGAGCACGAAATCAAATCCAACTCTCTAGAATCCTAACCTCCAACTATCTTATCCCTAAGCACAAAAGCAAAACTAGGGTTTTCAAAAATGAAAGGGTTGAAGGGGGTGCAGCCACCTCCTTCCTCTATTTATAGTGGAGGCTTAGACCTTCTAAAAGCATTAACCATAATGGGCTCCCGTTAAGGCCCACACACAAACGGGTTACACACGTACGTATTTTAAAGCGTTGTCTTCATCTCCTCGTGACCTAATCTGCTTCATCATGCGCCGTCTTGCGCCGTGGGTTGGCAAAAAGTCACTAAGGCGGTATTTGGTAAAATTACCAAAATACCCTTTCTCGATCTTTTTGCAAAGACCGAGTCCCATCTTTGTGAAGCACTTACATGCTTCGCCACGTGTAGGTTGATCCAACAGCTCTCATCATGTCGGTAAGTCTCTTCCATCCGGCTCCCACCGAAATCAACATGGCACTTGCACCGACCCCCGCGCTGTTTGATCCAACCCGTCGCACCGAACTGCCCGTTCGGTCACCTTTGTCCCTCTTGCGTCATGCTTGACTCCATTGACCTCACCCGGCATCGTCGATCGTTCTAGACCTCAGCTCTCCAATCTTAGTCCCGATCATCCTCGCCATTGATCGTCATTGACCTCCAAGCAACCTGTACAACAATAGACAAAGAAATCGATTCCGGGAACAAGTTCTTCATAACTTGACCCACGTTAGTCAAAACATGCATCATGCAACACATATGCACTGAAACCCATGAAATTGACCTAACCCAAACCTCATCGCGACTTTTGGCCGATGAACAGTAGCAAAATCGGTCAGATCGCCATTCAATGGCCATTCTAACCGCTGGCTGGTCTGACCGCCATTTACAAGCTGGTCTGACCGCTAGCCGGTCTGACCGCGTGCCCAACGCCGGTCTAACCGCACTCAACTTGACAGCATTCCAAACTTCAACGAAAACGCGTGTTTCGACAAACTGATAATGACATTGCCAATTGTAACATCATCCTAAGATCATGAGCATATCCCTATGATATTCACATATTGGTTAACGACATGTTACTAATTGGCCACAAAATAAACAAAAAACAGCAATGGCATGTTACTGATCGGAAGAAATGACTTAGAGTTAACCAAAAAACCAAGCACTCTATGTTCAGAGAATTTGTTCCTTAGAAGAATATTATGAGAAATTAAAAGAACTTGTATTCAACTTTCTTTGTAATTAATGGCATGCAATACTGACTTAGCATTGCTTTGTTTGCATTGTTGAATGTAGATGGATAAAGTTGTACGTGTTTGTACCGGTGGGCCGGTTAGCCAAACGGGGAGTTGTCCGGACTTTGGTGGCATGGAAGTGACCGTTCTTGTCTTTTGAGAATCACCATCCTTTCAAACTCTTCTGACGAGGATTAAGTCGACCTTCGGATGGGATGAGCCCGGGGTCGTAGTCGGAATGCAGGAGCGATATGACGTTGGGCTGGGTTCTAAGGTGCACGCCTTGTTGATGTCAATCTCGTCCGATGATGATTGGGACACGTACAAGAAGGTTGTGCTCGCATTCCAGGTGAGGTCGTTGGAGGTTGTGGTGGAGCGAAAAATTGTTGTTGAGGATTTGCGGTATAATTTGGATGTGATCGATGACAACATGGAGGAACAAGAACCCGCTCTCGATCTTTCGCAAGTCCCCTCAATGGAGGAGCAACCTTCCCAACAGTAAATTGGCGTCGGTCTTAGCAACGATGCCCCTCCATTGGTGGATCTGTCCTTGTTCTGAGACGGAACAACCCGTGAAGTGGAGTCCGACGAAGGTTGGAGCTCGACCGAAAACGAAGCTCCCGCTTCACTTTTCTCCGCTGAGGAAGGCCGTGTTCTTTGCAGTGTAATGGGTGTGGTTCCATCAGTGCATGCATTCAATGATGTCAGAATGGCTGATAACACGGTCTGTGCAAATGGGTTGAAGAGCAAGAATGGAATTGTGGACCTGGAGAATGACTTAATACAAAAGAACATGTTGTTTCCAACCATGGAGGATATGAAGGTTTGGCTGCAAGAATACTCAGTGCAGCACCATCGTCCGTTTGTAGTACAACACTCCGATGTGAACAAGAGGTATACCGTGAGGTACGAAAGGGTGCAGATGGAAGGTATGGGGGCGCAAAACTAGGGACAAGCAATAGAAAATAGTGAATGTGAAGCAGCTTCACTCTTGTGGGACCGCACGAGTGTCCAGGGAGCACTTTCAGGTGACCGCTAATTTCATTGCAATGCGTATTACCGGAGCTGTGGCTATCGATCCTGATGTGACCGTCGCCACCCTCATTAAGGTTATCTTTGAGTTCATTAAGTACCGCGTTAAGTACAAGAAAGTATGGAGGGCAAAACAGAGAGCGATGCAGTTACTGTGGGGTGATTGGAAGGAGGCTTACGGGTTGCTTCCTCGAATTCTAACCGCTATGCAGGCCACGAATCTGGGCATAGAGTTTTATCCTTGGCACGTGTTGGACCGAAAAAGGCGACTAGAGGTGGGTGAATAGGAGCACGATCTCTTTTTCACCTTGATTGAATTCAACATGATTTTCACTCCAATAGTTATGAAAGCTATGAAGATCAATATACAAGCATAGCAGGAGACTTGTATTGAATCCAATCAACACCCCGAAGAGAAAAGATTAAAATCACCAAAAACTAGAAACCAATATAGTTTGGCGGTTAGAACTCTCAAATTGGCGGGTCAATTTTTTGGCCTACCGGCCAGACCTCTCAAATTGGCAGTCTAACCTCCAGCACAATGAACAGTGAAATCAGTTCGAATTCAAAATCACAAATTGGTCTAACTTTTGATTCACAACTCCAAACTCTACGAAACTTGAAACATACCTTCTCTAAGATGTTGGGAACCTATTTCAATCAAGGATCATGAAGATCCTTGCCAAAGTTCTGACCTTTTTCCGTTTAATTGAAGGTTGCTCCAAAACCGAGTCAAAACCAAAATATGATCCAAACACTTGCTCGTAGGTGATTGATGATCAAGACGATCCTAGATGTATTCTCACATATCACAGCAAGCTAGATCTAGGCCAAAAACTAAAGGAAAACTCACGGATCAAAGAAAGCCCCAAAATCACAAAATAGAGAGCAAGAACAAAAAGAGACTCATCTTGAGGAATCTTGCTTAGATTGATTTGGGATTGATGTTAGTTTACAGCCACTCTATCTAGGAGGACAAAGACTCAACACATGAGCACACAATCAATCCATCTCCCTATAACCCTAACCTCTCCACTATTCTCTCCTAACCCTAAAACACAAACTAGGGTTTTAGATATATAGGGTTAGGAGGTGCTAAACCAGCACCCTCCACTATTTATAGTGGAGGCTAGCTTCTAGAAGGATATCCCTAATAGGCACCCGTTAAGCCCACGCACAAACAGGTTTTACTTACGCATGTATTTTAAAGTATCGTCTTCATCTCCTCTTAACCTAAACCGCTTCTCCTTACGCCATCTTGCGCTGAGGGTTAGCAAAAGGTCATCAAGGCGGTATTTAGGTGAAGTTACCAAAATACCCCTTCTCGATCCTTCTCCGAAGACCGAGTCCAATCTTCATGAAGCAATCACATGCTTCGCCACGTGTAGGTTGATCAACAGCTCTCTTCATGTCGGCAAGTCTCTCCCATCCGGCTCCCACCGAAACCACCATGGCACTTGCACCGACCCCCGCGCCGCTTGATGCAACCCGTCGCACCGAACTTCCCGTTCGGTCATCCTTGTCCATTTTGCACCATGCTTGAATCTTCTGACTTCACCCGGCATCCTCGGTCGTTCTGAACCTCAGCTCTCCAAACCTAGTCCCGATTATCCTCACCGTTGATTGTCGTTGACCTCTAAGCGTCCTGCACAACAATAGACAAAGACATCGATTCCAGGAACAAGTACTTCGCAACTTGACCCACGTTAGTCAAAACATGTATCATGCAACACATATGCACTGAAACCCATAAACTTGACCTAACCAAACAATCATTGCCGCCAAGATGTCCGACAAACAATTCAAAACTCAAGACGGCTCGGCTCGATCACTCACTGGCCTCGACCACCACCTGACTGGCGATCTGACCGCCTAGCAGGGACTTAGCCAAAATTCCACCCTAGAAATCCGAAACCTTCTGGAATTTTTAAATGAATAGAACTTTTGACTCGAAGCTCTAAAAATTATGAAACCAAGTGTAGAAGAATCCCCTCTCTTGCCTACACCCTCTATTTTTGGCCCAGCTTCAAACTCAAAAAACTTATATGGCCGGTCAGACCGCCGCCCTTGGCCGGTCTGACTACCAGCCACTTTGCTTGAGGCTTGGCCGGTCTGACCGCCAGTGGTGGTCGGTCTGACCACCACCTTGGCCGGTTTGACCGCTTGAGACCTGACAGAACCTAAACTTTTGCCGAAAACGTGTGTTTCGATAAACCTTCAATGCTATTGCCAATTGTATCATCATCCTAAGATCGTGAGCATATCCCCATGATATCCATAGCACGGGAATCAAATGAAACCCGATGGAGGGGTTATGAAACATGTTCTCGGACGGGTGGACTAGTCCTTTGGGTAATGAAAAGAAGCCTTCAAGCATTGCAGGCTTGTCTTATCAGTTAACGTCATATTGCTAACTGGGAAGTACTATGATGCCTTGATGCTTGTCGTAGGTATTGATGCGGAGGACCAACTGATTTCATTAGCATTCGCACCGACGGAGGGTGAGAACAATGCGAACTGGGAATAGTTCATGGATATAGTTCGTCTACGCCTCGTTGGGCCTGGACGCGTTGTTTGCATCGTCTTGAACAGGCACCGCGGCATTCTGAACGCTGTGAAGAGTAGACTTGACGGACATCCGGATGTGCTGCATAGGTAGTACTTGTGTCACTTAGCGCAAGTGAACAGGTCTGAGAAAGCGCAAGTTATGTAATGATGGCATATAATTAATTGGACATTTTAGTATGAATGAATGAATGGATTGAATTTATTGAATGAACGGAATGAATGAACGGATTGAATTGATTGAATGGATTGAATGGACTGAGTACATTTCCTGATTGAATGAATGGATGATTGTATTGAGTATATGGCATATGCCATCTATTGTTACTGCCACGCCATTATTCATGGCGTGACAAATCGGTACTGCCACGCTGGGATAAATAGTGTGACAGGACTTAGCACCAGAGCACTCGACGTTTTTGCAACCCCTCTAGAACGACAAATAACTTGGTGTGGCAGTACGGTTTGGCCACACCATGGATCTTGGTGTGACACGGCAGTCGTGTCACATCGGTATGCATGGCGTGACAGGACTTAGCACTAGAGCGCTCGACGTTTTTGCAACCCCTCTAGAACAGCAAATAACTTGGTGTGTTAGTATGGTTTTACCATGCCATGGATCTTGGCGTGACACAGCATTCCTGTCACACCGGGATATATGGCGTGACAGGACTTAACACCAGAGCGCTCGACGTTTTCGCAACCCCTCTGGAATGGCAAATAACTTGGTGTGGCAGTATGGTTTTGCCACGCCATGGATCTTGGCGTGACACAACAGTCCTATCACGTCGGGATACATGTCGTGACAGGACTTAACACCTGAGCGCTCGACGTTTTCATAACCCTTCTGGAACAGACCAAACCCTAGCGTGGTAGCACGGTTAGGCCATGCAAGGATTCCTGGTGTGACAGAATAGACCTGACACGCCGAGAATCTTGGCGTGACAATACAAGTCTCCATAAAAGCATCTCTCTCACTCTTTCTCTAGCCCCTAGGCCCCCTATGCATTTGATGTATCTACCATCATTTATGTTGATAGTTGAATCTGTTGGTGATATGCCCTAGAGGCAATCATAGAGATGATTGTATCACGTCTATGTTTATGAGGTATTGATTAAATGTTATTCTATTCCTTGAATGAATCATTGGTTATGAAGATTAACAAGTGTGTGACTTGTTAGTGAAACTCTTTAACTTACATGAAACTCTTTAACTTACATGATGTTGTTTTAAATGTATCCCTGGTCGGATGTCACTGGTTGGAACACCAGTGACTCTACGACCAGCATATGTATTGATTGATGACCATGTTTCACCGGTCATGGATATAGGGATATCGAATCAATATGTGAATACATGTTGGAGAACATGGGGTTGGATTGACCCACCTTAAGACACTATTGAGATTGTTATGATTCTATGTGTTATTAGTTGGTCTCAAGCAATGATAATGTATAATCCTTAGACCTGAGATCAACATGGTTCCCTACATGTGTAATAGCACTCTTAGGGGTTGCCAAATGCTACTCGTAACTGAGCATTTATAAAGGTAGCTTTTAGGTATGCTATAAAACATGCAGAGGGATGTAACTGGTCGGATATGAGATTTGCCCCTCCTAACATAACAGGAGAGATGTTTCTGGGCTTCTCGAAGTGGTCGGATAAATAAAGTACATGGCCATACCACTAGTGGTCGAAGAGTTCGACCACATAAGGTTATCCGATACTCGATCGAGAAAGTATTGAACAGTCCATGGATGACATAATATCTCACCTGGAGTTCAACCAGACATCGTTGCTGGAGGAGACAATCGATTCGCGAGGACGTTGGCCGATCGACTACAACCACTACATCGACGCACTCTACGCTGGACCAGACTGCTCCAACTCTTCTTCCGCTGCTCTGCGCGTCTGATGGTAACGATCTGTGATCATCTTCTTGCTTGGCTTTCTGGTTTACGTGGTAGAATTTTTGAATTATAGCTATCGTAGCCTACCTGTATCCCTTCAGAATCTAGTAGTGAACTCAACTTACAACCAAATTACTATTTCATTCTTAGTGGCTTTACTTTTCGAAAAGAATAGATCATACTATGTCGCGCAGGCTACTCACATGTATTTAACCACACTATAACGCCATATATTCAAATCGACATAACAACACTCTACATTCTCATCTTTTTAGACCGAAAAGATAGGACTATGTAGCACATACTTTTCAGAGGGACCTGACCACACTCTGTCACATCAGCTTTTCAGATCGACATGACCTGACGAGGTAGTTTTGTGCAGCGACGTGACCCAACGAGTTTGCTTCCCGTAGAGACGTGACGCAGCACTGCCACACAATTCCTCCTCGGGGTTACTGCCTCGTGGACGCGAATTTCCTTCAACTGAATTATAATTCAACCACGTACATAGGACGTGACCACTCTCTGCAAAGTAAGACATGATTTCTCTCTCCAAAGCAGGACGTGACCACTTTCTGCAAAGCAGGATGTGACCTCGCTCTACAAAGCACGAAGAGACCACTTGACTGATGCTATAGAGCCGCTATAGCTGCGTCCGCTCCCATTATAAATACAGTGCTACTCGGCTAGGAACTCCATACCAACAACACTACCTAAATAACATGGACAAAGAGAAGGAATGGACGCACATCCGTGATCTCTTGAAGGACTGGGAGGCTTCCTAGCACACCACCGCTCACCACAGGGCGTTTAGTTAGCAGTCTTACACTTACCACCCACCTCTGGAGCTTATCGATCTAAGGAGGCCGCCTCACAGTGCGCCCAACGATTTCGGGTTGAGCCGTGCCCCCCATGCCCGCTGAACACCCTCCGGAAGGGCCCCCAACGGGGTGACGCCACCCCTTTGCTGGTGTCAGGATGCCTGCAAGTGCGTCAAATCAACCGATGAGTGGACCAATGGGCAGCGCTATTGGTGCTGCCCAAACTTCTGCGCGGACTACCCTGATCGCAGGTTTGACATGCCGAGCCACAGGTAGCTGGTAATAAAATCGCATTTCAGTGCACACCACTATTTTGCTTCCCATTACGTTGTAACCACGTCTCTCTTCTCACCACAGTCTCCGCCGCGTCTATGCGACTTCAGCTAGTGGATCGACGACAAAATCCACCCCTATGACATGTGGATGCTGCTGTCACGCAAGAGGTGGGCCAGGGAGGACTGCAAGGGCCATGAAAGGTGCCTCGAAGAGCTGCAGGCTGAAATAGAGGAGAAGAAGAGGCGAGAGAGGCTGCACGAGGAGCAGGAGTGTGAGCATACCAGGTGACGCGAGGTCGAGAGGGCGTGGAAGAGGGCCATCGTGGCGAAAGGTAAGGCGCAAGGCAAGGAGTACAACGCCGAGCTGGGCCGCAAGGGCAAATGGCCACATTCCACGCAGTAGTTCGACCCTCTTCGTCCATATGTCCCATGTATTTCTAATTTCCTAAAGGCATGCGTGTATCGTCCTTGGTTCGTTAGTCTGCATTGCATGTAACCCCCTTGTCGGATCAACTGTCGTGTTGTTATCGTTGCGCTATTTCTCTAAAGTTCTCCGTCGTGTATGAATCCCCTAGCACATCACAATATCATTTACCTTCCTACTTACGAATCATTGCTACCTCAATCGTCCTCACAAAGTTATTCAGAAATTTACCGTACTACAACAACATACGACGATCACAAAATATTATTACGAGTCTAACAGATTTCGCACCCTTGAGAATCTAAAAAAATCACAAACGGACCAACCAACCTTGTCACCACCCTTTATTCCCAACAATTGCTAAATGTATTACCTACAAAAATTGCTATTTATTCCCTCACAATTATTTCCATCGGATTAATTCCCCCTCTCTAGCGACGTTAGTGTCCATATTTGGACCTGATGAGTTTTTAGTGTCCATATTTCTTCCTGATTTTTTAGTGTCCGTATTTCTTCCTGATTTTTTTGTTCCAATTCTCGATGCAATTAAGGTGGCAGCATGTGGCCAAATTAAAAAGAAATCAATAATGTTCGGCTCTGTCACGCCAACTCTCAAGGCGTGATAAGGCAGTCTTGTCACGTCATGAGTTATGGTGTGACAGATGTCACGCAAGCTCTTCACGCTGGCACACCGCGTGAACGAGGACTTGCGTGGCAACTTTGGCCGCGCCGAGGTCAGTGGCGTGACAGCACGGTTTAACCACACCACTGGTATTGGCGTGACCAAAGAGGTCAGAATTGGAAAAAAAAAAGTTAGCGAGAGATTAAGTTTAAAATATTAATAAAAATTGATTAGATGATAAAAAAATCATAACTTTACCCACTACGATTTAAATCCTAAAATACACCTTTACACGCACACGAATATGTTTCATTAGGAATATTATGAGGTCGTGGATTAACCCCGGTCTTCGGAGATCACATCAAATTGGTCTAAAATTATAAAGTTCCCAAAATGCCACAAACCAAACAAAACCTGACCAAAAGCATGTTTATCTTTAGACCAACGCCAGGAAACAGGAGAACAACAGAAAATGTTCAAGAAAGAAAAGAAGGCCAGATAAACAAAACAGGAGAGAGAATATTCCAATCTCTCTTTCCTTTCCCTATAAACTTCAAGAAAAGCAACCAAAGACGAAAGGAAAGAGGGCAGGGAAGAGGAGAGAGGGAGTCAGAGAAAGCTCTTCTCTTCTCGAAGTCCATCTCTCTCTTCTTCTCCTTCTACTCCTCACCGGACCCTGGATTTTTCAAGGGGGTAAGAGGAGGAGGAGGAGTAGATGGCGAGGGAGGAGAGGTTCCCGGTGTGGGAGGCCGCGCTGGGCGCCGGGGTCGCCGCCACCTTCGCCGCCGGGCTCGTCGGAGTCTACCTTTCCATGCCGGACTCCGACTACAGCTTCCTCAAGCTGCCGCGTAACCTCGAGGAACTCCAAATCCTCACGTAATTATTTGCGCCCCCCGTCATTTCTTGTTTCGGTTGGTGTATTGTCAGTTTCGTTCACGAAAGCTTCCATCTTTTTTGGGTAATCGTATGCCAAAGTTCCCCCCTTTGTGTTGTTTTTCGTGATTCTTATGGTTATCAATTAATCTCTGCACGTAAGTTTGGAAGACACAATTCGATCCCCTTTAATTGTTTGTGTATGGGGCATCTGTTTGGTGGATCATCAGAAGAGTAATGTACAGATGCAGTTCTTATGCCATTTGTGTTTTGCAACAAAGATTTGGTTTTTTTGGGTGCGGTTTGAATGCTAAAATTACCTGCTTTTCGTGGATCGGAGTTTTGGGGATGGAACAGTTCATTGGTGGTAGTTTGTAGGGTATTATTAGTGGTGGTTGTCTCGTGGTTTGGAAGGGATCTTAGCGTTTGTTTGGTGGGAATTCTTTGTTTCTATTCAAGAAGTAGAGCATGGATCTGGTAAAAAAAAATGCGATTCATGCTCAAGCTTTGGTAAATTTGGGGAGCTATAAACTGCCGATTTATTTGTCTGGACCATTTCAAAGTGCCCTTCAAATTTGGGGAGATAGGACCTTGCAACACTGCCGATTAATTTGTCTGGACCATTTCAAACTGCCCTTCAAATTTGTGAAGATAGGACCTTGCAGTAGTAACGTGTGTCATACTTAAAAAAACTCTGATTAATGCTTATCTTGTTAGTCTAACAAGATAGAACTTGAATCAAAACCTGAGTTTCCAATACCAAGTTGTCATAGTTCCCTGGATTGAGTTAATAGAAGAAATTTAACACGTTTAATTCTTTAATTACCATGGCACTTTCTTGCCAGCTATTATTGCCATATGCTTTGGACTCAGTCCTGGCGTGTTTCACGTGCCTTCTGTTTAGTATTGGATAGTCACACATGTTGATATGCTCTACACATGTGAGCTGCGCTCACTACAGTTATGCGATGCGCATTGCATTGTGATTCCATTACTATTATTGATTATTTGCTTAAGCTGTAAAGCAAATTCAGTTGTGTGCATTGGACTTGTCCAATTGCTACTGCTGACAATGGAATTGTTCCTTGGTTTGTAACCCTCAAAACGGTTTCCTTGCAGTGGCCATGTCGAGAACTATACCAGTGACTACACCATACAGGTGTTGGTGGGTTACTGTGCTGTGTACATCTTCATGCAGACCTTCATGATTCCTGGGACAATATTCATGTCCTTGCTCGCTGGTGCCCTATTTGGGCAACTCCGGGGCGTGGCCCTGGTTGTCTTTGCTGCCACTGCTGGTGCTTCTTCATGCTATTTCCTGTCGAAGCTGATTGGAAAGCCACTGGTGTTCTCACTGTGGCCAGATAAGCTCATGTTTTTCCAGAAGCAGGTAAAATTTCAACACCAGCATTAGTCAATGTTGTTTTGTTTCAATAGTATGTAGTGTTGCCATGGTAAGACCCTACAGTTTCTTTTTTTGGGTATGCTTAAAAATACCATGAGTTTATCTACTCTTCATTTTGACTATCTGATTTAAGTTCATCTGGGATTGTGTAGTTAGATCATAACTGAGGAGTAATTCTTCTTTCTTTGCAGGTTGCCAAAAGAAGAGAAAAGCTGTTGAATTACATGCTTTTCCTGAGGGTCACTCCAACATTGCCAAATACCTTCATCAACTTAGCTTCACCCATAGTAGATGTGCCCTACCATATCTTCTTATTGGCAACTCTCATTGGCCTCATCCCAGCTGCCTACGTGACTGTGAGGGTAACTTTCTAGCTTCACATAGCCGACCTATTAGTCTACTGTCCTGAGTGTCGTGATAATTGTGCTAACATCAGTCCCATTGTCTTCTGTTCCTTATCTTACACCCAGGCTGGGATTGCTTTAGGAGAGTTAACTTCACTAAGTGACCTGTACGACACCCAGTCAATCGCGCTGCTGTTCCTGATCGGGATTGTTTCAGTCACACCAGCATTGATGGGCAAGGGCGAAGCGCAAGAAAGAACACTGGAGATGGCAGTAGGCACTTCATGATCACTGAAGCACCACGCCTCGTCGCTTCACCTGTATATATCAAGATCCAGCATGCAGTGGCTTCATTAGATTTGGACCTACAGACCTTGTGGCTGGACGACACATGGTTTGTAACTTTGCATGACTACACAGCACGGCGTGACCTTGGCGCCAAGTTCGTCCATCGCCCGTCTACATGAGATCTACCTGTGTTGCCATCAAAACATCATTTCATGGTCAGTCACCACATTATGAATGATGAATCTGGGAAGCACAATGCCCATCAGACAAGCTGCTTTGATGTGTAAACAAGTAGTGCTGTTTAGATTGGACAAATAACTAGTCCAATCCTTGTGTATACTGACCAGATTCATTCAATCCATATTCGGTGGTTCAAAGACAATGTCTTGCGCTGTTGTCCCTGCCCTTCCTGACGCTGAAAAATCTCACCTCCTTTCTATGTTGCTTGATATAGATATGCTTGTGAACTGGGTGGTAAAAGTATGATGCAAATTGTTGGCAGTTTCTTTGTTTCACTGCCGGGGAGGGGGGGCGCTTGTCGTTGTGCATCGTAGACGGGCCAAATTGGCGTGTGGTTCGAAGAAAAACGCAATCATCAATCTACGCTTAACTCTCATTCGCCTGGGCATGTACTGCCGTTTACGAATCGTTCTGTTTGTTCCGTAAAAAGTGTACTGATTCGGTGGATTTCGGAATTAGTTCGCCACAGAAAAACCTAAGGATCCAGAAGTGTATGACTGCAATGTTGAACTGAGAATTAGGAAGGGAGGTGTTGTTCGGTAGCTGATTTGGATAGTAGAGCTCTAGATAGCATCCTATACTTCTGTGTGAAGTGTCGTTGGGTGATCCAGGAGCTGGTTCAAAGTCTCGATTCATGTGGAATTTGATCGGGATTCTGTGTAAAACGCGAATTCATAGTTCTGTGGGCTTTTCTAGTTGTGATTGTGAAATGCCAGTGTACTATGGGGAGCTTGACGTAAAAATTTTTGCTTCTGAATTGTGTAATTTCAGCGTGCTTACCATAGAAGCAATGAGGAATTATTACCTTGCCAAGGTAAATGTGGCCACTGGCCATACTCTTCTCTTCCTAGTTGCGTTCTGGTATTGATATCCTTGTTAGGCTTATGAAGTTCTCAATTCTAACCACGGGTGTCCCAAAACACAAGTTATGATGTACAACATCATACCGTGACTTGGCGACTTGCCTACGCCACTAGGTACTTTATTGTACCAAGTTCAGCTATTCTGCTCATTCGAATTGGGCCAGTCATTACATCTACCCTGTGTTGCAGAGAGAAGACCAAGAAGATTCGTATGGCCTTAATTGGGCTTGTAGAATTGTGAAGAGGTTTGGGGGAATCACCACACCCAGAGATGAGGGGTGCCTTTCATATATATAGCCATGTACAGGTTACAGGGGTACAATAGTAATAATCCTAATACCCGCCAGCAGATCAGAAGCGGTAGGATCACGACGCCTGGATCGGTCCGGAAATCAAGAACAATCAGACAGGAGACCCTTGGTCATGATGTCTGCGAACTGGTGTGTCGAGGGAACATGAAGCACTCGAACCTGTCCCAATGCAACCTTCGCGACGAAGTGGATGTCAATCTCGATATGCTTCGTGCGACGATGATGGATCGATTGGCCGTCATGTAGACGGCAACCGATGTTGTCGCGATGCGCCCGCCGCGACGGAGACCGAGATGTGCGCTTCTGGAGAAGTTGCCGCAGCCTAACAAAGATTTCGGCGACGACATGAGCCACAGCACGATACTCCGCTTCAGCGCTGGAGCGGGAGACCGTGGTCTGGCGCTTGGACGACCAGGAAACCAGGTTGTCGCCGAGGAAGACGCAGAAGCCGGATGTGGAGCGGCGCGTGTCGGGGCAGCCTGCCCAGTCGGCATCGGAGTAGGCGATGATCTGGTTGACGGTGCCGACGCCGAGATGAAGACCAGCGGAAAGGGAACCCTTGACGTACCGTAAGATGCGCTTGATGAGCGCGAGGTGCGGCTCGCGGGGATCATGCATGAACAAGCACACTTGTTGGACGGCATAGGCCAGATCGGGCCGTGTCAGGGTGAGGTACTGAAGTGCACCAGCGAGGCTCCGGTACTCAGCAGGGTCAGCCACGGGAGCACCGTCGGTGGCCGACAGCTTCGTCCGAGCATCGGCCGGCGTCGCAGTCGGGTGGCACTCGGACATGCCAAAGACGCTGGCGAAGGGTCGGCGGCGTCGACGCTGTGGACAAAAACAGCCGCCACCGCCACGTCCACGAGATCCCGAGGAAGTGGTGCGGTCGCCGAGGTCCGTCTATGGCGAACTCCGAGTGGAGGCGCGCTGCGATGATGTCTTTGGCGATGCGGTGGCGATGCCGTGAGGATTATGTCGCCGACGTCTGAAGCGGTAGGCGACGCTATCTCCATCTTTGTAAACAAAGAGAGATGCATCGGACTTGGTCGCAGTGAAGCCGAAGTCGGCGATGTACGAGGCGGCGCCGTTCCACGCCCGGGAGCTGCTTGAGCCCGTCTGATGACTTCGCAGAAGACATACATAGTCGGGGTTGGCGAGTCGATGAAGCCCGACGGCCGCCGGCGAGATTCGGTTTCCTCCAGTGGCCGTGGAGGAAGGCGTTCTTCACATCAAGCCGGTGAACCGCCAAGCACGTGGGCGGCGATCTTTGAGGGACGGTGCGTATTGCCGCCGGTTTGACAACCGGCCGAAAGTCTCGTCGTAGTCGACGCCGCTTCTTCAGGAGAAGCCTCGTCGACCCAATGAGCCTTGTGCCGTGCTGTGGAGCCGCCGGAGTGGAACTTGTGCTTATCTGACCACTTGCCGCGACAATGTTAGCACCGGACGGCCGAGGGACGAGGCGCCAAAGCCGTTGTCCATGAGAGCCTTTGTACTCCTCGCCATCGCAGCCGCGCCAACCGGGTCGGCCAGCTGGCGCGTAGTTTGCCGGGATCGGCGATGCCGTCGTGGCGGAGAGGTTGAGGCGGTGGACGGGACGTAGACTGCCGGTCTGAGATCGCGTCGTGGGGCGCGAAGGTGGTGGTGGCGCCGGAGCGGCCACGGGTGTCAGGGGCACCGGGCGCGGAGGCGGCAGCGGTCGCCGGTAAGACGATAGACGCCCGCCGCAGTTGTCTGCGTGATGAAGCGCGCGGCGAAGCGAGAGGATCGATCGGGCGCCACCTCGTGGTCGGCGGTCGGGCGCGCGATCGGCCGGACGGTCTGGCCGGCAGATATGACCGCCGGTCCGGAGGTCAATGCTCAACCGCGCCGAGGGAGCAATCGAGGCAAGATGCTGATCGCTCAACGCCAAGGGGCGGAACTTCCGTCGTTGAAGACAGCCCGCATCAAAAATCCGATGGCGACGCACGAGGCCGCCGAGGGTGCCGAGGCGAACGGGAACACAAACTCATCGAAGACAACATGCCGTGAAATAATGATACGACGGCTGGACATGTCCAGGCAACGATACCCCTTGTGGGAGGAGGGGTACCCAAGGAACACGCATGGAGTCGAACGAGGGGAGAGCTTGTGAGGTGTCGTGGCACTAAGGTTCGGATAACAGAGGCAGCCGAACACGCGGAGGGATGAATAATCCGGGAGCTTCTGATGCAGGAGTTGGTAGGGGATACTGTGATGCACAGATGAGGACGGGCGCCGGTTAAGCACATAAGTGGCAGCAGCTAGGGCTTCAGCCCAATAAGGCGGAGGCATATATGCGTGGATGAGCAGGGTGCGAATCGTGTTGTTGATGGTACGAAGCATGCGCTCAGCTTTGCCGTTTTGTGGCGAGGTGTACGGACACGAATAACGCAAGGCAATGCCGCGACTAGTAAGGAAGGTAGTGGTGGCATTGTTGACGAATTCGGTGCCGTTGTTCCGCTTGAAGCATTTGGGCGTAATCTTAACTGTAATGTGAGCAAATGCGATTTAAATCAACAATATGACGCACATCGATTTATGGCGTAAAGGAAACGACCAAAGAAAATGAGAATAATCATCAAGCAACACAAGATAATATTTATAGCTGAAGCGCTAAGAACCGGAGATGTCCAAACATCACAAAGAAGTAAAGCAAAAGGGTAGTGGTGACAGACGTGGAACTACTAAAAGGAGCCGCGTGTGCTTGCTAAGTCGACAGTGCATGACACAAGGACCGCGGACTCTTATTACACGCTATGACCGACTTGTTACAAGAATGGCGAGGCGGAAGGACTAGGGTGACCGAGGCGATGATGCCACAAGGTGGATGAAGTGGCGAGGCCGCAAATGGGCGTGGATGAAGGAATGGTGTAGAGGTCCCCATCGCTATTGCAATAAAAGATCACGCGCCCGTCTGCGATCCTGACAGAAAAAACCAAAGCGCCAAACTCAATGGAACAATGATTGTCACGAGTAAACCGACGAACGAAGCAAATTGCGCACTAGGGCGGGAGCAATAAGGACATTGCCGAGGGCAAAAGTGGTGTCGGCGATCGAAGGGTGGAGGTGCCACGACAGATATGGGTATGGTCTTTGCCATTGCCTCTGATAATGAAAGAGTTGGAGTGGGGTAGGCGTGAGAGCGATATACCATCCGATGAAGACATGTGGGCGGTAGCGCCGGTGTCGAGGACCCAGTTGTTGGCACCCTGAAGTGCCATTTGGTTCAGGGCGGTGACGAGTCCGGCCGATCCCACCCCACCGGCGCTTTGCTGCGCGCGCGGCGGCGGCGGCGCGGGCGCTAAATCGGGGGGCGCGGCGGTGTCGCGCTTGCGCGCGCCAGATGCTTGCCGTGGAGCACGCCACGACGCTGCGGCGCTTCGCGGGGTCGCCATCGCTGCTGCTGGCGCGCTTCACGGAGCGGCACATCCAGGCGGGCGGGCGGGTGGCGCTGCGATTGCCGCCCGCCTTGGTAGTTGCCGCCGCTGCCGCTTTTCTTCGCGATGTCGGTTGCCTGTCGTATCGCCGCCGCCGCTTGCCTATGGTTGCCACCGGCGCCACAGGCGGCCGGCGGCGGCGGCACACCGCCCGCAAGGAGAGGAGCGGCGTGGAGCGCGGTCGCGGTGACGACCTTGCCTTCGTTGGCGAGGCGGAGTTCCTTCAGGACCAGCTTCTCGCGTGCGGTGGCGAAGTTGGGTAGCGGATCGGAGTCGGCGATGTTGTCGGCGGTGCTGGAGAAGCGAGGGTTGAGACCGCGCAACAGGTTGAGGACGAGCTGCGAGTCGAGGACGGCGTGGCCAACGTCGCGCAGTGCGTCGGCGGTGGCCTTCATCTTCTGGCAGTACTCGTCGATGGAGAGGTCGCCCTGGGCCATGGAGTGGAATTCGTGGCCGAGGAAGACGGCGCGTGAAGCCTTGTTCGCCTGAAAGAGAGCTTCGATGGCGACCCAAAGCTGACGGGCAGTCTGATCAGGCGCGAGGGCGAGGCCGAGGACGTCGTCCGCGACGGAGCCGAGGAGCCACCAGGACGCAGAGTCGGCGATCGCCATCGAGCATCCCGGGCGTCCGCGACGGAGCCATCGACATGTGAGCGAAGCCCGAACTTGCCGCACAGGGAGAAGAAGAACGGGGACCAGCGGTTGAAGTTGGGACGCTTCAACTCAAGAGTCACCGGGACGTGCGACTTGACGGCGATCGTCGCGTAGGGAGCGACGAAGATGGGCGGCGCGGCATTAGATCCGGTGGAGGCCACGGTGTCGTTGGAGACCGAGGAGTCCGCCGCCATGGGGTCGGGAGGAGGTGGCGCCGAGCAGGGGGCTATGAGGGCAGTGTGAGGCAGGCGGTGGAGGGCAAGGCAACCACGGGGGGGGGCGGCCTGGCGGCGAGGGGGCGAGGCGGCGACCGGGAGGAGGCGGCGCGGGAGGCGCGCGCCGGAGAGGCAGGCGCACGTGGGCGGGCGCGGGAGGAGGCGGGAGGGTGGGGCGCAAGGGAGGGAGGAGGCGCGCCGAGGGGAGGCGACGCCGGAGGGTGGTGCTTGAGGAGGCGGCGATCAGGGGAGGCGCTGCCGGGAGGGAGGGGGCGGCAATGATCGGAGGAGGCGGCACGGAGGTGTTGCACGAGGAGGGCTAGGGTGTGGTGGTCACGAAGAGTAGATTGATCTGCTCGATACCTTGTAGAATTGTGAAGAGGTTTGGGGAATCACCACACCCAGAGATGAGGGGTGCCTTTCATATATATAGCCATGTACAGGTTACAGGGGTACAATAGTAATAATCCTAATAGGGCTATTGCTGGTAGAGGTGGTGATGTAAAAGATAAGGTCTTCTATAACTTGGAGACACCAGAGCTTCAGAAAGGTGGTGCTACTTATACAGGTATGTGTGTAAATTCTTGTCATTCGGTTATGATTTGTACATACAATTCATATGATACTAATGTAATAATTTATAACTTGTTACCTGCTTCTGGAGCATGTAGAGCGTTTGTCTGGCATTCCACTTCATGTTAAAGGGAATGTCATCAGCGGGGTTCCTGATGTTTCAAGAGCTCAATGCGCAAAGCTTCTGAAACTGGTAGGTTTTGATTTTTAGTTTTGACTCTCCATGGCATGGTAGCACACAACGATTTTTATGAATTGATCAGAACTAAACTTAGCCTCTTTTTCGACGCAGACAGAAATTAATGTTGCCTCTTTTCAATTGAGCTCCAACGTCTTTGTATGTTTTGATGAACTGTTTCCTTTCTTTAGGTGACCTTTCACCTTTCATCCATCTCAAGTCTGTATGTCCAAGATGGTGCCATTGGTTCATCTGCGGAATGCAATGCAAAGGTCCGTGTTATTAGCGATAACCCCTCTGCTGTTATGTTACTGTCCAATGTCCTTTGGAAAATGCCAGATCGTGCAATTTCCCACGACACATGCCCTTTGACTATATATGTTGCCAGTTCCATAAGGTACTTTTCTTACGTATGATTTTGTGCATGCATTCAAGTTACCAGCAAGACACGATACCAAAACCTGTAGTTGGTCATAATGTAAGACACTCAGACTAATATCTTTCTTGATGAATGTCTCTGAACAGTACCAATGTCAGGAATGCTCTTGGTTCTGGAACACAATATGCTAATGGATTTGCGGCAGCAGATGTATAACAGTCATCACTTATCCTATGTGGTAAAGCATTTGCTGATTCCACTATGGTAAAAGATGCTCTTACCGCTTTGACTGCACCTATATTATCTGCAACTGCAAGTGGAGGCCTCCCCATTCCCGGCTGGTAGAGTCTGCTTCGTATATTTTTCTTTTTACTCTTTCCAAAAAAATATCTTATTTATCTTCGATACCTTGTGTGTCAGGCTTCTGTCTTTTGGTGGTTCTATTAATATTATATTGTTGTTTGCTCCAGTCGAGGACTGGAGGTCATCAAGTCCTGCTCAGAAATTCAGGATGTTCTTGTGTCCACTGACAGTGGGGTAGTTATCTCTTCTAAAGGGTCTACTGCGCTTTTCCCAACAAAGGCAAGGGCATCAAATTTGTTTTCCAAACCAGCTACTGTGATTATTGTATCATCTGATAGCTAATGAAGAACCTGTGCTTCAAGGGTACATGCTGTTCTAAACTCTCTTTTACAGAGTACTCTTAACAAAGTTTTTTGCTAAGTTAGCATCATTTAGTGCTGTGTTTTTTGGATGGTTAAATGAAAAGAAATTGTAGCTGCAAGAAGGAATGAGACTTTGCATATATAGTGCCAGTTGTTACTTTCTCAGTTTCTCTACACCTGTTCTAAAAGACTAAAACTGAGTTAGCTTACAATGTGTTACTGTCTTGTCTCTTCTCAGCACTGATGCCTACCATCAGTATCAAAGCTCTCTCCAGGTCAGGCTGCTTACCACTTCTTAGCAGGATATCAGGATGGTAAATTTGTCCCAGCTTACAATAGAGGGCCCTCCCCTGTTGACCTGCTTGCCCTCGCAAATTCCTTATTTTCACATGTATGTTGCTCAGTTTCTTTGCTTTTCACTCTAGCCTTTAGCTAGTGCTGACTCTACCTTCCATGATTCCATCCGCTATTGTTGCTGTGGTATCGAGTATTAACGTCAGAAGACTGATGTTCGACCTCTGCAGTTGAAAGAAGATAATACACCCATTCTCGAAAGAAGATAATACACCAGCGTATCTGATCAATGCCAAGAAATTTGGAAAGTACATTGATGGTAATTTAAAATTTAGCATCCTTTCATGTATTATTCATTTTGCTTTTCTGGAATGATCACTTAGCTTTCAAACATTGTCATATACAGGCAAGGACTTCATGAAACTAATGGAGCTGGCGCTATGTAACAATCTGCAAGACATCAAATCTGAAGACATTAGAGGTAAATAGTCCATGACACCAACATTTAGTCAACATCAACTATATAGTATAGTCCTTTTTTTGACCAAAAAAAACATGTCTTTTAAAAGCAGTGGGGGAACATAAGGGGAAGTACTGGAGCTTTTTATCTGGCAAGTTTGCAAAGCAAATATTTACCAAAGGAATTCTCATTCTGAGAGATAGTCTAATGATGTACTGTACATTTATCCTGCACTGAGATAGGTTTACATTGAACTTCAACTAAGATAGGCTCCCCCTTCTCCCAACCACAAAATACATTATTAGCCTTTTTTCTCTTGGCGTCGGGATGGTAAGTTGGCAACTATATTGTACATTCATAAGCGAATTCACATGTAGTGCACGAACATGTCACTTACAAATTTTGTAAGCAGCAAAAGCTTTCAATATATTTCTGAGCTCCAAATTATTTTCTCTCTTTGTTCACCTTTCTGTGGAGCCGCTTCACATCCATCAGACCATCAGTCCATGATCCCAGTAGGGAAAGATTTACTATACTACATGGCTACATGCTAACAATGCAACCTGCTCTATTTCTTCATGCTTCAAAGTTACCGTTCCATCCTTCTGGAGCAACCAGAGTGCAGTGAGACAGTGTTGTGGACTACTTGGATCAGCAAGGTATGCAGTGCAACGTTTCAGGACAGAGAAAAAGGTGCCAATCTTGGACATCCCATGTAGGGATAATGAACCTTGCCGTTTTGTTCGTGCAGAGATGTCAGAGCTTCACATGGTTTCACTGAGAAGAACTGGTGCGGTGGTCCCTTCGATCATGGTCTATGCTCTCCTTATCTTGTAGCCGATCTCCATCCACAAGAGAACAAGCAGTAGACGCCTCTCCACTCCAGGTTCAGTCTTGCATCACTCATATCATACCGAATCGCATTTGAACTCACGTATTTGGCATATATTGGTGAAAAATCCAACCGATTAGGCGGTGTACATGGAAATGAGCAGTGAAAGATGCTCATGTGGGCCTGATGTTTTGGTCCTGCAGGTGGACTCATTCACTGTTGGGTCTAGATCAACGGAAGCAAAACACATTGTTTTGGGTATGTAGCATTGATTGGAGCAAGAGGAAACTATCTATTGAATGTTCATCCTTCAGACATTGACTAGCCTAAGCTACCATTGTTCTGCAGCCAATAAATTGTGAATTTATGTTGTCATGGAAAGTTCATCACTAGACCAAAGGACCTATATACCTACATAGCCGGCTTGCTGCCTTTCCGTATCCATCCTTGTGAGTCACATGAATAATTTAAATATATGTAGTATAATGCAGCCTATTGTATTGACTTTTTAATTCAGAAGGTTGGGGGAAATGCTCAAACATAAGAGTAGCTGGAGCCTGGAGCAAACCCATTATTGATGAACAGCCTCATCAAGAACCCTACTGGCTATCACATGTTAAATAGGCTTTTTCCATCCGATAATGCATAAGCCGTTACCATCATCACTCTGCAACATCAGCTGAAGAACATGGAGCACCCTGATACTTCTGCTTGAAATAATTTCTGCTCATATAGGTCGTTAAATAATCTGCGCTATACTTGATTTGAAAATTTCTGTTCCATATACAACATTACGATAACATATGAATAAATACAAGAACTATAATAAGAATGATCATCAAACATACACAATGTAAATACAATCAACCTTTTGTATACTCTGAAACATCCAACATTTGGTTTACCATGGTGAGGCAACACTCAGAAACTAGATGACTAGTCGAAGAAAGATGTCACATAGCATACAACAAATGAACAAAGAAGAAACTTCAGATGATTTTGTGCTACTTTTGGCTTCTCTTCTTCAGTAAACCACCAAATTTCTTCAGCAAAGGCTTCTTCTTTTGCTTCTGCTGTTTGGTAGGTGATGTACTGCCATTGTTCGTCTTCGTCGACTGCAACCCATTCCTGTCAAGAGTGGCATCTCCCTTGTTGGACTCTAAATCGACTTCTGACTCACCGTCATTCTCCTTCTCCTTAGATGAGTCATAGTCAGTAACCTTACTGTTCTCCCACATCTTGGCAACTACCACGACAGGTTCATCATCCTCACTGGCCCCCTTGTCATTATTTTCTTCGTTGTTACTACCATTCATTGCTCCATCTTTTGCATTTGCAAGTAGGGAAGATAGTTCCTTTATCTTCTCAGAAGCAGTAGATTCCTTTACCTGCAAATCGTCGTTCTCCTGTTTTATGCTCTGCAATTCATTTTCTTTGTCTAATAGCTTCTCCTTCCATTGGAAGGTCTGAGCCTTGGCTTCCTCACTAGTTCTGTTAGCTTCCATTAGCTGAGCTTCAAGCTGCTTCATCTTCTCCTGCAGCTCAGCATTTTCATTTTCTCTGTCTTTCACCACCTCCAAGGTCTTATCCATCTGAACTCTGATACTGACGATTTCTTCTTCTGACTTTCTAATAGAGTTAACAAAGCTTAGCTCTTTGGACTGCCATTCCTCGGATGCATTCTTGGCTTCTGCTTCCAGTCTTTCAACTGACTTCTTGAGGCAAACTTTCTCATAGTTTGCTTCATCAAGCATCACCTCATAGCTCTCCTTGGTGTTCTGCAGGCTCACGTTGAGCTCCTCTACCTGTGCCTGAGCGTGTTCAATCTCTTCTTGTTTGATGAGGTACTTCTCCTGTGCCTCTCTTGATTCAGCTGACATTTCGTGCAAAGCAGAGGCCAGACCCTCCATGGCCTTCTTAACTTTCTCAACTTCATCTTTGCTAGCTTCTAGCTCCTTGGCCAGCTCATTCTTCTGTTCAGTTAGGGTCTCAATTTCTGAACTTGCATGCTTGTCATTGTTCAGCGCCTCTATTTTCTCTTCTTCCACTGCCTGGAGCTTCAACCTAAGCCCTTCTATCTCTGCCCTCAAGTCAACTGCTTCCTTCTCTGCAGTATCAAGACGTTCGCTTGACACATCAATATCTCCCTTCTGCCAAGCTACCTCATCCTCCAAGGACCTGACCTTGTCCTGAAGCACAGAAACTTCGGATTCTTTACCTTGGAGCAAAGTGTTTGTTGCATCCAAGTCTTTCATAGCTGAATCCAAAGACTCACCCTTCAGAATGTTAGACTGGTCAGCTTCCTCCAATCTGACCTCCAATTGCTGTGCTTTCTTCTTCCATTCATCAGCTAACTCGTCTGACTTCGTGCCTGCCTCCTTAGCATCAGCAACAGCAACTTTAAGCTGTTCAACCGCACCCTCCAATTCAACCACCCTCTCTTCAGCAACCTTTACTTTCTCAAGCTCTAGCTTTAACGCGGAGTTCTCTGCCTCAAGCTTTGTAATACGCTCAGCGGCTTCTTTCGATTTGCTCTCCACCTCGGAATCAAGCAGCCCTTTCAGACGCCCCACCTCCGCATTGAGGAGCTCGATTTTCTCAGCATTCACCTCGGAAGTCCTCATGGCATCATCTGCCTGGCAAAGCGCCAAGTTCTTGGCATCAATTGCATCTGCCAATTCATACCTTGCCTTCTCAAGCTGCTCCACCGTCAACCGCAGTGCAGCCGCATCAGCATCCTGCTGGCTTTGCATGCTCTTCAGCTTCCTCCGCAGCTCGTCTTCCTTGCTATGCACAGACTCAATGCTCGCCTGCTCCAATTCAATGGCACGGAACGTCTCTGTCTCCGAGTCCTCGACAGCCATGCTCTTCACAACAAGTGCCTCCTGGAGCTTCGCAGTGGCCTCATCAGCCACCTTCTTAGCACTCTCCAGCTCCTCGATAACTTCCCTTTTTCCTTCTCCTTCTCCATCAACTGCTCCTTGGCCTTCTTGAGCTCTTTTTGAACCGCAGCAAGCTGTGCCTGCAGCTCCTGAGACAGCTTCGTGGCCTGCGGCTCCTGAGGCGGCTTCGCGGCCTTCCCTTGCTTCTGAAAGCCATTAAAACCAGTCAGATTCCACAAAAGCACGCAGCTTTCCGCATAAACAGCGAGAGGAATCGCGCGAATTCTCATACCTCTGTAGGAGGGGTGGTGATCCGGGAGGCGCTCTTGGGCGTCTTGCGGTCAGCCGACCCGGGGGACTTATCAGCCGCACGCGGCGCGCTCGGCGGCGTGCCATGGGCAGCAGTCGCCTTGGGGACAGCCGGCTTGCTCGTCTTCCCTCCCTTGGGTGTCGGCGGCGTGCCCTTGCCGTTGCCCTTCGCCTCCGCCTTGCTGTTGCTCTTCGCCTCGGCCAAGCCAGATCTGCACCCCAAAGGAACCAAACCACCATCAGATCAAGAACCACCATTCCCTGTCCATGTCCACCCACCAAGATCCAGCACGCCAAAAAACACGCTTGCAGCGATCAAGAATCAGGGCAGAATGCAAATAGAATCGGTGGATACTTACTTGGTTTTGGAGCCCTGCATTGCTGAGTCCCTACCGCTGCCGCTGCTTGTTCTTGGTGTGTGTAGCTCTAACCGGGAGGTGCTTTGAAAGCGAAATTGGAGGAAGGAGCGGTGGGTGAGGGGGGAGTTCGTGAGCGGTTGTGGCCGCGCTGCGCTGCCCTGCCACTAGTAGAAGAACGTGGAGGACTGGCGGTGTGGAATTTATTTACTTGCTGCTAAAAAGCACCGGTTTTGACCAGTGTCTCTGTGGGTTTTCTGTGGGAGAGCTCACGTTTTCCTCTGGTGTTTTTATTTGGGAAGAGAGAGAAGAGGAGAGAACGTAAAGTGAAAGACTGAAAGGTCAGGAGACGGATGAGTTGGGATGTGTTAATCTTCGGGTTAATGAGTTTAAGATGTCATTCTGTCATCATCGCAGCGCCTACTTTAGCCGGGTTTTCGGCTGTAGTATCACTTTCGCTAGCCCACCTCGTTGGGTTTATCCTAGGAAAGCAGCAGGGATTTTGTAACAACCTCAAAACTGAGACCGTTAGAATCTTTACAACTGTTTGCGGGATGTTCAACAGAAAGTCGTGCTTTCACAAACAATGAAAAACATTTACAACAAAAGTTAGACTTTTATTACAGCAGATAGCTTAATGTACCGCTTTTAAAAGCGAAGCGCATCCAAGCCCGAAAGTAATATAATACACTTCAAAAGAAAGTCAAGACTACGATACTTTGGGCGTAAAGGAGACCCTAGTACCATTAGTCGTCAAAGTTCATCGATTCTTCCCCGTCAGAGAGTACACCGATCTTCCCAAAATTCTTCATTGATTGTTTACGCAAGAATGAGTACAACTACTCAGTACTCGAGAAATTGCATAGGAAATGCTATTTAACTATATGTTTGGAAATGTCAAAGGAATGGTGCAGCTTTACCAAACAGTATATGTGGAATGCAATAGTTGAGTTTAAAAGCTTTACAAGAAATAAAGACAAGAAAAGCAAGAATAAATATAGCCACGGGGGTTACAACAACCGAATTTACCAATTAACATCTCAGAAACTCTACTTATGCTTTGTATGTTGAATCACCCATGAACACAACTTCATTAACCTAAGCACGGTGTATTCAATAACATTGATTACACTCTGCAGAGTTGCCCAACTTTACCCACATCGATATCACAAACTCACATTGACACGCATCATGATCCGTACAAGCGAAAGTTAGGATAACAAAGGCTTTTCATCGCTTATCCTTTTTAGCCTCTACCCTAGATCTTAATCCATACAACCCTCGGGGACCACCTACCAATAGTGGACTCTGTACCCGATCTTCGACGGCCCATACTGCTGTAAGAACCAAATGAGTGTCCTTAGGGTACACCTGTCTCACCTTTGATATCAGAGATATTCAATTAGATGAGCGATGTACTAAGCTAGGGAGTAATGACCACGCATGTGGTTGAGCGGTTCTTGTGTCATTATTTAGCACAAGGTTCTTGTCCTTACATGTCACCCAGTGAGGCGATGGCCCAACACATTGTTACCCACCTCTTGATCTCACTGATGACCCAATTTACCAAGTATCTTGGGTTGTCCAACATTTTGGTCTCAACCCTCAACTTACACCCAAAACCTATTGGCCTAAAGCCAACCTTCCTTAACAGTATTTAGAACAGAGTTTTGTATGACATTGCAGAATAATTGCTATTATTTTATGTGAACCAAGTTTGTCAAGGTGATTATGGCTTACAAGAATGGGTGGTTTAATATGTGGGGTTAAGGGTTTATATCTACTCAACATGGCATTCCAAAGTATTATTTCTTTGTTGAAATACTTGGCTAAAATATTTTAATGAAGATAGCAATATTATGAATTATATGGAATGTAGGTTCAATATGTTCAAGGTATGCAACTTGCCTCCTGGCTCAAAGTTCTCGAACTATCCTGCTACGTCGGGGTCCTGTCCTGCGAAGTCCTGAGCTGGCTCGTCGGCGTCGAAACCTAGCGCAAGACACAAAAACCAATAAAACTCCTGGCTCAACAAGGAACGAGCCCAGAAAATAGATCCAACTACAACAAAAATATAAAAAGAGAAAGAAAGTCAACTTAAAGAGGTACAGGAGTTGGATATGGCTGGATAGAGTTAGGATTAGGCTTAAAAGTTCGAGACGGTCAAAAAGGCTATTTAAACTCAAGTTAGGGTTTTCGACAAAATGTGTTCAATTTACTGTTCATACCTATTAATTAGATATAAACAATAATTAATCACCATTTTAAGTTTAGGAATAGGAATTATGGCTTAAAGTGCAATTTCTGGATTTTTGGGATTAAAACCAAATTTTATTGTCTTTGTGAATGGTCTTTGGGCGATTTTAAACAAATAATTGGGTCGGCCGGAATGAACAGCTGGTCACGAGATTGGGCCAAGGCCCACTGGCCAAAAGGCTCATGACCCACTCGGCAAAGACGCTGCTGCTGACCATGCCCTTGACCAAAAAGGGCCAAAAGAGGCTTGTGCCAGGCCATAAAGCCATAGGCTATCGCGCCGCGGCCATACAGGTAGGGTTAGGCGACGATTCTTGCGGCGTGGAGTGCGCGTCGACGTCTTGGCGATGGCAACGGCGGCAACAAGCGGCGGATCGAGAGAGCGGCGAAGGAGCTCCGCCAGTAGGTGGCTCTAACCTAGGGTTTCTTGCGTGTGTGGGCTTTTCTTATGGTTTGGGGTTTGAGGTGGTGGCGGTGAGGAGGCGGGCGCAAGCACGAGATCCGGGCGAGAGAGGGGGAAGGGCTCGGGAGGGTTGGGGTTGCTTTGGGTGGTTGGGATTTGCATGGGGGTGGGGTTTGTTTCACGGAGGGAACCGAGGCGTGGGCGACTTCTGCGTCGGGACGGGCGAGGGAAGGTTTGGGTTGGTCGCGGTTGAGGAGGCCGAGCTGGGCGGCTTTATAGCCCATGAGGCGCTGGAGCCGTGGGAGGCTCTGGTGGCGGCATGGGCGCCCAGAGAGGTGAGTGGTAGGCGAGTAGCAGGCGGTCTTATGTCAGGTCGGCAGATGTGAGAGGCGGGGTTGAGGCGAGAAGGCGACGGCTTTCATCGGCGCAGCAGAGGTGGCGCTACCACCACTGGGCGCGGGTGGCAGGTGGATTACAGGTGGCAAAGTAGAGGGAGGGCGAGGTGGCGCGCTGCTGGTGGCTGGTGCACGGCGGCCAAAGCGGTGGTGGTGGTGGCTTCCACGGTGACGCTGCCACGGGTGAGGCGGACTCAACCACGGTCATGATCATGAGGAGAGGCGGTTGGTTGGCGCGACCGAGAGGGACAATGAAAGGGACGGAGAAAGCGGGGATTAGGGTTAGGGTTTGAGTTTTACAAATTTTGGCCGAATTTGATTTTGAATTTGAATTCAAACTAATTTTCAAACTTTGAAATTTTCAGGTGTTTCAACCTACCCCCCTTAAAGGAATCTCGACCTCAAGATTCACGCAGGGCCGGGGAACAGGTTGGAAAAATCTCGCTGCATTTTCGATTCTTTTTCCCATGTTGCTTCTTCCTCAGTATGATTCTTCCAGAGAACCTTGCAAAACTTAACATTCTTGCCTCTCAACTGCCTTTCTGTAGTGTCAAGTATCATCAGGGGTTCTTCCTCATAAGTCAGATCATTCTGCAATTCTATCTCTTCAAGTGGTACTTGCTCATATCGCCTCAAACACTTTCTCGAAATGAGAAACATGGAACACATCATGTATACCAGTTGGATTGGGTGTCGTGTAACTTATATGCCACTTCTCCTATTCTTTTCACAATTTTGTAAGGACCAATGTACCTTGGGGCCAATTTTCCTTTTACTTGAAACCTTTGAACTGTTTTGAATGGTGTAACTTTCAAATATACCAGATCTCCAATTTCAAAACTTAAATCTTTTCTGCGTTTATGCATACTCTTTCTCGGCGGCTTTGAGCAATCTTCATCTTGTCTCTCGATCACCTAACTTGATCTTCTCGAGTCTTGGGCTATCGAGGACCTAACAACCGCCTTTCTCCGGTTCCGTCCAATTCAATGGTGTTCTCGACTCTCACAGACAGGCTTCAAAAGGTGCCATCTTGATGTTGGGCTCGATAATCAAGTATTGTAAGAGAACTCGCAAAAGGTAAACACTTATCCCAAGTTGCTCCATAAGCTAAAGCACAAGCTCTCAACATATCCTCCAATATCTGATTGACTCTCTCTGTCTGTCCCCCAGTTTGTGGATGGTAAGTCATCTTTGAAAGCTAAACTGCTCCCATGGCTTCCTGTAATTTCTTCCAGAGTTTAGATGTGAACTGTGCTCTCTATCAGACACTATTCTCTTTGGAATCCCATGCAAAGATATTATCTTGGTCATATATAATTCTGCCAACTTATTCTTTCCATATGTTTGCTGAATTGGTAAGAAATGTGCCACCTTTGTTAATCTGTCCACTATTACCCATATTGCATCAAATCCTTTTTGTGTCCTTGGCAATCCTGTGATGAAATCCATGCCAATCTCTTCCCACTTCCAATCTGGTACTGGTAGGGGTTGTAACAATCCTGCAGGTTTCTGATGGTTTATCTTGATCTTCTGACAAATGTCGCACTTGGCTATATACTCAGCTATCTCTCTTTTCATCTTTTTCCACCAAAACCTCTTCTTCAAGTCTTGGTACATTTTGTTCCCCGGATGTATTGAGAATCGAGATGAGTGAGCTTCTTGCGAATCAAGCTGTTTGAGCTTCTTCTTTGTTTGGTACACACAGACGGTCTTTGAATCGTATTACTCCTTGATCATCCTTCTTGAATTCCACCATTTCTCTATCTTGATTTTCTGCCAAAAGTTGCTGAATTTCTTGATCCTCCTGTTGTGCTTGTTTGATTTGATCAACCAAATCTGACTGTATCTCCAAAGCTGATATTGATCCTTGTTCAACAATTTGCAAGTTTAGCTGTTGCAATTCCAACACTAATTGTGACTGACATTCCTGTAATGCATTCAGACTATGACATGCTTTTCTGCTAAGTGCATCTGCCACAACATTTGCTTTCCCTGGGTGGTACTGGATATCCAAATCATAATCTTTTATTAACTCTAGCCATCTTCTCTGCCTGAGATTCAAATCTGGCTGGGTGAATATATATTTCAGACTCTTATGGTCCGAAAATACTTCACAATGATTTCCAAGTAGATAGTGTCTCCAAATTTTCAATGAGTGAACAACTGCTGCTAACTCCAAATCATGTGTGGGATAATTCTCTTCATGTATTCTCAACTGCCTTGAAGCATAAGCCACAACTTTGCCATCTTGCATCAGTACACAACCTAATCCCTGCTTTGAAGCATCACAATAAATCTGAAAATCCTTTTCAGGGTTTGGCAATATGAGTACTGGGGTAGTGGTCAATCTGACTTTCAATTCCTGAAAGTTTTCCTCACACTTATCCGTCCATTTAAAAGGAATATCCTTTCTGAGAAGCTGAGTGAGTGGGCGAGCAATTCTTGAGAAATTTTCTATAAATCTGCGGTAATATCCCGCCAGACCTAAGAAACTTCTTATCTCGTTGATCGCCTTTGGTCAAGTTTCACTCTTGCATCCGCTTCTCGACTTTTTTCTCGGGTCAACTTTTACTCTTTCTTCTGTGATAATGTGCCCCAAAAATGACACTTCCTTCATCCAAAATTCACACTTGGAGAATTTTGCATACAACTGATGCTCTTTCAACTTGGTTAGGGCCAGATGGAGATGCTCTTTATGTTCTTCTTCACTTTTTGAATAAATCAAAATATCATCCACAAATACTACCACAAACTGATCCAAAAATTCCATATAGACTTGGTTCATCAGATTCATGAAATATGCCGGAGCATTGGTCAATCCAAAAGGTACTACGGTGAACTCAAAAAGTCCATATCTTGTAGTAAATGCAGTCTTCTCTCTATCTTGTTCTCTAATCTTGAGCTGGTGATATCCTGATCTGAGATCAATTTTTGAGAATACCTTGGCTCCTTTCAGCTGATCAAACAAATCATCAATTCTTGGTAAAGGATATTTATTCTTAATAGTCAATTTGCATTCAAAGCTCAGAATCCACACACAATCTCAAAGTTCCATCCTTTTCTTAACAAATAAGACCGTGCATTTCAAGGTGAGACACTAGGTCTTATGAAACCTTTTTCTTCTAAATCATCCAACTGTTTCTTAAGCTCTTTTAGCTCACTGGTTGCCATCCTGTACTGTGCCTTAGTTACAGGCTTGGTTTCAGGTACCAACTCTATAGTAAGCTCAATCTTTCTATCCGGAGGTCTTCCGGGTAGTTCCTTAGGGAACACATCTGGATATTCTTCAATCACTAACATCTGCATAGTAACTTCTGAATTGGTACTGTTAACCTTCCTTTTCTGTTTCTTCATCAAAGACTGATCTGTTGTGACTATCACCTCTTGCCCTTCTGAATTCTTCAAGGTTACAGTCTTCTTCTCACAGTCAACTGTGGCTTTATACTTTGATAACCAATCCATTCCCAAAATAACATCTATGCCTTTCATCTGAAGTACCAATAATTACGTTACAAACCGATCCCATGAACTTCTAGGTTCAAAGTTACTACACTTATAACGAGATTTCATTATAGTCCCGTGTTTGCAACACATAGGATTTGGCAAAACAATAAAAGGCAAACAACTCTCCACAAAGAAAATCCAAAGAAATAACTGAATGAGTAGCTCTGAATCAAAAAGCACTAAAGTCGATCTTGCATTGAGTAGGAACATACCGACAATGATATCAGTGGCCTCAGCTGCATCCTGAGTGGTAATATGATTGATCTTCCCTTGTGATGGTGCTTTGGTCGCCCTCCTCCTCGAGAATTGACTGGCCGCTTAGGCCGGTTTACGGGTCAGTAGCATTCCTCCTCTATTGGCCTCGAAGGTGGGAGGATTCCTGCCATACTCTGTGGTGATTTCTTGCTTGAGCTTTGGGCGCATCGATGACATGTTCTTCAATGGACCTTTGCCTTGAAGTGACCAAAGTTGTCCACAATGAAAACAATTGGAGGATTTCTGAGGACAATCCTTCAGATAATGGTTTCCTCCACAGTTATAACATTGAACTGCGGTGGTTCTGTTTCCACTAAAAGCTGATCTGCTGCTGGGTTCATTTGTCGTCTTAGCGCTGAGTTCATGGAGGGTCTTGGTTGAAATCTGAAAGATGGGTGGGGCGTCATTCTTCCCCTTGGTGCACTTGTGGCTGGAGCCATTTGCTTCATTTTTCTCTTTCTGGTTTCTTCCATATCACTTCTGGCTTCTTCTGAGATTATCAACTTATTTACCATGGAAGCTAGGTCAGGGAAGTCAAGAGCTGAAATGTGGAATTTCAGTGACTTTTGCAAACCTTGTGAAAACTTCTCCATCTTCTTAGCTTCAGTATCTACCTCATGCGGGGCATACCGTGCCAATTGATTAAATTGGTGTAGGTATTCTGTGACTGTACGGCCCCCTTGCTTAAGAGCAAGAAACTCTCTGCACTTGGTCAGAACTATACCTTCAGAACATGGGCTTTGTGAAATGCTTCCTTGAATTCTGCCCATGGTATATCTCTTCCTGGATGAAGAGTCTGATAGTTCATCCACCACGCTGCTGCTTGACCTTGTAGTTGATGAGAAGCAAATAAAGTCTTCTCTTTGTCATTGCACTGGATGGTGTCTAACTTTCTCTCAATATCTCTTATCCAGTCATCGGCTACTAGTGGTTCTGGTGACACTGTGAATGTTGGAGGTCTTGTTTTCTGAAAATCTGCCCATCTGAAGCCTGGGGTTACTCCTCCATTATTGCCTCCAGAAGTATGTCCAGCTGATGATCTTGTGGCAATTTGTTCAAGAAGTTGAGTATGTTGCTCCATCATCCTGGCCTGATTCTGCTCTGCCTGAAATCTATTTCTCTCCATCATAGCCATGACCTCTGCCAAGCTTGGTGGTTGCCTCACGATTCAAATTTCTCGGCTTCATTGTTGTTGTTTCAGACATCTTGTGAATTTATCTTACCGTGGTTTGACCAAACACAGTAAGATAAGTAAGATTCAGATTTTTAGATAAGGGGTGAAAGCAATAGGTAAGCGATTAAGACGAGAAGAAGGAAATGACTTTTGACAAGAATGACATACAGATATGGATAGGGGAAACAACTTATTTATTATATTTCACACGAAGTAGACAAATTAATTTACAAAAGCTGGATGTATACTACTTAGAGTACAATACACAACTTTTCTTACAATCAAAAGTCGTTCTACTACTAAGGTAGGTGGATCTACAATACTCTATCGTAATCTAACATCTTGCGGAGGACTCTACCACCCATCTGATGGAGGGTTGCTGGTGGTGTAGTGGATCAACATCTCTGGGTCCTCCTCCTCCTCCTCTTCCGCAGCTTTCTTCACCTGCTGACTGGGTTTTGCCTCTTCCATCTTCTCCTTTCCCTTGTTGGATCCTTGGAAACGGCGACGGTAGAAGCGCGCTATACCCGTTGGGTGAGGGCGAGCGCCTGGAGGTGACTCTGGAGCGATAACCGGAGACAGAGGGGTGTAGTCAGGTGATCCCGGTGTATAGTCCACTACTGGACCTTCAGGAGTGTCGGGGCTCTCATTACAAACTGATCCAGTCCCCTGATCTGGGTCATAACGACGGCACAACTCCCTTTGCATGTTCTTAATTCCGTGCTTGGCCAAGTGATACTTCCCATGCACCTTCTGATACTCCTTCAGAACTCTAGTGTATAAAATCTCCTGAGTTAATATGTGGGTGGCAACTTCACGGACGCGGGGATCCTCATCATCACCTGGGCAGGGAATAAGGAAGCTGGATCCATCACTCCCCTTCTGTGGGATCAGCTGGTACTCAGAGTGTTCAAACTCCATATCATAATCTTGACGCAGTGCGGCTTCGCACTTTGCAAAGATCATCTGTATTGCCTCTTTCTCTCTGCGGCGTTGGCCCACAAACCGACATTCATCGTCAGGTTTGTAAGCTAACGGGATCAGATCTACCCAAGCCTTCCAATGGTACCTTTTTCCATCACAGATTTGTTCCTCTGTGTGGAAAACAGGCAACTGTTCGGCTGTGGCGCCAATAAACTGTATCATCTCGAGTAGTCTTTTGCTCCATCCTTTAAACATTGAGTGGTCGGAGTAGGAGTTCTGCATTTTCCTGACAGACGGAAAGTTTGAATAGTTAGTTAAGAGGAGATAAATCTTTTTAGAAAAACAACACAAGTTTTTCAAAGTCTAAAGTAAGGTGAGGTAGCAAGAGAGGAAAAGAGACAACAATTTAATACTTATATTTTTGTTTTGAGAAATCCTTTTGTAGTTTTTTAAATTATCAGATTTTAAAGGTCTTCAACCTATAACCAAGCTAAGGTCTCAACTTACGGTCAATTACTCGATACCACTTTTGTAACGACCCCAAAAGCGGGACCGCTAGAATCTTTACAATCGTCTGTAATGTTCGGTTGTAAAGTCGTGGTTTCACAAGCAAGCAAACGTTTACAACAAAATCCGGACTTTTATTACAGCGATAGGGCTTAACCCGGTTTTAAAAGCGAGCGGGCATCCAAGCCCAAAGTAATATAATACACTTCAAAAGAAATCAAGACCACAGCGACTTGGGCGTAAAGGAGACCCTAGTACCATTAGTCGTCAAAGTCTACTGGTTCTTCCTGCTCGTAGAGTACACCTGGATCTTCCCAAAATTCTTCTATTGATTGTTTACGCAAGAATGAGTACAACTACAGACTTTCGAAGAAATTGCATAGGAAATGCTATTTAACTATATCTTTGGAAATGTCAAAGGAATGGTGCAGTTTACCAAACAGTATATGTGGAATGCAATAGTTGAGTTTAAAAGCTTTCTGAGAAATAAAGACAAGAAAAAAGAATAAATATAGCCACGGGGGTTACAACAACCGAATTTACCAATTAACATCTGTAAAATTCTACTTATGCTTTGTATGTTGGAATCACCCATGAACACACTTCATTAACCTAAGCACGGTGTATTGAATAACATTGATTACACTCGCGAGTTGCCCAACTTTACCCACACGATATCACAAACTCACATTGACACGCATCATGACTACATTAACCGAGTTAGGATAACAAAGCCTTTTCACCGCTTATCCTTTTTAGCCTCTACCCAGAGATCTTAATCCATCTGACCCTCGGGAGACCACCGCCAATAGTGGACTCAGACCCGATCTTGTGGGCCCATACCGCTTGCAAGAACCAAATGAGTGTCCTTAGGGGTACACCTGTCTCACCTTTGATCTTGTAGATATTCAATTGGATGAGCGGTGTACTAAGCTAGGGAGTAATGACCACGCATGTGGTTGAGCGGTTCTTGTCGTATGCATTACTTAGCACAAGGTTCTTGTCCTTACATGTCACCCAAATGAGGCGATGGCCCAACACATTGTTACCCACCTCTTGATCTCACTTGATGACCCAATTTACCAAGTATCTTGGGTTGTCCAACATTTTGGTCTCAACCCTCAACTTACACCCAAAACCTATTGGCCTAAAGCCAACCTTCATATGATATTTAGAACGAGTTTTGTATGACATTGCGAATAATTGCTATTATTTTATGTGAACCAAGTTTGTCAAGGTGATTATGGCTTACAAGAATGGGTGGTTTAATATGTGGGGTTAAGGGTTTATATCTACTCAACATGGCATTCCAAAGTATTATTTCTTTGTTGAAATACTTGGCTAAAATATTTTAATGAAGATAGCAATATTATGAATTATATGGAATGTAGGTTCAATATGTTCAAGGTATGCAACTTGCCTCCTGGCTCAAAGTTCTCGAACCGTCACCTTTCGTCGGGGTCTCGTCTGCGTAGTCTGAAATGCCTGTCGGCGTCGAAACCTAGCGCAAGACACAAAAACCAATAAAACTCCTGGCTCAACAAGGAACGAGCCGAGAAAATATATCCAACTACAACAAAAATATAAAAAGAGAAAGAAAGTCAACTTAAAGAGGTACAAGAGTTGGATATGGCTGGATAGAGTTAGGATTAGGCTTAAAAGTTCGAGACGGTCAAAAAGGCTATTTAAACTCAAGTTAGGGTTTTCGACAAAATGTGATCAATTTACTGTTCATACCTATTAATTAGATATAAACAATAATTAATCACCATTTTAAGTTTAGGAATAGAAATTATGGCTTAAAGTGCAATTTCTAGATTTTTGGGATTAAAACCAAATTTTCTTGTCTTTGTGAGCAGTCTTGGGCCGATTTAAATGGCTGGTGGGCGGCCTTTAATGAACAGCTGGAGTCACGGCATTGGGCCAAGGCCCACCTGGCCAAAAGGCTCACCCGCTCAGCTTTGTAAGACGCTGCTGCTTGCTGCGACCACGCAGTCTTGACAAAAAGAGGCCAGTGAGTCTTGGCAAAAAACGGTTATACCGCGCTATTCTGTTGCGCGTAGGGTTAAGCGACAGCTTGTCATTTGCGTGCGCAGGCGCTCGGCACGGCACGGCAACAAGCAATGGATTGGAGGGAGCGGCGCGAAGAGCTCCGCCAGTAGGTGGCTCTAACCTAGGGTTTTTGGCGTGTGTGGCCGGTTTCTATGGTTTGGGGTTTGAGGTGGTGGCGGTGAGGTGGCGGCACAAGCAGATCTGGGGCCGAGAGGGTGGGAAGGGCTCGGGAGGTTAGGGTTGCTTTGGGTGGTTGGGATTTGCATGGGGTGGGGTTTGTTTCTTCTAGGGAGGCGAGGCGGCGAGCGACTTCTGGGTGTCGGGGACGAAGGAGAGGAAGGTTTGGGTTGGTGCGGGTTGAGGCCGAGGCGGCGGCGGCTTTATAGCCGAGGCGCGGAGGTGGGAGGAGGTGTGGCGGCATGGGCGGCGCCTTGAAGAAGTGAGTGGTAGGCGAGTAGCTTAGGCGGTCTTGCGTGGTCAGCGGCAGACTGAGGGCGGGGTCGAGGCGAGAAAGGCGGCGTTCTCATCGGGCGCAACTGAGGTGGCGCTACCACCACCGTGCGGTGGCGGGGTGGACCAGGTGGCAGGCGAGGCGGAGGTGGAGGTGGCGGCGCCTGTTGCAGCCGGTCTGCAGGCGGCAAAAGCGGTGATGGTGGCGGCTTCCACCATGACGCGCACGCAGGTGGGCGGACTCGGCCACTGGCATGATCATGAGAGAGAGAGGCTACTGGTTGAAGCGCGACCAGGAGGGGAAAGCGGGAAGGGGACGAGAGAAAGCGGGGATTAGGGTTATGGTTTGAGTTTGACAAATTTTGGCCGAATTTGATTTTGAATTTGAAATTTTGAGATTTGAATTTGAATTTAAACTAATTTTCAAACTTTGAAATTTTCAGGTGTTTCAGATTTTTTATGGAACAAATAAAGCAGCAGAGAATGCTATTCCTTGCTTTTATTCCTTTTTTTGGTTCACTTTCTGCCTTGGTAAAGTTCAGTGTGATGTCTGTTGCTTGGAGAATTTGCAGTACTAATTTTAGCAGAAAAAACTGCGCAGCACGGTTATCTTTTCTTGGCTTGACGGCTCTAAATAGGGGTTACATATTTTTTTTCCTCCAAATTTTCCTCGCATATTATTCGTCTATGCTTTGCATAAGCTTCGTTTGCCTCGCCGGACGTGACATTTCAACCGCAACTCATCCTTCATCAGCTTTGGGGATCTTTCATGTACCAGTACAAATTGGTAACGATTGGGAGGATAAACTCGAACGGCTAATGTGCCTGTATTAAAAGGGAAAATTAAGTGCACCGGATTTTGGACATGGTCGCTAAGCTTTTGCAGGTCGGTGTGTCGTCTTGTTCTTCGGGTTTCCTCGAAACTCGTGGCGCACAATGCACGGGGCGACACGCATGATTAGCAAGCTCGGTTAGTTTAATCCCGTGAGTAAGCACCGTGCACGATGAGATGACAGGGACAACAGCGTGGGTACTGTAGTTGCGGCAAATTCGCTTTGGAATTTGGTCACGGTGCAGAGCGGCAGAAGACTTGGAAGATGCTGCCGTGCGGTTAAAAAAAGAGGAGGCATGTCAGGCAACCTTAAAAAACATCATATGGAATGAAAAGATTACTAGAAGGAATTACCGTATTTTAAAAATCCAGGTACTCCCATTCAGGAAATTAGGGTACCATTCGAACACGAGAATTTTCACCAATTTCTACGAAATTAACGTGTTTCTTGTGAAATTCGTGGGAATTTTCAGTGAAATTCCCGTGTTCTAAACAGTATCTAGGTGTTTAGAAATTCCAAGAGAAAATGTTTGTTCTGGTACAAAATTATGATGAAGACAAGTCCTGACGAGGTGATCCTCAATTAATTAAACTATTTACCTATAATATCCGTCATGTATAATAATGTCTTCACACAACCTTGGGAGATACCCTTCATCATTAATGATGTGGGATATTATAAATATCTAGTGGTCGTAAGTTATTCTACGACCACCTTATATGGTCGTGAGTTATTTTATTACTATTTTATGGTCGTAAGATCTTCTACAATCATCTATTGATCGTAAGTTCTACTACGATCTCCTTATGATCGTAAGCTTCACTACGATCAGGTCAATCACGACCATCCTATAGTCGATAAGGACTACAGGCATGTGGACCCAATCGACTAGGAACCTTATACACTGTGTTTAATTACGCGCGGTAGTAAATATATGCAGTTATTCTCTGGCATAACTGAACGTATTAATCTATGTCGACCATCCTATAGTCGATAAGGACTACAGACATGTGGACTCAATCAACTAGAGACCTTATACACTGTGTTTAATTACACGCAGTAGTAAATATATGCAGTTATTCTCTGGTATAACTGAACGTATTAATCTCTGTCTCTGGCATAACTACAAGGCGAACGTGGGGAGTAATCTCTCTAACAATAACCGACATCAACGTGTGCAATTCATAAACCGTTGAGGCGCCTCTTGGTATGGACGACTGTCACCCTCTCATATGCTATATAAGGGATAATGTCGGTGGACACAAAAGACAAGCGACATAAGCAATAGAATAAATAGAAGTCATTAGGTTTAGCCTTCGGTGACTTTTTTTTGTTGTAAGCACAATCGATACAAAAACACAGGAGTGTGTTGTTATTCTCTCAGGAAAAGGCTCGAACCTGTCTAAATCTCTGTATCTCATCCTATGTAGTCTCGATCAAGGAGCCCCCTAACATTCATTTCATAAGCTCGATATTAAACATCGACAAGTCCAACTTTGCTGCGTACTCCACTAAATCATTAAAAAAACAAATTACTGCAGTACTGAAAATCTATTTTATGGAACATGGTCCGTATACTGTATATGAGTATGTATTGGTGCTGGCCTGTTGGGAGATACACCTATACAGGGTAACCTGCCTTTCTCCCGTTCCTTTCATCCGTTTGTATGGATATGCCCATTCGGCAGCTAGAAGATGAGATGTCAATGCAGTCCTTTTTAAAGACGAAAAGACCCCTGTGCGAAATGAAAATGTAAGAATGTTATACAAAAATGTAGAAGAACAGGGGAAACAAGCTTTTCGTACTTTCTTTTCGTTAAAAGAAGATATCTCTTGAACTGAGCGTGCTCAATTGTTAAAGAGGCATTGTTGGTGCGCCTCACCAATCCACTCTGTTAAACGTAGCTTCTCTCCTTTTCATTTTCAGTGAATGCTACAGCTTCTAACCAAATCTTAAAGGAAAAAGGAAGACACCATTTATCTCTGATATATATATATATATATATATATATATATATATATATATATATATATATATATATATATATATATATATATATATATATATATATATATATATATATATATATATATATATATATATATATATATATCGGCAATGGCTGAGGCCTGTACAACAGGCCATGTTAATTACGTTGGTATCTAGAGGAGGAGCGATGGTGCTAGGAATTGGGTTGGCCCGGCCCAGAACGTGGTCAGTGGCTAGCTACACCACTGTATATACCATGTTACTCTGTACAATTCGGTATAATGCCAATGTACAGGCTCGTCCTACTTGATTTTTCATGCACCTGTATTTCCTGAGCTAAGCTAGGAGAAACTCGTCGTATAAAATAAGTAGGGGTGCAAACGGAGCGGATAGTTCCCGACCGACCGAATAATTTCGGATACAATTCGGAACGTTTTTTCGGATATTTGAGTTTTTTTTGTCGTATTCGGATCCGGATATCTTTTATCAGATTCGGTAAGGAGATATCCGATAAATTCGGAGCTATCTGGAAAATAAATCGGAGCTATCTGAATAACTATCCAATTTGTATCCGAAAACTCTACGCTAACAGAACATAATGACCAGACTGGTAGACTCCCCCATTCCCTCCGACTCCAATCCAGATCCAGACTTCCATCCCCTCCGGTTTCCCCTAACCGCCACTACCTCCTCCTCCTCCTCTCCTCCCGCCTCCTCTCTCCTCCGCCACATCCATTGCCTCCTCCTCCCATCGTCACCTCCTCCTCCTCTCTCCAGCCCACCGCCTCCCTCCTCCTAAGGGTGGAAAAAAAGCTCGAAACTCGCGAGCCAGCTCGACTCGTTAAGGGCTCGGCTCGAACTCAGTCCCTTAACGAGTCGAGCTGGCAATTTAGCTCGTTTTCTTGACGAGCCGAGTTCGAGCTGGCTCGCGAGTTGCTCGTTAAGCTTGTTAAAAAACCAGCACAGTTAAGCAGTAGTACCAAACTAGCCCAACCTAGCAACCCTTAGATGGTCCAGGGAGGTCCAAGCCCAAGCTGTGATATCTTGACTTTTTAAAAAAATTATTAGGCTGATTTTCCTTTTTTTTGCGAGTCTAACAAGCCCCAAATTGTGATATCATGACTTTCTTAACGAGCCTAACGAGCTTAACGAGCCGAGTTCGAGCTTTTTAACGAGCCGAGCCGAGCCAAGCCTGGTATTCTGCTCGTTAGCTTAATGAGCCGAGCTCGTTTTCTTAACGAGCTTTGCAGAGCCGAGCCGAGCTGGCTCGTTATCCACCCCTACCTCCTCCCTCGCTGCCGCCGCCTCCCCCCCTCACCTCCCTCCTCAACTCTGCTTCTCCCCACCCGCAACTCCCCCGCTGCGTGTGTGTGTTTCTCCTCCTTCGCCTTTGCAAGCTTGCTTATCATGTTACCTAGATCAGGTACAGGTATATAGAAATACTACATGTGCTCACTTGGTTCCTTATCATGTTACCTAGATTAAGAGGATGGCCTTTGCTTGTTTTCAAACACCTAGGCCATTGATCGACTAAGATTGCCAATGTATTGCTAGAGTTTGTGTATACTGTTAGTCACTAGTCAAGTTCTTTGCACCAAATCCTAAAGATTGCGCTATCTTGATATTCTTGGCAAGCTTTCATATAAAGTTTTTATGTTTGTGATTATTGGCCTTAACATGATCAATGTAGTTAATGGTCTTAACATGATCAATTAGTTAGTATATGCAACCGAAGTAAATATTTTAGCCCTTTACTAATACAATATCATTAGTTTGTGTTTCCAATTATCCACAGATAACCCATGCTATACACTAAACCTTGTTGATAATATATGTTCAAAAATTTAAGCATTGATCACTTACCTGCTACTTCGACTTCTTAGGTCAGTGATAAATCTTTGTATTATTGGTCCTTTAATACATCTGCTCCAAGCGGCGAGTTTGATATCAAGAAGGAGGTGCGTGGGCCATCTCAAATGCTACCTCGGTGGTACCCATGATCAAATCAAGTATGTTCTCCCAACTTACTCCGCCGCTATTTAGTTTGTGTGCAATGTAATGCATTTGCTTTTATTTTAAGCGTCACTTGGAGTTGATATTGTATGTCTTGTCTAAATAGGTATTTGATGAGCGAGGGTTGCATCAAGTCATTGTGTGACCTCCTTCTTTGCCCAGACCCAAGAATTGTTACAGTTTGTTTGGAGGGTCTTGAGAACATTCTCAAAGTTGGAGAAACTGACAAGACCTTGGGTGCAACCGGTGATGTGAATGTCTATGCTCGGATGGTTGATGAAGCGAAGGCACAGAAAAGATTGAGAACACAGAGAGCCATGATAACAATGAAATATATGAAAAAGCTGTAAAGATTCTCAAGGCTTACTGGATGGAGGAGGAAGATGACGCAATAGGGGTTGCTATGGAAGCTCCTCAAGGTGTTTCTTTTGACTTTGGCCAAGGTGGCAACCCTCCAGCTGGTGGTTTGAACTTAGGTTGAATACTAGTGCGTTCAACATAGTTGTGTTTATTGTGGATTGTTTCTGTCTTATCATAATTGTTTGATGTGTTAGTATGATTCACCATTTGTGGCAATGACTAATGATTTTAAATTCCTTTCACAGATTTGACCAAAGGTGGTACTTTCCTTGCCCGCTGTAGTTCATGTCACCGTTTGGTCCATTCGATGCGTGGGGGTAATGGTTGTAGTGGTCCAATAAGCTTAAGATCTCAAGGGAGCAGGTTTACATTATTTCCAACCGACGATGGGTAACTAAATGAGTATTTGCCAATTTGTTGTCAAGCACTTGGTGTAATTTTCATGCATTGGTTTTTAACAGAAGATCATTTGGTTCCTCCAATTATTTACTAGACCATAAACAAAGTCTTTGAGCATGCTGGAGATCTTGTCAACATTACAGTGGCACACAATTTGATATGGCTTGTTGCTGAAGGCTCTGGAAAGGAGGATGAAGGTGCTGATAGTCAATTAAGATCATCAGTTGTATGTACTCTGGACTTCTCATAATACTTTGCTGTCAAGTTCTTAATGCTAAACATGATTTCTGTGTGAATAAACACATTAAGGAAAGCTTGCGCTGATTATGCTTGATGAATCCAACTCTAACTGCAAACCACTATGCTTAATTCTTGCTATAGTGCTCAACAGCAAATGGGAAATATTTGGCTTCTTATATTGTTGGGAAGTTGAGTGATGTAGCAGAGGCCCACCCAACTGATGACATTGTCAAGGTATGCTCTTGTAGCTTAGCTTATGTTTCATTGATCAATTGGCATCTTTCTATCATGTATGCTCTACACTGAAAGATGTGAAGATATATTCTAGTTAAAGAAATATTATGTTGTTTTAGTTCATCTGTCCTCGACTGTAGTTCCCCTGATGCCTTGAGGGGGTCATAGACAGGGGGTGTAGTATGGTCTCCACTCTCCACGTACTTGCTTAAATAGCCTATGTTATCGTGTGATATATTTAAATTTGTTTGTTAAACTACTAATCTAGTTGCATTTTGGACATGTAGTATGGTTGATTGATTTTTATTTGTGTGATATATATGGTTTATGTTTTCGCACAATATTCGAATATATTCGTGACCAAGACAATCCGTATTCGGTTCGGCATGTATTTGTTCCGTATTCGTGACCGAGATTATCCGCATTCGTATTCGTATCAAGCATTGTCCGTGTCCGATTCTGAATCCGAGAAAAATATGGAAAATGATACGAGATGAGCGATATCCAACCAGGGCCGTTCCTGGTATTTCGGAGGCACTTGGGCGAGACAAAATGGGAGGCCCTTTATTCTAACGTAAACAAATAGTGCTACTTTTATATCAACTGCAAAGCTATTCAATACATCAAAAAGATACAAATTACTCATAGAAAACAATTTCTTCTAACATTTCTAGATGCAAAGTCATTGATAATAGTATCCACGTAAATGTGATCTAACATATCCTTTTCAATGCATAAAGTGGCCAGACCATTCAACCTTTCTTGCGATATTGATGACCTCAAATAGTTTTTCAATAACTTCAATTTTGAAAAGCTTCTTTCGATTGATGCTACAATCCGTGTGCGATAAATAGGATTCGATAAGCAATTGAAATATTTGGATAACAATCTACATCTCTAACAAACTAAAAAAATCTCAATAGCAGACATTGTCACATGGCAAAGTCATTTGCAACACTCTTAATTCAAAGAAAAGAGATGTATCAGGATACCCATCCCTACACTCTTAATCTCAATCTAGTTAGTAGTTATACAACCCTGCAGAGCAATAGAGCATATATAGGATATACAATTATATATATACATATATATAGTATGATGTATCAGGATCGGGGGTCTGGCGGTGCCTTGATCGACCCCTTAAAACGGCCTCAGATCCGATCAGTATCCGCTCCGTTTGCACCTCTAAAAATAAGCACCGGATAACATAACTATTGGCTCAATGCCGTTATCTCTTCTCTCTTTCGGAGCAACACGACTCACGATGAGACCCACCAAACAACTAACCATCTCTTCCTTAAACGAAAAAAGGAATAATTAATAATTTGTCACTCGAAACATGTGGAATTCAGAATTTGACACTCCATATGTCTATGACGTGTGGGTCCCGAGTTTGAGAGAGAAAGAGAGAACAAGCATCTCCACTGTACCTTCGTTGGCATCTGATTGGAGAACGGTGCCTAACGATCAATTAATCATTCCATGCAGGCATTTTTTCCTGCTCAGGACACTCAGACGGAGACGGCGAAATTAGCTGTCCGGCTAACTATAATCCGAAGATTATGAGTGCCACGCATTAGCAGATCCCAAGTCCCAAGTCCCAACTATTGGCAGTAGCAGTAGCAGTATCAGACAAGCATACAGGATCAGTAGGAGAATTATCCTTATCCGACGCCGAAACTTCACCAAGAAATTGCTCGATCGCCAGCCTCATACAATTCGCTCCTGTTGTGATGTCCTGCATGCGACGTACGTACGTACATACGCACCGAACGCGCGCATGCCAGCATGTCATGTTTCTGTTGGATGGTCTCCGTCTGCAAAAAAAAAAATTCTTTATCTTATTTAGCCACTCTGTGAAACGAAATAGTAAATGTAGCTCTTGCGCTTGAAATGATAAAATTAATATTACGGTAGATTAGACAGACGATATATGTCCTCTACCGTACTTCTAGTCTGCAAAACCCACCTACCGTACTTCTAGTCCGCGGAAACTCACCTACCACACTTTCAGTTCGCAGTTGTTCAGTAACCACAATGTATCTAATGTTTTGGAAGCTGAGCTAAAAAAATTGCGCGACTCAACATGTGCAAACCTTCTGGGACCATGTAATATATGCTTTGGAATTGGGATATCTGCCGTTGGGTCTCAAAAAAAAAAAACTGTTGCGATGTGCAGGGCCTCTATCAGTCTACTCTCCAACAACTCTAAAAAAAACTCTCCAAGAAACAAGAGGCCCGTCGGCTGAACTGGGGAAAAAAGAACAAAAAATAACGGTTGGGGTGAGAGAGGCTCGAACTCTCGACCTCAGGATCACTCGCTTTAGCTATGAGACCTACGCGCTAGCCAACTGCGCCACCACCCCTCATGTATGCAAGGCACAAATAATTTTATTTATCCGCTAGCACGTGCATTTACATGGACACCAACCATGCTTTCAGGTTTCTTTCTTTCTTTTTTGTTATGTGGAAAGATTCTTTCAGATTTCGTTTTTGCTATTCTATTCAGAGTGCGTGACATGTTTAGACTTCAGATTATCTGCCCGCCTTGTTCAATCAGGCATGTTCTTGCGTGTATACATTAGTACATGTAACGCCACAACAATCTACCCAAACGCCGTATAAACCACACACTAGCACGGTAGCATCAACCTCTCTATGCTTTCATCCTCACTTCGTAAAAGAGTTAACCCGAGGTTTTGAATGCATTTGACAAGGAGATTATATGTTGATCTGACTCTTACTCAACTATTACTCAACTAATAAGGTGGGACTAAATGCCAACAATTACACTTATACCACTACGTGGGCCACAAACGGGCTCTATTCATTATCATTTCTGGGCTAGGTCTCACATACACGGATACACCCACCTCCTCATCGGCAACATACTCACACTAGAGCAAATGACCAGGATCTTGTATTTTTACAAACTTGTGTACAAGTATCAAGAATATTTGGCTTTCCGCACAAAAAAAACATGAGGTAAATTAACCCCACAGGCTACAGCTACCACCGTGGATTAAGAGATTTGTTGCGGCACTGGCATGTAGATCTAAATGGTGCCTCACGTAAAGGGAGGCCATGAGTTTGATTTTCGATTTACTTTATTTCTATGTGTGTACTTGGCGGGTTCCCGTGTTGATGTATGTATAAGCATGCTTGTGAGTTGTGACTAATTAAGCTATTATTTGTTGCCAATCGGTAATACATGCTATAATTCACTTCTACTTCTAAAAACAAATTGTGTGCAGCATGCACATACGTACATTCACTAGCGTTAACATCTTGTAGGTGAGAGAGAGAAATAGTTCTCAAAAACCAACCCCCACATTAACCTAAAAAACATGCATCTTGCCATGCGCTAGTACCATAATTTTACACGTTTCAACAGTCCATTCGTAGCTCCTATAGCCTGGGCCGGACATTCCCTTCACGTGGCTGTACTACGAAATGGACGGCCCAATATTGCTGCTCATCGGCCTACGCTTCCACCAACGTTTGCTCCTCTCCAAGGCCTAGGGGAACCTACAGCAAACCCGTGTTCTGATGTATCTCATGGTGGGCTGGGCTGTGCTCTCCGAACTTTTTCAACGCGCCGGCCGCTCGGGCATGGGCACGGGCTTGTGGGCGCTGTGTGGATGGGTACTCGTTCTTCCGCGTGTCCGCACGGTCGCGCGTCGGGCAGGGAGGCCTAGCACAGCAGCGGAAACCAAACCGACCGCTCAGCCCATGCGGTAGTGGGGACTGGGAAGTAAACTAGCCCATAAGGCTAGCATGAACTTACCAAAGCGAATTTCGGCTTCCTGGGCTGATTCGTATGTATGTGACGTGTGGCGTCCGGTCCTTCAGTCCACTACAAATGGGGCCCTACTTGCAGTCGCAGGTCTACTTCGGCAGAGTTTGCTGTCCCTTGCTCCTGTTCTTAACCGGTGGAAGTTTCCGTCAGCGGAACGGTCTACCCAGCGTCCCCATCAATGGCGGGCGGCGGGCCCTTCGTCGCTCCTTTTCTTACTCCTCTCGGATCATTTCGGCCGAAGCGCACACCGGGCTCGGGCTCGGGCTAACTGTTCGATCTGCTTTGTTATCTCTTCTAATCGGAATTAACTTGCCCCCATCGGTCCTGCCACAGTGCCACTTACAGCCTCGGGCTCGGGCCAGGCCCGGCTGTCGCATCGCACCAAGTCCCATGTTGATGAATGACGAAGCATTATATATAGACCGCGTGTGTTCTTCGCCATGCCTCTCCGCCTGTCCGCCAAGAAACTGCTACACGGTTACACTTCTTTCCAAAGTCCCAAACCCAGCACAGCTCAACGCACAAACCATTTCTGAAACTAAACGTACGGCCGCCCAATGGGTAATGCCATTTCCCTCCATGCCGAGGTCGGCAACGGCGACGCAAACGCAGTTGCCGACATGGTGGACGCGAGCCGCGACGCGACGAAGCTGCGGCGGGTCCTCGTCGCCGGCGGGGTCGGAGAAGCCGCCGCGGCGCTGTACCTGGCACTGTTCAAGTCGCCGGCGGGCCTATTCCCCCGGACCAAGTTCTTGTTCTACTCCTACTACGGCGTTCTCATTGCCATCCTTCTCTTCGGGGTGGCGGAGGCGTGGACAGGCCTCTGGGTCTCGCACGATCTGCACCGTCGGCGAGCCGTTGGGATGACGGTGCTGTGGGTTTCCGTCCTGCCGCTGCTCTTCATCTTCGGCGTTGGAGGATTTGCCATCCTGAAGTGACAATTCGATATGAGTTTCTTGGGTTAATCTGTGGTCTGCTTGGTGCACATGTATGTATTGTTGGATGTCTTTGCATCCAGTTTGCATGTATATGCTTTGTGCTTTCTTATTTCAGATTTGTGTAAGTAGTTGTGTTTGTGTGTGTGCGGTGTAATTAGTTGTGTTTGTGTGTCCCATGCATATCGTAATTTGTTATGTGATTTTGTCGTATTTTGCGGTGGCGAGTGTAAGTTTGAATTGAAGTTTGCAGTCCTACAGAGTCTACTAAACAAGTTACAATTTGTAGATTGGAGAGGACATGAACCGGTAGGAATCAGCGACACTTGGGCCGGCTGTTGGGCCGGACGGCCCGTAATAAAATTGCACTGTCCATGTTCTAAAGGGCATTCAGCCCAGGGGACTGAAGTCAAATTTGTTTCTTTGAGACGGTGAGAACTGGTTAGTGCAATAATCTCAAGGCTCCCAACCCATAGGTTACGGGTTTAAATCCGGAAAAATACTTGTAGAAAAATCTCCTGGTTGTTGGTCTATGCTACGGTTGGCAACTGAAGTCCATTGTTCACTGAACTAGACGCATAACAGATGCAGCCAAAATCCGCCCAAAAGAAGAAACGCATACGCAAAAAGAAAAATCAACATACTCCGTTTTCTATGCTTTTTGGAACACAAATCAAAAGCGCATATGAAGCTGGATTTGCCTTTTTAAGTGAATTTTGCACGGAATTAATATTTCTGACAAATATTCCATACGAGTATTCTTCGCTGACATATCGTGGCTCCATATAAACACAGCCGGACAATCTTGTCATACCCCGAATTTCCCATCACTGACAGTCTTATCGTGAACCTTTTTTAAAAAAAAAAACTTTCAAATCGGTCGTTTTGCTGATTTGCTCCTTTTGGTTACTTTTGTTTTTACGGGAGCTCCTTTTGGTCACTTGTATAGTTGTTTTGAGCTCCCAGGCCTCCGAGCCCGATGAAACGAAGCACCAAATCTTAGCCGGGCCGGTCCCTCGTTTTCCAAGCCGAATGGAATATTCCGTCCTGCACATCTACGCCGAGCCCGGGGCAGTTCTATTCCTCGCGTCGTCGCGTCCAATTACGAGGATCAATTCGGGCTCGGGCTCGGGCGGTCGGGCCCCCAGCCGGACGACCTCACACGGATGAGGAAGTCGTGTGAAAGTGAAACGTAGGCCGACCCGATCGATGTTGCCTCTTTTTGGATGATGAGGTATGCGAGATCGGGAGGACTTTGACATGGAATCGATCGAATTGGGAACCTGCAGACCAATAATGACCAAACTCCGATATATATCCGGCAAGAACAATCACTGTGCTTTTGTCCTGGGTGAACGCGTAAAGGCAAACAATGGTAACGACCAATTGATAAATGGCAATGGATGTAATAGTTGTATAAACATGGCACATTGGCAGTACTGGTACGATCGCGGTACAAACGTTTGAACGGCCAAAATAACTGAAGGCTCGGATCGGGCCCTCCAGCAGCAGCCACTAAGGACACTAAGCTCTTAGATCGATGCTTCAAGAAAGAGACTATTGACACATCATTAAGCATCACTACAAAAGCTCTTTCTTTCAATATATGTCTGTGCTTGTTGAAACTTTTCTATTCGCTGGCACTTAAGCACGGCACTATGGGAGCGTCCATCTCCTAACCAAGCAGCGATGCTATAGTTCTGACGTCTCTCCTCAAGCGCCCCTCCACGCAGGAGCATTGGATATGGCCTAATTAATCCATGAGACAAACGCCGAGCGTCGTCGGTCATTCGTACGAAGTATTCTTTGGAACCACTGACCTGACACAAAAGTCATTGCATTGACACGGCACCTGGACCGGCCAGTTTGCATGTATATGCTTTGCGCTTTCTTATTTCAGATTTGTGTACGTAGTTGTGTTTGTTGTGTGTGTGTGTGGTAGTTACATCATTCCATGTCCCATGCATATCGTAATTTGCTATGTGATTTTGTTGTATTTTGCGGTGGCGAGTGTAGGTTTGAATTGAAGTTTGCAGTCCTACAGAGTCTATATTGTTCTTCTGCTTCGTCCATATCATTTCTGATATACTTGTAGAAAAATATCTACAGGTATATGATGTAGATTTTTAGTCGCATATGTTATGCGTCTAGTCCCGTGCTGAAATACTTGTAGAAAAAGCTACACAGATAACCTCTTGGTTGGTGGTCTATGCTACGCTTGGCAACTGAAGTCCATTGTTCACTGAACTAGACGCATAACAGGTGCAACTTAAATGCACAAAAGAAGAAACGCATGCGCAAATCGGTCATTTTGCTGATTTGCTCCTTTTGGTTACTTTTGTTTTTTACGGGAGCTCCTTTTGGTCACTTCACTTGTATAGTTGTTTTGAGCTCCCGGGCCTCCGAGCCCGATGAAACGGAGCACTAATCTTAGCCGGGCCGTGCCCACGTTTCCAAAGCTGAATGGAAAATTCCGACCTGTCCACATCCACGCCGACGCTGGGGCAGTTCTATTCCTCGCGTTCCAATTACGAGGATCAATTCGGGCTCGGGCGGTCGGGCCCCCAGTCGGACGACCTCAAACGGATGAGGAAGTCGTCTGAAAGTCAAACGTACATAGCTACCTCTTGTCGGGCTCATGCTCCTTCGGACTCGGGCTGTGCCCGGAAACATTTACCGCGCCCTTATAAATACCATGGCCCCTGCCATTTGTGAGCTCCAACTAGCTAGATAGCAAGCCATTTGTGGGCGACCACACGATCGATGGATTCCGTCAGCATCCAGATGCCCAATGAAAGAGCGGTCACCGACCAGCTGGTCGACGCCGCCGCCGACGCGACGAAGGTGCCGCGCGCCCTGGTCGGCTCCGGCACCGCGAAGGCCGTGGCGGCGCTCTTCCTCGCCTTCTTCAAGGCGCCAGGCGGGGTGTTCCTCCGCGACAAGGCGCTGTTCTACGCTTACTACGGTGTTCTCATTGCCGTGGCCATCTTCGGCGCGATGGAGGTGGGTGCCGGCTACTGGGTTTCCGGAGACCCGCAACACCGGCGTGGCATAGGGAAGCTGGTGATCTGGGCGTCCATCGTGCCACTGGTCCTCGTCGCCGGACTCGGGGGTTTTGCCGTGCTGAAATAGCTGTGGTTGTACCACCGTACCTGTTGCTAGCTCCGTGCCTCGATGTGGCGATGTCCATGTCCTCGCGTGTTTGTAACAGTGTGTCTGCTGTCCATGCATGCCAACAGTTTCCAGGTCTGAGTCGTTGTGACATGGCTGAGCCGCATGGTTTTATCTTTAAATCTTTTCAGTAAATGGGATTAACTCATGTGGCTATTTCAGTACTGAGATGCGTGCCTACATTTGCAAGCAGTCCGATTAACTAAACTGACCTGAATTTTCTGGCGGTCTTTGATGTCTCACTTCGTACGTACAGTTTCAGGTAACGTGATACTACTAAAATGCACAAGTTTCAGGTATTATTCGATACTGAATGCTCTACACAATGAGTTGGCTGGACAACGTCAAGAGGCATGGGAGCTATCAACCACGACCACAAAATGTTTCGAATTTTTCCAATTAAAAACTTTCTGCAAGATTATCGACGGGATGAAACTTGCACAAATACAGAGTGGTGTGTTTGTACAGTGGTGCCGGAGCACCGCCCTCAGCCCCTCACCGACTGAGGTGTGTTCGTAATCGGCTAATTGCTTCCTACAGATGTTTCCGTATGTGTAGCGCTGCCGGTTCTAATGCAACACTGCACACCTAGATATATAGTTTCCTTCGTTTCAGCTTAGAAGATGAGACGTTCAGTTTCATCCCCCAGCCATCATCGGCGTTGGAAGGCGAACATGTAGACTTGATAGCGCTAGGCGGGGATTTATGCCTAGCTCAATGCAACACTGCACACCTAGATATATGGTTGTCCAGCGACGGTGTGAACCACCAGTGGGATCGGCATTACGCCATTAATTTACTGGAGCCATCTAAACTCTTACCAGTAGCCATGCTTAATGATGGGATACTTGTTCGAAGGGGCAGCCATATCTACCGCTATGATCCGGTAAGTGGAAATGCGAGGGAAGTGGTTCGCATGGATCAGCAAGTAGGGCTGGAAACGGGCCAGGCTCGGTCAAGCTCGTTTAAACAGTTGGAGCCAGGAATTGCCTGTCTTCAAGCCGCTCGGCGGCGTTGCGCTGCGCGTACGCTTCGGCGTCGGCGATGGTGAAGTTCTCCTCCGGCCGGAACGAGGTGCCGGTACATGACCCCGGTGCCCCGCAGCACCTCCGCCGTGGCCGGCGCGTACACCGCGGGCTCCACCAAACCACCACCACCCAGATAACCAAGCGGCGCACGAGCCGCAGCAGCTCCGCCTGGCGCCGCTGCCGCTCCCCGGCCCCCGACCGCGTCGTGGTGACCACTATCAGCAGCCGCCGCAGCCCGCCCTCCTCCTCGTCGTCCACGTCCACCACCGCGTCGGTTACACCGACATCCGCCGCTGCCGCGTCCGGCGAGGAGGGCACCAAGTTGAGGTACGTGCTGGTTGACGGCGACGTGGGAGTGGGAGGCGGCGAGCTGGTGACTAGGGCGATGCGGCTGGGTGCTGTTAGCCCTCCAAGAAGAGGAGGTATAGGAGGAGGAGGGCGCGAATCCGGTGAAGAATCCCATGACGAAGTATATATTAGAACCGCCTATCGCTATCAAGTCTACATGTTCGCATTTCCAACGCCGATGATGGCTGGGGGATGAAACTGAACGTCTCATCTTCTAAGCTGAAACGAAGGAAACCCTCGCGGAGATTTATTTCTGATATTCCAAAACAGAGACCCCTTGAAGTACTTGGCGATCTGCATGACTTCAATTCTGTACGGTGGAGGCTCTACTGTCTCCCTCCAAGAGGCATCACCACCAGCATTGAACACTTCCATCCCCGCATCATAGCTCATAAGCCCCCGTGATATGATCCACGAAACGTAAAAGTACCGAGCAACCTTGTACGTGTTGGTGCGAGGGTCGAGGCCCAACCCGACAGTTTGCGACGACATAGCTTCGTTTTGGCCATCGGGCAACTTGAGTTTCTCCTCTTCCTTTCTCCTTTCTCCTTTCTTTTGCTCTTAACCCGTGGAAGTTACGATCCAGCGTCCACATCAATGGCGGGCCCCTAGTTTCGTCCCGAAGATCAGGCTGTCGATCGGGCTCGGGCTATGCCCGGCTAGTGTTGTAAGGTAAGCGATACATCGTGGAAGTTTCGATCCAGCGTCCACATCAATGGCGGGCCCCTAGTACGACTCTAAAACCCTAAACCGTTTCGTCCAGAAGGATCAGGCTGTCGCTCGGGCTCGGGCTCTAGTGTTATAATTGTAAGTGATACATGTAGCCGTTGAGCAACAAGTCATGAGGACCGAGCCTTAGCTCGGTTCGATAGGAGCGTGGAACACCGATGCAGATCAAGGATTTTAGACCCATTTCTCTACTGCACAATATACCCAAGCTCATTAGCGAAGTACTGGCCAACAGGCTACAGCCGAAAGTCAAAAATCTCATTAGTCCTATGCAATCCGGATTCATCACAGAAAGATCAATCATAGAGAATTTCTTATTTGCCTCAGAACTTATCCAATGTGCTTTGAAGAGAAAGAAGCAAATGTTGGTGCTCAAATTAGACTTCCATAAAGCTTTTGACACAATAAATTGGAAATGTATTATTCTCACACTACAACATCGTGGTTTCGACAGCACTTGGGTACAGTGGATACACACCATTCTCTACTCCGGCAAAATGCAAATTCTTGTTAACGGAGCAGTGGGGGACCAAATACATTACAAGCGAGGAGCGCGACAAGGAGACCCACTCTCACCATATCTTTTCATCCTAGTGGCAGATATCCTCCAAAGAATATTGCAACGCGCACACACGGATGGCCAGATTCTACATCCCTTGGATATACAAGAGGCACCACCTACCTTACAATATGCGGATGACACTTTAATTCTACTCAAGGGTACAACACAACAGGCGGTGATTCTCAAAGACCTACTCGGTTCGTTCGCACTTTTTTCAGGATTGAAGATCAACTACCATAAGAGTACATTAGTACCCATTCACATGTTGCAACAGGAGGCCACTTTAGCTGCCAACACCTTGCAATGTACTCTCAGCTCACTGCCATGCAACTACTTAGGCCTACCTTTATCCACTAGCAAGATACCTCACAGTCTGTTGCAACCAATTATTGACAAAATAGACAGAAGACTGGCAGGATGGATGCCTGGATTGCTATCTTGGGGAGGGAGAGTATTAATGATAAACTCGGTACTATCAGCAATACCAACATATTACATGAGTTGCATACAATGGCCAGAGCGCAGCATAGAAGCGTCACAGTGGTACTGTCCAAAGAGCAAGGGGGTTTAGGAATCCGGGATTTACGGATTCATAACAAAGCCTTGATCATGAAATTGATAAGAAAGCTACTATCAAACTCAACCGAACCTTGCTTCAATTGGTTAAGACATCGATATATCCGAGGTCACATACCTGCGCAATCCGGCCAAGGTGACACAACAGTTTGGAAAATGCTGGCAGCTGTTATCGAGACAACTTCACAAATGACAAAGGTTATAATCGGGGATGGAATGACTACTTCGTTCTGGAAAGACCATTCGACCTCAACAGGAAGATTATATCTACACTTTCCCATTCTATTCACGCATGCATCTAATCTGAATTGCACAGTCAGTTCACAGTTTGTGGATAGCACCTGGGTGGTTTCACTTCACCCGGTTCTTTCTCAGCAGGCACTCTTGGAATACCAGGCTTTGCTACAGGTTCTATCTGAACAACAGCTCATGCAGGGAACTTTGGATCGAAGAGTCATCGCATCGACAATGGCTGAAGTAACTACATCAGAAATTTATAGAACTTTGTCGTGCCATGGCCTAAAATGGAGAGCGTCAGATTATGTCTGGCAAAGATCAATCCCACACAGATACAGAATCTTCTTATGGCTAGCTTTCAGGGGGGAACTCAACACTAAAGATAACATGACAACTAAGCGATGAATAACTAATCCTCACTTTGTGACCTTTGCGGCATTAGAGACAATTGATCATATTATACTACGATGTAAAGTGCGGACTATCTCTCGGAAAAAGATAGGATTATCGGTGAAGCTACTTCCTCCAAGGACATATTGAATTTGTGGAAAGGGTTTCAACACGATCCACCGAACTACCGTGAAGTCGGCCCATATGTTTTGCAGCATGTGCTCATACATTATGGCTCATGAGAAATAAAAGGATATTCCAAAACAATGCAACCGGAGTAACCGAGATGCAACGTCAGATCAAGAATTACATTACACTTTGGGCTAACAGGGCCAAACCTGAGTGTCATTCTTCGCTTCGACAGTGGAGTCACCTCCTATTGTAAATTCATTACTTTTTACATTTCCTTTTCCTTTCGTTTCTCTTTTTGTTTCAAGTGTACTTTGTATTGACTGACAACCATTTTAATATAATGGTCATAAGATAGAGATTCCTCTACCTTTTACGTCAAAAAAAAGGAGCGTGGGTGAACGTCCAGCCCATTCGGGTTAGATCCTCTGGGATCACACTTGTACGTCTTATCTGAATAATTAGAATAGAATGTACACACGTGTACATTCAGTGAAAAAGCGTGTGCTCACGCTATGTGACGTTTCGGTACCTCTGCAAAATTCTCAATGTGCTTAAGGAGACACGCACATATGTGTGTGTGGGTGTGGTGATGTGAATGAGGTGTGATTTGAGTGTGTGCGTCTACTTCGTACTCAATAAAAAAAGATGCAACAAGTCATATATTTCACACATAAACTTCTTGCTTGTCATTTTGGTTACCTTATCTATTTTGTTTTATTCAAGCATGTCTCTGACCAACCTCGGGCCGAGCTAGCCCGGTTATGTGTCGTTCATCATCTATGACAAATAATCTAATGGAAATATGCGTAATATTTTAGATCCAGGTTTTATTACGAGGCAAATATCATAAATAACTACAGATGTATAAATCAATACTAATAGCAGACAACACATTATACTTCGAAATATATACTCAAGAAAAAATATAATAGATTCGTTCGGTTGTACTTATTGTTGGGCTTGATGAAGAAAAGGAAGCAACGTAGACTCGATGCAGTGCAAAACGTAGATGAAATAGCGAACCGAGTGGTTACACAGATGCGCTGCCTAGAAATCTTATTGCCGCACCCGTGCAGGTGTTCTCTGGGGCAATGGTGCGGAGACCCCGCTCTCCTTCCTTTCCGGTGCATGTCGAGAAGAAAGGCTAGCGAAGTTCGGCGACTCAGCGTTTCAGCACAAATCACCAAAGGGGGAGGAAAATATTGGAGCAGAATGGAGAAATTATTTGTTCTGAACCTAGACGGGGTTGTGGGTCGCGCACGATCCGCTCAGCCGGCGAGCCGTCGGGATGACGGTGCTGTGGGTGTCCGTTCTGCCACTGCCCTTCATCGTTGGCGTTGGAGGCTCTGCAATCCTGAAATGACAGCGCAATCTTGTGCAAAATCTGCGTCGTTACGTGCATGCATCGATTGTTGGATGTCGTTGCGTGTTGTTTGCGTATGCTTTGTGTGTGTGTGTTTCATATCTATGTAGACCTGTAGTTGCCTGCGTGTAAATACAAATTAATATTATTCCATGTTTGATGTCAATTCGTTATGTGACTTTTTTTTTGTATTTTCCTGCGGCGAGTGATCATGTTTGAGTTGAAGTTCACATCTTAACTTTAATTGCTTCTGGATTTTTTTTAAGAGTACAAGATGGATGCACACACTTAATACACATCACTCTCACTCACACCATCTATGCACACGCTTGAAAAATTGCTCCCAATGCTTACAACTATACACCGGTTCGTGCTTTGAACGTGAACCGGTGATCGACAAAACTTGGGCCGGTTGTTGACCCGAGTGGCCCATGACAAAATTGCACCAGCACAAAGAAAAACTGAAGCGCACTATCAAGTGTCAACTGAACCACTACACTTCGTTTTTCTATGATTTTCTGCAACACAAAGCAAAAGAGCATATGAAGTTTGAATCTCTCTCTCTCTCTCAGTGAATCTCTCACCAAACACAGAGCATATGTTAGACAAACATTTCATGCGTATTATTCTCCGACATTCTGTAGCTCTATATAAACACAGGGCATCTCTATTTTATTTTATTTTTGTAACTCACTCCCCTAGAAACCATATGACATCCAAATCTAATGTGAACTTACTGTATTTTCAAGTTGGTCGTTCTCCAATTCTTCAGTTCTGACGCGCGCCACCTCATCTCGGGCGTAACTGTACCCGCCAAGCCCGATGAATTATCACACACGGAGCTCAAGCTAGGCCCCCATTTTTTCAACCAAAGTGGAGTACTCCATGATGTCCATATCTGCGGTGGGCTTGGTAGAGGTTTTGAAACTCTTATCACGTTGTCGAGTCCATATAAAGAGGATTCGGCCTCGATCGACAGTCACGCACAGTCGAACGGATGATAAAGTGCCATCATGCCAACACATCGGCCGACCCCATTGCTTTCTTTTGGTGAACAAAAAAGATGGTGCCTTGGTGCTCCTCATTGCGAGGACTTTGCCAAGGAATCCAGAATCGCACATTTGCTCCTCATTGCGCGGCAGGTTCCTCTGTCTGTTTCAGCGCGCCGTGCGACTCTTGCCAAGAGAAAAGGTACCACCACAGTGCGACTGTCGCCAAGACACCGCTACCTATATATATTTCCTCGACATCCATCTCCGCCTCTCCCCCCAAGCAAGTGCTACACGGCTATACTTCATTCCAAAATCCAAAGTCCCAAACCCAGCACAACTCAAAGTCCCAAACCCAGCACAGCTCAACGCACAAACCATTTCTGAAACTAAAAGGTACGGCCGCCCAATGGGTAATGCCATTTCCCTCCTTGCCGTGGTCGCCGACGGCGACGCAAACGCATAAGCGATTCTTGACATGGTGGGCGTGGCAGCATGACGCAACAACTGCGGCGGGCCCTAATCGCCGGCGAGGTCGGAGAAGCCATGGCCACAGACTGGCTCTGTTCAAGTCGCCGGCAGTCTTTTCCTCCGTACCAACTTCTTGTTCTACTCCTACTACGGCGTTCTCGTTGCCATCCTTCTCTTGAGGTGGCGGAGGCATGGGCAGGCCTCGGGTCTCGCACAATCCGCCTGCGGCCGACAAGCCGTTGGGATAGCGGTCTTTGTGGGTGTCCGTCTGCCTCTGCTCTTCATCTTCGGCGTTGGAGGATTTGCCATCCTGAAGTGACATTTCGATACGAGTTCTTGGGTTAATCTACGGTCTGCTTGGTGCATATGTATGTATTGTTGGATGTCTTTGCATCCAGTTTGCATGTATATGCTCTGTTCTTTCTTATTTTAGATTTGTGTACGTAGTTGTGTTTGTGTGCGTGTGGTAGCTACATCACTCCATGCCCCATGCATATCGTAATGGAAATTGCTAAATGACACTGGTGTATCTACATGGTCTGCGAGTACTCGACTTTGTATCCATTGGATACGCTTTGCGATTTGCACTGTGTTTGTGTATATCTAGACATGCAAAAGAACGCGTAACGGATGGGACGAGCATACCTAAAAAATTTGAAACAGTGCATCTTGAATATTACACCTCTTTATTTCTCCTCTTCAATTCCACCCGACACATTTTTACTACTTCCCAGCCAGTTCCTTTCTTGAATCCTTTTGACGCCCACTGTGCTTTTTGACTCTATCTGTTCGTGGCGTTCTCCGTGCAGATAGGATCACACAGCCATGGGCCGTGCAATGAGATGGCTCAAGAAGGTGCTCACCGGCAAGAAGGAAGGAGACAAGGAGCACAATGCCGCGGCCTCCCACGGTGGCGTCCTTATTTCTATCGCCACCGACAGAGAGAGTATCGCCACCGGCAGAGAGAGAAGGTGGGAAGGAAAGTGAGGGATACAGATCAGTAGAGAGGAACGAATCCGAGAAAAGAAGAGGGCCTTGTTTTTTCTCCACCTAGGTAAGGATTCCGTGCAAATCTACCGGCGAATGAGAGAGATATTTTGAGTTTTGAGCTATGGTGTCGCAAATCCCGTGCGATTTTGGTGTCGATTTTGTGTTTTCACGCACACACCAGTGTTCGATTTTGAACTCTTTTTTGATAGTTGCCTTTTGTTTTAGATTCGATGGTATATATGATTCGTTTAAATCATTTTTTTCTCTGTTTTTTTTGCAGTAGAGGGAGCAGTTCGGGTGATCTGGTTCTAGGCTTTTCTTCGATTCAACACCCTCAGCTGGGAGATTCATGCGGTGGTTCATAGAGCTCGATTTGAAGTTCGTCGGGGTGGGTGGGGCAGCCGAATCGGCTGTGATTGGAGGATTTTGGAGGGACTAGGTTTGTTAAGTTTTTTAGTTGCTTGTCATGGATAGGAGAGTCTGATACTCTGATTTGGTGGTGGGTTTTTCAATTACTTAAGGTGTTTGATTCGAAGCACACGTGAGCTCGATTTTGTTGATCTAGTTTTGTAATCGTTTTGTGATGCAGACATCTTCTGAAATGGATTTTTTCACTGTATGGTGAGGAACCGGTACAAGATAGAAGAGGTCATAGGAAAGGGAGTTATCTTGTGGTTTGCTCCGCTCTCGATACTCACATCGCCACAAAGTTGCTATCAAGAAGATCAATGACATCTTTGAACATGTGTGCGATGCAACACGGATGCCGTGAGATCAAGTTGCTTAGACTCTTCGTCATGCGAGATATTGTGGAAATAAAACATATTTTACTTCCTCCATTAAGGAGAGAGTTCAAAGATATATCGTTGTTTTTAACTCATAGAGTCGATTTGCGCCAAGTTATAAAGGCTAATGATGAATTGACTCGAAACATTACCGCTTTTTCTTGTACCGATTACTTGAGGATTGAAATACATACATACGGTAATTGATTTATTTTCACATGAAATGTGGTTCTTTTGCATATTCAACGACTTCTGCGATAAATGCTCCATTCTTGTGTTCACCGTGTTATAACAATGGGAGTAATCTGAGATGTCATTAGAGAACAATTCAAACTATTAGTCTAGTAGTGATTGTCTTTGTAATGTTTGTGTCAAGACTTATGAAAAAAGATTTATAACCTAATGATATGTCTTCACAAGTTATGTGGTCAAGCGAAATATATGGAATTGTGGGTTACTCTTATACAGTGAAAGCTGTTCGATGTATTACTCATAAAATTCTCGGCAATGCATATCTTTCTGTAGGATAATCAAATGCCCATCGTAGTCCTTTCTTTGTAGAGTTACGAAATCCGAAATGTTAGCCACTTATATATTTGTCTTCCTTTGTTTCCCTAGTTGTGGATTTGTTGAATTCATGCTAGGGTGAGTACAACTGAGGTGTTGTGTTTGGTTTACTCACCTAGTAAACTGATTCATGAAAATTAATGTTATTAATATATGTAGCTCCAATCCCATCACTATCTGCTATCTGCAAGTGGAATGGGATTTTGTATCTAATATGCATATGCTTTGGTCCAAATCAAGCTTCCCTTTGGGCTATAGGAAACTAGGAATTCCATGTCGTGTAGTTCATCATCTCAGCTTGGTTGTTTGGTTAGTATAGAGATATAGATATGTAGTTTGATAGACAGAAATGAGTATTATTCATAGGAGGTTAGAGGTGGAAGAGACGTTGTGGGGGGGGGGGGTCTAAGGGGACTTGTGACTTTTTAATCCTTTTATTCTTATTAAGATTTTTTTTTTCATTTATGAACGAATTGAGTAGCCACTAGTAGCACATAAATTATAATTTGTACTTATGCTTTTCTTAATGTTCATATGCACATGCATCTATCTGAGCCTACTATGCAACGGGGAAAGGAGCAAGAGGAGGGGGTATTATGGGAGGTTACTATGCAATGGGGAAATGCAGTCCAGTAAAAATGTAATGAGTTGCTATGGTCAAGACTCTTCAATATATATAAAGCTGCTTTTTAATGTATATTAGTGCAATTTTTTCCACGCTGTTTTTGAGTTTCAGTTTTCTGTTGGTATCTTTTGTTTTGTTATTCTGGCATGTACACACTGGATCTTTTTTTTAAATCATTGTAATATGTACAGATGCCAAGACATCATAGGGCCACCCATGAAGCGTTTGAAGAGAGAAGCTCGGATAATGACAAGAAATACATCAACGACAATTCTGGTGCAGATAGTCATGGTGATGCATCTTCTGGGGCTGATTCTGATATGGCGATCTGAATATTCATCTCTTTTGAAATTGATCAAAAAAAATTTGAAAGTTGTAAGTTTACATTTTTTTCTTTTTAAATTTGGTGTCTTTTTTTCCATCATTCATAGCTTGTTTTTAATTTATATATTTGTTTTCTAATTTGTTATGTAGCTTCTTAAATCCCTTAAAAGGAAATTTGATCATCGGGCAACATCAAAAAGAAGGGCAAAGGTATTGTTTTTTAAAGTTTTCTCAGCTTCTGTTGTGTTAAACATATGCCCCCTTGGGATTGGAATGGCTTCGTACAGGATCTGTGTTGTATAAAAACTCTTTTCGCCCTGGTTTAGTTACATGCATGTTTTTTTTGTGCCTTTCATTTTTGCAAAGCTAATGGTCGGTTACTCTTTACCATGCATGCTTGCTGCCTCCTTAAATCAAATGTATTGATAAAAGCAAGCAAACATGCATGTAAGATGTAATTTTCCATGCATCTTTGTATCAAGAAAAGGGCACAAAGCTTCTATGCAATTAAAACTAGGATAAAGTGTGGCTTATTCTACACAACCATTTCCATCTGGAATAGACATAGCTAAGATATATGTAAGTGTGGCTATGTGTACATAAATAACTCTAATGCAAAAAAAAAGGATCACAGATGCTAGGTGTACATAATAACTCCCAATCTTTTTATGTCTTTGTTTTCTTGCAATCTTCATATTCTTTTTTGCTCTTGTACTACTTAATATTTTTTTGTTCTCATCTCCTCTGCTATACGCTTCAGTCTGTTTCCATTTTTACGTCCTTTTGTGTTTGACTTATCAGGTCTCTGAGCTGTTGTCATTGCTGCTTTTTAAATATTGTTCTCATCTTATTCGCTGTCCCTGTTGTCTTCCTTCCTGTTCCAGCTGTTATTTTTCGCCTTTGTGTTAGAGCTAGTTGGTTTATCCATGTCATTTGTCTATAGATGCTTTTTTTATCTTCTGTATCTCACTCATGACATACTCAAACCAGTAGGCATGTCTAGCTGTGACGATGTCCTATCAGACTCCAGACGTGCATATACACCAAGTTATCATATTATAGCAAAGTCAGTAATACTTATTTTTTTTGTTCAAAGAAAGTCATCCGAATATTTTTTTTTTAGTATTCAATATAACAAACACATTTTTACATGTTTCATAGACAACTATTATAATGTATAAAAATAACAACGGTGACATGTAAAAAACATCTCCTCAGCTATACGCTTCAGTTTGTTTCCCTTTTTACGTCCCTTTGTGTTTGATTATTAGGTCTCCGAGCTGTTGTTGTTGCTGCTTTTTAAATATTGTTTCGTCTTATTCGTTGTCCCTGTTGTCTTCCTTCCTGTTCTAGTTGTTCTTTTTTGTCTTTGTGTTAGAGCTAGTTGGTTTATCCATGTCATTTGTCTATAGATGTTTTTGTATCTTCTGTATCTCACTCAAGACATACTCACACTAGTAGTCATGTCTAGTTGTGACAATGTCCTATCAGACTCTAGACGCGCATGTACACCAAGTTATCATATTATAGCAAAGTCAGCAATACTTTTTTTTTGTTCAAAGAAAGTCATCCGAATATATTTTTTAGTATTCTATTTTTTACAAATGTTCTATTTTTTAGCATGTTCTATTTTTGAAAAATGTTTAGTATGATTTTGTAATATTTTTAAAATTTTATGTTTCTGTTAAAAAACCATATACCTGATAATATCCTTGCTTATTTTGTGGGTGCCATTGTCCTGAAGCCACCTGGATACCCTGTTGTCCATATTACCAAGTCAAATCATTTTTTACACCAACTCTTGGTAATTTGTACATACATAATTATATATAAATTATGTAATTTCAATGCGTAAAAATACTTGCGTATGAAAGGGTGGGGGCGCATGCACATCTTGTTGATCATATGCAGCACTAATATTGAAGCCTTGGGCACATGGTAAGGACATGAATTATGTCATTTTTACAACGTAAATATGCACCACAGGAGACATGAATTATGATTTTGTTATCACAAAAATGAAACAACATGTGTTTTAGGTGATTTTTTACTGCTCACGTTTTAACAGGGAACTAACAATCTACACTGATTGAAAAATAGTGACAAGCACAGAATCTCTTTTTGCCGGTGTTTTAGTTTCATGCATTTTTTTTGGGTGTGCTTTTAATTTTTGCCAAGGTAATGCCGTAATGGTAAGCTACCTCTTTACTGAATGATTGTTGCTTAACTTAAAAACAAATTGTAAAGCAACACGAATGCATGTAAGATGTGTGTGTGTGTGTGTGTGTGTGTGTTTTGCATTCACCTCCTTGTATTAAGAAAAGGGCACAAGCGCCCATGCAAGTAAAACTAGGATAAAGTTTGTTTTCTGGATAACATGACAACATATTGTGTTTTCTACTTTTCTGGACATTTTTCTGCAGCTGCATGCAGGATATACCAGATTTAAAAAACAACCATTTTTAAGTACAACAACACAATGAAGTGCTATCTAGTTATCATTTTCACTAAGTTTGAATTGAAGTTTGTGGTCCTACAGAGTCTACTAAACAAGTTGTGTTCTATAGATTGGAGAGGACACGAACCGGTAGGAATCGGCGACACTTGGGCCGCCTGTTGGGCCGGATGGCCTATGATAAAATTGCACTGTCCATGTTCCAAAGGGCATTCAGCCCAGGGGACAGAAGTCAAATTTGTTTCTTTGAGACGGTTAGTGCAATGATCTCAAGGCTCCCAACCCATAGGTTACGGGTTTAAATCCTGAAAAATACTTGTAGAAAAATCTCGATTCTTTGGTCTATGCTACGGTGGCAATCAAGTCCATTGTTCCTTGAACTAGGCAGCGTGATGCAACCAAAATCCGCCCAAAAGAAGAAACGCATACTCAAAAAAAATTCAACATACTCCGTTTTCTATGCTTTTTGGAACACAAATCAAAAGCGCATATGGAGCTGGATTTGCTCTTTTTTTTTAAAGTGAATTTTGCACGGAATTAATATTTCTGACAAATATTCCATACCTATTCTTCGCTGACATATCGTGGCTCCATATAAACACAGCCGGACAATCGTATCATACTCCAAATTTCCCATCACTGATAGTCTTATCGTGGACTTTTTTAAAAAAAAAACTTTCAAATCGGTCGTTTTGTTGATTTGCTCCTTTTGGTTACTTTTGTTTTTTAGGGGATCTCTTTTGGTCACTTGTATAGTTGTTTTGAGCTCCCGGGCCTCCGAGCCCGATGAAACGGAGCACTAATCTTAGCCGGGCCGTGCCCCCGTTTCCAAAGCCGAATGGAATATTCCGACCTGTCCACATCTACGCCGACGCCGGGGCAGTTCTATTCCTCGCGTCGTCGCGTCCAATTACGAGGATCAATTCGGGCTCGGGTGATCTGGGCGTCCATCGCGCATGGGGACGGCGGCGCGGAGCCTATGCGGGGCAGCCGGCTTCGGGCACGGTATTGCTCTGGGCTGACGTGTGCATGTTTGCTGTGTGCTAGCGGCGTTGCTCTGTTGTTGTCTCTGTAGTGATGCGTGGTGGCATACTAACCGACTGGTAACATATCGCGGAGGTGGTGACGGTCGCTCGCAGGTGGTGCCATGCACATGGTGCCTTTTGTGCTATTGCCTTTAATTTTTCCATGTATATAATTTGACCGATCGATATTGTGACGGCGACTACATGTCCGCACAGTGGCTAGATAGGAGTTTCCTTTCTTTCCCTGTCCATGTGCAATACTATTCGCTACGCGATTACTGGTCGCGCGCGCGAGATTACCGGTGATCGCGTGAGGTACTGTTTATCGATCGGGTACTATTCATTTGCGCAAGACACTGATCATCGCACGTGATTACTGTGCAAACGCTCGCGCACTGTTCATCAAGGGGCGTGATCGCTGGTCACCAACCGCGCCATTCATCGGCGCTATTGCTGTTCACCGTGCGCACTGTTCATCCGGCGTGAGTACTGTTCATCGACCTTTGCCTTTGTTATTGCCAGCGATTCTTTATTTTATCGGTCGGGTGTCTGCTGTGGTGGTGTTTACTGTTCATCAAAAGCGCACTGTTCATCCCATGTGATTACCGTTCATCAAGCGAGCTGTTAACACGCGCGATTACTGTTTATCGCCCCCGCGTGCACTGTTCATCACACGCGATTATCGCTCGCGCAGTTACCAATCGGATTGGCCAACGACTTCAAGTCGGCTCGCGGTAAATTGAAATGTATTTGCGATTCCCAATCTACGGTACAATCGACATCCATTTTTATATGCAATCTACCGATTAACATTGTGCCGGCGACTTCAAGTCGGCTCGTGGTAGATTAGAGTAGACTTGCACCGTAAAAAACAATCTATAAAGCAAATTCGCAGAATTGAAAACGATCTAGAAATAAAAACGATTCAATTTACGAGCGTCGTTTATCGACGGTTACCTTTCGATCCGAGGAGAGTCGATCGTGCTGATAACGTGTTGAGGAACCGTCGCTGGCAAGTCCAGTTCGAGCGATTACCTCGTAGACAAGCGTAGAATCACTTAGAACAATACAAGAACACAAGTACAGAATAATAGATTGAAAACAGAGATATAGGGAGCTTCTTGCTTCTCTTTATTCCTTCATCAATCGATCAATCGTTTACAATGAATATCACCCACTATTTATAGGCTAGAAATTCTGCTAAGATTTGAGATGAAAAGCCTATACATGAGGCGGCTTCTGAGCCATGCTCATAGCTTCCAACGCATTACATCGACTAGAAATTGTGCATACATGTTTAGACTCGTATAAGATTAGGTTCTACAGGGATGGTTAGACCGGCCTCCGTGTTTCTGGGGCGCATTCGCGTGTGATGCGCGTGGTGCATGTTCCTTTGAACGGAGAAAAAAAATGAGGGGATGGTCAGGCCAGGCGGTTACATGTCCACAAGCTTTTTCCAGCTCACTCGCCGGCTAAACTTGGGCCAGGCCTGGCCAACCTCAAGTCCTCCATGTGTGTGCGCTAGTACCATAATTTTACACGTTTCAACAGTCCATTCGTAGCTCCTACAGCCTGGCCCGGACATCCCCTTCACGTGGCTGTACTACGTAATGGACGGGCCTAACTGCTCATCGGCCTCCGCTTCCACCGACGTTTGCTCCTCTCCAAGGCCCAGGGGAACCTACAGCAAACCCGTGTTGTGATGTATCTCATGGTGGGCTGAGCTCTCCGAACTTTTTCAACACGGCGGGCGCTCGGGCATGGGCACGGGCTTGTCGGTGCTGGGTGGGTGGGTACTCGTTGATCCGCGTGTCCGCACGTCGGGCAGGGAGGCCTAGCACAGCAGCGGAACCAAACCGACCGGTCAGCCCATGCGGTAGTGGCGACTGGGGAAGTAAACTGGCCCCATAAGGCCAGCACCAAAGCGAATTTCGGCTTCATGGGCTGATTCGTACGTATGTGACGTGTGCCGCCTGGTCCTTCAGTCCACTACAAATGGGGCCCTACTTGCAGTCGCAGGTCTACTTCGGCAGATTTTGCTGTCCCTTGCTCCTGTTCTTAACCGGTGGAAGTTTCCGTCAGCGGAACGGTCTACCCAGCGTCCCCATCAATGGCGGGCGGCGGGCCCTTCGTCGCTCCTTTTCTTACTCCTCTCGGATCATTTCGGCCGAAGCGCACACCGGGCTCGGGCTCGGGCTCGGGTATTGTTGTAAGGCAAGACGTACTGCTGCTTATATATAATACTCTTCTGAGTTTGACTTCTGAGATCCCATAACCCGGCAACAAGTTGTCTCTGTGCCAACTAACTGTTCGATCTGCTTTGTTATCTCTTCTAATCGGAATTAACTTGCCCCCATCGGTCCTGCCACTTACAGCCTCGGGCTCGGGCCAGGCCCGGCTGTCGCATCGCGCCAAGTCCCACCATGTTGATGAATGACGAAGCATTATATATAGACCGCGTGTGTTCCTCGCCATGCCTCTCCGCCTGTCCGCCAAGCAACTGCTACACGGTTACACTTCTTTCCAAAGTCCCAAACCCAGCACAGCTCAACGCACAAACCATTTCTGAAACTAAACGTACGGCCGCCCAATGGGTAATGCCATTTCCCTCCATGCCGAGGTCGGCAACAGCGACGCAAACGCAGTTGCCGACATGGTGGACGCGAGCCGCGACGCGACGTTGCTGCGGCGGGTCCTGGTCGCCGGCGGGGTCGGAGAAGCCGCCGCGGCGCTGTACCTGGCTCTGTTCAAGTCGCCGGCAGGCTTTTTCCTCCGTACCAACTTCTTGTTCTACTCCTACTACGGCGTTCTCATTGCCATCCTTCTCTTCGGGGTGGCGGAGGCGTGGACAGGCCTCTGGGTCTCGCACGATCTGCTCCGCCGGCGAGCCGTTGGGATGACGGTGCTGTGGGTGTCCGTCCTGCCTCTGCTCTTCATCTTCGGCGTTGGAGGATTTGCCATCCTGAAGTGACAGTTCGATACGAGTTTCTTGGGTTAATCTGTGGTCTGCTTGGTGCACATGTATGTATTGTTGGATGTCTTTGCATCCAGTTTGCATGTATATGCTTTGTGCTTTCTTATTTCAGATCTGTGTAAGTAGTTGTGTTTGTGTGTGTGCGGTAGCTACATCATTCCATGTCCCATCATATCGTAATTTGTTATGTGATTTAGTCGTATTTTGCGGTGGCGAGTGTAAGTTTGAATTGAAGTTTGCAGTCCTACAGAGTCTACTAAGCAAGTTACATTCTATAGATTGGACAGGACATGAACCGGTAGGAATCGGCGACACTTGGCCCGGCTGTTGGGCCGGACGGCTCATAATGAAATTGCACTGTCATTCAGCCCAGGGGACTGAAGTCAAATTTGTTTCTTTGAGTTGGTGAGAACTGGTTAGTGCAATAATCTTAAGGCTCCCAACCCATAGGTTAGGGGTTTAAATTCTGAAAAATACTTGTAGAAAAATCTCCTGGTTGCTGGTCTATGCTACGGTTGGCAACTGAAGTCCATTGTTCACTGAACTAGACGAATAACAGATGCAGCCAAAATCCGCCCAAAAGAAGAAACGCATACGCCAAAAAAAAAAAATCAACATACTCCGTTTTCTACGCTTTTTGGAAGACAAATCAAAAGCGCATATGAAGCTGGATTTGCTTTTTTCAGTGAATTTTGCACGGAATTAATATTTCTGACAAATATTCCATACGTATTCTTCGCTGACATATCGTGGCTCCATATAAACACAGCCGAACAATCGTGTCATACCCCGAATTTCCCATCACTGACAGTCTTATCGTGAACTTTTTTAAAAAAAAAAACTTTCAAATCCATCGTTTTGCTGATTTGCTCCTTTTGGTTACTTTTGTTTTTAGGGGAGCTCCTTTTGGTCACATGTATAGTTGTTTTGGAATTTTTTTACTGTTCTAGCCCTATAGTAACGATTAATTTCAAAAATAACCTCCATTCGCCATAATTTTCAAGAATGGCCTCTGAACAGTCTCTCTCTGGCGCCTCTAGGCGGGCGAGCGACTCCGCCTCGGCCGGTAGCAGTCACTGCCCGGCGTCGGATGGGCGAGACACCCTATCCGTCCGGCCGGGCAGGCGACTCTTTACCCATATATGGTGGAGGCGGTAGGAGGCTAGGAGAGAAAATAGGAGAGGAAGAAAAGAAAAGAAAAAAAGGTGGAAAATCCGAATTTTTTAAAAATCCGAAATTTCAAGAAAATTACATAAAATCATTGTAACATGAATGTATTTAATAAAATATTTTTGAATTTAATTGAAGTTTATTTTATTCATTTAAAATGTTTTTCACTTTACGGAATTTTGCAATTAAAATTTAAAATGTTTTTCACTTTCCAGAATTTATTCATTTAAAACTTTATTCGTTCAAAATTTTCTTGTAATTTTTTATTAAATACATTCATGTTCCAATTTGCATGCATGTATATGCTTTGTGCTTTCTTATTTCAGATTTGTGTACGTAGTTGTGTTTGTTGTGTGTGTGGTAGCTACATCATTCCATGCCCCATGCATATCGTAATTTGCTATGTGATTTTGTTGTATTTTGCGGTGGCGAGTGTAGGTTTGAATTGAAGTTTGCAGTCCTACAGAGTCTATATCATTCTTCTGCTTCGTCCATATTATTTCTGATATACTTGTAGAAAAATCTACAAGTACATGATGTAGACTTTTAGTCGCATATGTTATGCGTATAGTCCCGTGCTGAAATCTACACAGATAACCTCCTGGTTGGTGGTCTATGCTACGCTTGGCAACTGAAGTCCATTGTCCACTGAACTAGACGCATAACAGATGCAATTAAAATGCAGAAAAGAAGAAACGCATACGCAAATCGGTCGTTTTACTGATATGCTCCTTTTGGTTACTTTTGTTTTTAGGGGAGCTCCTTTTGGTTTCTTTTGTTTTTTAGGGGAGCTCCTTTTGATAGTTGTTTTGAGCTCCCGGGCCTCCGAGCCCGATGAAACGGAGCACTAATCTTAGCCGGGCCGTGCCCACGTTTCCAAAGCTGAATGGAATATTCTGACCTGTCCACATCTACGCCGACGCTGGGGCAGTTCTATTCCTCGCGTTCCAATTACGAGGATCAATTCGGACTCGGGCGGTCGGGCCCCCAGTCGGACGACCTCAAACGGATGAGGAAGTCGTCTGAAAGTCAAACGTAGGCCGACCCGATCGATGTTGCCTCTTTTTGGATTGCCATAGCTACCTCTTGTCGGGCTAACGCTCCTTCGGGCTCGGGCTGTGCCCGGAAACATATACCGCGCCGACCGGCCCTTATAAATACCCCCATGCCCCTGCCATTTGTGAGCTCCAACTAGCTCCAACTAGCCATTTGTGAGCGACCACACGATCGATGGATTCCGTCAGCATCCAGATGCCCAATGAAAGAGCGGTCACCGACCAGCTGGTCGACGCCGCCGCCGACGCGACGAAGGTGCCGCGCGCCCTGGTCGGCTCCGGCACCGCGAAGGCCGTGGCGGCGCTCTTCCTCGCCTTCTTCAAGGCGCCAGGCGGGGTGTTCCTCCGCGACAAGGAGCTGTTCTACGTTTACTACGGTGTTCTCATTGCCGTGGCCATCTTCGGTGCGATGGAGGTGGGTGCCGGCTACTGGGTTTCCGGAGACCCGCAACACCGGCGTGGCATAGGGAAGCTGGTGATCTGGGCGTCCATCGTGCCACTGGTCCTCGTCGCCGGACTCGGGGGTTTTGCCGTGCTGATATAGCTGTGGTTGTAACACCGAACCTGTTGCTAGTTGCGTACCTGTTGCTAGCTCAGTGCCTCGATGTGGCGATGTCCATGTCCTTGCGTGTTTGTAACAGTGTGTGCTGTCCATGCATGCCAACAGTTTCCAGGTCTGAGTCGTTGTGACATGGCTGAGCCGCATGGTTTTATCTTTAGTTCTTTTCAGTAAATGGGATTAACTCATGTGGCTGTTTTCAGTACTGAGATGCATGCCTACATTTGCTGGCAGTCCAATTAGCTAAACTGACCTCGCATTTCCACTTACTGATCCATGCGAACCACTTCCCTCGCATTTCCACTTACCGGATCATAGCGGTAGATATGGCTGCCCCTTCGAACAAGTATCCCATCATTAAGCATGGCTACTGGTAAGAGTTTAGATGGCTCCAGTAAATTAATGGCGTAATGCCGATCCCACTGGTGGTTCACACCGTCGCTGGACAACTATATATCTAGGTGTGCAGTGTTGCATTGGGCTAGGCATAAATCCCCGCCTAGCGCTATCAAGTCTACATGTTCGCATTTCCAACGCCGATGATGGCTGGGGGATGAAACTGAACGTCTCATCTTCTAAGCTGAAACGAAGGAAACCCTGTGGGGGGGCTGTTCGCGGAGATTTCTTTTTCTGATATTCCAAAACAGAGACCCCTTGAAGTACTTGGCGATCTGCATGAACGGTGGAGGCTCTACTGTCTCCCTCCAAGAGGCATCACCACCAGCATTGAACACTTCCATCCGCGCATCGTAAGTCCCCGATCAAGATATGATCCACGAAACGGTAAAAGTACCGAGCAACCTTGTACGTGTTGGTGCGAGGGTCGAGGTCCAACCCGACAGTTTGCGACGACATAGCTTCGTTTTGGCCATCGGGCAACTTGAGTTTCTCCTTTTCCTTTCTCCTTTCTCCTTTTTTTTTCTTAACCCGTGGAAGTTTCGATCCAGCGTCCACATGAATGGCGGGCCCCTAGTCGTTTCGTCCAGAAGATCAGGCTGTCGATCGGGCTCGGGCTATGCCCGGCTAGTGTTATAAGCTAAGCGATACATCGTGGAAGTTTCGATCCAGCGTCCACATCAATGGCGGCCCCTAGTACGACTCTAAAACCCTAAATCGTTTCGTCCAGAAGGATCAGGCTGTCACTCGGGCTCGGGCTCGGGCTCGGGCTCGGGCTCGGGCTCTAGTGTTATAAGGTAAGCGATACATGTAGTCGTTGAGCAACAAGTCAAGAGGACCGAGCCTTAGCACGGTTCGATAGGAGCGTGGGTGAACGTCCAGCCCATTCGGGTTAGATCTTCTGGGAGCACATGCGCTGTACTCAATAAAAAAAGATGCAACAAGTCATATATTTCACACATGCGCTTACTGCATGCTTGTCATTTTGGTTCTGTTTATCTATTCTGTTTTATTCGGGCATGTCTACAGCCAGCCTTGGGCCCAGGCTAGCCCCGGTTATGTGTCGTTCATCATCTATGACAGCGAATCTAATGGAAATATGCGTAATATTTTATATTCATGTTTTATTACGAGGCAAATATCATAAATAACTACAGATGTATAAATCAATACTAATAGCAGACAGCACATTATACTTCGAAATATACTCAAGAAAAATATAATAGAGTCGTTCAGTTGTACTTATTGTTGGGCTTGATGAAGAAAAGGAAGCAACGTAGACTCAATGCAATGCAAAACATAGATGAAGTAGCGAAGCGAGTGGTTGCGCAGATGCGCTGCCTAGAAACACTACCAGAAACAGGTTGTTTCCCGAGTACCATAAACACTCGACAAACTACCAAAAACACTCGGGATACTTATTCCCGAGTGTTACACTCGGGAAATAACACTCGGGACAGTTTAGTCAGGACAAAACTAGTTTCCCGAGTGTTACACTCAGGAAATAAGAATTCGCCGTGTGTTCATATAAACACTCGGGAAAAATGCAACACTCGGGAAAAAATTGTCTAGCGGTTTTACATAGCAAGTAGCGGAATCGTTACAGTGTTGGCACTCGGAAAATCATGCCATTGACACTCGGAAACTTTACGTCATGACGAGTTCCAAAATTGGCCGAGTGTTAACACTCGAGAATTGTATTTATTTCCGAGTGTATATCAACGATGGCACTTTCGGGAGTTAAAAAATAGCATATTCACCAATTTTGTAGGTGCGATTTTGCATTTAATTTTGAATAGGTGACGAAAAACTTCGGCAATCAAATAGACGATACATTCCACAGCAAGAAAAAATACCACAAATTAGCCACAAATCATTACATATATAGATTTGACAACATTGACATAATTTCTGAGTTCACAATACAACATTCACATATATATTTAGACCGTATCGACATCCACAACATTCAAGTGTTTGACATCAGATTTACAAATGAAATCCAATCAGTATTTTTACACTAGCAAGCAGAAAGACTTCCAATAAACAAGGGTCTTTGCCGATGCTATCGAAATGTCGATGTCGCCGAATTAAACCGGTAAGATCTGCTTGACTTGGATACCACACCATTGAGCTGCGAGGGAAAGAAAGAGATTCTTGTATTAGAAAACCTTACGAACAAAATTTCGATCTGAGCTCATGTTTTTCAAAAGCAGGTGGTAGTCATATGCAGTACTAAGGATGAAACATAAGCATCATTTCCAAGACTCCTACAACTAAATTGGCATGGTAACGCATGCTCGATTATAAATTTGTAAATGCACTAGGATCAGAAACAGAGAGAGAGACGCAATATATCCAATAGGATAAGGAACTAAACAAACCTCTAGGAGAAGTAGATCAACAAACATGTTAACTTCCGTGGTTCCTTGTGCTATTTTGGTCAATTATACAAGTAAATACAAGCGTGAGCAAAAAACCGAAGCTTGAAAAGTCATTGGTTATAAAAATATTTCTGTTGAATAGGAAAGCTAACATCTATCCCGGCCGGTGATGTAAATCGCATATTAAGAAGCTTGGAGTTCTTACGAGTCTTCGTATTTATGTCTTGCTCAAGGAAGACTAAGATCAAATACCTTATGACATCGGTTTTTTTTTCAATATGTTATCTTGGTTTAGTCGGATAAATAAGATGTTTGCGAATTGACATTTTATTGTTGATTCATGATTAAGCACTATAGAAACTAAGTTTCATCTTCTTGGTGACATACACATTGGAACAAAAGAATAGAAATCTTATTGATATGTAAAGGCAAAAATGGTTGCTTCGGTTCTCAGGGCTACAGGATGCATGACCTTGACAGCTTTCAAAGGAAATCTTCTAGAAATCAAGTCATAAGCTTAGTGATGTATCTACTGCACCAAATCTGATCCACAAGACTTGCAAGCATCTGCTACAAATCCAAAAAGTGCACAAAGTTTGCAACTAAAACTAGAACAAAAAGTTTCCCATATGTGTTGCAACAAAACTGATCAATTCATGTACTGGCTATTACACAAAAAAAAAAGCTTCATCTTTTATGTAAATATCAAGATGGCATCGAACTAGGCTTGAACAAAAAGCTAAGTAGAGAAGTTGACATTTTAGTGCAATGGATTGTAAGTAATATGATCAACTACATCATACCTGCAGCAACGGTACTTCCTCAATAGGGAGTTCAGCTCCCAAGTCACCCCTGGCAACCATATAGCCTATGGAATTCAACATTACATAAGTCAGAACTTCAAATGTTTAAATTAAAAAGGTCACATTCTAATGTTAAGAATCAAAACAAGGAAAAAAGGAGGAAGTTCTATTCATGATTTTGTTTTGAATGAAAACAGTAGGAGAGGCTCCTACTGTATAGATAGATAAATAAATAAAACAAGGTAACAAACAAGTTTGCCATAAAACTCCAATGCCATTCATTGTTAAGATGAATCTTTTTAAAGCATCTTACTAAGCAAATTAAAATCGTACTATTACCCCCATCAGATGCTATGATGATTGAATGTAGGTTAGGAATGGAATCTGCACTTTCAATTTTCACGATTACGTGTATATCGGCATTGGTGCCTAGAAATCAAAATCAAAATACACGATCAAGACATAATCAAAAGCAGTCTTGGGCATAATTGATTATAAAGTAGGGAATAATTGATACTTCGAGATAATCCTTCAATTCATGCACAACTTGAGCATCTTTGACAAAAGAAACATCATAGTAGTCAACCTGATTTTCCACACCAAACTTAATGTTGTCCCAATCCTTATCTACAAGTTTGGAACATGCGCATGAAACAAGAGCATCTATAATATTCAGTGAAAAGAATGTTGACTATTACCGGAGAATGTGTCATGCCATTGAGTATTGACGGTACTATAAAGTGCTAATGAGCATTGAAAGAAAAACATAAGCAAGTAATTTCGCTACTAGTCTACTAGACTTATCAAACTAAGGACGTGGATTCAGACATACATATTGATCTGCTTACACCCAACTATGGTTTCGTGTTTTTTCCATTATGATATATGAACATGTGATACTCTGTAGCTTCGAACAACGAACAATTTCTTAAATACAGCAATGTGAAATGATTCCTTGTTGCTCTCGCGGTGCCTAGAAATCAAAATCAAAATACACGTTCCCCTTGATTTCAGCCGTCAGATTTCAAATCAAAGGCTCACAATCCTTGAAGAGTTCGGACGGTCCGAACGTTCCTCTCAATATGAGCCGTCAGATCAAGATCTAACGGTTCGAGCAAAACACGCGTTCAGAACCTTGACGAACGGTACTACCGCTGCACAGCTGCGGTCATACTGTACTCCAGTAGTCCCGCACATTACAAGCCGGTACTACCGCTCTCAAGAAAACCAGAAACTCCAAAAAACAAGCCTTCTGGAAATATTGAACCGCCAACAAAAATGTGGTTGAACCGTCCTGCGGTAATACCGCACAAGCAACGCCGGTACTACCGTTAAAACTGACAAAAGCTGATTTTCGACAGAATTCAGCAGGGCTCAAAAGCATGTCAGCATCTAAAATCACAAGCATGTTCCAGAGCCAATGTATTCATCTTAAGACACCAAGACTAAGTCTTACTTAATTGTCAATGTGTTCATCATCAAATATCATGACCAAAAACCTCTTGGTCTTACAAAATGCAGGTGACCTTCTTGAAGCATTGTAGAGCACCTGTATCCCCTCCAATTCTCAAAGCTAATGATTTTGACTTAGTTTTTTTTTTCTTTCAGATATTGACTTTTGATTTTTATGATTGTATTGTAACCATAGGCTAATGGTGTACAATTATTGTTTTGTTGAGATTTACCTTTAAATAAATACATTTTTTTCGCAAATTTGTGATTTGTAGGGTGTTGGCAATAATGATGACAAGGTCCTTGTTCTTGCTGCCACAAACACTCCATATGCTCTGGATCAGGTAGAAGACCTCCATCAATTATTCATCTCAATATCTAGAATTTCACAAAGGGTCAACATTTGTGCATTTGGGCTATGACATGGTCATTCTCTTGCCCTAGGCTGTGCGGCGATGTTTCGACAAGTGTATCTACATACCGCTCAACTTTGGAACCTTGCAGGTCCATCTGGGCGACACCCCTCACAGCCTTACCCAGAGTGATTTCGAGTGCTTAGCTTGCCGAACAAATGGCTTCTCTGGCTCAGACATTGCTGTCTGTGTATGTCACCCATTTCTCCCAGCCTTTGCAGTTTACAACCTACACATAATCTGGTGTTGAGTTATTGATTCTCCTTGCTTGCGCTCTTCAGGTGAAGGATACGTGTTGTTCAGGCCTGTGCGCAAGACGCGGGACGCCATGTTCTTCGTCAGGGCGAACGATGGCGCGTGGATGCCTTGCAGGCTGAAGCGACCAGGCTCCGTTCTGATCACCATGCAAGAACTCGTGGCAAAAGGCCTGGCTGCTCAGGTAAGCAGTGATGCCATTTGTTAAGCAACATATAGTTGCTCCGTGCCACTTGCTTGGTTGCTCAGGTTACCTTTCTTGCAGTGCTGTAGATTACTCCGCCGCCGATCTCAAGGATGGACTTTGAGAAGATCCTTGCAAGGGAGAGGACGACGGTGAGCAAGAAGGAGTTGGACGTGCATACGAGGTTCACTAGAGAGTTGGCGAAGAGGGATAAATGATCGATGCATCAGAGTTTTACTATCTGTAAAATGGTTTGCAACTGGCTTTAGCTATTTGTAGGCTTGTATAGCTTTGTGTACGCTTTCTCGGTGTTAGCCTTCTATTTTCTTCTTGTTTTGAATGCGCGGGCTTGGTATGTTTACTTTTTTTTGGCTAAACCTCATTTGCTAATTAGGACTTGATACGTTATACTACGTTGATACTATTCACGTATGTATGCCAACACCTGGTATCAACGGCGTCAGATGCTTGAATTTCTTTTCCAAGCAGGGCGCAACGACATAATATATACTCCCATCGGACACAAAAGAGTGACGTTTTTTATTTTTTAAAGCCAACAAGATGTTACTTTGATCACTAATTTTCTTTACCATATATTCGAGAAAAGTTATGAAAGTGCAATATTATAAAAGTATTTTCTATAACAAATTCATTCGTGGACATGTTATGGTTTGTTTACCTAAAAAACATCATTGGTTCTGAGTTCTGACTGCAAATGCATGCATGACTTAAGCTATTAAAACTGTTTGGTCTAACTTCAAATGTGTCTCTACAATTTTTCAATATAAATATGTGTTTCTTGCTTGCTTTGAACAACCATTTGAGATTTTTTCAAACAAATTTTGAGCCGTGGAATGCAATGCAGAATTGTTTTGCATTCCTGACTATTGAAAATTTTTAGTGAGAGACGATTCAGAAAGCATCAGCTTTGTACGCACGCTTCACATAATATGAAAATTATTCCGTCGCAACGTACGAACACCCTACTAGTCTATATAATTTGGCTCATTTTTTGTTTCCGATGTGGCATAAAAAATATACAGTTTTGGCTAAAGTTTCTGAAATAGTGTTGCACCAAAACTACGAAAGTAACAAATCCTATTACCAGCATGCAAGAAGCAAACATTGTATGTTAAAAGATTGATAAAATAAATAAATGCAAGAAAATGTAGACTCCAAAGTGTATTTTAACGTCAGCTTAGACTTTTTAACAAATAAAACTACCTGATTTTTTTAGAGTAAACCTCACTTGTGGTCTCTAAACTTGTCAGAAACGGTCAAGTAGGTCTCAAAACTTTCAAAATGCATATCTACCTCCCTAAACTCGTTTAAGTGATGCCCTAAACTCACAACTCATCGTGGTGGTGCTGATGTGGCCACTTTGACCACGCCTACGTGGCGACTTGACCACGCGAGCAGCACGTGTGGAAAAAACCAACAACAGAAAACACAATTGCCTCAAAACCAAAAACACAGTAAATCGTCCACACAAAAAAAAAGAACACAGTAAATGCCTAGCAAATTGCAGCACGAATTTAGACATAAGTTTTACATTCAACTACATATAACTAGCACTTTTTCCCACGCTGCAACATCTCACACCCCTTACATGCCCCCACAGGCCACAACATTTATCTCACGCTTGTGGCACCAAATCCAAACCCAGTGCTTCAACACAAATTATGGTCTGAGCTTAAGATCAGTTAATTACTATACTTTTTAATTAGTATATTATAAACCAAGTAGCATAAATCTTGACTGTGTGAGAGGATCTGCAATTTGCCCTCCTGACATCAGCTTAGATCTATCTATCTCCAATCCTCCTGCACGCATCCCTTCCAGCACCGGTAGAATCCAAACCCGAAGCCAAATCAAATTCAACTCATCCACCAAACAGACCAAAAACCCCAACAAACCAGCCAGATCGCACTACATCTTGGCATCAAGACACCCCCCCCTCCCCGCCCCGAAACATCAAAGATCTCACACCCCCCCCCCCCACCTAAGACGGAATCTTTCAGGGCACCCAGCACTTACTGGAGCATGAGGACGAAGCCGGAGGGGTGCTTGGATAGATCCACTGGCTCGCTCCATTCCAACGCCGCCTCCGCCATCCAACCCCTAAATCCCCAACCCACACCTCAAATGATCAAATCCAACGCCCCAGGAGTCAAATCCGGGTCAAATCAGAGTCGGAGAGGCTTGTCTTGTTAGGGTTTTGCTCGGGTCTTGGTCGACTCGCGAGCGAGGGCGAGGTGGGTCGGTATACGTCGCCGGTGGAGGATAGGTTTCAGCCTGATGAAACCTATCCGGTGGATTCGTCCTTACGGGTGGTGCATTTGACGCAATGCAGTAGCCTGCCTACACGCACTGACGCTGATGCGTTGACGAAACACCGTCAGGGCTCGGGAGCGTACATGCGCGGTACGCTTTTGCTACGACGTACTAGTAATCAGAGGCGCGCGCACGAGTGGTCGCTCGGCGTGCAGATCGGACATCACCACGGAGCACTTTCGGCTGTCCGCACGTGCCGTACAGCCCAGTGAGGTTGCGCGCGCGTACGTGCGCAGACAGGCGCACAGCACACCACAGGCAAGCACAGCTGCGCGCTGCTCACGTTTCTTCGTCCGTGTTGACTCCAACAGCAGTCATGCACCGGCCATCCATGCCTACCTGCCTAGCGGAGTAGAGGTACAAGACGATGACGGCATCCAGAAAGCAACAGGGGAGCGAACGCTAGGCCATCTGGGCTCTCGCCATGGCATCGAACGAGAACAACGCCGCGCGCGGATGCGTTGGCCCCGAACACCAGCTTCGCGAACGTACAACGAGAGCTTGTGGAACGTATCGATCGATGGGGTGGCCATGGGTCCGAATCCAATGGACCTGCATGTACCGCGTCTCATCATCAATCCAAGCGCAAAACGGTGAGAAAGGTAGCGTATGCCGCCAAGCTCCATGTGGAAGAAGACGTGCCCCTCGAACCGGAAGCCCGAAAAAGCCAAAAGCATTGGCAGGGCGGCCTACCCTGGCACTGTCTCCAGGGAGACGATGACGCCAGCTACTCGACACGAGCATGCAGGCGCCGAGCCGCTTATCGATCTACCCCTCGCGCGCGTACATATCTTTATGGTTTTTTTGAGGGGAACATGCACACAATCACCCACGCACACTACACGCGAGCCTTTAGCATAGGTTTAGAAAGATAAGATGGATGCCGAGGTTAAGTTTACAACCTCACATAATTTATGCTAAAAGCGCACTCTCATGTTCATAAAGTTGGACACCACTTGCGAGGTGGTTTGCGCGCATGACGTATGATGTATGATGAATATAATAAGTATGCTGCAAACAATGTGTCCCTTGAAAACATATCAGATTATAAATATTGAAACATCCCACAAACGACTGCAAAATCTCCCTCTCCAAGACTCCAGAATGGGACCCGCTAACATATTCACACTTTTTAATATCTTTACTGGTAAGAGCCCGAAAGGCCAGAACTGAGTTACAGAATTACCATCAAATTATACCAACAAATGATTTGTTAGTTCCCCTCTGATCCTCCGCGCGCGTAACAACGAACTCACCTCAACTAACCTTGATCGGGCCGGTGGCGCAACGCCTTGATCGGGCCGGGGAGGAACCTCCCCCACCCTCCCGCCTTCGACGCCCCCTTCTCCTCCACCGCCGTCGCCGACACCGAGCTCGATCGCGCCAATGCCACCACGTCGTGCTCCTCCTCCTCCACGCCCCTGCCAGCCGCGGGCTTCCGGAACGACGCCCACCCCCAGACCCTGGACTTGCGCCTCGCGTCGCCGATGCCGCCGCCCCCGGAGGCCGCGACAGATCGCGAGCGCCCGATACGGAGCTCCCGCTCTATGAGGCTGTAGACCCGGTCGACCGCGCTGCCGGAGGCGGAGGACGAGGAGGAAGGGGAGGATGAGGACGCGCAGGGGCAGGGGCGCGCGCACGCGCAGTCGGGGCAGAGGCGGAGGAGGCGGTCGCGGAGGCAGTGCGGGCACACGCCGCCGCAGGACAGGGGTGGGTGCTTGCGGCAGCGCCACTCGTCGCCGGCCATCTCTCTGCACCGCCCGCACGGTTGCGACCCTCCTCGCGGTTTTAGAGGGAGTCGCGGCGTTCGCTCGAGAGAGAGACGCGGGGAAGCAAAGAGTCCGTCTCTCTTATGGCCGCGGCCACGGTGGCAGCTTAAGTAACGGCGTCTTTGTGCCGTCCATGAAGGGGCACGAGCTTCAGTATTATTTACGAGAGTACCATCAGGAAGAGGGAGCTGCCGCGGCGACGCGTGGCACTTCTGGGTGAGGTGCGTCTTGGGCCCAGCTGGGTGTGGCCCACTGTCAGAAAGAGCCACGGTACGACCGCGATTCAGAGGTATGGTTCCCATCTCTGTCATGGAAACAGCGAGCAATGCACAACTGAACATCGTCACTGCTTCCTAATATCATTAGCACGTTTGCAAGGTACCAATCGCAAATCAGTTCTTGTTTTCTAGATACATTCAGCAGACAACTCGCGCATACCTGCGGTGACATCAGTCTCACGCTCGACAGAGGGATGCAAGAGCTTTTCATCCTAGCTCGAACATGCCATCTTGGATTTTATGGGACCTTGCCTCCGGAGACCCATCCAAAACAGATCCTCTGCAGAGAATAATTGCTTGAACAGTTATTTCAGTCTGTCCTCACGAACAATACTCGGCAGCAGTACACTGTAGCAAAATACACTCTACCGCTTGATCTAGACCGTTCTTTTAGATCGGACGATGGAGAAAACATCTAATGCATGCCACTTGACTCCTGTCCATCCAAAAAGCATTGAAAGATACCATCGCCGTGCTGCCCCCTAAAGAGGGCAACAGAAGAACAACCGAATCTCATTTCACTCTAAGCCAAGTTATTTCCAATCTAATCTTACAGTTAATTCATACTACCAGCACGACGAAATTAAAAAGTTTCTTTCACAGTGCATTTATATTTAAGTTCAAATTTGTAATAATTGCACTGCATTTTCCCGAATGATTGGACCAGGTATGATGTGGTCTAGAAAGACCTGAGGGTTGAATAGATTGAATCCATCCTGCTCATCAGTTGGTGGGCGGCAGTGCAATCACGGGCCCTTGGTAGGTGCCGGCACATGGCGACGGCCCTATACACAAATGCGAACGACGCAACTTCCAAGCCGTCGGCGTCGGCGTCAGGCAGGCATCCTATCGGCGGCAACGAGGATCCAACACACCAATCTAACGCCGGAATACGCCGTACTGAATACTAGAACTTTTAAAGATCGCACTGTTGTTGTCGCGTGCCTCAGTGCCTGTGCATGGCTCTTGCATTGGAGGCAGGCCGTCGTATCGCAATTTTTGTAGAGATTTTACGCACGTCAGGTGGTTAGCTGCTTTACTAACTGGTGATCTTGGAATGAAATGGATGGTGAGCTAGATAGCAACCCTGAGGCATATATAATGATTTGCTCTCTCCGTTCGACATTTTCTAGAAGCAGATGGAAATGCTTACCTCATTGCATGTGTTAGACATGAGAAATGAAAGGAATAGTATGCTCCAAAAAGAAGGGACACAGGATTCCTGCGCCACTCCATCCTATATTACTGTTCGTTCAGATTTTGCAACCAGGGCCGGCCGGCCTGCTCTAAAAAAGCAAGATCGGCCCATCGTTGCAAACATAGCCTGATAGGCTAAATTTTACGTTTGGGCCAGAAAGCTATCCAATTTGCTGGCACATCTGATGTCTATCACAAGATTGGACACGGTAGACGTACAGGCGTTCGTCGGGTCAAGCTGTCCCCAATCTAATCGTCTCTCTCCGACAAAGATGGCATCGGTACTCCATTCAATGCCCCATCAAATGTGACGAACACATTTCAGCTCACACAAAAAGGGAGGGGAAAAAAGGAAACCACAGCAACTTAATTGGATGACAGCCCTCCAACCAAACTCAAGAACAGCAGATAAAACTGCACGTGAGATAGAAAAAGGTAACAACAATCGCACGAGCAAACGAGCAAAACCGCACTTGCTTCGCTTGCACTCCTCCGCCGCTGTTTTTTCTGCCGGGCCGGCGGAAGAATCCCGACCGAATTGTATCAAACATTAAAGAAGTTTATAGGCAAAGAGTCAGCGGAAATGCTGTTGACTGAAGATTACAACAAGGAGAGCTCGTCTAAAGCGAGCGTCCTTCACAGCTTGCACTGAGTCTACTGGTGAGTTGATTCCATCGGTTCAAGAGGCCGGTTGTTCGCCAAGTCCAAACCTCCTCTTTAATTAGCTGTACCAAGTCAAAATGTGTCTTCTGCTCTGTTTGAAAGATCATCGCATTCCGCTTCTTCCAGATGAGCCGATGAACAATTATAACAAGGGAGTCAAAAGCTCAGCGAAACTGTTTGGCGAAGCTCTTGCAGGCGTCACACCACCAGCTTCCAATGTCAGCTTCCTGGATGGAAGGTTGAAGGAACAAAACACTGATTCAAAGCTGGACAATAGCCCAGACTCGCCGAGAAAAACTGCACTGCATGAATAGATGAAAGCAAGCCTCCGGTTCTGTCGAGCAAAGGGGACAATTCGGCTGACATGGCCATCCACGTTTTTGCAGGTTGTCAACGGTAAAGCACCTTCCCTAGATAGCCAACCACATAAAGAACTTGCAGCGCGTTGGAGCCTTGGCCTTCCAATAATCGTGCCGCACAGAAACTTTGTTTTCGCCATGAAGAACATATTGTAAGCTGATGACGCCAAGTATTGGCCATCCGAGGCTCCCAACCAAACAACGGTGTCTTCTCTGTTGGCGTCCAGGGAGATTCTAGAGACGACGTTCCACAAGGCAAAATATCCCCTAAGTCGTTTGAGGGGAAATGTTGCCTCTGATGTTTCGGATCCATCGGTTGTGCTATAACCCTGCCGCCACTGTGATCCCTGACCTCTGAACAAAAGATAACAAGGTCGGCGCAAATGATGAGATTGGACCTTCAGGCAGCCACTTGGAGCTCCAAAAACCTGCCCGGTTGCCATCCCCGAGTTGCACTCGCATGGCTTCATGAAAGAGGAGATCTGTCTCTACGTTGGGATGCTTGGGAATGTACATCCAGGGCCTACCACTATGTGTCCAACGGCTGTAAGATCGAGGAGGCCGACTAGAGGGGGGGTGAATAGGAGGTTTTAAAATTCTTTTGGCTAAAACCGATTTCTAATGCGGAAGCTAATACAAATACGGTTTTGCACAATTAAAGCCTAGAACAACTAGGTTCAACTAAGTGTGCCAACAATACAAGTCTATTGATGAATATAGCAATTAAACATATGACTTGAGCAATTCAATTCTAGCAATGGTGAATAGCACAATGAACTAATGCAATCATACACAATGAATAAGCAATTTACTACAAGGTATATAAATTGCACAATGTAAATCAAGCATTCATACACAATGAATATAAATGCAATAGTGAGACACAAGAGATCAAACCACAATTGACACGACGATGTTTTACCGTGGTGTTCAGAGACTTACCGGTCTCCCCTAATCCACGTTGAGGTAAGCCCAAACTAATTGGATCGGCTCCACGAATTAAGCCAAACACCTCAATTCCACTAGTGGTAGCTCTTTCCCGCTCCGGGTAGGTGAGCTCCAACCTTCACAACACGCCGGGCCTTCTCACAAGTTTCTCGAGAAGATCACCAGTCCACGACGCCTCCACGCCGTCTAGGTGTCGGCAAACACCAAGAGTAACAAGCCAAGCCCCTTGCTTGACTCTCACCACGTGCAACGAATGCACAAGCTCAAGTGGATACAAAATTCACCTCTAGATGCAATACATGCAACTAGAGACCTCTCTCCTTGCTCACAAGGTGCAACACATGCACAATTGAGAGGAGAGGCTCACACTAGCTCAAGAGAGTGAAATGGGATGCCAAATGTTGCCTCTCAACCGGCCAAGGGGGTATTTATAATCTCTACACCAAAAACTAGCCGTTGGGAGTCGAAACAGCCCAAAACTAGCCGTTACAGCCTTGGAGCGGTCGTACCGCACTCACAAGGGCCGGTACAACCGTTCTGGGCGGTTGTACCGCTCTTTACATGGCGGTCGTACCACAACCCAAAAATCAGCACAGACGACACTCGGTAAAAATGTTATAACTTTTGACTCCGATGTCGGAGTTGAGAGATCTTGGACTCTATGGAAAGCTTATTCAGAGGGCTACACAACCCACCTATTTGATTTCATCTCAAACACATTTTATCAAATCAAAAAGCACAACTCCAAAGAGCCACTACCATAGTCTAAGTCCAAAGTATTAGCAACAAGCAATCTTAGACCATACCAAGGGAAAATACATGAATCCCAACAATTTGCAAAACACATTTGCAAACTTAGATTATGCCACAAGGAGTAGGTACATGGACTTCAACCATTTGCAAAGTATAGTCACATGCTACAAGGATCAAATGCATGAGCCTCGACTATTTGCAAAACACATTTGCAAATAATAGCATCATGCCATGGAGAGCTAGAGCAAGTGAGATTGAGCTATCAACACATGATGAGACCCAAGCTACTAGACAAGACCCCTCTTAATAGTACGGCAACCTATACTAACAATCCGGTTTTCCAACCAAACACCAAGACCGGTAAAAGACTAGGAACACATCCTTAGCCCTAGCTAGTCATACCTTTGCCTTGAGCATCTTCTTGAAGGTTGATGATGCACATCTTCACTTCAAGTCCGGGTCATCGTCTTGACATGCATCAACCCATGATGCATCCTTTACTTGACCTCCATCAACACATGATGAGTCTTCTCTTGACTTGATGATCAACTCATGGTCATCTCTTCTTCGAGATCTTAATATGCATCAACACATGATGCATTCTCTTCTTGAACATTGACTTGATGATGATCAACTCATGATGCCATCCGAAGTCTCCATTACCCTGGAACATAACCTATTCATCCAACTCATAGAAAATGTTAGTCCCATAATGATTAACATTAATTACCTAGATATACCTGCAATAATGTTTCTAATCAAGCCGTTGAAAATCCTGGACCGGTACTACCGCCAACCAAGTTGCGGTACTACCGCTTAGTCGATCGTACCGCCTGAAGGAGCGGTACTACCGATGCGAGGTTTCAATTTCTTGAAGATTACAAGCGTTCGGAATTTTTGTACCGCCATATAAAAAGCGGAATGACCGCGGGCGATCTGTTGTTCCAAAGCGGCGAACGTCCGATTTCAAATTGAGTTTTGAGCGATTTACACTTGTTACATTTTTATTGAACCGCCTCACAAATTTGATGCGACCGCACATCGATCGACCGATTATCACGGGCGATGCGACCATTTCAAGAGAGATTTTGAGGCAAATTGCATCGCTTCTGGTTTTCTTGAACCGTCAACTAAAATTCGGAATGACCGCCATGCGGTACAACTGCTCAAGCAGCCGATCGTTCCGCTTGAGCACTTGGTTGGTTGTTCCCTTCAAAATGCGGTACTACCGCCAAGTAAAGTCCGGTCATACCGCACCAAGCGGTACAACCGCAATTATAACTGCGGTACTACCAATTTTGGATAGAAGCACTTAAAGCTTTCAAATTCAATTTAATTTCAAGTTTAAATTCAAATGCATGCATGATCCTAAATTGATCCATGTGGCACAAAAACATGCTATCAAGCTACTAGCCATGATCCCTCTATTATCATGCATTTCCATTACCATGTCGCCATCCATAAACTGGGACTAAGCCTTGAACACATCTTAGCACACACATTAGTCCCACAACACCATTGCAAATAATTGAATATAAAGTAATATGAGTATATATGAACTACACAAGTTTTCTATACTCAATGGATATGTTTCAATGTAGAGATCCCAAATATATGTGGATAAAGAAATATGGATCAATACTAATGAAATCACAAAACATAGAGTGAACTCCCCCTAAATGTGCGCATACACGAATGTGTAATAAAAACATATGCACATATTCAAGTTGACCTTTTGGTGGAGTTCAACCTATATTTTGGATCCAAGGAATGCAACAAAATATAATAATACAATGCAGAATGCATACCTCTTTTGTTCTTTATATCCAAACGAGACTAACCATAAGATAAGGCAAATAGACATGTTAGTCTCACAAATAGATTTATCATTATGTGTGCATACCTGTTTGGATTTTTCCTTTTGTTTATCCAATGAATTGGATTTGTCATAAATCACTTGCATGCATTCATGATTATCACCTTTATATCCAAATAAGACTACACAATATGTATATTAATAAAAGTGTTAGTCGCACAATTAGATTTGTCATTAATCACCAAAACTCCATTAACACATAATGGCGGGTCTAGATCCTTCAGCGGCCCCAAGACCACCGCAGTCGCAGCGCAACTCCCAGCACATGAAGGTCTTTCACGCCAAGTCTGCCATTGCTGATCGGTAAGCAAACTTTGTCCCATGCCACCAAACAATGTCCCCCACTTGTGTCTTATTGACCTTTCCAAAGTAACCTCATGCATTTACATTGGATCACTTTGACTATTGGCCCAAACTAAAGACGACTCAGCCGATTGAGCGCAAGGACTCATGCTCGGCAGAACGCAGACGCTGGAAGAACCACATGAAGATGAAGCACACGCTACGCTCGACTGATGTACACGCTGGATTGAAGATGAAGACACACGCACATGCTGGAAGCAATGCACATGCACACACTGCTGGAAGCCGATCCTTGACCCAAGTACACGCACACGCAGACAAGAACGCTCTGGAAACTCACATACGTAAGAAGAACAGAGGGATTTTGGTGCTGCATGCACGATAGCTTTTTCTGATTTTTTTCTTTCTTTCTTTCCTATATTGCTTGCTTAAAACTGATTACAGGGGATGCTCTTTTATTGAGATCAAATGACTATTCGTATACGGAACGGATTCTACGTATCCTGAAGGGATACCAAACAAACTCTAGTATCCATAATAAATACTTTCTAAATATTGTAGGACTACAAATAACAAACTCTCTCTAAAATCTAGATATACCATATGCACAAAGATTACTAACAATCACTACCTAATCTTTGTGCACTTACTTATTAAGGCAGTCGATCTCAACTACAACGTACCCAACTATTACTTAATATAGGACGGCGAACACATCTCTTCAACGTCCCGAACTCAACTCCACGGACTCAACTCAGGACGACGAACACATCTCCTCAACATCATGAGGTCAACTCTATGGACTCGACCCAGGACGACGAAAACATCTTCTCAACGTCTCGGACTCAACTCTAACTCGACACAGGATTACAACTCACAGAACTCGGCCATAAGTAGTGCTGGCTCGTCATCTTCTAGCTTCTTTGCGAAATAAGTCTTCTCTTCTTTCTTCTTGGAAAGGCATTCTGAGGCAAAGTGTCCATAGTCTTGAGAATTATAGCATCACACATTTGTCTTGTCGAATTTCTAATTCTTGCGGCCTAGGCCACCACCACCGTTAGAGCCGCCGAAGGAATCCTCGCCTTCGCCTTTCGACGATCGGGCCTCCCACTTGGCGCGGGTTAATGGTTAGGTGCTTATCTTTGCTGCCGCCAGATCCTGGAATCCGTTTCTCATGCGCCTTCAAGCGAACGATCACCTCCTCAACTATCATCGCCTTGAGGTCGCCGAACTGCTCAATGGTGGAGACGCTTTGCAAAAAAAATTCGGGGACTGCTTGAAGGAACTTTATCACAACATAGCTCTTTTCCATCTTGTCCCCAAGACTCAGATCTGGTTGACAATGGTCGTCAACCTCATAGCGAAGTCGTCGATTGACTCTGTCTCTTTCACATGCATCCTCTCGAACTCGTTCTTGAGGGTCTGCACTCGCGCTTTATTGACACGATCGGCACCAAGATGCATCGTCTTCAACGCCTTCCACGCAACTTTGGTCGTTTCCTTTTCAGCTAGTAGGAAGAGTGTTTCCTCCGGGATGCCTCCATAGATGGCCGCTATGGCCATTTGATCCTTGCACACATCGACGTTGACGTCCTCAATCGTGTCCCATACTCCTTGAGCGTGCATGTACATCTTCATCTTGGTTGCCCATACTGCATAATTGCTCTTCGTGAGCATCGAATAATGCAGCGAGACAGCAGAACTCTCCTTCGCCATCGCACTCGACGTCGCCTCGTCGCCGGTGACACCACTTCCCAAAGAGCGCGATATGATCTTGGGCATTACACGGATTAAGAACTCAGGGTCTGATACCAATTGTTGGCCCAAACCGAAGATGACTTAGCCGATTGAGCGCAAGGACTCACGCTCGACAAAACGCGGACACTGGAAGAACCACACGAAGATGAAGCACACGCTACGCTTGGCTGATGCACATGCTGGATCGAAGATGAAGACACACACACATGCTGGAAGCAATACACACGCACACGCTGCTGGAAGCCGATCCTTGACCCAAGTACACGCACATGTAGGCAAGAACACTATGGAAACTCACGTGCGCAGAAACGAGAGGATTACGGTCTTTGCTTGCCGCGGACTTTTTTCTCGATTTTTTATTTCCTCTCTATTGCTTGCTTAAAACTGATTACAAGGTGCCCTTTTATTGAGAGTAAACGACTATTCGTATCCGGAACGGATTCTACGTATTCTGAAGGGATACCAAATAAATTCTAGTATCCATAATGAATACTGTCTAAATACTGTAAGACTACGCAAAATAAATTCTCCTTAAAATCTATATATACGATATGCACAAAGATTACTAACATTGACGGCCCATTGTGGTGATTTTTCCTGAGAGAGAGAGAGGAAGCCCCCGGTATTTGATAAGGAAAGGTTGTGTAGTGGCGAGAGCGACTTGAGCTCCTCGTCATTTGTTGCCTTGAGCGTTAGAGAGCTAGCTAGCTAGCTAGCGTGGTGACAAGAGCCGGTGCAGAAAGGCTTTCCCCCAACAAAAGGGCAGGCGTCCCTTTCCCGACCCGGAAAACTACAAAACTGCATCAATACATGATATTACTGCAAGATCAACAAATCAATACCGCATCAATCAGGATAAAATTCTCAAAAGATAGAACTTCACAACAAAATAAATCATCAATTAAGAGTTCGTTGTCAATATTTCAATTGAACCAACTACACAATATTTCAATTGACAGAAATATAAATAATGATAGAACAATAATCACAGTGAACAGAAGCTACCAACAGAATGGAGCAAAATAACCAGACAACATCAACATAATGAAACAGAGGGATCTGATGAGCATGAATAACATGACACAATATTAGAGAATCCAAAGCGGTGAGCTCGTCCCTCCCACAACATTACTAAGCAATATCTCCCAGTGCTGGAGTCAATCAAATCAACACTATTTGAAACTTCTACTAGCACAATCTAAAACGGTGAGCTCGTACCTTGACAGGAGGCGTGGACGAAGAGGGAGTGGAGGTCGGGGGAGCGAGGAATCGTCGAGGTCGGGGGCGGCGTCGTCGAGTCGAGGTCGCGAGAGGAGGGCGTCGGCAGGGGATGATGGTGGCGTGGGGAGAATGCAGTCTTGGGGACGACGGTGCGGAGAGAGGAGGCTAGGGGATGACAGTGGCGTAAAGGAGGACAACGGCGTGGGGACGACAGTGTGGAGAGAGGACGCTCGGGAGGAACACGAGAAGTAAGGGCGCTGGGGAGGTGGACTGGATAGTGAGCTCTTAGGAGTAAGGACACAAACCCTAGCAGGGCCCTACTTATAAATGCATATCACAGACAGTTCTCATAAAGAACCGTCTGTGATAAGAGAACATATCACATACGGTTCTATTCCAGGATCGTCTGCGATAAGTGAACATATCACGGATGGTTATATTTTAAGAACCATGTGTGATAAGTATCATAGATAGTTTTATTATAAAACCTTATGTGATGCTCAGCGCAGGTGGGGGAACTTTTTGGACGCGTGCGCGGGAGGCGAAATGTTTTGGCGCCTTAGGAATCTTCTATGCTACATATATCACAGATGGTTTATTCCACTAAACCGCCTGTGATAGTTCCTTCTATAGCTAAAAATATTCTGTTTTTTGGCTAGCCTCAGGAAATGCTAGCCATTCCCTCTGAAAACAAGAAAGCAGATATAATCACAGATGGAATAATTTCTTACTTAGTGAATCAATTAAAATGGAATAATTACTTAATTACATGCCGAGTTTCTTAATTACAATGGAACAATTTTTAAAATAGGTGTTCACCGTGCGGGATCATTCCACTTGCTATTTCGTTTTAAAAAATAGCCCTTCACGATGATTGACACGTATATAGCTAGCTTTCTCACTGGGTTCTTCCTTGAGCCTGATGTCATCTCCGAATGGAGGCAACTCGTCAAATTGATTATACTCTTCCTCATCCACGACATTCTCAACTCCGATAATCCTTCTTTTTCTATGAAGAACTACGTGGCGATTCTTATTCGTCGGGTCCTTTACATAAAAAACTTGAACAACTTTCTTAACGAGTACGAATGATTCGTTCTTATATCCGACACATTTGAGGTCCACAGTAGTGACGCTGTACTTGTCGACCTTCACACCCTGTGGAAGTTTGACCCAATGGCACCAAAACAGGGGGGGTCTTGAAAAGTACGTAGTCGAGCTCCCAAATCTCCTCTACAAACCCATAGTAGGAGCCCAACCCAACAATACTGAACTGCTCGTGAAATGCATCTATGTGGACACCGCTGTTCTGGACTGTGCTCTTCCTATCTTGAGATGTCGTATAAAATATATACCCATTTATGTCGTATCCTTGCTATGTCGCAATTATAAATTTTATCCCTTTTGCCAACCATGGAAGCATGTCATCACTTGATGATGCCCTCCTAGTGAATCACACCTTTAACCATTCGTTGAACCAACGGTTGTGCTCTCTCGTGATCCAAACCTCCGACTGACCTGGATTCTATTGGTGTACCATGTCTGTGCTCGTCAATGTACGGGGACACTTGGATCACGTGTTGCAAGACTGTGAAATAGGCTTGAGCCTATGCGTCAAAATCGTGAGTGATTTCTTTTCTTCCTATGGTCCCGATACCCTCTAGCCTCCCCTCATGATGAGATAGAGGCACACCTATCGGTTCCACTTGAGCCATGTACTCGACGCAAAACTCAATGACCTCTTTGGTTACATAACCTTCGATGATGCTGCTCTCTGGCTGAGATCGATTCCGTACATAGGACTTGAGAATTCCCATATACCTCTCGAACGGGTACATATGACGTAGGAACACATGGCCGCATATCTTTATCTCTTTCACAAGGTGAACAATGAGACGGACCATAATACTGAAAACTGACAAAGGGAAATACATCTCAAGATGACATAGAGTCATCACCACCTCGGCCTGTAGAGCATATAGTCCTTCGAGATCGATGATCTTCTGAGCAATTGAGTTAAAGAAATAACACAGCCTCATGATTGCCACTCGTACCTTGTTCGGCAAAATAGTTCTAATTGCAACGGGAAGCATTTGTGTCATCAGCACATGACAATCATGAGACTTTATACTGATTAATTTCAAATCTTCCATAGAAACAAGTTTCTTCATGCTAGCGGAGTAACCGGATGGAACTTTCACACCATGTAAGCTCTAGCACAGTTCCTTTCTCTCGGCCTTGGACAGAGTGTAGCACGCTGAGGAAGGTACGTTCATCATTTATCGGTCTCTTTCAGTGCTCACTCGATCCTTATGTTCATATCAACCAAGTCACGCCATACGTTGACATCATCCTTTGTTTTGTCACGAATGTCCAGTAAGAGACCAATCAAGCTATCAAATACATTCTTTTCCACGTGCATGACATCAATACAGTGGCGATTTTCTAAGTGCTCCCAATAAGGTAAGTCCAAAAAATTGATCGCTTCTTCCAGATGTTCTTCTGACGGGTCCTCAATTTACGTCCCTTTCCAAGCACAACATCGATATCCTTAACTATATCATAGACCTCTTTCCCTCTAAAAGCCCTTAGAGATGAACCGTCCTTCTTATTTCCGTCGAATTATTTCTTCATTTTACAATATGGGTGATACCTGGGAAAGAACCTATGGTAACGCATGTATACAATTTTGTGCGAGTTATTGAGCCACACACTCTCGGTATCATGTAAGCAGTGCAGACATGCTTTGACTCCTTTTGTACTGAACCCCGACAGGTTACCAAGGGTGTGACACCCTGATCTTTAGAACCTTTTTGGAAATTTTCAAAATAAAAAGAACCATTTTGTTTTGATGAGAATTCAAAAGCTTAATCTGAAAATTCATAATGGATTTAAATTGACTAACCCAAACTTCAACTAAAAGTCCCTGTTAATTTGTTGAGTTATTGGAGTTTTGTTGGTTCTCCCTTCTCTGTCCATCTTTTACCCTCCTCTGGCCCAGACCTCCTTGGGTCTGGACCTCCCCATGTCCTCTAGGACCTCCCCTTACCTTAATTGGACCTCTCCGCGTCCTTCAGGACCTCCCCATGTCCTCTAGGACCTTCCCTTATCTTAATTGAACCTCTCCGCGTCCTTCAGGACCTCTCCATGTCCTCTAGGACCTCCCCTTACCTTCATTGGACCTCCCTGTGTCCTACCGAACCTCCCTAGGTCCTCCAGGATCTCCTCCCTATCTATTTCCACCCCTATCGAATGTGAGTCGTCCGATTTGCATTGGACGGTTTGATCTTGGTCGGATGTTCGGATGGTCCGAACGTCCCACCTTCGCTGAGCCCTTAGATCTTCATTGGACGGTCCGATTTGCTGTGGCGTTCGGGCGGTCCGAACATTCCAACCATTTTGGACCACCCGATTTAGTTCTAAGGCTGAGATCCAGCGCTAGCTTTGTTGGTCTGAACATCCCACCATCTCTGAGCCCTTAGATTTTCATTGGACGGTCCGATTTGTTGTGGCGTTCGGGCGGTCCGAACGTCCCAACCATTTTGGATGGTCCGATCGAAATCCAACCGCCCAGACCTCCTCCTTGCATATCTGGACCGCTAAGACCTCCCCCTTGAAGATCTTAACCGTCCAGACCTCATCCTTGTAGATCTGAACCGTCAAGACCTCCCCCCTTGGAAATCTTGGCTGTCCAGACCTCCCTCTTTGGCAGATCCGATCGTTAGGACCTTCCCTTGGAAATCCTAACCGTTCAGACCTCCCCTGGTTTTAATCCTACGGTTCTAGACCTCCCTTGCGGGTGAGGACCTCCTCCTTGCCCTTGCGGACCTCCTCTGGTGCGCTTAATCTCGACCATTGGACCTCCCCTTTGGAGATCCAACCGTCAAGACCTCCCTTGTGGGTGAGGACCTCCTCCTTGCCCTTGCGGACCTCCTTTGGTGCGCTTAATCTTGGCCGCTTGGACCTCCCCTTTGGAGATCCAACCGTCAGGATCTCCCCGGTGGGTGAGGATCTCCCCTTGTTCACTGCAAGACCTCCTTAATGTCTTTGCGGGACCTCTCCTCTGGTCTTAGGCGCCCAATTGAGGCGATCCACACACCGATTTTCTTTACCTTTGGTGAGTCCTTGGGCAAGGAAGTCTTCACCGCATTTAATGCATGTTGTATCACATTAAATGCTCCTACCTTCTTGATACTCATGTCATACCAATTGTCACATTCCTTGCCTACTCCCATCGTCCTGTTACCAACTCTTGTTGACCCTATCTGGGTCATGTGCATTGCTTCCACTATATATAGTTTGGGAAGCCCTCCTTTCTCATTTTCTTCTCCATTTCTCCCCTCTGTCTCAGCAAGCATACCTTAGACCTCCTCCAACAAGTCCTTGATCATCCTCTCTTGAGTCCTAGACCTCTCCAGTGAGCTCCTTGGGCCTCCTCTTGACCTTCCAACCTCTCTGTTGGTTTTATCTTTGAGTTTATTTGGAGTTCTTTGGATCTTGCTTGAGCTTCATTTGAATATTCGGTTTTTCACGTGTAGATTGTCAAGACCGTGGGGAGCCGAGTTGATGAGAGAGAGGAGCGACTCAAGATTTTGAGCAAGGCAAGTTACACTCTTGATCATGTTGCACCCAATACTTCAAATTACTTATGTCGTTTTCAAAGTTGTATGCATGCTTAATTCACTAAGGTATTTCAATGCCTACCTTTAAATTTGTAGTTATGCCTACTGCTTGGTATGACCTCTATCCATGTTGAATCAACCCCATTGTCACTCTAGATAAATCTGGTTCTTGCAATAGTGAGGACCCGTAGCTCTTGAAAAATGAAATGCTTAGTAATGCTTAGACCAAAATCTTGATTTGGGAGTTTTGACCAAAACTATCTCTTAATCAAATTATTTGGGCCGTGGCATTGGTGTGCCATGGAGATTTCGGCCATGACATTGGTGTGTCATGGATGTTTTACTCGGCCTTGGCATTGGTGTGCCATGGAGAATTGTTAAGCAAATTGAATGAAAAATAGTTTTGACTTGGTAAAGTGGTTGTTTGGTTGGTGCATGTCTATGCACGAAGTCGTGTGATCCGACACCCCGGGGTTGAGGTTTGTCGCCCAGGTAGGTTAAGGACCGGTCTTTGAGATACCACTTGCTAAGCCTATAATGAGCTATGCCAAAATTGTGCAACCACATGTCTCCAGTGTGGGGTGTGGGACTTGGCTAACTAATTTGCAAAGCTCTATCGTGGTTCATCCTGTGGATGCTGTGGGTTTGTCATGTTATGACTAGTTGTAGTCCCACCGACATAAGAGGGGCACCCCATTAACGTGGGTTTCTATCCAAAGGGGATCTGCGAAACCTTAATGGGGGTGGACTGCGGTGGAGCAATGCATTGTAAAGGCCTTGTCATGTGCTCTAGACCTCTCACCAAAAAAAGTGTGAGGTGGTATCGACGGATGCCAAGCAAACTAGAGAATTCATGTCATGTGGGTAAAGTGTACAACCTCTGCAGAGTGTAAATCTATTCGAATAGCCGTATCCATGGTTATGGACATGCTGGCAATGTCACTCAAAGTTAGCTCTTGGTTTTGGTTTTCAAAAGAATTGTGGAAATGATTTCGGTGGTTTAACCAAATTGGGTGTGGGCGGGAAGCCATGTGCAGGAGGGTATCCTTCACCATTTCAATGATGAATGTTATCCAACTGAAAATGGATTTCACAAAAATGAATTTTAACTATTGTAACCTGCCTTGAAACTTAATACTTGTATTTGAAATAAAATTCGCTTTATGCAAATCAACCATAATATGCTTTCCCTTGATATATATCCCTATGCATGTCATTACATTAATTGATGGTGTAACTTGCGAGCACGGTTGTTGTGCTCACTCTTGCTGATTCATGAATTGAGCAGATGATGACTCCTATGATGATGAAGATGATCGGCTCAATTAGGCGCGCCCTCGGCCCGATCTGTGGTGTAATGGGTGGACCATGTCTTTGGTTTTCATTTGTGTTTGTGTGCTCTCGGTTCTTTGGAGCTTGTAAGCAACCTTTGTAATCAAACCTCCTTTTGTTGTTAATAAAGTTACGTGGATGCTTTTGTTGTCACTTGCTTGCTGTGAGAACTGGTCGATGATCCCTGGGGACCAGTTTGGATCGCAGTGGATTTCAGGCTTATCCTCAAGCCTCACGACCTCCTCGAGTTGGCTCCTTTCGAACCTCTCCGAGTTGCGCGTGGAGTTTGAGGAGGTCTGAGGTCCAACGACCTCCTCAGGGTCGGGACCCCAGACCTCTGAGAGGTTCTATCAGACCTCTCGGGAGGTCTGGAGGTCCATCCGGGATGTCCTATCGGGACGTCCTGGGAAGTCCTTTACGGACCTCCTAGGAGGTCCTGAAGGACCTCTCGGGACGTCCTGGGGGTTCCTTTTTGGACCTCCCAGGAGGTCCTGAGGGACCTCCCGGGTGTGCCCTGGGCTGGGTCGTGACAAAGGGCAAGAAAATCATTGATGGTGCAGAACAACATGGCACATAAAGTGAAGTTCTCTCGTTTGTACGCATCCCATACCTGTAACCATTCGTTCCACAGTGTCACAAGACCTTCCAGCAATGGTGCTAGGTACACATCAATATCGTTCCCAGGTTGCTTCGGCCCTTGGATAAGTAGTGACTTCAAAATATACTTTCGCTTCATACACAACCAAGGAGGAAGGTTGTACATACATAGATTCACGGCCAGGTGCTATATCGGCTGCTCATGTTACCGAAAGGATTCATTCCATCTATACTCGACACAAACCTTATATACCTCGGTTCCACACCAAAGTATTTGAAGCTCCTATCAAAGTTTCTCCACTGTGCATAATCAGTAGGGTGTCTTATCTTTCCATCTTTCTTACACTCCTTCGAGTGCCAACGCAGCAATCTTGCCTCCTTTCGGTTCACAAATAAATGCTTCAAATGGGGAATTATAGATAGATACCACAACACCTTAGCAGGAGGTCCTTACTTCACCTCGATTCCCTCGCCGTCATCGGAGCGATTCTTACGCTTGTATCAGGATGCTTTGTACATTGGACACACATGCATATCTGCATACTGTTTACGGTAGAGGATACAATCGTTCGGGCATGCATGCATTTTTTTCTACTTCTATTCCCAATGGACAAAGAACCTTTTTGGCTTGGTAGGTAGTTCTGAACAACACATTTTTCTCTGGAAGGATGTCCGCTAGAAGACCTAGTAACGACGTGAAACTCTTGTCAGACTAACCATTGCTTGCCTTCAATTTCAGCAGTTCAAGTATGGATGACAACCTTGTATATACCAGCTTGCATCCTGGGAACAAAGGTTTCCCCGAGTCCTCCATTAAGCCCTCGAATCTACCAAACTCTCTCTCTCTCAGTATAGTCCCCTTCTGCATCGCGTAGCATCTGATCCAGATTGTCATCGTGCGACCTACCCTCATCGAAAGCAAAGTCCACATCCGGTATATCGTTGTCTCCCTCGACGATGTTACTACCTTCCGGTATAATCTGCTCTTCACCGTGACTGGTCCAACATGTATACTCCTTTTTTAAACTCCTTCGAATCAAGTGCCCTTCAAACTGTGCCGGGTTGGTAAACACCTTTATATTATCGCAATCAATGCATGAACAATACATAAATTTTATCCCCTTCTTCAACATATACTGCTCGGTAGCTCTTCTAAAAGCAGACACGCCATCAATGTAATCTTCACTCACACGGTTCTCAATGTACATCCAGCTTCGGTCCATCTGCGCTACACACATAACAAATTAGATTACACAACTACTCTTTCTATTGACCAAACATACTACAAATTGAATAGCGATTAACCCAGGGCAACTACTCTTCCTATTGACCAAACATACAAACATACTACTTTTCCTACGGTTCTTGTTAAGAACTCTCACAGACTGTTCTAGTTAAGAACCGTCTATGATACGTATCATAGACGGTTCTTAACAAGAACCGTCTATGACATTTGCAGACCTCACCAACGGTCTTTGAATTATCACAAACGGTATTTATTCAAAACCGTCTGTAATACGTACCACAAACGGTTCTTAAACAATAACCATCTGTGATATGCTGCATTAAATATCTGGTCGTCTCCTCAGATCTAGATCTATCTGTAGTGAGAAATGCCTCTAATATATATGCGGCTGCTTTGAAGGAGACGACCGGCTCTGGGGCGCGTTTGGTGAAAGAAATACCGTAGATTTTTAAGTGTGCTTGTAGATCTATTTGTTCTTGGTGATCTAAAGTTAGTATTCCTTTGTCTCTGATACGGCTGCTTTGAAGAAGACGACGAGTACGTCTAAGAAAGCAACCAAGCTCAACACGAAGCATGATCTTTTTTTCGGTTGTCGTCCACGCATCATGAGGTGATGAGACGGTAGCCATGACCTACTTCATCGAACCTGACACACTCTCCTGGCAGCCATGCTTCTTGAACTTGCAGGGGCTGGTCATACCGTGATTGTATTCCGGCTTGGCACACTCTTACTTCATTAGCATTCTCTGACTGGTCGGTATGACTAGCCCCTACGAGTTCAAGAAGCATGGTTGCTAGGAGAGTGTGTTAGGTTCGATGAGGTTGGCCGTAGCTACTGCCTCATCTTCCTCATGCTGCGTGGACGCCCAAAAAAATCATGCTTCGTGGTTGGCTTGGTTGCTTTCTTAGGCGTACTCACCGTCTTCTTCAAAGCAGCCGCGCTTATCAGAGACGGTTCTTATTAATAACTATCTATGATACACATCACAGACGGTTCCAGTTAAAAACCGTCTGTGATAAATAAACATCACAGACGTTTCTTGTTAATAACCGTCTGTGATAATTATATATCACAAACTGTTGTAGTTTATAACCGTCTGTGATAATTATATATCACAAACTATTGTAGTTTATAACCGTCTATGATACATATCACATACAGTTTATTCCACTAAACCGCCTGTGATAGTTCTATAGCCAAAAAATGTTCGCACACCAGCATAAGTAGGCAATCCCGAGCTTTCTCATCTTCTTCTAGTAGTTGAGCTCAGCTCTTTCTCCTTCTGGTTTCACCTCACCTCATCTCCTCTTGAGTGAGGGCCATATGTTTGAGGTGTCGAGCTCACCGAATCGGAGGGCCCTAGCGCTAGCCACTGCTAGGCGGGTGGATTTCCCTAACTCCCATGTGCAAGCAAACATGTTCTATGCCAACACCGAGGAAAATACTGGTCAGGTGTTTTATAAATGTCCTTATTTCTTAGTAAGTAAACTTGAGTTTGATTTCTTGCGGTTTAAATATTTCTCTAGTAGCAATGAAATGAGTGTGCTGTTTTGGCGTTTGTACGGTTCTGTAGGCTGGAGGATGTCAATATTTCCAGTGGGCAAACACCATAGACAGAGCAAGGGAGCGCAACAATACAGGGCAAAGGATGGATTCTGGGCTGGAGTAGAGAATGAAAGTTGTGATGGAGCAGATGCTAAACATGCTGGAGTTGAAGATGGAGCGCATTCTGGACCATATCAAGTGGCTGGAGAAGATTTTGTGTGTGTGTATTATTATTGTAATTTATGGTATATTTGTGAAATAGCTGGTTTCCTGTAGTAGTATGCAAAATATCACAGATGGTTCCAATCACAAATCGTTTGTGATAATTATTATATCACAGACGGTTTGTTCCACTAAACATCATGTGAAAGTTCCTTTCATATCTAAAAAATGTTCTGTTTTTCAGCTGCTAGCATCAGGAGTATCACTAAAAAACCACAAATTGTACAAGTAGGTCAACACCTGCGCAAAGAACTTAGCGTACTCATGCCTAATCCTACAGTCGTCGCTGCAGAAGACGATGTAGTCATCCCACCCTTCCATCACGCCACAGCCAGTGCTTGTGCACCGGTGGCCATCCTCCGACAGTGACCACACCCGGCCCGCCGGCCCGGCCATCTTCCACATCGCCGCCTGGACCGCGTCCACAGTGAGCCTTCGGCACCGCTTGCACTCCCGGTTGGTCCCCTTGGTCGTCTTGCACCCGTTAGCCGGCTCGCCCTCGACCTGGCTGATGTATTGCTTCAAACGTCACGTGACTTGCCGGCCTTGTAGAGGAGGAGGCCGAGCACGTAGGCCACGGCCTTGTGGTCGGCAACGGTCCCCCATTCGAGGAATACGAGGCCACGCAGCATGTCGTCTTGCGCGAAGACGGCGTGAGGCGATGATGAAGCGAGCCTTGGGTTGCCGCCTTGACCAGTGGTTGACGACGGCGAGTAGCGGTCATTGTCCGACCACTTAATCGCCTCCTCCGCTTCTAGCGCCATCGCGCCCCCACGGCGCTTCTTGGGCGCCTTGTACATGGCCTTGCAACTCCAACATACGTACTGTGAGCACCCGGATTTATTAAGCTCATAATACTTAGTCATCCAATTGACCCTAGTATTATCAACCAAATAAACCGGTCTCGAGAGATGTATACTTCGAATCGCAAGATACATACCTCACAACAAAAGAATGTATCAATTCCATACAACACATAGTACATAAGCAACAAACCAGAAGTTAATACTAATAAAGGAATAGGTCATTACAAAAGAGGGGCCTTCTGGCCAAATAACAACAAGACTACAAAGATACAAAGCGGAAGCAAAAGTGCCATAAGATGGCCATAACAAAAGCCAATTAGTGTGCCTTTACCCACAAGGCAACTAACCGAACCGCCAAGCTAGTCGTCAAACCCGAAGCACATCTCGCAAGAGTGAAGCCCTTGGGGCTCACCTCCTTCCTCTGCAACAAAAGCCACAAAAATGCCACAACCACGGCGATGAGTACATAAAGTACTCCGCAAGACTTCGTGTGAGATAACAGAACTATAAATAGCTACATGCAAGCTTTATTTAGGTGGATGAGGCTTTGGACTCATTTTAGCATAAAGCAAGTTTCATTTGCAATAACATAATAGATTGAAGGCAATTTGACAAAGCATTTTAATTGTTGAAATTCAACGAGGTAGTAACATAGTAACAACAACAAGAACAACCTAGAAGTGACTAACCCAAGTCACCACAACAATAGCATGAACTCCCGTTCATACCAACCATGTCAAGTTTTAATTAAAGGTTGTAGTCTAATTCTTACGGAAATAACCAAGCGTGTCCATGACCTAGGGCGAGGCTATTGAATAGTTTTATCCTGCGGGTGTACCAATGTACCCACACGTCCGACCGCCTTTCCTTTAAGCACACTACCTTAGGTGTCTTTGCACAGCTAAGTCCTACGAGACATTTCCAATGGACAATGCTAATTACAGTCGCACAACCCACGGGAGAAAGAGACATCACACAACCTTCCCGAAGCTAATGCTCCTCCCACATCACACACACATTTTATCTTTAAAAACACACCAACCGAAAGCGACCCCAATTAACACCGCCCAAAGTACTTAGTCAAGAGGGTTCCATATGCCCTCGTGTGGTTAGCATAAAATTGCTTGGATCAATGGTGCAAGAATTCGGTCCTTGTTGACTCAGGCATACCACCACATCCAAAAACCACACCCTCCATCCAATATGCCCAAGTCCAAATAGTTTTCATTTTTATTTGTTTACAAATCATACAAGGGGACATAATGGAATGATAGTTTTTGTGTGATCAAGGTTATCGACATAATGTCGACAACCGCCCATTTCTACCGTTATCTAAGCATTGCTAAGCATGACACCGTAAAAGCAAAAGAGCATACTTAAATCACGGGCTCTAATTCACCAGCGATATTAGTAACTTATGGTTTGTGGCAGGGGTAACAATTTAGGGCAACTATGCAATAGGAATAGCTACCTCTAAACGATAAAATACTTTGACACAAAAGCATGCATACATACAAGTTAAACAAAATATTAGACTTTAAAGTAATGGGACAATGATGGAAATGATCAAACTGCTTGCCTTTACTGTTGCTGGCCAATTTGTTGCTGAGGATCGCTCACGGAATCAATACACTCGTCGGCACCTAATCGAAAAAGCGAAAAGATTCGATAAAACGACGAAAACAACAAGGACAACACAGCAAACAAACTCCAAACACTCTGAATTTTCTACAGCAGCAAGAGGATGATTTTTAGGGAATTTAGCAACAAGAACCAATTGATTTGGATTCTCAATGCAAAAGTTATGAGCAAAACAATTCTGCTCAGCCCTAAAAATACCAAACTGCACTATTCACTAATTTAATTATGAGGCAACATTTTCTAGAAAAGAAGTGAAGCTAAAATTTTTACTGTAAAACCAGCACCTCATGAGATGAATAACACAATTGAGTTCATCCCATTTGGAGCTATGTTGCACTTTCTACAATTTCTCAAAAACAAGAACTTGAACAAAATTATAATGCACAAGTCCTCATTTTTATAACAGCAACAAGCTCAAAACTAATTTTCATAGTAAGTTCATTAATAGAGGAAACCAACAAAGTTGGATTCACTCAAAAATAATCTACAGAGCATTAGTTATGTATTTTACAAGTTAGACATTATTTTGAGTGTATATTTAAAGTGAGTTTTAAAATCTAATGGCAAAACTGTGCTCTGGAGCTGAACTCAACTTACAATCATTTTTGGATTAAAGTCAAGTTCAAGACAGAGCTAACACAATTTGAATGATCTCATTTGGATTTAGAATGAATAAGATATGGAATTCTAAAGTTTATACCTTATTTCATTTATAATTAAGAGTTCACCGGAATTTCTAAAACCAAAGAGAGGGGAGGGCGTGAACCGTTGATCTAAATCAAACGGCCCAAGACCTCCAGAGGAAACGTGCACGCGCCTGTGCAGGTCCAGAGAACATGGGCCGTTGATCTTGGATCCAACGGTCCATGTCCTCCCCGCCACGCCACTTGCATAATAGGGGAGGTCGTGGCCGTTGATACCGTATCCAACGAACCACAACACAAGAGGGAGGACCGGACGGTCCAGTTCAAACAAGGAGGTCTGGGCGGTGAGATCTTCCAAAGGAAGATCTAAACTACCAAGATCTCCCCAAGGAAGACTACTACATCGTCAGGGACCTCACGGGGAGGTCTGGGACGGTCCAGATTTTCCAAGGAGGACCTTCATGGTCTAGATTGTCCCGTGGAGGACCTTAACGGTCAAGACAACAACAAAGAGGTCTGGGCGGTTCAGATCCACTTGGGTGGTCTGAGCGGCCAAGATCTAACAAAGGGAGGTCCTAAGCGGCTCAGATTTTCCTTTGGGAGGTGCAGGCGGCTAAGATTTACCCGAGGAGGTCCACAAGGTTAAGAGGACCTCGGGGAGGTCCTACACGGTGGAGATCAACACAGGGAGGACCTCAGCGGCTAAGATCTCCCACAAGGAGGTCCTAGCGGTCAAGATCGCAAGGAGGGAGGTCTGAGGGTTGTCCTACAAAAGACCGGGGTGGTCTTTGCAAAGAGGACCCCGGGGAGGTCTTTGGGGAGGTCTTCGCCAAAAGTCCACGGGGTGATCCTTTGGCAAAGAGGTCCTAGAGATGCATGCGCGCGGGGAGACTAAGCGCGCGGCCTTAATTGCGCAAGAAGGGACAGAAAACAAGGCATTAAAGGCTGACCCAAGTTTACCAATGATAAGCAATGATGATCGCATTTAAGGGGGAGATCTTTGTCCTAACGACAATGGCACGGTGCCATTGTCGTCCGACAAAACCCCGAGAGGCTCCTAAGGCTTGTCGCCGGCGCCATCCAAGGGCACCAACGTGTGCGCAATAGTGTTCTTGCACGCCAGACCATTCCCTACCGCGGGGGTGGCCCTGAACGGCGACGAGCCGTAGATTGGCGCAAAAACACACGGCCAAAACACAAACAGCGATAATGAGCTCCGCGGCGTACATTCAAGCGTGTGCCAAGCTCATAACAACATACACACGGGTGCCAAGCATCACGGACTACCGGAGGGTTACCCGGAGGTCGCGGAGGTCTTTGAGGAGGTTGGGGCGTGGAGGACCCGAGTTGGGGAAGAAGGGTTGCTCCACGGCCAACTCCAAGCTCCAAGCTCCAAGTTAGGCCAACTCAAAATGTCCCAACCAATTAAGTTAGGACTTTTGGTCACAGAGGGTAGTGGCTTAGATTGAAGCAAAGGGACGGAGAGGAAAAGCCACGGAGCACCGAGCCACCGAGGAGCTCCAAGGGCATCAATGGCGCCAAGGAGGTCAGGTGGTTTGAGCTCCACAGAATCGAGAGCAAATGGTGAATGGTGGAAAAAAAGCCAAGGAAAACAATGGGGAGGTATTATAGCTCGAGGAGAAAGGGTCATGAGCTAGGGTTAAGCTCATGGTGAGTTTAGCCCATGGCTCGGTCCATGGTTTGGACAGACGTGGAGGTGACAGAGCAGGCTGCACAAATGACTTTGGGGCAAAAGCACCGACCGCATTAAATCTTTGGCGAGCAAGGAGCCGTTGGGACAAGACAGATCACTTGCCTCCTCCTTTGCCATGGCGTCTGCGCGCCGAGCTAGGAGAAGAACAGAGTTGCCCACCACCGTCCGATTAGAAATGAGGGGAGGTCGTGACCCTCGATCTAAATCGAAGCAGTAAGTTTTAGAAGGAGAAGGAGGAGATCACAGCCATTGGATCTCGATCGGGAGGTCGTGACCCTCCGATTTCCATAATGCGAATGCGCATGTGGAAAAAGGGACAGGAGGTCCAAGAAGTTGGATTTCAATCCAACGGTGCGGACCTCTGTGAGGTCTTAACCGCATTACCTAACTTAAGAACAAGAGGGGAGGTCATGGCCTTTGGATTTTTGATCCAACAGTTCGATCAAAAGAGGGGAGGTCTGAGCTTGCAACGCACTGAGGAGATCATGGCCTTTAGATTTAAATCTAAGACTCACGACCTCACGTCTTGTGAGGAGGTCTAATCGCACAAGACAAGGAGGAGGTCGTGGCTGTGGATTTTAAATCAACGGTGCACAACATGAGATGGGGGAGGTTGTGAGCTGGGATATTTTGAGGGAGGAGGTCGGGGGTGTTAGATCCGATCCAACTGGCCACGACCTCGGTTAGGTGGGAGGTTTGCTTAGTTTAACGGTGAGGGAGGTCGGGGCCATGGATTTTTGATCCAAGGCGATGACCTCAACAAGGTGGGAGATCCACGCAGCGATGGTTTGCAGAGGAGGTCGTGGCCTTTGGATTGATCCAACGGCTCACGACCTCAAGTGAGTGCAAAAGGGAGGTCTCGAGTGGTTTGAGGCGAGGAGGTCATGGCCATGGATCGTTGATCCAAGGCGATGACCTCATGTGAGCGGGGAGGACATGGGCTGCGTTAGGCGAGGAGGAGGTCGTGGCGGTTGGATGTTAATCCAACGGCTCGACCGATCAAGGTGGAGAGGAGGTCTGACGAGCCGGGGAAAAGGTTGGGTGGGACCGGCTTTGGGAAAGTGGCTAGCCCAAGGAACGATACCAAGCTTTTAAATTCAATTTCAACAAATGAGATTTTGCAGGGTTGTTTGGAATAGCAATTGAGCTCCAAAATTTATGAAATATTAACAGAACTTGTCGACAATGAGATTAACCTTACATAAAATTTCCAGAGGTTATTATGCAATGCATTTTCTCGGAAATTCATGAAGGTTGTTCAAGGATCTGTTTTACCTCCAAAATTTATCAAACAAGTTTTACAACTTGTGATATTTTTCAGAGGGGTCCCACATCAGTTTTAGGACCAAGGAAAATATTTTCCAAATGTTTGGCACAAGATTTAAGATAATTGGAAAAGGAGTTTGACTTTTGGTCAACAAGAGCTTTGTGTTTTTGGATTACACAACTCTTGGACCAGAATTACATGAGTGTTTAGGGGTTTTCAAGGTGTGAGAAAAAGTTTTAATTTCTACACCTTAATTATACTTGAACAAACCCTAATTATACATTTGGGATGTTACAAAATCTCCCCCCCTTACAAAAATCTCGTCCCGAGATTTTGGCTCAGGCGGGGAAGGAAGATGGGTAGTCTTTCCGTTTCCAAGCAACTTCATCCACAGAATGATTTGGCCATTGAACTTTTAGGATCTTGATGACACGATTCCTTGATCTTCGTTTAGCTTCTTCAAAGATACGAACCTTCCTTTAAGACTCTTATCCATTTATAATATTTTTGTTGTACTGGGACCTAATTCTCGAACTATGTTCAGTCCAACCAACACTTTATTTAGTTACATATTGCTCCCACTCGTTTCTTGACGAGCGGATCTTATTTGATTTGTTTTATTGCATTGCTTCTCGTTAGGTCACAATTCCGACCCAACTTCTTGCACAACAAGAATTTCCAACGGAGCTTCCTCGGTTGGAACACGGAGGCACTCCTTTGAACGTGGACGCATGGAACACATCATGTATCCCCTCAAGGGCAGCAGGTAATTTCAATCTTATAGGCGATAGCCCCTTTCTTTTCGATAATGCGTAAGGATCCACGTGTCGAGGAGCCAACTTGCCCATAACGATTTAAATGTTGATGGCCCTTTCGGTCGACCATCGGTTTGATGAGGGTAAGTGATCCGAAAGAAACTCGAGTTTAGTAGCCTCTTATAGGCTATGCCAAAATTGAGGCGTGAGCAGAGAAGCACGATTGTCTTGATGACACGTGCAAATTTACGATCACGAATATGTAGAGATCCTTTGGAAAACCTACAAGAAGGTTATTTTTGACAGACTGAGAGCTTGTTCTTGATTCGATGGTTGGTGGTGCATGGCCGTTGTTAGTTGGTGGAATGATTTGTCGGGTTAATTCCGGAACAACTTGTCTGGTTAATTCCGGAGCGATTTATTTGGTTAATTCCACTAACAACGGGATCTCCGCCTGCTAACTAGCTTTACGGAGTCATCCCTCCGCAGCTAGCTATCTTAGAGGACTAAGGTCGCTCTTAGTTGGTGGAGCAATTTGTGCGGTTACTCCACTAACAAACGAGACCTTGGTCGGTTAACTAGCTATCTGAGTCATCCTCATGACTAGTCTCTTACAAAGGATTATGGCCATTTAGGCCATGGAGTTGGAGGAAATAACGCTTATGTGATGCCCTTAGATGTATAGGGAAGGAATGGTGCCACTTCGTCACACGGTTGATGACAACCCAGATGACATCGTTATTTTCTTGGGGTTCGATGTAGACTAGTAGACCTTTTTGAAATCGGGGTGGTACGGATACCATCTTGATGGCCTTTCGAGTTCTCGAGCGGGAGGCATCCGGAAGATCTTCGGAAAGACATCGGCGAAGTCACACTGCTTCTGGAACTTCACGAATATCGAGAGCGGCTTTGCTTTAAGAGTGAAAAGATGTGGACCTTGCGGCTCGGCAAACAAATAACCCGCTCACCGAAGGGACTTGTGAGGTAGATAAGCTTCTGGTGCAATCGATTTATCCCATACGTGGAGACAACCAATCCATTTCAATGGTTTGCACAGTTTAGAGGTAATTTTGGCATGGATTCCACTTCCTCAATCTTAACAGGACATTCCGACACTCGGACTCGACTCTCAACTCCAAACCGGAGAGTGAATGAGCAACGAAACCAATCAAAGGAGCGAAAAGGAGACCACCAACAAAGAACAAAAAGACCGAGGTACAAAAGATGAGATGCTCTGAATCGAATAAAATAATATCCGGGCAAGAGTTAGCGAGAAGCGTACCTAACACGATGTCGTGCCTCGAGCTTTCTCGGCTAAGATGGAGTCATTCGATTACAAACGATCTTGTCTTTGCTTTCAAGGGCAATTGTTGGCGTAATGCCCTTATAGTTGCGTGAAGAAACAAGTGATCCCGCAAATGGATTGCTATGCTTCACAGGGCAATTGTTGGCGTAGTGCCCTTCTTGCTACAAAAGAAACAAGTGATCCCAGATCATCGATTTGCGGGGACCACCTTCTTGACTTCGCAGTGCACGTGATGGAGGCACTACTGCGAACGACGAGGGTTGTTGCAAGCTTCTTAGGACAATTATTAGCATAATGGCCCTTGAGATTGCAGAAGAAACAAGTGACACCGCGACCGTCTTTGGAGTCACCCCGAGTCCTCTCTTGACACCGCGACGATCCTCGACTTTCTCTTTACGCCCATAGCAACAACAGATTTTCACCACAAGTGAAAGTCGGAAGGCATGGATCTGTAATTTGTCCCAAAACTCCTCGGACAAATCACCCAAGAACTTCTCGATTTGGAGGCATTGGCGATTGCAATGCTTGCAGATGACCGAAGAAACGATCGCTGCGCCCAATGACTTGGCAATCACCGTGTTCATGCTACACTCCTTGGGATAGTGATCGCTTCCTCGCAAAGGAAACAAGTAACTTTGGCGTGGGACAATCTCCGGTAAGTGGTTTTGTCACGATTTGCACGAGGTGTGGTACCTTTGGTTCTTTGTAGTGTCCTTCCTCACCACAACGCCGACAAACCTTGACTTTTCTAGTTCGCAATCGTCGTGTAAATGCCCTCTTCGCCACAACTAAGGCAAAAGGAGGATTTTCATCCCAACCACTTTTGTCGACCTAGTCATTCTTTGATGCGCCTGCACATCCTGCTATCACGAAGAGATGGGTTAACACGAAACCCAAGGACTAGAAGTTGAAGAAAGCGAAAAGGATGCCAACGACTAGGGAACGGAACATCACCCTAACCAAGGCCAACAAAATAGATAGTACAGATCCCTACCGAAAGTTAATAACGGATTAGATGATAGTAAATGTAAACTAATGAAACAAGCGAGAATAAAAAGAAGTTATAGGGAGCATAATAAAGGAGAAGCAAAAACAGAAGGAAATGCACTTTAAAAGCTCCCAAAATGACTCCAAAACAGCAAGGAAGACATAAGATTAAAGGCCAACTTCCCAACACAACTAACTTGTATTGAATGAGCGAGTAATTGGTTGAGAAGATTAAAAATCAGATTGTAAGATGAGATCTAAAACTATTAGAGAGCAATGTTAGTGCAGCGAAATAAGTGCTAGATACTTAGCTAGCTAGTATCACATCTTACCCTTTTATTTCCACAAATTTTAGTTGATTTAACCTCTCATTTTCTACCCTATTTAGAACCTTTGAGCTTGCTGTCCGAAATTGGCGCTTGCTGTCCAGATTTTGCATCCAAGCTTCCAAATAAATTGGCCATTCCGAAGCTTCAAAACCTTGTAGATGGGCAGCTAACACTTCAATTTGCCAAACTCATTGATTCCCCGTAACCCCATTAATCGATAACAACTATTTTGTAGAAGGGAAGATAGGAAAACAACTTTTAAAACTTAAATTAGAGGAGATGAGAAGAGAATGCTAAGATAGATGAGGAGTAAAATCGAGAATTTTCTTAAGCTTTCAAAACTCATTTGATACTTTGAAATTAGGTTTTCAAAATACCTAAAGACGACCAAGCTTGCGTTACTACGGTCAAGATAGCTCGATACCAACTTTTAGAGCACCGGATTTATTAAGCTCATAATACTTAGTCATCCAATTGACCCTAGTATTATCAACCAAATAAACCGGTCTCGAGAGATGTATACTTCCCGAATGCAAGATACATACCTCACAACAAAAGAATGTATCAATTCCATACAACACATAGTACATAAGCAACGAACCGAAGTTAATACTAATAAAGGAATAGGTCATTACAAAGAGGGCCTTCGGCCAAATAACAACAAGACTACAAAGATACACAATGAAGCAAAAGTGCCATAAGATGGCCATAACAAAAGCCAATTAGTGTGCCTTTACCCACAAGGCAACTAACCGACCGCCAAGCTAGTCGTCAAACCCGAAGCACATCTCGCAAGAGTGAAGCCATTGGGGCTCACCTCCTTCCTCCGCAACAAAAAGCCACAAAATGCCACAACCACGGCGGATGAGTACATAAAGTACTCCGCAAGACTTACGTGTGAGATAACAGAACTATAAATAGCTACATGCAAGCTTTATTTAAGTGGATGAGGCTTTGGACTCATTTTAGCATAAAGCAAGTTTCATTTGCAATAACATAATAGATTGAAGGCAATTTGACAAAGCATTTTAATTGTTGAAATTCAACGAGGTAGTAACATAGTAACAACAACAAGAACAACCTAGAAGTGACTAACCCAAGTCACCACAACAATAGCATGAACTCCCCGTTCATACCAACCATGTCAAGTTTTAATTAAAGGTTGTAGTCTAATTCTTACGGGAAATAACCAAGCGTGTCCATGACCTAGGGCGAGGCTATTCAATAGTTTTATCCTGCGAGGGTGTACCAATGTACCCACACGTCGGATCGCCTTTCCTTTAAGCACACTACCTTAGGTGTGCTTTGCACGGCTAAGTCCTACGAGACATTTCCAATGGACAATGCTAATTCGAGTCGCACAACCCACGGGAGAAAGAGACATCACACAACCTTCCCTAAGCTAATGCTCCCTCCCACATCACACACACATTTTATCTTTAAAACACACCAACCGAGCGACCCCAATTAACACCGCCCAAAGTACTTAGTCAAGAGGGTTCCATATGCCCTCGTGTGGTTAGCACGCAAAATTGCTTGGATCAATGGTGCAAGAATTCGGTCCTTGTTGACTCGGGCATACCACCACATCCAAAACCACACCTCCATCCAATATGCCCAAGTCCAAATAGTTTTCATTTTTATTTGTTTACAAATCATACAAGGGACATAATGGAATGATAGTTTTTAGGTGATCAAGGTTATCGACATAATGTCGACAACCGCCCATTTCTACCGTTATCTAAGCATTGCTAAGCATGACACCGTAAAAGCAAAAAGAGCATACTTAAATCACGGGCTCTAATTCACCAGCGATATTAGTAACTTATGGTTTGTGGCAGGGTAACAATTTAGGGCAACTATGCAATAGGAATAGCTACCTCTAAACGATAAAATACTTTGACACAAAAGCATGCATACATACAAGTTAAACAAAATATTAGACTTTAAAGTAATGGGACAATGATGGAAATGATCAAACTGCTTGCCTTTACTGTTGCTGGCCAATTTGTTGCTGAGGATCGCTCACGGAATCAATACACTGCCGGCACCTAATCGAAAAAGACGAAAAGATTCGATAAGAACGATTTAAAACAACAAGGACAACACAGCAAACAAACTCCAAACACTCTGAATTTTCTACAGCAGCAAGAGGATGATTTTTAGGGAATTTAGCAACAAGAACCAATTGATTTGGATTCTCAATGCAAAAGTTATGAGCAAAACAATTCTGCTCAGCCCTAAAAATACCAAACTGCACTATTCACTAATTTAATTATGAGGCAACATTTTCTAGAAAAGAAGTGAAGCTAAAATTTTTACTGTAAAACCAGCACCTCATGAGATGAATAACACAATTGAGTTCATCCCATTTGGAGCTATGTTGCACTTTCTACAATTTCTCAAAAACAAGAACTTGAACAAAATTATAATGCACAAGTCCTCATTTTTATAACAGCAACAAGCTCAAAACTAATTTTCATAGTAAGTTCATTAATAGAGGAAACCAACAAAGTTGGATTCACTCAAAAATAATCTACAGAGCATTAGTTATGTATTTTACAAGTTAGACATTATTTTGAGTGTATATTTAAAGTGAGTTTTAAAATCTAATGGCAAAACTGTGCTCTGGAGCTGAACTCAACTTACAATCATTTTTGGATTAAAGTCAAGTTCAAGACAGAGCTAACACAATTTGAATGACCTCATTTGGATTTAGAATGAATAAGATATGGAATTCTAAAGTTTATACCTTATTTCAGTTTATAATTAAGAGTTCACTGGAATTTCTAAAACCAAAAGAGAGGGGGAGGACGTGAACCGTTGATCTAAATCAAACGGCCCAAGACCTCCAGAGGAAACGCGCACGCGCCTGTGCAGGTCCAGAGAACATGGGCCGTTGATCTTGGATCCAACGGTCCATGTCCTCCCTGCCACGCTGCGCGCAACAGAGGGGAGGTCGTGGCCGTTGATACCGTATCCAACGAACCACAACACAAGAGGGAGGACCGGGACGGTCCAGATCAAACAAGGGAGGTCCTGGACGGCTGAGATCTTCCAAAGGAAGATCTAAACTACCAAGATCTCCCCAAGGAAGATCTACATCGTCAGACCTCACGGGGAGGTCTGGGCGGTCCAGATTTTCAAGGAGGACCTTCATGGTCTAGATTGTCCCGGGGAGGACCTTAACGGTCAAGACAACAACAAAGAGGTCTGGGCGGTTCAGATCCACTTGGGGTGGTCTGAACGGCCAAGATCTAACAAAGGGAGGTCCTAAGCGGCTCAGATTTCCATCGGGAGGTCCAGGCGGCTAAGATTTACCCGAGGAGGTCCACAAGGTTAAGAGGACCTCGGGGAGGTCCTACACGGTGGAGATCAACACAGGAGGACCTCAACGGTTAAGATCTCCCACAAGGAGGTCCTAGCGGTCAAGATCGCAAGGAGGAGGTCTGGGGTTGTCCTACAAAAGACCGGGGTGGTCTTTGCAAAGAGGACCCCGAGGAGGTCTTTGGGGAGGTCTTTGGGAGGTCTTCGCCAAAAGTCCACGGGTGATCCTTTGGCAAAGAGGTCCTAGAGATGCACGCTGCTGGAGACTAAGCCTTGACCTTAATTGCGCAACAAGGGACGAAAACAAGGCATTAAAGGCTGACAAGAGTTTACCAATGACAAGCAATGATGATCGCATTTAAGGGGAGATCTTTGTCCTAACGATAATGGCATCGTGCCATTGTCGTCCGACAAAACCCCGAGAGTCTCCCAAGGCTTGTCGCCGCGATGAGGACCTCATGGCGCCATCCAAAGCACCAACGCAGTGCGCAATAGTGTTCTTGCGACACGCCAGACCATTCCCTACCGCGGTGGTGGCCTGAACGGCGACGAGCCGTAGATTGACTACAAAAACACACGGCCAAAACACAAACAGCGATAATGAGCTCCAGCGGCGACATTCAAGCGTGTGCCAAGCTCCGCAACAACATACACGCGGTGCCAAGATCTCTGGGACTACCAGGAGGGTTACCCGGAGGTCGCGGAGTCTTGCCGAGGAGGTTGGGGACGTGGAGGACCCGAGTTGGGGAAGAAGGGTTGCTCCACGGCCAACTCCAAGCTCCAAGCTCCAAGTTAGGCCAACTCTGAAAATGTCCCAACCAATTAAGTTAGGACTTTTGGTCACAGAGGGTAGTGGCTTAGATTGAAGCAAAGGGACGGAGAGGAAAAGCCACGGGAGCACTGAGCCACCGAGGAGCTCCAAGGGCATCAATGGCGGCCAAGGAGGTCTGGGTGGTTTGAGCTCCACAGAATCGAGAGCAAATGGTGAATGGTGGAAAAAAAGCCAAGGAAAACAATGGGGAGGTATTATAGCCCGAGGAGAAAGGGTCATGAGCTAGGGTTAAGCTCATGGTGAGTTTAGCCCATGGCTCGGTCCATGGTTTGGACAGGACGTGGAGGTGACAGAGCAGCCTCAGACAAATGACTTTGGGGCGAAAAGCACTGACCCGCATTAAATGCTGGCAGGCAAGGAGCCGTTGGGACAAGACAGATCACTGCCTCCTCCACTGCCATGGCGTCTGCTGCCAGCCAGAGCTAGGAGAAGAACAGAGTTGCCCACCACCGTCCGATTAGAAATGAGGGGAGGTCGTGACCCTCGATCTAAATCGAAGCAGTAAGTTTTAGAAGGAGAAGGAGGAGATCACAGCCATTGGATCTGGACTGGGGAGGTCGTGACCCTCCGATTTCCATAATGCGAATGCGCACGTGGAAAAAGGGACAGGAGGTCCAAGGCTGTAAGATCGAGGTGGCCGACTAGAGGGGGGGTGAATAGGCGTTTTAAATTCCTTTAGGCTCTAAAAACCGATTTCTAATGCGGAAGCTAATACAAATACGGTTTTGCACAATTAAAACCTAAATCAACTAGGTTCCCCTAAGTGCACCAACAATACAAGTCTATTAATAAGTATATCAATTAAGCATATGACTTGTAAGCTAATCAATTCTAGCAAGGATGAAAAGCACAACGAACAATTGCAATCATACACAATGAATAAGCAATTTAATACAAGGTATATAAATTGCACAATGTAAAGCAAGCATTCATACACAATGAATGTAAATGCAATAGTAAGGCACAAGGATGCAAACCACAATGGACACGGTTATGTTTCTGCACTGGTGAATCGGAGACTTGCTTGGTCTCCCTAATCCACGTTGAGGAAACCCAAACTAATTGGGCGGCTCCACTAATTAAGCCTTCCTCCGAGGATCAAACACCTCGCTCCACTTGGGTTGCTCTTTCCTCCACTCCGGAGATGGCGAGCACCACGCCACTCACAAACCGCCTGGTCTTCTCACAATCTTCTTTGAGAAGCTCACGGCGCCACGACGCCCACGCCGCCTAGGTGTCGGCAAACACCAAGAGTAACAAGACTCTAACTCTCACTTGAACCAATCAAGAGTCAAAGCTCTATGGATACGAAATCCACAACCTAAGGCAACACATGCACTTAGGGTTTGCTCTCTAACCTCACTAAGTGCAACACATGCACAAGAGAGTATGAGAGGCTTGCACTAGCTCAATAGAACTCAAAGGGCACCAACAACTCGCCTCACACGGCCAAGGTGGGTATTTATAGCCCACACACACAAACTAGCCGTTGGGACAAAGTCTGCTTTGAAAAAGTTAGGAAATCGAACGATCACGCTTATGGGGCGGTCGTATCGCTTTTCCTCCAACGGCTATAAAACTAGCCGTTGGTCACCAATCGAACGACCGCCAACCAAAGTCCGGTCGATCAAGACCAAACGGTACAACCGACAAACACTGCGGTCGTCATCGCTCCACAAAGGAGCGCCAAATGCGGCTAAGTCCCACGAACACTGTTTCGAAATTTACAACCGCCACAAAGAAACGGTTGAACCGCAGCGCGGTCGTACCGCCAAAACACCTGCGGTCGTACCGCTCCAAGGGTTTTCTCAAAACAAAGATATGCTCAAATGCATCTTCTCTGGAAATATTGAACCGCCAACAAATAATCGGAATGACCGGCCTACGGTCGTATTGCCAAGACACGCCGGATTACTACCGCTCCACACCCAGAGCAACACATGCTCAAGAAAGTGCGTCGTATTGCAGATAATCGCCGATATGACCGCATCCGGTCGTATCAGCATATTACACGCGGTTCATCCGATTTTCCTGAGAAAACACAGATTGCATTCGCTTCAACTCAAATTGCAAAACACATTTGCCAATTTGATGCGCAATGCAAACAAGGGTTCAAAGGTAAGATTCTCAACAAGTTGCAAAACACATTTGCACACTTTTAGAATCATACCACAAATTGCACTTCGCTTCAACTCAATTTGCAAAACACATTTGCGAAATTGACACGCGATGCAAACAAGGATTCATGTGAGATTCTCAACAAGTTGCAAAACACATTTGCAAACTTTTAGAATCACACTCCAAGGAATAAGGTACATGGACTTACACCATTTGCAAAACACATTCGCAAACTCAAGTCACATGCTACAAGGATTATCCATGAGCCACAACTATTTGCAAAACGATTCGCAAATATTGGCAACATGTTAAGGTGAGCTAGAGCAAACACAATGAGCTATCAACACATGACAAACTCAAGCTACTAGTCAAAGACCCCTCTTAATAGTACGGCAACCTATACTAGCAATCCGGTCATCCAACCAAACACCAAGACCGGTAAAAGACTAGGAACACATCCTTAGCCCTAGCTAGTCATACCTTTGCCTTGCGCAAACACTTGAAGCTTGATGACGCACAACCTTGCTTCAACTCCGGGTTCTTGACTTGATATGCATCAACTCATGATGCATCCTTACTTGACCTTCATCAACACATGATGAAGCTTTACTTCGGATCTTGACTTGATGCTCATCAACACATGATGACATCTTCCATCCCGAGTCTTGATATGCATCAACACATGATGCACTCTTCACTTGACATCCATCAACTCATGATGGGTCTTCACTTGACTTGATAATCAACACATGATCATCTCTTCTTGACTTGATGACTATCAACACATGATGTCATCCCAAGTCATCAACCACCTGGAACATAACCTATTCATCCAACTCATGAAAAATGTTAGTTCCACAATATGATTATCATTAATTACCACAACATACCATTAACTCATAATGGCGGGACAAGATACCACAATCTTTCCCTCATTGGTAATTGATGATAACCACTTCAATAGCAAATAATTGAATAGAGTTTGGTATGAGTATATAAGCACTACATAAGTTATATATACTCAACATGAGTGTATACGAACTACACAAGTCGTATTAACTCAAGAATACATGAGCATATATTAACTACATAAGTCTCATATACTCATATGAATATATTAACTACACAAGTTAAACATATTCAAAGATATGTGAGTACACATGAACTACACAAGTTATGTTCTACTCACATATAAGTATATATAGACTACACAAGTCTTATACACTCTTATGAATAGATTAACTACATAAGTTAAACATATTCAAGAATATGTGAGCACACATAAACTACACAAGTTATGTTATACTCACATATAAGTGTATATAGACTACACAAGTCATATATACACACTTGAATATACTAACTACATAAGTTATATATATTCAAGAATATGAGCATATATAAACTACACAAGTTATATATACTCACATGAATATATTAACTACACAAGTTAAATATATTCAAGGATATGAGTATATACTAACTACACAAGTTATATATATACTCATATGAATATATTAACTACACAAGTTAAATACATTCAAGAATATATGAACTACACAAGTCTCATATACTCATATGAATAAATTAACTATGCAAGTTAAATATATTCAAAGGACATGTTTCAAAGTAAAGATCCCAATTATATATGGACAAGGAAATATGGATCAATACTAATGAAACCACAAAACATATATTGAGCTCCCCCTAAATGTGTGCATACACAAATGTGTAATGGAAACATATGCACATATTCAAGTTAGACTTTTGGTGGAGTTCAACCTATATTTTGGATCCGAGGAATGCAACAAGATATATGAATACAAAGTAGAATGCATACCTCTTTTGATCTTTATATCCAAACGAGACTAAACATGATTTAACAAATAGAAATGTTAGTCTCACAAATAGATTCATCATTATGAATGCATACCTGTTTGGATTTTCCTTTTGTTTATCCAATGAATTGGATTTTTCATTAATCACATGCATGCCTTCATGATTATTACCTTTTATATCCAAATAAGACTACACAATATGTATATCAATGAAAGTGTTAGTCTCACAATTAGATTTGTCATTAATCACCAAAACCCCATTAACACATAATGGTAGGTCTAGATTCTTCAATCTCCCCCTTTTTGGTGATTGATGACAAAACCTTTATAAATGACAACATTTGGATATAAGTCAACATAGGATAATCAATTAGGCTATTTGACTATATGCATGCATTGAAATGACAAGAGAATCTTGGTAAACTCCCACTTTTGGCACCACAAGATTCTCCCCCTTTATTCTCCCCCTTTTAGGCAACTCAAGAGATCAAGAGAATAACAAATAAAGCTCATACAAATTAACATCCAAATGTAGCTCATACAAATTCTCCCCTTTTGGCATTAAGCACCAAAACCTAAACAAATCTTAAGCAAAAGGAGAGTCTTTGCAAAACTTATGAGCTAGGAAATAAACCTCATTTTATTTTGAGCAAATAAGCATACTCCCCCTTTTGGCATAAAACAACAAAAATCCAAAGTAAAACAAAGCCATAAGGAGTCTTTTTAAATTGGTTTTCCCATATAATAGATTGCCCATTTTAAAAATCAAAACATTTTTCAATAATACTTTTTCAAAACTTTTAGGAAAACTCCCCTTACACAAAGGTTCCTCTTGAAGATAGACATTCTTCTCCTTTGACACACAAAGGTTTTCTTCGTCCAATCCATATATTTGCTTTTGACGCACAAAAGCTCCCTTTATCCAATTATCTCCTTCTTTGTCATCCTTTTGAAATATGTCCATCCAACACTTAAGATGACTTCTACTTCTTCCACTTGATCTTTGATTTGCATCCAAAAACTCTCTTTTGACATTAGGCACAAAAGCATTCTCCCCCAATGTCTTTATGTGTACCCACTTGTAAAATAATCCTTGAACATCACTTGTAGATACCATGAGTCGACAATACCACTTGTTGGTAATACATGTAGATACCACTTGTAAATAATACTCGTAGATATCACTTGTAAATCCACATGTTGATACCACTTGAAGAAAACATCGTCGACAAGGCTTGAAAGCAAAAATGATACCAACTAACAATTAATTCCACTTGTAGATACTTGGTACCACTTGGAGAGATAAGACTTAGATAGATACCACTTGAAAAGATATATCATGAAATGAACGTGATCGAGAGATACCACATGAAAAAGATATATCATGAATTTTAGGTATCGGAGAGAGCTTGGTTTGAAAAGAATTGATTGGCAAGGATTGAAATAGATATCACTTGTAGGTGGGTATAAGAAGTATACCACTTGAAGGATATCACTAGAAAGAATACCACTTATAAAGACAAGATGATATCATTTGAAGAATACCACTTGTAAACATAAGTAATATGAATTCCATGCCTAGATCAAGATGATCAAAAGGTGCTACCACTTAAAGGAATACCACTTGAATGATAAACATATCACAAGGATCAAAATGGTATTTGGAGTCAACAAAGCATGAGTGGGTAGCTTGCAAGGATTGCAAGGATCAACACGACTTGAGAGGATAGCCAAAAGATTTAGATTTGAATCTATTCGATGTCAAGATGATTTTGAGAAGCTACTCTTGGAAAGGATACCACTTGAGTAATTGCACTTGCAATCAAGGACAATTAGTAGTGAGTAGCTTGCAAGGATAACAAGGATCAATCTTGACATGAGGGAGGCAATCAAAAGATTTAGAATTGAATAGAATTGAAATGGAATCAATTGATCAAAAACAGAAAAATCGGTACAACCGCAGTTCAATTTCCGGTCATACCGTTCTTGATCGTATCACCGTGCAAAAGGCGGTCGTCTCAAAAATCGGTTGTACCGCGAATAACTCTCCGCTCCGATTTTTCCGAGCTTCGAATAGATCAAGGAATAGGAAATTTTGCAAATGATCCTTTGTTTTAATATTCAAATAAATGTTACTTAGGATCCTTATGCATTAGATTGGAGATAGTAAACTTCAATGAATATAGTTTTTATGAATTAGTCTTTTGATTTTCGCAATAAAGCTCATTTTTGAGAAACTTCTCCAAAAGAACCAAATTTGAGCAAATGAAGAAATTAAGGCATCAAATTTCATGTATGAGTTATAAATACCATTATGGACCTTTTCATGTGAATAGTTTTGGTTCATATGGCAAAACTCACTTAAGTGCTAGAAAGTGACCACTTAGGTCAACCTTGAATTTTGGATGAGTTTCAAAGTCGAATAACTTTTGATAGGTTGGCCTTTTGGAAATATTTTGAATACCAAAATTGTTTAGAATAGCCAATTCTATCATTTTCATTTTGGGACAAAAGTCAAATTCCTTTTAGAATAGATTTTACACAAAAATCTAGTTTTGGTCAAAAACAAGATACTATGATCTACAATTTTGGCTAGAAACTCATTTTCATTTGAAATAGTTTTTTTTGAATCAAAACCTTTGAAAAACATTTGGAAATCATTTGTATACATTTTGCAACTAGTTTTTCAAAGTATATACTAATAATTTCAAGAATTTTGACTTTTGGCTAAATGGCTTATTTTTGAAAAACATTACTAGCACTTAATTAATTTGGGCACACTTTGGGATGTGATATACATGGTCATGATTTAGCACTCTCCCTTAATGTGCCACTTCTTTCTTGCTCAAGAAATTAATAACAACGAATTAGCACAAGAGCAAGAACAACCCTTTTAAGATTTTACATGAATGCAACCTACACAAGGTATAAGGGCTACATACTTCAATGTAAATACTTGTTACCGAGATAGCATTGGTTTATGATACAATTTATCTTCCTCAAGCTTGGCTCCAATTTGTATATGGTGGAATCCACCTCTCCATGAGTGAGCCAAACCTCCAATACTTCTCCAAGTACCTATTAATCATTTAAGCATCTTTTGGTACCCACACTCGGTTGGGTCCTTGAATGTTAGTCACAATAGATTTGGGCACCCAAATGGCCATAACAATAGTTTTATGTGAGTTAACATTCCTAGCAAACACATTGCCATTTCTATCCTTCCTAAGCAAATAATGATCATTATAGATGATAGGCTTAGGAGTGATACCTTTGGGACATTCTTTACTAAAATGTCCTTTCTCCCGCAATTGTAGCAAGTAGGGCTTTTGCTTCCCTTGATGTCTTCTTATCTTGCTCAATTCGCTTGCCTCTTCTTTGAATGTCTTGACTTGACATCCTTTTGATTTGGACACACCGAGGCAATGTGACTATTCTTCTTGCATCCAAAGCACTTGATATTGTTGACTTGTTTTCTATCTTGCTTTGGAATGCTCTTCACCTTCTTCTTGGCGGTGAGACCAAGTCCTCCTTTGTCATTCTTCTTGTTAGGGCATACGGAGGCAATGTGACCCTTCTCATGACAATTAAGGCACTTAATATTCTTCATGTGTCTTGCATTGTGCCTCATTTTGCTATTTTCCTTTTTCTTCTTGGGAGTAAATCCAATGCCACTCTTATCTTGTAAGCATATTTGCTTGCTCAATATTTCATCGAGAGTAGCCTTCCTTTATAGCTTCTATCCAAGTCATTCTTCAAACTTGAGACTTGAGCCTTGAGCTTTTGTTTTCCTCTACAAGGTTAGTCTCAACAAGTATAGAGGAAATAGGTACATCTAATTTTGAGCAACAAGGCATATCAATTAAATCATCACAAGAAGTGGATACATTAATTTTAGATGAATTGCAAGGAGTAGGAGCAATACAAGGCAAATCATCTAATAGATCACATGTAATTCCTATATCCACTTTAGAGTTAGTATAACTTTTAAGAAGGAGGGTTTCATGTTCATTTTTTAAAACATCATAATTTTCTTGAAGCAAGTTAAATTCTTTCTTCAAAACTTTGAATTTTGAAACCTCATTTCCCATAAAAACATTTTGTTCTTCTAGCATATCTATCAACTCATCATATGAAGGTTCATCATTATCATCATCATTATATACCTTCTTTTTACCTTTTGCCATAAAGCAATGAGGCGATGTAGATGGAGTTGATGTGTCATCATCGTCGGAGCTAGAAGTTGATGTGGAGGACTTGTGGACTCTTCATCGTCGGAGTTAGAGATTGAGCATTCTTCTCCGACGCCCACTTTTGTATGCAATCCTCATTAGTTGAAATGGACCGCTCATAATATTCTTGAAGATAAGTCCACATCTCATGAACGTTCTTGAGATCGCATATGGCATCAAACACACCTACACTCAAAGCACTAAATAAGGCGTTAATTGCTTGAGCGTCGAGATGTAAGCATTTCTCTTCCTCTTTGTTGGAGCAAATTGATCCAATGGAGGAGAAAAGCCAACATCTACAATCCGCCATATATTTAGGCCCATGGCCTTAAAATAACATGACATGCGAATTTTCCAATGAGCATAATTTGTGCCATCAAATTTAGGTGCTTCACCAAGGTGCACTAAATCTCTAGTCGCCATCCTTTACTCTCTAGACGGTTAAGTCTAATAAATGAGATACCAAGCTCTGATACCACTTGTAAGATCGAGGTGGCCGACTAGAGGGGGGGTGAATAGGCGTTTTAAATTCCTTTAGGCTCTAAAAACCGATTTCTAATGCGGAAGCTAATACAAATACGGTTTTGCACAATTAAAACCTAAATCAACTAGGTTCCCCTAAGTGCACCAACAATACAAGTCTATTAATAAGTATATCAATTAAGCATATGACTTGTAAGCTAATCAATTCTAGCAAGGATGAAAAGCACAACGAACAATTGCAATCATACACAATGAATAAGCAATTTAATACAAGGTATATAAATTGCACAATGTAAAGCAAGCATTCATACACAATGAATGTAAATGCAATAGTAAGGCACAAGGATGCAAACCACAATGGACACGGTTATGTTTTACCGTGGTGAATCGGAGACTTGCCGGTCTCCCTAATCCACGTTGAGGAAACCCAAACTAATTGGGCGGCTCCACGAATTAAGCCTTCCTCCGAGGATCAAACACCTCGCTCCACTTGGGTTGCTCTTTCCTCCACTCCGGAGATGGCGAGCACCACGCCACTCACAAACCGCCTGGTCTTCTCACAATCTTCTTTGAGAAGCTCACTGCAAGACGACGCCCACGCCGTCTAGGTGTCGGCAAACACCAAGAGTAACAAGACTCTAACTCTCACTTGAACCAATCAAGAGTCAAAGCTCTATGGATACGAAATCCACAACCTAAGGCAACACATGCACTTAGGGTTTGCTCTCTAACCTCACTAAGTGCAACACATGCACAAGAGAGTATGAGAGGCTTGCACTAGCTCAATAGAACTCAAAGGGGCACCAGCAACTCGCCCTCACACGGCCAAGGTGGGTATTTATAGCCCACACACACAAACTAGCCGTTGGGACAAAGTCTGCCGAAAAAGTTAGGAAATCGAACGATCGCCGCTTGGGGCGGTCGTCGCTTTTCCTCCAACGGCTATAAAACTAGCCGTTGGTCACCAATCGAACGACCGCCAACCAAAGTCCGGTCAGATCACCGACCAAACGGTACAACCGCACAAACACTGCGGTCGTATCGCTCCACAAAGGAGCGCCAAATGCGGCTAAGTCCCACGAACACCTGTTCTGGAAATTTACAACCGCCACAAAGAAACGGTTGAACCGCAGCGCGGTCGTACCGCCAAAACACCTGCGGTCGTACCGCTCCAAGGGTTTTCTCAAAACAAAGATATGCTCAAATGCATCTTCTCGGAAATATTGAACCGCCAACAAATAATCGGAATGATCGCCTACGGTCGTCTCAGCTCAAGACACGCCGGTACTACCGCTTCCACACCCAGAGCAACACATGCTCAAGAAAAGGTCGTATCATTGCCTATAATCGCCGATATGACCAAGATCCCGGTCGTCTCAGCACATTACACGCTCGGTTCATCCGATTTTCTGAGAAAATACAGATTGCATTCGCTTCAACTCAAATTGCAAAACACATTTGCCAATTTGATGCGCAATGCAAACAAGGGTTCAAAGGTAAGATTCTCAACAAGTTGCAAAACACATTTGCACACTTTTAGAATCATACCACAAATTGCACTGCGCTTCAACTCAATTTGCAAAACACATTTGCGAAATTGACACGCGATGCAAACAAGGATTCATGTGAGATTCTCAACAAGTTGCAAAACACATTTGCAAACTTTTAGAATCACACTCCAAGGAATAAGGTACATGGACTTACACCATTTGCAAAACACATTCGCAAACTCAAGTCACATGCTACAAGGATTATCCATGAGCCACAACTATTTGCAAAACGCATTCGCAAATATTGGCAACATGTTAAGGTGAGCTAGAGCAAACACAATGAGCTATCAACACATGACAAACTCAAGCTACTAGTCAAAGACCCCTCTTAATAGTACGGCAACCTATACTAGCAATCCGGTCATCCAACCAAACACCAAGACCGGTAAAAGACTAGGAACACATCCTTAGCCCTAGCTAGTCATACCTTTGCCTTGCGCAAACACTTGAAGCTTGATGACGCACAACCTTGCTTCAACTCCGGGTTCTTGACTTGATATGCATCAACTCATGATGCATCTCACTTGACCTTCATCAACACATGATGAAGCTTTACTTCGGGATCTTGACTTGATGCTCATCAACACATGATGACATCTTCCATCCCGAGTCTTGATATGCATCAACACATGATGCACTCTTCACTTGACATCCATCAACTCATGATGGGTCTTCACTTGACTTGATAATCAACACATGATCATCTCTTCTTGACTTGATGACTATCAACACATGATGTCATCCCAAGTCATCAACCACCTGGAACATAACCTATTCATCCAACTCATGAAAAATGTTAGTTCCACAATATGATTATCATTAATTACCACAACATACCATTAACTCATAATGGCGGGACAAGATACCACAATCTTTCCCTCATTGGTAATTGATGATAACCACTTCAATAGCAAATAATTGAATAGAGTTTGGTATGAGTATATAAGCACTACATAAGTTATATATACTCAACATGAGTGTATACTGAACTACACAAGTCGATTAACTCAAGAATACATGAGCATATATTAACTACATAAGTCTCATATACTCATATGAATATATTAACTACACAAGTTAAACATATTCAAAGATATGTGAGTACACATGAACTACACAAGTTATGTTCTACTCACATATAAGTATATATAGACTACACAAGTCTTATACACTCTTATGAATAGATTAACTACATAAGTTAAACATATTCAAGAATATGTGAGCACACATAAACTACACAAGTTATGTTATACTCACATATAAGTGTATATAGACTACACAAGTCATATATACACACTTGAATATACTAACTACATAAGTTATATATATTCAAGAATATGAGCATATATAAACTACACAAGTTATATATACTCACATGAATATATTAACTACACAAGTTAAATATATTCAAGGATATGAGTATATACTGAACTACACAAGTTATATATATACTCATATGAATATATTAACTACACAAGTTAAATACATTCAAGAATATATGAACTACACAAGTCTCATATACTCATATGAATAAATTAACTATGCAAGTTAAATATATTCAAAGGACATGTTTCAAAGTAAAGATCCCAATTATATATGGACAAGGAAATATGGATCAATACTAATGAAACCACAAAACATATATTGAGCTCCCCCTAAATGTGTGCATACACAAATGTGTAATGGAAACATATGCACATATTCAAGTTAGACTTTTGGTGGAGTTCAACCTATATTTTGGATCCGAGGAATGCAACAAGATATATGAATACAAAGTAGAATGCATACCTCTTTTGATCTTTATATCCAAACGAGACTAAACATGATTTAACAAATAGAAATGTTAGTCTCACAAATAGATTCATCATTATGAATGCATACCTGTTTGGATTTTCCTTTTGTTTATCCAATGAATTGGATTTTTCATTAATCACATGCATGCCTTCATGATTATTACCTTTTATATCCAAATAAGACTACACAATATGTATATCAATGAAAGTGTTAGTCTCACAATTAGATTTGTCATTAATCACCAAAACCCCATTAACACATAATGGTAGGTCTAGATTCTTCAAAGGCGTTGGATTTCAATCCAACGGTGCGGACCTCCTGTGAGGTCTTAACCGCACACGAACTTAAGAACAAGAGGGGGAGGTCATGGCCTTTGGATTTTTGATCCAACGGTTCTGATCAAAAGAGGGGGAGGTCCTGAGCTTGCGCAACGCACCAGGGAGATCATGGCCTTTAGATTTAAATCTAAGGGCTACGACCTCACGTGCGCGGGGAGGTCTAATGCGCACAAGACAAGGAGGAGGTCGTGACCGTGGATTTTAAATCCAACGGTGCACAACATGAGATGGGGGAGGTTGTGAGCGCCTGGATATTTTGAGGAGGAGGTCGTGGGTGTTGGATCCGATCCAACGGCTCACGACCTCGATTAGGTGGGAGGTTTGCTTAGTTTAACAGTGAGAGGTCGGTCAGGCCATGGATTTTTGATCCAAGGCGATGACCTCAACAAGGTGGGAGATCCACGCAATGATGGTTTGCGAGAGGAGGTCGTGGCCTTTGGATTGATCCAACGGCTCGACCTCAAGTGAGTGCAAAAGGAGGTCTCGAGTGGTTTGAGAGCGAGGAGGTCATGGCCATGGATCGTTGATCCAAGGGCGATGACCTCATGTGAGCGGGAGGACATAGTGCGTTAGGCGAGGAGGAGGTCGTGGCGGTTGGATGTTAATCCAACGGCTACGACTGATCAAGGTGGAGAGGAGGTCCGACGAGCGAGGGAAAAGGTTGGTGGACCACTTTGGGAAAGTGGCTAGCCCAAGGAACAAGCACCAAGCTTTTAAATTCAATTTCAACAAATGAGATTTTGCAGGTTGTTTGGAATAGCAATTGAGCTCCAAAATTTATGAAATATTAACAGAACTTGTCGACAATGAGATTAACCTTACATAAAATTTCCAGAGGTTATTATGCAATGCATTTTTCTCAGGAAATTCATGAAGGTTGTTCAAGGATCTGTTTTACCTCCAAAATTTATCAAACAAGTTTTACAACTTGTGATATTTTTCAGAGGGGTCCCACATCAGTTTTAGGACCAAGGAAAATATTTTCCAAATGTTTGGCACAAGATTTAAGATAATTGGAAAAGGAGTTTGACTTTTGGTCAACAAGAGCTTTGTGTTTTTGGATTACACAACTCTTGGACCAGAATTACATGAGTGTTTAGGGGTTTTCAAGGTGTGAGAAAAAGTTTTAATTTCTACACCTTAATTATACTTGAACAAACCCTGATTATACATTTGGGATGTTACACGTACACAATTCAAGATGTCAGAATTACTCCATAAGAGAAAATTAAAATTAAGACTAAATTAAGGGCGTTGTTGCTAGTCAGATTAGTGACATGTTTATCTAGTCAAATTAAAAGGCAACATGTATGCATGCATGGATTGGTTGCCACAACAAATAGTAGTACGTATTTTTGTAGGTATATAAATACGTACGTGGCTCGTAGGTTGCAGAGGTCAATCATGGGCTGAGGAGAGCTCACGGCTAGAAGGCCAACGACGTTGATGACGACATCGTGAGGAAGAGCGACGGCGATCGCCGACCTCCTCGCCTTGGTCCTCGCCGTCATGCTCCGTGTGCTCACCATGGCGCGCGACGTACAGTCTGTGAGTTTTCAATACCATAGTGATCGAGTTTTTTTTAACTCTATTGGTCTGGTTATTAATGGAGGGTGCGAAGGCATGATCATTCTTTTAAAACGTATCACAAACTAAGACGAAGAGACGTATCGTAACGTCGGTGTGCGAGATGGAGAGACGCATCGCACGGGAACCGAAGCGGTTTGAACATTTCACAGATGGTTCTAACCACGACCCGTCTGTGATACATATCACAGACCGTTATATTTTAAAAAAACTGTATGTGAAGTATGCATTATCACATACGGTTCTTGTTAATAACCATCTGTGACAATTATATATCATAGACGATTTTTTCATTAAACCGCCTGTGATAGTAAACATGTTCAACATAGACAGTAACTTAACTTCAAACTAGATTTTCTTATATCATTTTTTTATATTTACATATGGCCAAACAGCATGGCTAGTCGCTTCTTACAAAAGATTTAAAAAAAGTAGAAATAATAAAAGATCAAGTTTTTCTAGTGGCCCAAGTAGCCTGCTATCTCCGTTGTCAAAGCTTCGTAGGTGACGTCGTCAGCATCGGAGGGTTCAGGATCAGCGCAGGTTTCTTGAAACACTTCCAACCGTTGACGCGATCGTTCCATAGTCGCCCAAAGAAGCTCCTACTGAGGAGCCAAATAGAAAAGCGCTCATAGGCCCTCTTCTCTTGCTTGAGGGGTCTTGGCTTGGTCGACTTGGTCGTTCGCCGCCTCGATGTCGCATTCCAAGCGACAGCAATCCTCCTGCAGACGTGCAACGTCTTGCTCAAGGACTGCACCGATGGCGAGGTTAGCTCGCCGAAAGCTGCAGACCACCCAGAAGACACAATTGAGGAGGTGTCTAGATGGCGCAATGTCGTCGTCACGTGTCCCGGCATAACCTCCGTCGGAGGAGGGAGGACACTGTTATCACAGTATCCTTCCGCAGCTTCCGCCAGCGTACAGCCGACGAGGTGCTCGTATAGGATGGCCAAGTAGGGCATCAATGCCGGTGTTAGGGGAGAAGAGTGGGGATCCATTTTGTTTGTGCTTGAGAGTAGAGCGATGTGTGAGGAGTACGGTGGCGGTTAATCATTCTCATAAAACAAGGAGTAACGTCGGCGCGGGAGACGAAGAGACTCATCGCGCGAGAGCCGAAGTGGTATTGAACATATCACAGACACTTCCAACCACAAACCGTCTGTGATACAAAATTATCACAGACGGTTCTTAACAAGAACTGTTTGTGAATTATCACAGACGGTTATATTTAAAACTCGTATGTGATATTTATTAATATCACAGACGGTTCTTAACGATATTTCATAGACAGTTTTAAACATGAACCGTCTGTGATATTACGCCTTCTGAGATGGTTTTTATCAGTAGCGATAATACGACGTCGCTAAACCAAAACCGTCTATGATTAGATTTACATCGACGGTTCCCGGAACTGCTCTATGATGAGGCGTCCAGTATAGCCTCTTTTGTAGTAGTGGTGGGATGTGGTTGAATGGTATAGATGGGATCGTCCTAAATGGGATCATTCAAGTGGTCAGTTTGGTTGGTGGGATGGGGTGGTAGAGATTGTGTTTGGTTGGTTGTATGAGATGATACCCAAATTCAAGTTTGGAAATAGAGGATGACATCCCAGGCCCACATGCTAGAGAGAAGATGAGAAAGACAGACAAGGTGGCCCCCGCATGCAAGTGAGACAACACAGAGAGCTTCTAGGGCAGCTCGGGCTTGGCTCGCTGGGGAAGGAGGCCAGAGTGGCGGTGTGGCTTGTCGGGGAAGGAGGCCGGAGCAGCGGCGTGGCTCGCCGGTGAAAGGAGGCGCGATGTCGAAGGGAGAAGGGGCTGGTGACTCTTCGGACGGGCGACGCCTGGGAGGGAGCGGAGTTCGCCGGGGAAGGAGGCCGGAGCGGCGGCGTGGCTCGCCAAGGAAGGAGGGCGCTGTGGCGAAGAGAGAAGGGGCCGACAGATCTGCAGACGGGCAACGCTTGGGAGGGAGCGGAGCGCGCCGGGGAAGGAGGCCGGAGCGGCAGCGTGGCTCACCAGGGAAGGAGGCTGAGGCAACAGTGCGCTTGGAGGAGGCGAGGGTGAACGGCGTGGTTCAGTGGATTTCAGCGTACTAACCGGTACAACATTTCAATGGAATATTCCCTTCAGTGAAATAGTTTGGTCCTAGACTATTTGGTTCCTGAATGGAACCAAACACGTGAATAGCCTCATTCCTCGAACCGTTTGTTCCTAGACTGCTTTGTTCATTGAACTAAAACACACCCTAAGAAGCAGTCTAGCTAGGACAACTTGAGCGTAGGAAAAAAAAACACGGATGGGTCTTTAAAGAAAAGTTAAGACAAGGTCACTGTTGAAGCAAGCCTTGAGGACCACGTTAGGTCGCACGGTGGGGGGAGTCCTGAGGCGATATGTGTTCGTTTGTTCCCAGCCGGCCTGTGGACGCGAAGCGCGCCAGAAGTTTCACCCAATAAACGTGGCAGAAACGTAGGACGGCACCGGTGGGTGGGCGCCCGCGATTCCCCATGCGAGCGGGCGATATGTGCGAGTGTGCGACCCTCCGCACGGGCTCACGAGAGGGCAATGGCTCTTGGCTTTGTTTTTCTTTCCTGGGGACGACCCGTCGCCGGGTCAAACAGTTGTCCGTGCGACCGTGCCCCTCAATGCGAAACTGCCGAAACATCACTGCAGCCTGCAGGGATTTGGACTCTGCATCGCACGAGACTTACCAAAACTGCACGCAGTGTGTACTTGTGGAATGGAGGTCAGCAGCAACAATTCAAGTGGTTGGTTACCTGGCACATGTATTCGAGCAAGGACGCACGGCTATACAGCGGTAATTCGAGACGAAACACTGGGCTGCCCGGGCGCGGCCGGGGTCCGGATCACAGCGTACGTGACCATAAGCCATCAACTTTAAGACGGGAAGCAGATTTGTCAAGTCCTCACTTGGAAGGAAAGTACCCGGTTTTGATACCGCCCACACGAAGCAAACTCTCCTCCTAGGCCTGCAGCGGCGCCGCGTCAGCCAACCCGGAAGTTGCCATTGCATTGCATGCCACATGCCCAAAGAAAAAAGAAACGAGAGAGGAAATGGGACGGAAATTCCAGTCCCAGGGCCAGCTGAAAGCTCCAGAAACCGGGACACGATTAAGTTAACTGGTCTACGCGTCACGCAAGGCTGAAAGCACATCACGCGATGTTAGAATAGCCAATTCCTTGATCGAATCGATCAACAATCATGGCGTCACCTCGCTTTCGTGGTTTGTTTATTGCTGCAGTCAGTTTCAGCCGTCCCGAGAACGAACCGGACAACCGGTGGTGACTTCAGGAGTCCCGCGTGCTTGTTCCTTTCCTGAATCCTGACGGCTATCTGCCTATCTCCAATGCTGGCTTATTGACGCTATCTGCGACAATACTATACCATACGGGCTTAGGAAAGCCAAATCAACTAAAATAATGCCGTATTTGCTTGTCCGTATCGGGAGGCACAGCATTCTCCGGCAGCCGCCACGAAATCAGCAGTACGACATGTTGTTTGTCCGCATCCTCCATATTAATTACCAAGGTCCCAAGTAATGCTCTGTCATCTGTTTTACTTAGTAAAATGCCATGGAAGAAGAGTACAAGACTTTGTCCTCACTTTGCTAAAGTAAAGGAATAGTGTTCTATGCGACTAAACCATGCCTTTTTCATTCTACAACTACCAGATTAAAAATTGAGGAAATGGCAAAATTTTGACATTATTGCATTAAAGGAGTAGTAAACCAAAACAAAACAAAAGTTAGTTTGCCCAGCACAGCCGGGTGTAAACAAAAATCTATTATGTTATTAAAACGATAGAAAAATAAGCCACCACATTCGCTTTTAAAGGCTAGAAATTCCCACCTTAATCGGTGAAAAAAGAGAAACATCCACACTGTTGATTATGGTGGGTCCAGATTATAACGATCTAAATTAAAGGAAAGAGTCTATGTCAAGTACAATATAAAAATAAGAGTCCATCTCAAGTACAATGTAAAAATAACTGAATTTTGGAATAAAAAATAAAATAAAATTAGTAACTTAATTTTGATACTAATTCTAACTAAAATTCGAAATCAAAAATAAAATAAAATTAGCAACTTAATTTTGAAACGAATTCCTAAGTAAAATCACTAGATAAACATAATTCAAAATAAAAATAAAAAATTAGTAATATGATTAGTAAACTAATTCCAACAAAAAATAATTAAAATTCAGAATAAAATAAAAATAGAAAATTGATTTTGATACGAATTCCTAAAAAATATATAATTCAAAATAATTTTTTGATTAGCATACTAATTCCAAATGAAATACCTAGATTTTGAAATTTAAAATAAAATAAGAAATTTGATTTCAATAACTAGAATTCAGAATAAAAATAAAATAAAAATAGCAAATTGATTTTCATACAAATTCCTAAGTAAAATTCCTAAAAATATATAATTCAAAATAATTTTTGATTAGTATACTAATTCCAACAAAAATACCTAGATTTTGGAATTAAAAATAAAATAAGAAATTTGATTTCAATATGAATTCCAAAATAAAAACCCTAATAACTGTAATTCAGAATAATTTTTATAAAAATTTGTAATTGATTAGTATACAAATTCCAATAAAAAATAATTGAAATATGGGGTAAAACTAAAAATAAAATTTGCAATTTGATGTCCTAATTCCAAAGTAAAATATTTAAATAACTAAAATTCAGCAAAAAAAAATTAACATTATCAATTTGATTTACATACTAATTCCTAAGTAAAATCCTAATTAAATATAACCAGAATAAAAATTAAACAAAAATTGCAATTGGATCGTTGTATGCAATTTTAACAAAAATAAATTCTATTTGGAATAAAAAATTAAAATTGGCAATTTTATTTTAATGTGAATTCCAAATTAAAATCCATAAATAAATTTAATTAGACATAAAAATTAACAATTGGATTAGTATATGAATTCTAACAAAAAATAACTTAAATTAGGGATAAAAAATAAAAGAAAATTTGAAATTCTATGTCCATACGAATTCCAAAGTAAAAATCCCTGAATAACTAAAATTTCAAGTAAATTAAATATAAATTATAATGAGGATACCACGAATGATGTTGAATGAGACCACAAAAGAGTGCAATGATGTCGATTTGTCCTACAAGAAGACATTGATCCATAAGGAAACAAAGAGACATGGCAGCGACGATGAAGATAAGAACAATTTCATGCTGCTCACCTTAGCCGTTTCACGAGGACAATGTTGTGCTACTCGCCGAAGAGAAAGGTCGGAGTCGAAGGAGCCAAGTGTTGTGACGATAAGTGGTGAGTATTAGCGTTATTGAAGAAGTCAATGGCCAAAGAAGCTTGAAGATGGGGAAGCCCTAGCAAAGAGGAGATGAAGGTTTACATTGAAGACGAGCTATCGACAATATGGGGTTATCGTGTAGTTAGGAGCTACCATCGTTGGTGACGCGACGTCGCCGGCGATGGCGAAAAGATTCTCCGTATCGTTAGACAGCAACTAAAGTAGACATACCGGCATCAGTGAAAATGGGAGGTCATAGCAGTTAGTAAGGAAACTACATCGTTGAGTTGGATAGCATCGAAGAGGAGCAACCAACATGCTAGAAGAAGACATTGAGCAAGTATAATATCGTCATGTGTATATACATGCATGCATCCATACGAATATAAACACGAGTGTACATAAACAAAGGAGCAAAGAGTTCAGAGTAGAGATGGTGCAATAGTAAGGAATAAGCTCGGGGTCATCAGAGAGAGTGTGAAGGGTGTCCACGGCAATGATTAGCAACATTTGCACGTATGCATGTTGATATCACAACGGTTAGTATTAAACAATAATTGGAGAGAAGTAGAAGATAACTATGTGGTAGAGTATTGCATCGGAAGGGGTAGCAGCTGAGAGATATTGATCAAGAATTAGGCTTACTGTTGGAGATTGAAGCAGAAAAACTATGGCGGGGAGAAGAGATAGAAGACACAGTTCGGTAGGGCAACCAACGTGAGGGAAGATAAGTTCAAGGTAGGTCACCCATGGTGCATCGGTGTATACGTGGGCAAGGTACTATAATACCATGTAAACTAATAAGATAATTTATTGTATATATAATCATTGTATTGCTTGAGATTACTAGAGGTACATGTGCATGCAAATATTTTGGAAAAGAGTAACCAGTGGAGAAAAAATAAGGGCATGCAGCTACATGATGCATACATGATGGAGAGTGGTTAATTTATTATGCTAGAGATTTTCTTCTATCAAAACTTATACATCAGTTAAGTTCCTCAAGTTGTGTTTTTCTTCAAGTTTATATTGTCATTTCTAATGTTTATGATATCTTAAAAATTTAAATAGCTACGAGATACGTAAATATATTATCAAGCATCTAAGTTATATCATTTGATATTAAAAAACTTTAAAAAAATCTAGCCGCGCAAATACGCGGGACACCCTGCTAGTTGTAATGAAAGAACACGCCATTGCTGGCAATGGCTCTGACGGCCTACACGCAGTGCACCGAAAAAATACGTCCGCTGTCGAAATGAATCTTTGCTTCACCATTGAAAGTTCTCTTTTCTCCGACCATTCTATGATATGGTTGCAAGGAAAGCATTCACGAGGTTTAAAAAGAAGATCAATATTTATCCAGCAATGCGTAGTGCAATGTAGTAGTAGCTAGGGAGAAAACTTTTGATCAGACAGCTAGTAGTAGTACCATATGCTTCTATTAACACCATACCTACTATGATACTCAAAACCTATGGAGCATATAATCAGTAGGCAGTAGCAATGCTCACTGGCGCATTACATCAATATATACTAGCATTAATTTTGCCAGAATGCTATACTTTCATTTTGAGCAAGATCCAAGCATGACTAGAGCAATGCTCACTGGAAGATTTCAGTCGCAAGGTGTAGCGGGATTTTTGTAACAGAAACTCAGGAGGATGTTTTTTTTTCCGTGTTGCCATGTTTCTCCTTTTGTTATTGCACTTAGCTTTGCCCTATCACACAAGTTCGTTGCCCGAATTGTGTTTTGCTATGGGCATAGTTAGCGATGTCCGAGTGAGAACTCGAGGTTCGGTTTGTATAGATGCACTCTTAAGCTTACATCTTAGCCGCCTTCAACTGGGCCTTATGATCGACAAGAAACAACCGTGTTCAAAAATCATATTGTGTATTCGCCTCTGCAGTTGCTTACAAAGCTTTATCCTTCTTGCAATAGTGGAAGCTCATTGGTGCAACAAAAACACAAGCAAGGCATGGAGAATTTGGTCACACAATTGCGGGGAGGCTTCTGCAGACTTCAATCTGAAGGTCCTGTTCGTGTGGGAATTGGTTAGGTTGTAAGCTTTTGTAGTTCGTGTTTAAGTTGGTTTGGTTTTTGTTGTCCGGCTCTCGCATCTGCATCTTGTTAGAATTGTCATTGCGACTTGTCGCTTTGCTCTAGTCATTGTAAAGTCGGTGTCCCCAACATGAACACTGTATGAATTTGTATCGCTTTGTCACTCATTTGTATGAATTGAATTATGTTTGAATGGAATAATCTTGTATCAATTTTTCACTAATTTGTAAGGTTGATTTTCTAGCTATTTCTCTTCTCGATCAGATGCATGTTATGCTCCCTGTGCTGAAACCATGTTAGCAGATTTTGCAACTAATATAAACACGCCTTTGAACATGCATGGAAATATGTCGCTTGAGTATTCTTGCTGGGATTTATTCTTGTCTATCATGCCAAGTATTATCACGTAAGAAGAATTTTTGAAGTCAATATGGATAATATCTCGCACAATTTTCAAATTTGATTCAACAAAGTACAAAAAAACACTCATATAAATGAACTGTGACGTGTGAATTTGGTCTCTGAATCGACGTCCTCAAACTTTGATATCATAATTTGGTACTATTGGTTGCAAAAATATGTTTGGTATTATCAGGACATGATCAAGGATATTTTAGACATTTCGAACAAAAAAAAGCCAACTAGTCCATAAAAAACCATATTGCCAAACACCCTCAGTTGGCTTAAAAGCTAAGGACTTATAAGCTACTTAAACCAAAAAGCTGGCTTTAAGCTATAAGCCAAAAAGCTTAAGCCTAAACAAAGAGGACCAATAGCTTGCAGTTATGATGCTCCGAGCGGAGAGCATTGATGTTTCATTAAGTGCCTTTAGAGCTCCTCTTTCTGTCTGGATCTCTTCTGGGGTCCCAAAGAAACGAAACGCAAAAGAGGAACAGGTTTCTTTCTAGACGATTTATGAAGCGCCAAAGCTAAATCCTAAAAGAAGAGGAACTGAATAATGCATCGCATGATGAGCTAGCTAGACGCGGTGTCTTTCCTCGGAACCGAGATGCTGTCTACAGACCAGATGGTCCAGATCAGATAACAAATTAATGGGGGATGGGCCGATCTTGCACTCCTACATATCTGGATCAGATATGCAGGCAAACGGCGAATGGATAGTAAACCTAAACGTCCACAGATCCCCCCGTTCATTATAATTAGATTGGTTTGTGAACACAGGTGTAACATGTCAAAACTCAAAACATGAAGGCAAATCATTGTAACGTGAATTGGTCCCCGGAAATTAATATGGTTATTTCCTTCATGCGACAACTTCAGAGTTCAGACCGTGAATTAGGGGGTGATCAAAGCGCATCACGCTTACATCGCAAGACCAATCATGCGTGCATAGTGCAGCATGATGGACTTTGAATTACTCAAGGGAAAAACCTTTTTAAAAACCATGATGTCAAAATCGGTTTTAATTTCTTTCGCAGTAATTAACCAGTATTGTCCTTTGTTCTTTTTGCAAACTAGGCCCGACTCGTTTCATCATGCTGGCGAATTGTTAATCGGTTAGTGCATCGTTATCAACGAAGGGATTACGACTGGTTCCAAGAGATGGTGTGATGTATAACCGCAACATCATTAATTTATGCGACATATGTGTGGTAGCAACAAGACTAGACAGTTGGTACATAATACGTACCCTTTGTCATGAGAGGACCGAATAATGGAGTGGTCAAAGGCTGTGAGAAGTGAGTGCGTTGTATTATCAATGAGAGAAGAGGAGTCCCCTCTTACATGCCCTTGGGGCCATATATATATAGGAGAGGGGGAAGAGACACTTGCCTTATTGCCTCTTCCTTGCGGTCATATATAAATGAGTATTTGGTTACATTTTCGTAGGTACTGCTATATGTCTAACTTATGTATATACTCATATTCCCTAGGGTATACTAGGTATTCCCAACAATCCTATGGGATAGACACTGCTACAACAATAGGTGTTGTTGTAACCGACCCTTAATCAGGTGCATAATTCAACACCAAATTAATTTGTATATTCGGTGATCCCACGAAATCATGCTTCATTGTTCATCGAGTAAACTTGACATGAACCGAAGAGAAGATGCCCAGTACTGTGTATACTACAATCGCATGCATGTCTGAGCTAAAGAAGTCTGGAGTTTTCAAAAGCATCTGGGAGTACCGAAATATAGTCCAAAGGCGTTACAGGAGTAGTTGACCAAACTACCGAACGCCGTACGTTGGACAGGGAAAAGGAACTATAGAAGCTGCATTATTTTCTGCTCTTAAACCTACTGCATTACTTGCCCAAATGATATGATTGCAAAAGCATTTGGTTGGTTAGAAATAGACCAATAATCGAAATACTTAAACCGCTAGCTCTATAAAGAGGTTAACCAGTACATGTCCTAGTCATCAACCAGAAACAAGTTAGGCACTAAGAAATAAGATCTTGCTGGGAATGCTTGCACAATATGAAGCGTCTTAAATTCTTAATAGTGTGCTATACCCGAGACACAACATACACTAAAGAAGAACGTGAAAGGAAGCATCTGATCCCTTACGGTCCACCGGGTTAAACATGTCGCTGTAGTAAATTAATTAGTAATGGATGCCATGGTGATTTTTTTCCTTGATGCGGCCGTGGTGATTTGCTGGTGCGCTAATGGTGCGGTCAGTGCCAACTTTTCCGCGGAGAAAACGTGGCTCAGTGCTTTTGGCGTTTCTGCATTGTTGGAGCAGGTGACGAAGGAAGAAACCGCACAAAGCACCAGGCATAAACTAGCACCAGCGAAGTGAAAAAGGGCATGCAGTCGGGCCGGATCCAGGCACCAGAGCGACCCGAACCCGAGACCAAACGACGTCAGTGCTGATGATCGCGTGCCACTGGCGCTGCCCCCAATTGACCGCAACGATTGCACCGGTGTAATTTCCACTCGACAGGACAGCTTGAGCGATGTTAACTGGGAGCACTGTCAACGCAGACTCCACGGCCACTCCCTGCCCAGGCCATTGGCGGTGTCCGATCTCTGCACAGTCGCGGCCATTAATTGGACGTGTAGTCGCGATGAAGCAACAGTGATCTAATGGAGGACTAGATTCCATCTCCTGAACTGAAGCGTGACGAGGTGAGGGAGAGGACGGGCCACACCGATCGAGGGTCCGACCCGGCGACCCGGATCCGGCCCGGAGCGGATAAGAACGAGCTGGGCTCGCCTATGAAAGGAACACTCGCCTCAAAGCATCCTTTCCTGCTGGTTTATTACCACCACGTCCACTACACTACCGGTGCTGTTGATATTTGCAAGTTGCAACCTTTCTCCGGTCTACAAAGACCTTAGCTTTCCTGCCTCCACTTCTTTCATCCAAAGCCCCTCCTTTTCCTCTCCCCTTCTCCCCTCTTTTCTCCCCTCAACCCTCTCTCCACATTCTTCTTGTTCTGCGCCTTGCTGTATTGGTTCAGGATCAAAATGGCAATGGACGATGGATCGCCGCCGCTACGGGTCAATACCAGAGGCGGCGCCATGGTAACGTGGCTCTCTCTTCTTCTGTTCTTGCTTCTTTTTTTTCCCCCAGGCTCTGTTTCTTGGTTATCGGTTGATTCTAATTAATGGCGGTGCTGGATCGAATGCGGCAGGGAGGAGGGGAGTGCGACGAGGCGGAGAACCAGCGGTGGCCGCTGTGGCTGAAGCCGCTGCTGGCGACGGGCTTCTTCGGGCAGTGCAAGCTGCACGCGGACACGCACAAGAGCGAGTGCAACATGTACTGCCTCGACTGCATGAACGGCGCGCTCTGCTCCCAGTGCCTCGCCTACCACCGCGACCACCACGCCATCCAGGTGAGCAAAAGCATGGCATTTCTTGGCATTGGATTAATCGGAGCAGATGCCCCCCCTTTCTTTGAAACAAACGGCAGCTCCCTTGTTTCCATTGGAACACTCAAAAGAGCGAGGCTTAGCTTAACTGAAACGGAAGAGTCCCTCTCTAAGACTTAGCTGTATCCAGCTCCCAACGGCTTCTCTTTTCTTACACGCGTTAGGAGCAATCCAAAGATCAAAATAACTAACTTTCTTGAATTGGCAGCAAATGCCCCTGTTCCATCTCCTGCTTCTCGCTGACGACGATGCCTTATTTGTTTGTTTGATGTGTGTGAGGCAGATAAGGAGGTCCTCCTACCACGACGTGATCCGGGTGTCGGAGATACAGAAGGTGCTGGACATCACCGGCGTGCAGACGTACATCATTAACAGCGCGCGTGTCGTGTTCCTGAACGAGCGCCCGCAGCCGAGGCCCGGCAAGGGCGTCACCAACACCTGCGAGGTCTGCGAGCGCAGCCTCCTCGACACCTTCCGCTTCTGCTCCCTCGGCTGCAAGGTACACCGCCGAGCCAACACCTATTTCAAGATTTATTCAGTTCGCCCATGCTCCGCAACAGCATTGTAAATTGCAATGTTCCGTGGATGCGCAGATCGTTGGCACCTCCGGCGACTACCGCGTCAGGAAGAAGCACGCCAGCAGCAAGAAGAAGAAGCTGCAAAAGGGCGCGGTGGCGTCGGACTCGGAGGACTCGTCCACAAGCACTAACGGCGGGAGCGACAAGAGCAGCGTGGTGCAGAGCTTCACCCCGTCGACCCCGCCGGCGACCGCCAACAGCTACCGCACCGGCAAGCGGCGCAAGGGCATCCCGCACCGGTCGCCGTTCGGCAGCCTCATGGTGGAGTTCTAGAGCAGAGCAACGCACGCACCAAAACAGTGGTACTCCTGTAGCATGCACATCCATATCTATATCTATATCTATATCTATATCTATATCTATATCTATATCTATAGTTGTTCTATAATCGATACATAACAAGGCCCCATTGCACCCCTGTGCTTCTGGATGAGGAGGCCGCTGCAATGCAATGCGGGATAGTTACTTCCATAGTTACAGTTAATGTACTAGTAACAACGGTTCGGGTACGTTTCTCTCTGGATGAGGAGGAGGTAGTAGTAGTTACTATGCCATAACTACTAAGTTTTGGAACATCCTTATAGGGGTTTCTAGTCTGGTTACTTGTGTTTGCTATGGTAGGTGTACATATATGCATACTGTCACAGATGGGGGTGGTCGTAGGAGATGGTGCTCCGGTGTTCATATTTGTGCTTGCCTGTAAATCTGTAATAAAGATGAGAATGCTTCTCCTGATGGCCTTCAATGTCACGCTTGCTTGCTTTCTTCTTCCTTGTTTCCCTCTATATCAGCAAATGCTTGAACGAGTATGAATCAGATTGTGCAACGCAGGGAGCCTTGAGATCGAGGGTAATGTGCTACTTGAAATCTAACACACTGCAGGGGCGAGCAATGGGATCACTGCTGCTGCCGTCCGGTTCCGATTCCTCACTGTGGTACGATCAGCTGAGCCATGCCGCCTGCCTAACTTGCTTGACCCGCTCTCCATTTGCCCAGGAAAGCGGCCGCCCGATGCCGACGTTGTCGCCATCATCGCCTCTGGACCAGTTCGTTCCTTCCTCCCATACGGAAGAGCCAGCCGTCCAACCGCCGTCCGGTATTTGACACGGCGGTAGGCCCGAACTCTCTCTCTCTCGTCGCAATAAAGACAGATCGATCTAGAGGCCAGATTGGTCGTACAGTACCCAATGATACGTGCTGGCAGGCCACGTGCGTTTATATATACCGAGCTCAAAGTAACCCCAACCCCCACCCCCTGCCGGCCTACTAGGAGGTTGCCGGGGCAAATGCGTGCATGAGGCCGTCCGCTAGCTTGCTCTTGGCATGTGTGCGGCACGATGCATCGGCATTCGGCAACGCGCGCAAGCTGACAGGAGAGTGTGGGGCTCTGGATGTCAGTTCCCCACTCTCATCCTGCTTCCGCACCTAGACCGATCCAATGCTCTCCCTTCAGTTCTCTGTACTTGCGCGTGATTGATGTAGTAGCACCTGCTGCTGTGAAGGTTCCAAGGGCATGAGTCCTCAGGTACAAATTAAACGGGCTTCTGCGAAACGTCCGTGAGCTAGCATCCACCAGCGATCACCGGAAGATCGATCGTACGTGTCCTGCACCGCGGCGCAGGCATAAAACATCGCCTATTTGCCGCCCGCCGTGCGCACGCCTTCTGCCCGCGCCGTCCGGTCCATCGCACTCGCGGCGATGCCCACGAAGATGCGCCCGCGCCCACCACGCACGTACGGCCGTGCCCGCGCGTGACGTTGCCACCACCCACCACTCAACGCGCCACCGTATCACACGCACGCACGGCTTCTTTCCCACCGCGTGATGTCGTTCGCGCCCAAACCTAACCCTCTCGTCTCACCGTGCTCCAGCCCCCGTGGGTGTGGGGCCGGGCGGCCTCATCGGACGGCCGCTTTTCGTCGCTAATTGATCGCTACGGCAGCCGTGCTCCGGTTACCCGTAGGAGGTTAGGTTCTACTGGTGGTCCACGGCTGGTAGATTGGCCGTCGATGATTTGGACGCGGATTGGATTGGATTGCTGATTGCCCATAAGGTGGATATTTTTCGAGTGTATTGGCTTTAAATTTCCGCCATGAAAGCAACAGGGGGCTACCGTACTTGCTCGTTTCTTTTAGCGAAGTGTTAGACGTACGAGCCATCTTGTACTAAATTTTGGCACACAATGGTTGACAGATGGACCCAGATGTTAGGCCCGGCGTAAATCTATAGACCCTTCATTAAAAGGAACCATTCATTAGCATACCCGGCGGGGTGTTCTACCCTCGGGTGGCTACGGCATGGCCGGAGGAGCACGAGGGTGGCCAGATGTTAGGCCCGGTGTAAATTTGTAGACCTTTCATCAAAAGGAACCATTCATTAGCATACCCGGCGGGGTGTTCTACCCTCGGGTGGCTGCGGCATGACCGGAGGAGAACGGGGGCGGCCAAATGTTAGGCTCGGTGTAAATCTATAGACCTTTCATCAAAAGGAACCATTCATTAGCATACCCGGTGGGGTGTTCTACCCTCGGATGACGGCGGCACGGCCGGAGCAGCACGGGGCTGCGGTGTATGGTTCAACCAGCTACGCTTTTGTGAGATTATATTTCTCCTTTACTTTGTGCCGAGGATGGATTGGTGAGTGGGTGGGTGGACTGTTGGAGTTCATGGCCACCATTGCATCGTATCTCCGTATAAATATGATAATCGAGGAGCCTAGTGGTGTGGTGACAGTCAGTACTGTCCCACTCCGTAGGACGGTAGGAGCACCTCTTTTGTTCTGATAGGTTCGGAGGAAGAGCATGAAGATTTAAGATGATAAAAGAAAGAAAGGGCTGTGGGGGCAATAGATCCTGAGCAATCTTTGTGATGGAGAGAGAGAAGCTTAGCATGAGAAAAGGGTAAGTACATACAAATCAATGACCTTTTAATAGGATCAGATGGAACCCTAAACCCTTATCAGACCCCTCTTTATTTGGGCAATGCTTTTTCCTTCTGTTTATGACCCATCAGATCGCTTTCTTCCCTGCAGAATTCAGAAGGCACGGGCAGCCAGTTTTTTCCGACCTCCCTTGGAAGTCCAACGAAGAAAATTCAGAAAGATGTGACTTTGGTGCGGCCAAGTGGTGCCAGATTTTTCCTCCTCTATGCATTTCATTCAAAAGTAGACGTTGAAAGGTTTCTATGCCTAAGTAGGTCCCAGGAATCAGGCGTTGTCAGGAAGTTCCTTCCTTAGGAAAACAGCAAAGCTAAAATTATAATGCCTGGGTCCTACAAAATTAGGCCTAAATCAAACACCAATCATTATAGCCCACAAGCTCATAGCATGTCATTTCAGAATAAAAACACACTATGTACAGTTCTTCTGCACTAGCATTAGCAAAGCTCACTAACCACGGCAAAGTGCACACTGACTAATGAATGACACTGCTTTGCTTTGGCAGGTCACTGTGTACACGCTTCCAGTTTCTGCATCTTGTTTTGTTCCTGTTGTGCAGAATCGCAGATGGCAATGGATCTTGACCTCTGCTCTGCCGGAATGCCCCAACGGTGTCTGCCCATCCTACTAGAAGAAACTAGCCACGACATATACGTCGCTCCATGACTAGTGCATGCAGTGTAAGTGTGAGCTGGTAAAATTCATAGCTTATGATGGTAGTAATGCAAAAAAGAAAGGCTCTATGTATTTCCGATGGAATGTGAATCGGCCAGTATTGCCATATTTTTTGCATTGTCCTCGAGCAGCCATATGATGCTTGCACTTGCTGGTTAGCCTCTAACATCATTACCCCAGTGGAGAATGAACAATCTCCTTCGGGTAGTCGAGCCCGTGAACAAGTGATGATCACGACAAGATCCAAGAAGGGCGGAGGACCAAAATTGGGATGTTGAGTCCACTGGTTTGCGTCGCTAAGAGACTACACATGGCAGGACCCTGCATAGAGTACGATCTATGATTCCATACCAAAGTATTGGTGAGCCTTGATTGGTGTAGACAGTGCAGAGTCCTGCAATTGGTTTCTTCACCTTCCCTAATCGCGGCTCGCGGGGCTCCTTTCAGAACTTTCTTTTTTTGTGAGGGGGTCTTTTCAGAACTTCAGATACACGAATCCCCCAGTCGTGTGTCTGTAGCATCTTGCATAACAAGCTGCGTGCACGACGAGGCAGGGACCCAAGCACACGTGGGCGGGTCGCATGCGGTGTGCGGGCGCGCGTGGTTTGCGGCCCAGGAGGCAGCCCGATTACGCGCCCGCGCGGGTGGCCTAGTAACGAATGGCCTGTCGGCTGGCGCTTCGGCCAGGCCCAAGCTCAGGCACAGCCGCACATGTAGAGCGCCGCCGCGACCACAGACAAATCACCACCCTCCCGCCCTTATCCCGGCTGCGCCACTCGCTTATCCAAAACCAAACCAAACCCCAAAAATTTCAATCGGGGGCATAATCGTCAGCCAAACCACTCCCCTCGCGGAATCCATAGCCGAGTTGCAAAAGTCAGGGACAGAAACCGCCCGCATTGCAAATTCGCAAGCTGTGCGAACCAATGGCGCTCGCCCTCGCGCGCAGCCCCCACCCCGCCGCGGCGCTCCCGACCCCCCGCATTTCCCTATTTGCCCCTCCCCTCCCCCTCCTCCACTCCCCTCGCCGCCCTTACCCCCGCCTCCGCCTCCGCCACCCGGCCACCGCCGTCGCGGCTTCTTCGCCCCCGGAGGCGCAGGCCGCGGCGGAGGACGACGAGGAGCAGGAGGGGGAGAAGCGGCGGAAGCTGTACGTGGCCAACCTGCCCTGGAGCTTCCCCGCGCCGGAGATCGAGAAGCTCTTCGCGCAGTGCGGCGTCGTCAAGGACGTCGAGGTGAGTGACGAGGACAGGATGATTTGAACCCAATTGCCACGCTTATAGAGTGGAGTTTTTGGATTTTGTATTGCTGTTCGCGTTCTGACACGAGCGTTTGTGTTTGTTTGGCGAAGGTGATCAAGGGGAAGGATGGGAGGAAGAAGGGGTTCGCTTTCGTGACGATGTCGACGGCGGAGGAGGCCGCCGCCGCCGTGGAGAAGCTCAACTCCCACGTGAGTGTCTAACGTGTTTACGGTTGCTTTAATGTGTCGGTTTGCACCATGCCATCGTTTGACATATGAGCATATTCTGCAATACTGCATATCAGATAGACAGTACAGATGCAGCAAAATGCAGTTTTAGCATGTAAAGTAGAAGATGGTTTGTAACATACGTTTTAACGCATTAATTGATCTCACGTGCCTTCCACTCTGAAAGTCACTGTAAATTTGCAGAACTCTGGTGCCATTGAAACTAGAACTTACAATTTTGAGGACTATACCTGGAGATGTTCACATTTGATGAATACATACCGTGAATATTACAAGCTTGTTTTTATGTGAACATACTTTCATGCTTGAACTTACTACAACATTTGCACAATCTATCATCGATTCATCGTTCAATGAGCTTATCATTAAAATGCTGACATTTTGATGTTTTCCCCCAAAATAAGATACTGGCAGTCCTGAAAAAAAATAGCCATGTGCATCTGAGTTTTTTGGAAACTTACCCATGGAGCTCTTATACTAGTTTTTGCATCACCAATTCTTTCTAGGATGTCATGGGAAGAATCATCAAGGTGGAATTTTCAAAGAGCTTTAGAAAACCTGCTCCACCTCCTCCTCCGGGCACCATTGTAGAGAGGCACAAGCTTTATGTGTCCAATCTTCCATGGAAAGCAAGGGCTCCCAATATGAAGGAGTTCTTCTCAAAATTTAACCCGCTTTCTTCTAAGGTAGTCTTTGACAGCCCATCAGGAAAATCAGCTGGGTACGGTTTTGTTTCTTTTGGGACAAAAGAGGAGGCAGAGGCTGCTCTCAGTGAACTCGACGGAAAGGTGATAATTGTGCAAACTTTTACCTTTCAGTTTTATAATTTGCACCAAGAATGAAGATTGATCATTCATAAATTAACTGCTACAGCGATGTTCAACAACCTGCCAAACTTGACGCAAAGACTTTCCATTATGTATGCAGTAATCTTTACTAGTACTCCCTCCGTTCTTTTTTACTTGACGTTTTTTACTTTTTGCGGTCTTCGAGATGCGATTTTGACCGTTACTTTTTATAACTTTACATTAAGATGTAGTAATAAAATTATAATATTATGATAGTATTTTTAACGACAAATCTAATGATATAATTTTTATGTAGTCAATCTAGATAGTTTTAAATCTATTGGTAGCCAAACTTTAGAAAATTTGACCACACGGATTCTAGGAAGTCAAGTAAAAAAGAACGGAGGGAGTATCTTATATTAACTTTTTTTAATCAGCAGTTAGCATCTCTCCTTTGGCATAAACCTCCTTTGTGTAAAACAAAAACAGCTCATTAACTGTATTGTTCTTTTCCATATTGTGATCAATTTGTAGTTTTGTACCAGCTTTAAACTGGAAGATAAACAGCTTTGGGGCAGCAGTGAAATGTCCTGTCAGATCTGTGTTTTGGACAAGAATTATAAGGCCACTTGCTATTGAGACAATAAGTTATTGCACAATTAGATGAATCTTCTGTCCCTTTTTCAATTTTATTTTTTCAAAAATCAAATGTAAGATATGTTAGATTAGAAGCACGTTAAACACTATGGTATCAAAACATTTATTTGTTATGTAGGAACTTATGGGAAGACCCGTTCGCTTGAGATGGCGGGAAAATGTTGATGATAAGGTTGATGGTGAGGCTGAAGGTGCAATGGTTGATAATGGAGATGAGGATGAAGGTGAAGATAAACAGGAATAGTATAACAATACTGTGCTGGGAAAAAGTTGCAGCAACCTTATTGATGAAAGCGCAGATGTGGAGCCTCATTGTACAGCTATAAGTTTTTTTTATACTACCTGGTGCGTGACTAATGTGTCTATAATTTCACTTAGTACCTCATGGTTGATACTTGATACTCGCACTAAATGATTGAACTTGACTTGTTTTTCTGTGGACAGTTCCGTTTCGTAACATCACCAAAAAGCTTCACGTTTTAATTTTATCATTTGTATTAACAAATCTTTAATATGCTGCATTGCTTTCATATGGAAGTCTAATTTGTAGTTTGCTTTAATCTTTGTGTGTTTCCACTTTCCAGAATTCACTGTATGTAATCATTTGCCATGCAAACATGAAGAAATATTTTCAATTTTTTTCTCATGGTTCCATAATGGCATGGACTAGCAAAAATGTAATGCTCAGATCAATCAACAGCAAAATTTGAAGTTCGAAAGGAGGTGTGCCATGCTGTGCGCACTATCATATTATGGAACCATGTTACCTTACATCCAAACACCTTCTATTCCTATACTATATGGCAGAAATTCAGATATGGTGCCCCTTTTTAGGTGATAATTGTAATCTACGACTGCAATATCGATTTCTGCCTTTTTGCTGCTCAGCTGCTTTGGAAAAGGGGAACAGAGGGCATTAGCCCTGACCTAAGGTGAAGCATTGTCCTTGAGCAACTTGCTTTAATATTCAAATCTAGTTGTGTATTTCTTGTAATGATATGTACTTATTTAACGTACATTGTGATCGTCAAATTTCTCCTGCTGAGACAATTGTAGTCTCCTAATTTTGGATTAAATTCCCTATAGTATTTCTTAATTTGCCAGTCATGCAAAGGTATGGAAAGGAAATCACCTATGGAAAGGAAACCATCAGATGCCATATTTGCACATACTAAAACTGGGGTTTTCTTGACAAATTTCTCTTACTTGTTATGAGCCTACTACACTAGATGCTCCTTCCTTTTGATGTAATTCAGTCATATGATTACTGTTGCATAGGTTTCCCTGTCACTCTAGAGAACCATGGAAGTTATCATTCAACAAACACAAATATGAAACATAACAAGAAAGTTAAAAGACGCTCAAAAGTCAAAACAGAATACACTCAGCTTTACTAGTGTTTTGATTATGCTCAGTAGGCAGTAGCTCAAGGATTCCTTTTGCTTTTGCAAACAGGTTTACGCTTATGGTAATCAGTGATAACTCATTCATATACTCATATTAGTTATTGATGGGAATTAGGATGCCATCACGTATTAAGATTAGAAGCATCTAGTGCACACTAAATACTCCCATTGCTTGCTTAATGCTGCTGCTGCCTGCTTACTTGAACTTCAAAAATCAAAACATGGCTTCATTGGTAAGCCCAACAAAGGTTGCCAATTGCAAGCTCCCTAGACCAAGAAAAATCTAGTTCAAGATTTTTTGCAGCTTTGCTTTGGACCTTGCACTAATGCAGCCCTGTGGTGTAATTTTCAAATACTAGGTACTTGCAACTTACTGTAATCATCACGTCTAAACTTTCAATAAACTTTTTCCAGGTAGTACTATCCTGTAATGTTTTCAAACTCATCATTTGTAGTTACCACTTACCACTACAAAATGGGCCAACGGGCCATTTTAAGCATCATCCCCTTCAATTGCAATTTACAAATGGTTTGGGCTTGGTAGTTTCTAGATTGGTTTGATATATGTTTTCTCCTTCGTGGTAGTCAATTACTCCTAAGCTAGGTTCATCGCGAAATTTCCCACCTCATCAAAGCCAAGGAAAGCTAGATTTTGTTGCTTTTCCAGCAAAGTAACGATTCAACTATACATCTTGGAATGGATCCAGTCATGACTGTTCATTCTCACGGTACTGTGATGCTTTTGATTTAATGATTTCACTTATATAGTGTATTAAATTGTGCCCAAATTCTCATATAGGGAAAAATCTTTTTCAAGAACCGACTATAATTCTTTACCACATTATGCTTATTCTTATTCAATTCTAAACTGCAACTCCTAAGTCATTGACATATATTTTGGAAAAGAACTTCTAATTTTTCATTTTTTAGGTATTAAATTCTCTCCACCAACTTTAATATACTAACAAAGCATGTAATCATTGGGTGCATGCATCTGTCTTAATTTATGTAGAGATCTGTTGTAAGTGCATAGTCACTAGAGCATTTTGCACAGATATATTGGAACTGAAGTATTTCTTTGATGTACTGGGCCCAAATAGATTTGTCTAGGCTGTGTTCTTAATCCACAACAGTAGGTTGCGGTTGTGATACTCTTTAGAGCAGTAATTGAAAAGTTAGAACTGAATTCGGTTTAGCCCCTTGGATAAGAAGTTGTGACATGATGGTGGGCTGATGACTGGAAAAATAAGTAACACGCACCTAACTTTTCTATGGTGTCTGTTCAAGGAGGAACAGGGTGGCAAAATAAGAGCATATTTAACTCTACATAGTTTAAAGCAGCCGTTCCCACAAATTTTAAGGAACTAAAGTGGGCCAGATTGATGCAAATTGAGATATGTTTTAACCCAAACATGTTCATGAGGTTTCTTCAAGTTTTTGTAACCTCATAGGGGTCATAGTCGTAAAGCCATCCATATTAGTGGGACTATGCTTTAGGAAAAGAAAAGAACGACCCAGTTCCTCTTTTACTTGCGGCCCACCACTTCATCTGACTTCTCCAACAAACCTTTCATTAACCTATTCCCGCAGACATGTCTAGGGGAAATGAGGAATTTAAAAATATAGCATTTGTAATATGGAGTAAATGTTCTTCATGGGAGGATATAAGGACACATGATGGAACTCAAAAAGCAGTTGATTCTCCTGATTTAATGCTTTCAAACGTTGCGCCGCTGCCAAAGTCTAGTAGGCACTATCCAGTTAAGTTGGTTGGTATTGAAGCTTAACTGCTTGAGTGCTTAACGCAGTTGTTTGCCTCTTGTTTCATTTTGACCATTAGAAATAATATCCAGAATATTGATAAATAGATATGGAAGCAAGAGTTAGTAGATGTTATATTGAGTTATATTGTGCAAAGAACACTTGTATTTTTCCACATTATAACATTGATAGCTTTATAATGTCCTCGAAAAAAAACATTGATAGGCCCGTTATCTTATTGGCACCATAGAATATAAAGTAAAGTTCATTTACTTCTTTTTTAAAAAGGCTCATATATTGTTCCTTCTTTTCAATTTCCTTTTTAGTTCCTTTCAGAAATCAGAAGTGGTATATATGCCCATGCTTTCTTTTATCTGTTTCAGTTCATTTGATTTATAACTATTCAATCCATCTTCTGGAGTTAGTTGTTAGCCTCTTATTGTGCTCATTTGTTATATGAGCAGATTGCCTCCTGTCAAACTATTCCTAACTAACTTTTGTACGTCGGGTAAACTCTTTTTATTTCTAATAGGTGCACAATCCTTTATTCGCCCTTCAAATGTGAACAACAAAACACATTAGCCTTTTCCAATCCATTAAACCATGATTAAAAAAAATCATGGAATGATGTTTACATTTCTCTAAGATCATTTAATGTTCCTTGAAATTAGTTGCCAAGGTTATCCCATAGGTAAAGCGAAACAATGAACTTGATTTGACAGTATGGCTGGGTTTAGCTTTCAACTGAATGAAACATCACAGCTTCCTTTGTCTACATATGTCCCAAATTCGTCACACCTTTTCCCTCTCTTTCATGCGCTGCTATCCCTGTTGTGTGAAAATGATGTGTTGATCACTGAAAGAGAATAAATAAACCCATTAAATTGGACTGTCAAATAAAAATTCCATTTAATTCTAAACTATTTCTGCATACCCATCTATATTTGGCCAATTTGCTTCTGTAAAACCTTGTCTGTTCTGCCTTTCTTGTTTGGAAAATAATCACTGTCATGTGATTCATGCATGCATTTAGGCTTAATTTGCACACAGGGTGAGGGCGTGAGGCTAAACTGTAGTTGTGTGCATGTATTCTGTTTGTCAATCCAAATCTCCATCAGAATTTTGCTAACACTATCCTTTGACTTGAAGAAATAGAAGAAACCAGTCTCTTTCTACCAATAAGCTATTAAAGGCTTAAGTTGACACAACCACAAGATTAGTGTCGGAAAGGGTGAAGTAAGTTCGAAGAAAGCTGTCAAATAGTGCTAGTAATCATTGTCTTCAATTACTTGAAGAGAGAAAAATCTGATTGTTGAGGAGAGACTCCAAGGTTCTACTTAGATGGCACCAACACTGTCATTGATATCAGTACAGGATAATGAAGTTTTAGCAGCTTGGCTTTGATGAAAGTTACCTCTTTGACAGTTAGCAAAGCTTTCAAACGTTCCCTTAAATCTCTTTGACAAAAGCCTACGGGATCTGTAAATTAGAAATCACATAACCTTGGAATTGGAGCAAACTTTAGCTTCAGACACCAAATTAATGAAAACATTATCACCTTGTCACGCTAGGGGAAAATGAGAATACGCAGGACCTTGTCTGTCACGGGCTCGGTCTCGAGTTCGTAGATTATAGCCGTGCGCGATCGGAGGTCGCCCCTTGCGGGAATCGTGATCGCTGGATTGGTCCGTCGTGAAGATCAGGAAGAAGGAAGCGCAAGAGCAAGAACAGAGTCGAGACAGAGGGTTGAGATTGAAAAGATAATTCTATTGTTGTTCTTGAATTCAGCAACGTCATCCAATCCGATTATACCAGCTCCAGCTCTAGAACGGTGGCACCTTCGTACGTAGGTACACCCTCACATGACATCTCCCTCATCTTGAAGAAACAGCTCGTTCTCAAACTAAAAAGAAGGGTATTGTTTCTTGAATTGTTGTACATCCTCCCAAGACGCATCCTCCTACCACATACCTCTGGCTTTGCGAGCACACACAACTTCAGTTGGTGTTAGTGTAACCTTTCCCTGATACAATGTTGGCAATGGTGTACTGGCCGGAGGAGTCCCGATAAAAGGTTTCAAAAGACTGACGTGAAAGACATCATGAATATTTGCTTTGGATGGTAAGCGTAATCAATATGAGACGTCACCAATCTTCTGAGCTATCTGATACGGCCAGTAAAAAGGATGTGCCAGTTTCCTTGCGGTGTGAGTTGCTAACGACACAACCTTCATGTGTTGAATGCGGAGCCACACCCACTGATCCATGTCCAGCGACACATCCCTGTGATGAACATCATAGAAATGCTTGTAACATTGCTGAGCTTGAGTCAAACGATTCCGAATATTAGAATGCAAGACATCGCGATCCTTTAATAGGTCACCCACTGCTGCCACTTTAACACTGCCCGGCTCATAGCTGCAAAGAGACGACGGATCCCGCCATAGACCACTTTAAAAGGGTTATCTCACAGGGAAGTATGAAATGATGTATTATAACAGTACTTAGCCCATAAAAGCCATTGTATCCACTGACGAGGATGGTCACCAGTTAAACATAGCAAGTACATTATGATTACTTTGTTTACCACTTCTGTTTGTCCATCCGACTGGGGATGAAAAGCATAACTCCTGTTTAATTGTACACCTGACAAATCGAAATATTTCTTCCCAAAACTTGCTTGTAAAAATTGGATCCCGATCGCTTACTATAGACGAAGGTATACCATGTAAACGAACAATCCCATCAAAGAATGCTTGAGCCACAGAGCTTGTTGTATAGGGATGAGACAATGCAATAAAATGGGCGTATTTGGAAAACCGACCCACCACCGATAAAAGGACTGATTTACCGTTAACCTTGGGACCCTTCAATAAAGTCCATGGAAATATCTTTCCAAGTTTGAAATGGTATTGCCAATGGTTGCAAAAGGTCGACCGGATGTAAATGGCTGGCAAATGGAGCAAGCTTGCACGAATTGTTGAACCAGACGTCGAGCTCAGGGAACAAAGAAATCAGCACTGAGCCGGTGTAGTGTTTTCTACACTCCTTTATGTCCCATTGTATGTGCAGCCGCAAGAATGGACTGAAAAGTCGGTGATGACTCCCGTACATACACACGTCCTTTACAAGTGATTAAGCCATCCACATAATTCCAATCTGATCCGGCCGTTCCAGCTTCAATGTTGCCTCGTAAGGCTACCAATTCAGCCGATTCCAGTAGTTCGGTGTGCAATTGCTGAAAAAGATCAAAGCTTGTCGTCGTAATTGCACAAACCGTCACCACTTCTGACTTGTGTCGTGATAATGCGTCTGCCACTATGTTTTGCTGGCCTGGTTGATACTCCACGCAGAAGGTATAGCCCAGCAGTTTACTAACCCACCAATGTTGAGGTATCGTGGCTAGCCGTTGGTCCAATAAGAATTTCAGACTAAATGATCTGTTCTGACCAAGAAAGTTTGGGCCCATAAGTATGGACGCCAATGTCGAATCGCCTGAATGAGTCCAATAAGCTCTTGCTCATAAGCAGCCAACTGACGATGGCGAAGAGCCATTGGCCTGCTAAAGAATGCAATGGGTCCTGTTCCCTGATGTAAAACTGTGCCAATACCTGTTCCTGACGCATCACATTCTACAATGAATTCTTTTTGAAAGTTCGGCAATTGAAGAACGGGTGAAGAGGACAAAGGTTGTTTTAAGATATCAAAGGCACTGGAGGCCTCCGACGACCATATAAAATTTTCCTTCTTCAACACTTGGTCAGGTGGGCGGCCAATATGCCATAATCTTAGATAAAACGACGATAATACCCAACCAAGCCGAGGAAGCCACGCAAAGCTCGTACTGAGCGTGGAATAGGCCAATCTTGCACTGCTAGAACCTTTTGTTTATCTATAGCAACTCCAAAACTAGTAATCACATGCCCCAAATATGCTACGGATGATGTACCAAACAAACACTTGGATCGCTTTAGAAAAAAATGATGTGCTTGGAGTACTTGAAAAATTGTGCGAAGATGTAGAAGGCCATTGGGTGCAAATGGGGTTGCAAGAGAAAGCCTACAGTATCAGAAAAAGAAGGGGGGAAATTCAAGGCTCGATTAGTTGCAAAAGGGTATTCACAAAAGAAAGGGGCTGATTTTGATGAGGTATTCTCCCCAGTTGTGAGGCACGCTTCTATCATGAGAGTTCTTGCATTGGTAGCTAGTTGTGATTTGCACTTGGAACAGATGGATGTGAAAACGACATTTTCGCATGATGATCTTGATGAGCAAATTTGTATGGAGTAGTAAGAAGGGTTCACCGAACCGGAAAATTAGCACCTAGTATGCAAGTTAAAGAAGTCATTGTTTGGGTTGAAACAGTCTTTAAGATAGTAGTACAAACATTTTGACTCCTACTTGTTGCAGATTGGCTATAGTCGATGTGAGTATGACTGTTGCATCTATGTTCGATGCCTTGATGATGGTTCTTTTATTTTTCTGCTACTATATGTAGATGATATGCTAATTGTTGAAAAGCACATGTGTTGTATTCGGCTTTGGCTTCGCAGGTTGTATGGGTGGTTTGCTGGTGGTCGAAACCTTCTGTGTCTACGGGAAGGCGCCGTTGTCGGAAGTAGCAGGGTAGCGGAGACAGGAAGAAGAACTCAGAGGATAGGAGGATAGCAATAAGAAGATAGAAGTTTATTTCTTACTTGAGTTTCCGATTATAGGATTGCTAGAGATATTTAAAGGCTAGTTAACTAGATCGACTTGTATACAAACTGTAATGTAATACAGACTCGAAAGCAATTCAGAAGAATGCCGTATACAAGTGCATTGCCATATACAGGCTTTCCTTTGTTGATGCTTGCTGGTTTCAACACGTCCGTCCGAACCCAATATGAGTCCACAACATTTCTCCCCCCCCCCCTCAATGAACAGCTCGTCCTCGAGCTGAAACTCCGGTAAGGGCGTTCAGTGACACATGTGGATTCTCCTCGTCACCGGTGTCCGCTGAAACTGATTCGTCCTCGTCCTGTACGACCTCCAAGCAATACAGACAACGATGTCCCTTGCTGAATTTTTCATCACAATTAAAGCATAAACCCTTTTCACGACGTTCAGCCATCTCCGTGGCAGTTAAACGTTTGAATTGCCTCCCACCGAGACTGGACAATCCTGGTCCTTCTCCAACTGGAGATGCCAATGATGGATCTTCGTGATCAGCCGAGGGTGCTCCTTTGTCCAACTGAGTATTGCGCATCCAGCCTCATTGGTGTGGTGCAGCGGTGAGCGCCGCCCTCTGTTCATATGCTCGTGCAAAGCTCATTGCGACTTGCAAATCTGGCAAATTCTGTAATTCAACATCAATGCGCAAGATATCCGTTAGTCCCGACGTAAATAGTTGAACTTGTTGCTCACTGGATAATGGACCGGCTCAACAAACCAAAGCCAAAAACCTTTCCTGGTAATCTGTGATAGTACTCGTCATTCGCAACCTTGCTATCTCCCCAAGAGGGTTTGAACGGATTGGAGGACCGAAACGAAGATTGCAATGTTCTTTGAAACGAGGCCAATGCGGCGTGCCTTCGTCTCTTTCCAATTGAATGTACCAGTGTTGCGCCACTCCCACCATGTGATATGCCGCTAGCCAAACTTTGTATCCTTCCTCGGTGTGCTGCCCCCAAAAAAATTGCTCGCAGCGATTCAGCCACCCGAGAGGATCATCTTTGCTGTCATATGTTGGGAAGTCGAGTTTGTGATAGCGTGGAACTCCCGCCGTGTCCGCGAGGTGAGGAACTGCTGTTGATATTTGTGGAACAGCTATCCTCGGGGGGACCTACTTTGACATAAACAGAAGGGGCGTTGTACTAGTTGGCATGGACTTGAAAAACGGAGTCGTCCCAGAATTTGTGAACGCCGGAGCTTTGTGGCCTGCTCCAATCGGAAGATTCGTTGGAAGAATTGTCTCTGAAGCAGACAAGTACCACGGATCTCCCTTTGTTTCCAGTGTTGGAATTTCTTGCTTATGTGCCGTGGCTCCCAATTGTGGTTGGAAACTTCCCAAGATACCGGAATACCCTGGTTGATCTTCTAGCCTCTTAATGCGCTCGTCTAGATTGGATGGACGATCTTCCAACGCAATCACTCGGGCTTCAAGAGATGAGAAGCTGTCTCTAATTTGCTTGCTTAGTTCTAGCTTCAGTTCGGCGATGGCAGCCATCACATCTGACACCTCACCGTTTTTCTCCGCACTAGAAGACATGATAGTCGGCTCTGATACCAAATGTTGTATCCAGCTTTGGCTTCGCAGGTTGTATGGGTGGTTTGCTGGTGGTCGAAACCTTCTGTGTCTAGGGAAGGTGCCATTGTCGGAAGTAGCAGGGTAGCGGAGACAGGAAGAAGAACTCAGAGGATAGGAGGATAGCAACAAGAAGATAGAAGTTTATTTCTTACTTGAGTTTTCGATTACAGGATTGCTAGAGATATTTAAAGGCTAGTTAACTAGATCGACTCATATACAAACTGTAATGTAATACAGACTCGAAAGCAATTCGGAAGACTGCCGTATACAAGTGCATTGCCATATACAGGCTTTCCTTTGTTGATGCTTGCTGGTTTCAACACGTCCGTCCGAACCCAATATGAGTCCACAACACATGTGTGATGTGATTAGTTTAAAGGGTTTGCTAAGTCAGGAATTTGATATGAAAGACTTAGGGGCAACAAAGAAAATTTTGGGCATGGAGATACACAGGGATAGAAGCTCGAGGAGACCGTGGTTGTCTCAACAGGAGTATGTTGAGAAAGTTTTGGAGCGATTTGATATGAGCAATGTCAAACCAGTAAGTGCTCCATTGGCACAACACTTTAAACTTTCTTCTGATATTTTGTCCTGAATCAAACAAATATTTTGAAGAGATGGCAAATGTTACATATGCTAATGCAGTTAGTTGTTTAATGTATGCTATGGTTTGTACAAGGCCTGATTTGGCGTATGCTGTAAGTCAAGTCAGGAAGTTTATGGCAAAACCAGGAAAGTGATACTGGGATGCAGTCAAGTGGATATTCAGGTACTTGAGAGGTACAACAAGTCGTGGTATTATTTTTGGTGGACAGCAAGGTAATCCTTTGATTGTTGGATATGTGGATTCGGACTATGCTAGTGATTTAGATAATAGAAGGTTTACTACAGAGTATGTCTTTACTCTAGGTGGAGGGTCTATATGTTGGAAGTCATCAATTCAGTCTATCATTGCATTGTCTACAACTGAAGTAGAGTACATGGTTGTGACTGAAGCTGCAAAGGAAGCGCTATGACTTGCAGGATTAGTGAAGGAACTAGGTGTTGAGTCAGGTGGAGTTCAGGTGCATAGTGATAGCCAGAGTGCAATTTATTTGGCCAAGAATCAAGTGTATCATGCCAGGACGAAGCACATTCATGCAAGATATCACAGAATCAGGGAGTTGATCAACTCTTGAGAGATTGATTTGATGAAGGTGCACATTGGTGATAATGCTGCGTATATGTTGACTAAGCCCGTCACCGCCAACAAGTTTGAGCATTGCCTCAACTTGTTAGGAGTCACAAGTTGCTAAGTAAGGAGGTAAACCCCAGCCCACTGATGTGTGAACAGTGTTAAAGCGTTCTCTTGTGTCTGTGTTTCTTCAAGGTGGTGTATTCGTCAAGGTGGAGATTTGTTGTGTATGACTCATATATAACAAGGTGAAAGGAATGTGCTGTGTTCGGAAAGCGGGAGCGCAATGTACGTTTTTTCGGACACAGTTCTACAGAGGAGACGTAGTTGTGTAGGGTTATGAAATATTATGGGCTGTGGGTGCGGAGGAGGGGGTGAAGCCCCCCGCGGTACGGACTATGAGTCTAAGTTGAACATGTAATCAAGTACAAATATATATGGCTGGCATCTTATAACCCTAATCAGAAGAAAAGAAAGAAACTTCCCGTACGGACGAAGCCACCGTGATTTGGCTCCTATGTACGTAAGCTTTACTGAACCTCATAAACAAGTTCTTGTGTCTCTTGTGTGCTTGCTGTGATTGTTTCCTCACGTGAAAGGTTGTTGCCGGTTCCAACACCTCTATCAGTGGAAGCTTGTATTGGTAGGCTACACTGATGCAGCAATGCCACTTCCTCGTGAGCTATTCTGTTCAAGTTTCCTATTCGTCTATGATAGTAATATCAACCGGACATGTTCTCTTCCTGTTCTTATATGGGTGTGGCAAAGGAAACAGGGGAGTTAAAGAGGAAAGGAACAACAGCAGTGCGAAGGAAAAGAAAAGAAAGAAGCGCTGGAGCACCAAAAACAAAAGCAACGAAGGTCCCAACCACCACCGGATCTCTCTCTATCACCTCCCCCTCATCCCGAAATACTTTGCTTTGCAAGCAATCTCTCTCTCTCTCTCTCTCTCCCCCCCCCCCCCCAAAAGAAACCCCTCAACCAGTGGCATCAGCTGATCTCTCCCCTCCATCCCCTCACAATTCCCAACACCGAGAAAGTACCATGGATCGAACGCATACACATAGGCACATATGTCTTCCTCTCTCATCTCATCACAATGATTTGGCCCAGAAACTTACAGAGCTCCTCTGCTAGTACTTGAACACCCAGTCTCAGACTACTCAGGAGTGAGGTAGTTAGCTTCTGTCTCCGTTTCTTTCTTCCCCTCTTTCTCCCTCCGCTGTTGCAGCTGCCAAAATTTCGTGCCAGGAGGCAATGGCGGCCTCTTCAACTCCTGCAATTACCGGGACACAGCCTACTTGGGTCCCCTACGAGCCAACCAGAGATTGCTCTCAGGGGCTGTGCAGCATGTACTGCTCCCAGTGGTGCTACTTCATCTTCCCTCCGCCGCCGCCCTTTGACATCGCCAGCCCCAACCCCGACGACTCCTCCGGTCCTGTCTTCTCCCCCCTTGTGATTGCAATCATCGGTGTACTAGCCAGCGCATTCCTCCTTGTCACCTACTACACCTTCATCTCCAAGTACTGCGGCACCTTCAGCTCCCTCCGGGGGAGAGTATTTGGCTCGAATTCAAGTGCTGGTGCCCACGGTGGTGGCGGTGGCGGTGGCAGCAGCGGCCACGGGCAGTCCAGGAGCCAAGAATCATGGAATGTCTCACCGCCAAGTGGGCTGGATGAGACCTTGATCAACAAGATCACAGTGTGCAAGTACAGGCGTGGCGATGGGTTTGTCCACACCAAGGACTGTTCGGTCTGCCTTGGTGAGTTCCGGGACGGGGAGAGCCTCCGGCTGCTACCCAAATGCAGCCATGCCTTCCACCAGCAATGCATCGACACGTGGCTGAAGTCACACTCCAATTGCCCCCTGTGCCGCTCCAACATCACGTTCGTCACCATCGGGGTGGTGTCGCCGGAGCCGGAGGGCTGTGCTCCAGGTGAGAGTGGGAGAGTCACCCATGAGGTGGCTGTGGTGATGGATGACTTGGAAAACATGTGTGAAGAGCAGCAGGATGTGGCGAGCAGCGCTGATGGTGATGACCAGGAGGCGAAGGATGGCCCAGAGGGAATGGAGGAGGCCAATGGCATAACTGAGATCAGAGAAGAAGGCTTGCCGCCGAAGATGGGGTCTTCGTCATCGGACCTGCACCTTGACGGCCGCATGTCCATTGCTGACGTGCTGCAGGCCACCATGGAAGATGAGCTGATGGCAGCCCGGGAGAATGGTCTCCTTGCAGGCGGCGCTGGCACGTCAAGGCGGTGTCGCGGTGAGAACAGCAAGGAGTGGGGCCGCTGCCGGCGTGCATTGCAGGACACCGTGGACTCCGTGCCGATGAAGAGATTGCCGCCCGGTGGGAGGTCGTGCATCAGCAGCAAGAGTGGCGGGGAAAAGGATCCATCTCATCCAATGCGGGTCGGTCACCTCTGATGTTCTTACCTGGGGTAGTACTGTGTTTGCGTGTTGGAATGCGAATGGCCAAGCAAGGACCATCATCGTAATTCGGAGATGCTGTCTCGTCGTGATAATGTTCAAATCGTTCCTGTGCAATTCTTGGTGAGGTCTGTTCTGATGATAGTCGAGCAGGTCTTGGATCTTTTCTTTTTTGCTCTTCCATCTTACTATTACATAGACTCCTCCCCCACATTCATTCTTTCAGTGGACATGTTTTACTGTGAGTGCAGTAACAGGCTAGAGTTTTCTCCAACATGACTTTCTCTTTTTTGCGTTTTCTTTAAACCTTTGTGACTCACTTGTCACAGTACTCGAGTGTTTTTTTTTTTTGTGTTCTGTGCTGGCAAATCGCACTGGAACTTGCAAACGTTGTAGCTTTGATCTGGTCATTGGTCTTCACCCTCTCGGTATACGTCGTTATCGCACTCGTATAAGTGATTTCCATAATTGAGGTTGGTTTATGGCAACGATACGTTCATTCCCTTCCGCACTTCCACTAAGGCGCGTCTTGCTTGATGTGGCTTTGTCTAATGCGGAACACTAAAGAACGCATACGCATCCATTCCTATTCCTATTCCTGGCGCTTTAGACTTTAGACTTTAGACGAAAGCTGGATTTCGTCGGTGCCGGGATTTTGCCCTGTAATGAAACAGTACAAGTCGGCGATAGCGCTATTCAGGGATTTTTAAACCGTCATAAAAATTTTAACACGGGGGAGACCGGTTTGGCCGAAAATCAGAAAATTTTGGTCAAACAGAGAATTTTTCGGATTTTAAATCTAAAAAAATAAACAAAAGTCAAGCTAATTCGTTTTTTTACAAAATTCAGCAAAACCGATTTTTTTTAGCCGGTTTGTGTTCCTACCGACCCCACCGGTAAATCCGGTATGGCCGATTTTGGGCCGGTAAAAAACCCTGGCGCTGTATGCAAACCTGCAGCCTACACAGAAATAAATTCTATGGGTAGCCATCCGATTCCCTTTTCTTCACGCACGCGTTTCAGTGATATCTAGCGAGATAAACGACTGTGGGGAGCCATAGAAATTAATTCCCAGCCTACACATATTGCAAGATGCTGTTGTAGGAGGCGACTTTGAAGACGACGCAGCAGCGTACGGCCATTGGTTCCTTTCATTCTCCTATGCTTCAAAGTTCAAATCTTCACAGTCGCATTCGGTGGAAGGGAAAGAGAAACGAGTCAGAAAGGCGGCGAGATCATGCCCCCTTTTTTTTCTTTTCTAAAGAGAGGCGCTTCCAACTTTATTTTAACCATGCTAGCTTAAGCCCTATTTGGGAGCCTGGTTTTCGACCCGTTCCAGAAGTAACTTTAAACCGGAAGGTTTGGGATCCGTAATGGACTGGGAAACTTCATTTGGGCCGGCTCGGATGGTGACCCCCAGCCCCCAAGCCGTCCGGCCCATCCTCGAAACAGCCAGGAATCAGGAACCATCCTCGCCGGCAGTGGCACCACCGTCCGCCGATTCCACGAGAAGCTCCGGTCGCCATGGAAGCAACAACACACACGAAGGCACAAAAGAAAACCTTCTCAAACGAACCCCTGCACGATTGGTCGATGGCGAAAACGGCAAAGATAGTACTACATGCATGCTAATATGTTGTTGCAGCTACAGGGGCCTTTTGCTCTACGCACGCCGTCGATCGCAGATTACCGAGCTCTGCTACAGAGGTCCACTACGCTTTACAAATGTTACACGGCGAGCTCGGCGCCAAACGCGCGCGGTCGTGCCATAGCTCGCCTCGCCTGCGCTGCACCGCACCGGAAAACCACCTGTGCATGCAGCTAACTAGCTAACTAGAGCTCCGGCTGCCCCCTCGGCGAGCAGCCGCTGCGACGTCGCCTCGGCGTCGATGATGCAGAGCACGTGGTTCACCGCCGCCGCGATGTCGTCCACCGTCGTCAGGCCGCACCCTTCCTCCACCTGCAAACGAACACAGAAAAGAAGAAGCTTGAATACTACTTCGCATTGCATCTGCATCGACTCCAAAATCCAAATAACTCCGTGAAAGTTTTCCACCCAATGCATGCAATGCAAGGCAAAGCGGCGATTCCAGTAAGAAAGAGGTGAACGCATAGGTGATCGTTTGGTAGCAAAGTACATCACTACATCTACATCATCAGGGCCCGGGAGGGAATCACCGCCGAGTCACTGACTACACAAAGCCAAGAAGGGAATACCATTTTTTTTAAAAAAAAAAAGCGATCTTGTAAAGGTAGATTCTCCATTGGGACCGGCTCGGTCACACACACGCACAGCAGAGACACTGCTATAACAGCGCAAGAAAAGGCAGCAGCAGCGCACACAAACTCCGCACCCTTTTCTCCGCTGATTTCGCCATGTCAATCTACGGCCCAGCTCAGCAGAAAGATTCTCTATGAGACCATGACAGTGTCCATCTATCTCGATCTTTCTCTCCATGACAGTGTCCATCGATCTCGATCTTTCTTTAACCTATTTAGCAAAGAAAGAATTCTATACAACTTTCTTCCTCCTTTCGAGTTTGAGATGTCATCATGGCTTGATAGAGTGCAGCAGCAGCCTCTGGAGGCACGTCAAATCCAGAGCTACTGCAGCGTAGGAGAGCATAGCACAGAGAGCAGCGAAGAGGGCAAAAGCCTTTCTCCTCTCTGGATTCTCTGGTCAAAAGCAAACCATGGCTTGGCTGGCTGGCTGGATCCCTGTAAAATTTGCCTGTACTGACCGGGGATTGTGACGGTGAGGTCTATGGATCGATTTGGAGCCAATCAGCCAAGTCTACTCGATCCTAGCCATGGCCCACGGCAGGTATGAAGCAGCACTAGCTACTAGCTAGCAATGCGTTTGAATCGATGCATGCATGGCATGGCATGGCCGGGTCCACGTCACACGGCAGAAGGGAATATGTTATATGTGACACGCTTCTGTTCTCCTCAGACAACAAGAGATGGGAAATGATTTTGTTTCCCTGGTGAGTGGCCTCATGATTTGTCAAGAACATGTATGCAGAGTTCTGTACACGCACATGTATGGGCACAAACTGTACATGGGCTTGTGTTGGACATCTAAACGACGGACCTAGATTCTCTGCTGGTAGCGTGGAAAATACTGTTTTGAACATTATTTTAAGTCTATATAAATGGTGTTCGGCAGTAGTATCGTAGCAAATATTGTAGCGACAGTGTATATCTACTGTATCAATTTTACTGTATCCTTTGGTGTTGTAGCGCTCGATCTAGACTGTTCATTTTGGATCAAATGGTGGATATAATGACCTAATACATGTCGCTATGCTCCTCTACGTTACTGTTTGATTTCGGGAGAGAAGAGAGAAATTGGGGTTGAATTGTTGGTTCTATTGCAAGAGCCCAAGGGGCAATATATAGTGTACAAGCGAAACTCTAGACTAGATTACAATTACATAACTACCTCTAACACTTACATGACTATTACACTTCTACCACATATTACGCTACTACCCTTAACACCCCCACTCAAACTCAATGCGTATGCAATAGCATTGAGTTTGAAGAGGACAATACTAAAATAAAAGATAAATCCGAAGTCCGGGCTTGAAGATGTCATCGAAGCGTGAAGATGTCATCGAAGCGTGCAACTCTTGAACAAAAAAAAAACTATCCTTGGGCTCTTCACACATGAATGTCTTGATTTGGAGATGTTGAAACCGACATCAATTAAGAGATATGTCAAATCAAGCCGATGAAGAGAGAGATAGAGACGAGGACACGAATCAGATCCGCCCACCAAAGAAGTGAGGTCACTACTACAGAAAAGGTATTCACAAACGGTTCAAAAACGTCATCACAGACGGTTTCATGAGCCGCCTGAGTTTATGGGTCAGTGATGACATGAGGTCATTACAGACGGTTTTCAAACCGTCAGTGATGCATACTTTCACAAACGGTTATTAACTGAGAACTATCTATGATAGGAACCTATCACAGACGGTTTGTGGCTGAAACCGTCTGTGATAAGTATATATCACAGACGGTTTGTGGCTGAAACCATATGTGATGACTTTTCTCTATAAAGCCCTAAGCAGTGGCTGCTTGTGCCATTAAAACCGGCATCATATATACTTATCACAGCCACTTTGGAGGGATTGTCCACGCAGCATGAGAAGGATGAGACAGTAGCATGGGCAACCTCATTGAGCCCCTGCAAGTTTAAGAAGTATGGATGCAAGGAGATCGTCAGGACATCCAATTACCTGGATGTTGTTGATAGGTAATTGGACGTCGCTATGTTCAGAAAGTGACGTGGACGCGCATGTATTCCGACTGGGAAGTGGCATCATGTATCAGCAACTAACCATTCTTGAGCATGTAATCGTCTTTAAACCCAACAAGAACACTAAGCAACCATTCTCACATTTCAAAAGAATTCTCAACTTGTTGCTTGGTGTTCTTGTTGGATTTAAATTACATGCTCAAGAATTACTATTCGATCTTTCATGATCATAACATCAATGGATGTCCCGATCCTTGCAATATTGCTCAATGAAAGTGGTAAATTAATAATTGATATATATATATATATATATATATATATATATATATATATATATATATATATATATATATATTATGATGCGGTTTTAATGCACAAGCGACCATTGCTGAGACTTTATAGAGAAGAGATTATGAATGAAATGGTAGGGCGTGCAGGGCGCAAGGTAGGAGAACTTGGCCGGCATGAACACGATTACAGAGACAAAGGTGAAATGAATGGCGAGAGCAAAGTGAAGAGGTGTTGTAGTAGTTTTTGACTCATTTGGTCTTGTTTTGAATACAATACACACAAAGCCTAAACCTTTACAAATCTGAAAAGTTAATTACAGCCAAACCCCATCCGATCCACATCCAATATAAGCCAACCAAGCACAAAGCTAGAACCAGCATCAATAACCCTCAGTATCCATCAGAGAGCATTAACCAAACCCACCATCCCCATTTATTTTTGTCAATCTGAACCCACAGCATGAACTAAGCAAGATGCATATATATAGAATGCACATACACCAATAGCCCCCAGTTTACATTTCACAGAGCAAGGGGACTATTAATATGAACTAGTTATCAATTCAATTTCAACATAAGACTATTAACATCATTGAGCAGTTCAACAGCTAGCAAGGTGCCACTAGCCAACAAGCATCTGCATGATCATTGCATTCATTTATATTTATGATTTCTCTATACTTCTCTCTAAATTTATGTATTACACATTTACACTTCTCTGCAATGATGCACTTCTCTTCATGTATGTATGTATTACACATTTAGCATCTGGGCTCGGCCAATGGCCATCACCATCAATATCAACCAACAACGGACAACATCAAGAAGACAAGAAGGGACTTACGTGTTAGTGGGAGAGCGAGAGGTTGGAGCCGAGGAGGTCGAGGTAGCGCCTGAGCAGCGTGAGGAGGAGGAGGCTGGAGGCTGCGGCATAGGGAGGAGCAGGGGCAGCGCGCGAGTGTGGGAGTTTGATCCGGTGGCGAGGAGGAGGAGCTTGATCCGGAGGTCTTGGGAGGCTGGCGGCGAGGAGGAGGAGCTCGGTTCACATGAATACCAACATCACAAACCAATAGGTGATAGATCTGTCTTACCTCGACATCGCCGGTGGAGAGGTAGGTGAGTCGCGTGCAGGGGCGGAGGAAGAGGGAAGGCGTCTTGGCGTCATCGTGGTTGTGGCTGCGGTCTGCTTGCACAAGACACTCTTATCGTCTGAGTGTCTTGCGTGAGTGAACCGTGGTGTCTAAATGTCGGCGACAGGAAGAATGGCGGCGTCGGTGATGGGGTCACTTTCGGGTGGGGAGGAGCGAGCGAGAGTAAGGCGGCTGGGAAGTGGCGAGTTAGGCGCAAACCCTAGCGGTAGGGCTCCTACTAATAAAGAGACTTATCACGAGCGATTCTATTATGGAACCGTCGGTGATACTTATCCTGAGCGGTTCCATTATGGAACAAATGCGTGAAATAATTTTTCAAAGTATATTTATTTTGTATATACACTTACATGACATGAAGAAATTACATGTTTATATGTCAATTTTGTCATTTAGATCTCTGATATATATATATATATATATATATATATATATATATATATATATATATATATATATATATATATATATATATATATATATATATATATATATAATTTGTTCCACTAAACCGTCTCGATATAATTAATATTAATTGTAACTTCACCTCTAATCTTTTTAATTTTTTAATTTTGGAATTTTATATGGCCAAGCAGTGTGGCGTTAAACTAAAAGATTAAAAAAGTAGAAACCTATAAATAAACAAAGTTTTTCTAGTGGTGGAGGTAGGCTGCTATTGAAGATTTTCTAGTGGTGGAGGTAGGCTGCTATCTCCGTCTTCAATACTTATGGCGGTGGCGTCGGGGTGGGCGGTTCGTGATCGAGCGAAGTGCGAAATCGTCCGCTGGATTGGCGCTCATTCGAGTGTCCCGAAGACCCTCGGTGTTGAACCAAGAAGAATTGAGCCCATAGGCTCTCTTCCCTTGCTTGAGGGTCTCGGCACAGTCGATTCGATCGCTTCTTGCCTCGATTCACATAATCAAGTGACGGCAAGCCTCACGGAGGCGTGCAACGTCGTTTTGGAGGACCACGTCGATGACCGCGATAAACTTGCGAAAGTGGGAGATCACCGGAAAACACGGCGAGAGGAGGATGTCAAGGCGGCGGAAGGTGGCCGTCATCTGCTCCGGCAAATTCTCGAGACGAGAGGTGAAGACCTTTGTTGAAGCAGTGTTCTTCCGCAACCGCAGTTCAACGTCTGGCGAGAGAGGTGCTCGTACAGTGCGGCGAGGTAGGCCATCAATGCTGGCGACAAGGAAACAGAAGAGGCATCTATTTCTGTTTTTTTGGTATAAGTGGGGATGATTATCTTTGATGGCGGATGATCCTTTTTATAAAATAAGAAATAAATTTGAAGCGTGAGACGAAGAGACACATCGAGGGCGGCGGCGTGTCGGACGAATTGAGGCGCGCCGGCGAAAAAACTCGCCGGGCTTCAATTGGGAGCTGTAATGATATTATCACGAGCGGTTATAACAAAAAGCGTCGTGATATATATATAATAATATCCGAGCGGTTATTGTTAGAACCGTGCGTGATGTTCCTGACGGTTCTTTGTTGAAAATGCGTGATATATAAAATTATCCTGAGCGGTTATTAACAATAACCGTGCGTGATAAAATCCTGAATGGTTTTAGCTATGAACCGTGCGTGATATTACCTTTTCCTGTTGTTTTTAAGCGCGGCGATAACGAGCGGTCTCTAAACCAAAACCGTGCGTGATTGCATATATCTGAGCGGTTTTGGTCAACCGCTTTGTGATGAGGCGTCGATATTAGCCGTTTTGTAGTAGTGGGTGATAGTGCCGAATCTGGCGCTCGACGAAGGCAAAGACGACGAACCAGATCCGCTCACCCAAGATTGAGGTGACGGTGTTGAATCTGGCACTCGACGAAGGCAAGCACAACGGACCATATCCGCCCACCCAAGATGTGAGGTGATGATGTCGAATATGGCACCTGACGAAAACAAAGATGAAGGGACAATTGATGATAACGACAAAGAAGGCCATTGGTCAAGAGTCGCAATGATGAGAAAATGTGTAGCAAGATGGCTACAAGAGAGGACCAAGAGGGCAAAGTTGCATCAACAACGATGAGGGGGTGACCTCACTCGATCCAATGGACGGACACGACAAACCGAAAAGGAAGAAGCAACCGGCTGATTGACAAAGGATATCATGAAGTAGCAACGCTTCGACGAACTCAAAGAGAGATGCAGTGGACTTGGATGGACTCAATAGAAATCAAAGGAAAATAGACTTATGATACAAACAGTAGTGATCACACGTCTCCAAACAGCAAGCATCAAGTACCAAATAGCTGTAGCGTAGAAGTACCATACATGTAGCCCAAATAGCTCAATCAATTCACAGAAGGCTAACCCACACACCAATAGCAGCAAAGCCTCGTTCGAGGAAGAGGTCGCCGCTGGAGTCGTCGTCGGTGAAGAGGTTGCCGCCATCGGTGAAGAAGGCCACGGCGGCGAAGACGAACCCGATGGTGTCGAGGAAGGTTGGCGACAACGATGAACCGAAGGCCGAAGGCAACCGGGTTTGGTCCACCGGATCCCATCGGTGAAAGCGGCGTCGTTGCCCGAAGGAGTTCTTTGTGGAGGTTACGGAGTTCTGGGATCGAACGGCGGCGGGAGGTTGACAACGTAGAGCTTTGGACGACGAAGTAGCGCATAAAAAATCATCGAGTCAAAGGAGAGGCGACACAACAGAGCAGCTAGAGCAGAGTACCAAGCAGTCGAAGTAAAGGAGTCGGAGCAGCGCGAGCACATACCATCGCCTCTACCTCCGTTCCACTCGCCCTACCCCTTCGTCGCACCGTCGTGAGCCCAGGGTGAGTCGCTCTCGAATCCAAAGTCGCCGGTCGAAACCATCATCCCTAGCCCGGCCGTCGCACGTCAGAGAGCAGAGGAGATGAGGTGTAGAGCCGAGGCGGCGACGAGAGCAGAGGAGCTGAGGTACAGAGGAGAGGTGGCGATGAGAGCAGAGAGGAGATGGATCACGACAACTAGTGGGTGCGGATCTGGAAGGTGTGCTTGGGATCTGGAGGTGCGAGGTGGAGTTGGGGTGGCCGCTGAAGGACCTTGAAGATGACACGAGCGAGGTGGAGATGGCGACCACGCGAGGGCACGACGAGGTGGAGCCGGCGGCTAGGTGGGCCTCGGCCGACCGGATCCGGTGGTGATGAGGCCTGACGATGATGAAGCCTGGCGACACTCTCTCTCTCTCTCTCTCTCTCAAGAACCGAAGAGGAGAGGGTGTCATGTTGCCAGCTAGGCAATGCATGGGCGAGGCACCCTGTTGGAGGTCAAAGCTTCTTCTTTTTCAAGCTCAACAAGCCCGTTCACCATGGCTGGAGCTTGTGCATATGTCTTACCCTTCCGAGGAGCGGCTGGGGCTCGCCAGATCTGGCGGATCAGAGGGCGGAGGAGGTAGATGATGAGTGGAGGGTTGGTGGAAGTGTTTCATTTTGTTTCTAATATTTTGCTGCTTCCTCCGAATGGATGTGTTTCACATTTCGAAATGTGCTACACGCGTGTTGCAACCCCTTTATGAAATTGTTGCATAGAGTGTTGTTGGAAATATGCCCTAGAGGCAATCGTAGAGATGATGATATTTCGTTGTATCCATGATTTAATAAATGTTCCTTGAATATTGCCTTTGTGTTGATTAACAAGTATGTGACTTGTTTGTGAAACTCTTCACTTGTATGGTTATTCTAAAGATTGTCCCTAGTCGAGTTCATGTGAGGACACATGTGAATGATGGATTAGCACATGTATCGGTTGATGACCATGTTTCACAGTCATAGACATGGAGATGTCAAACCAATAATGTGGACACATGTTTAGAACATGGGGTTGGACCGACCCAACATGAGACATAACAATTATACTTATGGTTCTCTCTACACAATGTATGCGCCTTGTCCTTAGACACGAGATTATGCATGTACTTGAGATGTGAATCGACCTACTTAGGGGCTATCAAACGCTACTCAAGTAACGGGGTAGTTATAAAAGGTAGTTTTCGGGTTTGTCATGAAGCATCTTTGCGAGGCATGGTCGGTCGAGATGGGATTTGCCCTCTCTACAGAGATATCTCTGGGCCCTCGGTGATCGGATCGAAAATGCATGGCCATGCTACTTAAGGTTAGAGTTAACCTAGTAAGGGATTCGAATCACGGGATCGAGAAAGAGTGGTCGACTTGGGCTCGGCCGAATATCGTGAGCAAAGGATTGGCATGTACATAACGTTGTGATGGTTAGTCGATATGATCTTTGTGTGCGTTTAGGAGTTGTACGTCTTGCTAGAGACCGCTACCAACTATTGACCAAGTATGTATACTCGCGTCATGTCTAAACATCGTGAACCTATAGGGTCACACACTTAAAATGAAGCCTAATTGGATTGGATCCGAATTAGGCTGAGCATTGAGTCCTAATGGGCCTCTATTAGTAAAGCCCATTATAAGGGCGTCTATAAAAAGGAGGGCAAGGGCGCCTGAGTTTGATGATTAGTTTTTCGTGACACCATCAAACCACGGCGCCACCCTCCCACGCCCTAATCGCTTCAGCGGATCTAGTAGTCCGCGTCGGCGCTTCCTCCGTGCGATGTGGATACCTTTGGGCGCTGCATCTGTAGCGTTTGGACGAACCGCAAGAGAGGCATGCGTGGGGCCGCCGTGACGAGGGCGAGTAGTCGACTACTCTACCGACGTCTTTGCATCAACTTAATGCGACTACTCTGCCCGACGTCTTGCATCAATTCCGCTTTTCTTGGCGTCTAGTGGTAAGACCGTGATCTATAACTACAGTGATCTTGGTTTA